>JAYRBT010000114.1:50313180-50335621 GCA_036023395.1 Myiotriccus ornatus
TATTTTTTCTGTACACTAGCTAAAGTTCTGGGGTGGTGAGAAGGCAGGAGATACACTGAAAGCTGACCTACTGGCAGCAAAGTGCCTTCTGTGTGAGTGCTGTTGTTGACTGTACCGTGCTCAAGCAGTGATCATCTGCTGCATTTTACAATGGCAAAGCACGAAGGTGCTAACAGCAAATCATCCAATAAAACATAGCAACAAAGAAGGTCACGAGACTCTCTAGACAACTCTAAGATATAATTTAAGACAGTGAGAAATGTGGAGAGCATTAAAACAGAAAGACAAGCCTTACTGCAACAGGTTTTCCCTCTAGTCACAGCAGTAAACCATAAGGTCTCCTCCCCTACAGTTGTACCAGAATTCAAAAGGGGAATTGCTTTTCTGACAACAACAGACTTCGTCTTCAATGACTCTTGTATTTTCCTTTAAGAAAGGGGCCTTTGGGAGCACCTCTGATGGAAGCACCTTTGTTCTGGGCACCAAATTTGTGGGCAATGTTGCAGGAACACCCTGTGCCTCACCATCTGCAGCCATGTCAAGGTCATGGATCAAACCCACACTTACACATCTCAGAGAGGACAACATCTCAGACTGACTGAATCCCTGACTTACCTTTTCCCTCTGGTAGCTTAGACCCACCAGTGAAGCATCTAGCCAATTAGGAGCAATCAAGGATACACTGCTTCTGGCAATGAATGCTGTAAGCCACTGCCTTTTCTTTAGTCTTTCTTTTCAGCTTTGTGTGACTTCCACCAAGCTCCTATGACATTTTGCTTGTTTCTTCTATGCTGTTGCTCTTTGTTTTTCAAGGCATTTTTGCTCTTTTCTTTCTCCAGCTCATCTGTTTGATGGTTGTGTTGTTCTCAGTGAAAAACAGTCCCTCAAACACATGCCTAAGCATGACATAAAAATAAAAATGGTCATACTCAGTGCAAGTGTCCTTTTAGCATCATGTTCAGTGGCACTTGTGAGCAGACGGTTGGGGCTGTCTTTTCTGGCTCATCTCCAGCCTCAAGCAAGTCAGTGCTGGCCATGAAGGAATGCGGGGGAGTGTACCATGTAGTAAACAGGGGCACTGAGCCAAAATTGGAGATTGTAAGTTACATGGAAGAAGGAAAACCCAGCAAAGCCAGGAATGCATTTTAGCAAACGTATTACTTATTATCTTAGCAACAATGTAAACAACTGAGTTAACTTCTTAAAAATTAAGTGATCTTGAAAGCTTTTCTCTGTGCTGATTCTTTTTGACTCAAATTCAGCAGTTTGGGTAACTGCTGTAAGGGTAAGAAAGAGGTGTGTAGAGCCATTACAGCTCAACTACCTTTCTCCAGGTGGGTTGCTGGAGCTCTGGTGTTGCCTGGTATGAAGTCAGGCTAGCGAAACCCTTTGACTCAAGCAGCACTGGTGGGAATGTGGGGAGGAGGACGGATGTGATTTCCTGTTTGAGTCGTAACACTACTCAAGAGCTAACCACAAAGCACACTCTTGCCCTCCCAGAACAGGAGCCTGTCACTCCCGTCACAGCCTGTTCAGAAGGGGCACAGGGGGAAGAAAGACAGACTACATGAAAACGAGGTCGTGGAACAGATGGAAAAGCATGAGAGAAGAGGTGGGGGTGGGTGGGAGAAGGAAGAGACTGGGGCATGTGGGGGTTGTTTTTCAAGAAAGAGGCAGACTGCCACTGGAAACAGGTGAACCTCAGGAGGTCATTTGGTGAAAGACTGCAAGGGGAAATACAGCCTGAAGAATGGGAGATGCAAAAGTGGGACTGAAGCTGGGGCTTGCCCTGACATGCTCTGCTCCTCCATATGAAGTCTTGCCTTTATTTATCCAAACCACTTCCTAATTTATAAAAATACCTCTGCAAAGAATATTGGTCAAAGAACATTATGAACCTAGTCCAGAAATACCCAGCTCCAGAAAGGAGGAGAAAATGTTCCCAGTCCATTGAAGGTTCATTAGGAGACAGCTGAAGAGGGCCACGGCAGCTGACATCCATTCCTTTTTGGTAACTTGTATGACAGAAAAAAAAATAAACTGAATTTTCTTCCCACTGCGTTGAAGGTTTGCAAGTGCAAGGATAGAGCTCACACTACCTAGCCATGCCCTGCTACAAACACTTTCCTTGACACACTGCAGCAGGTAGAATTTGTCATGGGTATGTTTTCCATTAATTCTGAGTGATCTTCCTGAAAGAAGCAGGCAAGGTGAGTGAAATTCAAGGTATGCTTGTCTAAAATTAGTCGCAACACCTTCTAGGTTTTTAGAGTTGTACTGTGTTGGAGGTGTTTTGAGCTTCATAGTTTTTGTTGTTGTTGTTGTTTTGTTTGTTTGTTTTTTAACTGAATGAGGTTTTGCTAAGTTTGGAATGCAAAAACATTTTCTGTCAAAAAGCCCAATGGTGACATAATGCCATGACATGATAGCTGGTTTTTAGGACAGATGTTTTGAAGTTATATAAAATGCTAAAAATAGCCTGACTGTCCAGCATTTAACGTTGAGGATTTTCTTTTCTCTCTAGAATATGATTAGTATTACCAGTTTGTTACTGCTTAGATCAACCACAACCCAACAAACAAAAAATTGAAACCTTAATTAGAATACATATGACATCTTACATTTGTTTTTCAAAATATCCAAGAGTTACAGTTAACCTTTCTGTTTGAAACATTGTATAAATTATGCTCTGTGACAGTTATCAGCCCAATCCTCATACACCTCTAATCCGTCCATACGTAAAAGATCTATTTTTTTACATATAAACTGAGCAAAAATTAGGTTTGGATTTCATCATTCAGTGCTGACTAATTAGGCAACAACAGTCCAGTTGGAACTAACAGCGTCATTATTTATCCTGACTCTATGACCTACTGATGGCTAGAGCAGGTATTTTGCTCTTCTTGGTGTCAAGACTATTTCAATTAGTGAAAGCCACGATTCTGAATCCGCATTTTTCCCTTGGACAGGAGATCGCGTGTCATGTCGATGGAGGATGAGCACTTGCCTTCATATCTGAGGGAAAGCCAATCCTCAGAAGACACAAGTCAAACACCTTCTTCTGCATCTGAGATCTAAGAGGAAAGACCAGCACTCCCAGCAAGCTGTCACTGAGGTTCAAGGGAGCAGCCAACACACTTCGATGAGATCAGGAGGGGCATGATCATTGCCTGGGATAGCAGAGGAGCTACCTCTCAAGTAATTTATGTTGATTTAGACTTGGAAAGCTGAACAGCTCTAATTCTGTGCCTGTCTGCTACCTTCTTACAGTGATGAAAAGCTCTGCCAGCAACTGCACGTGCTTCAGCCTTCTCAGGGCACAGTCAGGTTTCAGTGCTTCTGAGCCACATCCTGTAGACTATTACTATACCTAAGAGCAGAATATTGATGTACTTTCAGAGAACACAAGGAAAGCCATGAGAAGCGAAGTCTTTCGCAAACCAGATGCAATAATAGATATTACCTCAACTGCTCCCTTCTGCCTTTAAGAAAGTAGAAGGAAATAGATAAACCCCTTTCACTTAAGAGCTATAACACCCACTCGTGTGCTCTTACGCATGGAGTGTGATTAAGTTCAAATACATAAATCCTGGTAACAGCATGTCAGATCCTTTCACCACCTGAAGCAATATTTTTCTTCTTTTTCTTCTCTTTGGACACATTCCCTTTTCCCATCACAGAAGACAAAGTGGAAAATGGAAGGCTGAAAAATAACTAATCTATCAGGTGAGATTTAACTAAAGGTGCTGGCATATAAAGAAGGTAAGAAGAGACTTCAGTCTTCCTCCTGTTCATTCACTGAGCTTAAAATACTCTTGCAATAGCCAGACAAACAAAAAAACTCATCTATTTTCCCTGAGAAAGAAATATAATTAATTTAATCTCTTCAATTATAAACTATTCCATACCTCCAGTCCTACAACTTATTTCCTTTTTTTTTTTTTCTTTTTTTTCCTGGTTTACTAGTTTTACTGTACTGTTTTCAAAATAGGATGAACAGTTTATAAAACCCTGCAGGTTACTAGCACACCAAGTGCAAAGCACAAACAGAGCTGCATGTCATTTAAACACAGCTCTCCAGTAAACTCTCATTTTTATTTAGAGCTTGGAGAATTCAGGCTCTTATAAAAGTAAGCTTTTTAAAATATGGGAGCTCTTGTTTGGCTCATAAAGGGTGGTTTTTCTCTCTTAATCCTGTAGTTGTAGATAATCAACACCACTTCTTGGAGAGAAATCAATCAGCAGAAATCAATCTGTACAAGCCACAACCATAAAACCAAACAAAACCAGGAACCACACAAACAACCTGAGTAATCCTAACCACTTGCTTCTCTTGGAATTAAGACTATAAAGGCCATTAAACAACAACAGCCAAGAAAGGGCATGGTTATCAGCTACAACAGTGAATCTGAGTGTTTGCATAGAGAACTGCAGTGCACATCTAAGTTTTGGACTTAAATCACCAATCCCAGCAATGTTGGAAGTTTCTCTGTAGAATGAACTGCCTCCTCTAACCATTTCCATTTCTAATTAACAGTCAATAAGAATTTGCCAAGTTGAGAAAATCATAAGCAAAGCCCAGCACTAGGGCAAAGATCACAGTGTTGTCCAAAACAGCCTGGCATGAGATTGGAAGCTGGAGATGAGAAGATAAGGATGAGCCTTTTGACTATATGAACATGACACTCTTTCATATACTGCAGTTCTCCTTATGCCAATATTCATTTTTATTTATTTCTATTTTACACTTATTCTTCTTTCCTTCACACTATCAGAGAGCAAGAAAATATGTAAAACACAAAGCTCAACCCTCCTATTAACTTCCACTCGGTCCTGAAGCTTATTGACTTCTCTGGTAAAGAAGAAGACAATTGTCTGTGAGTTCTTACTGCATTTGGGTAATGTACAACCACCACTTGAAGTGCAATCTATTAACTCTACACAGACATCACAGAATATATCCATGGGGCAATTAGCTTATTTATTACATGCACTCTTGCATGCCTCATATATGAAATAGTATGATGCTTCAGTACACCATTTAATACTTTAATAGTTACTGGCTGTGTCTACACAACAGACCAGACTCTTCTCAGTTCCAAAATGTACCTTAAATGACCTTGTGTCAACATCAAAACATCTCCCCACAGCTCACCTTAGAGCCAAGCATTTCGCTCCAATTAGTCACAAATTGTGACTGCTACTCAAAGACCATGTATTCATGGAGGAATAAAAGTGGTTGTTCAGGCTTTGTTTCTATCAAAATAAGCTGTACAAGTTGCTTGAGTTGTCCCAGTTTTTTGGGTGAGGGAATTACAAACTGCATTCTCACCCCTCCTCTCTAATTCAGAAGCAACATCCACATAGACACTTCAAGTTTTTTAAGCATGTATGCTGACCTCAGGAAGCTTTCTCAAGTCTTACATGAGAAGGAAAGAAAGTGGAACATTACCACTGGAATATTGCCTGCCTTTTGGATGGTTTTGACATCAGCATGGTCCCTGAACTCCAGCTCAGTGACTTAACTGCAAAGTCCATACCATGACCCCTTTTAGCTTTTTATTCTGTATTTCCCAGAACAACATCTTGATAAAAGGGATGTTTAGTACATTTCAGTCCTCTGGTAACTGTGAAAGAAAATACATTGAAATTTGCTTAAAGAGAGGCCTGAAGCTGTTTCTCAAAATGTAGGTCTATTTATTTTTAAAAATACAATAAAATGAAATATGAAAGACAGGTAAATTAGATCAGGGGTGTCAGTGCAGACCAAGGAACTCACACAGCCATCAGAGAACATTAGAAATGGGAAGCTTTCAAGGTCACATCAAAAGAAATGCCACTGCTATAGAGTTCAGAAAAGAACTCGACAAGAGATCCCAAAGGGACAGGCACAGCACAGATCCTGTAAAATGTAAGAATCTGAGTCTAATAAGATTCTGCTGTAAAACTGCTTTATATGGCACTTGGGTGCCAGCATAATCTGCTTCTATTCCAGCACAAGATCAAACACTCAGATTGCAATACTGCAACCGGAGGATTTTCAGGACTGCATCTGCTCACAGCTAGTAATCCAGGCTTCTTCTGTTAGAACAGAGTATCCAAAAGGGACTCCTCTACCTACCACTTCACTTTGGAGAAAACACATGAGCACTGCTATGACAGTACTACACTTCATGTAATTTCTCCCATTATTAGCGAAATACTACTAGGATGAATCAATCTAGCATTTAATCTCTCATGCTGAAAAAGATGAAAATGGAAGCCCTAAACTTTCAGTGAAAGGCACAGCTCTCTCTTCCTTGCTGGTATTGCTGACTGTCAAGAAAACCCTGAAATTACGTCCAGCTAAAACCTCAGGAATGTGCAAACAGATTCCCTTCCGCCTTGAACAACCGTTAGACAAAAGCAGCATAACCCCCTTGGCATTTTTCTAAACTTTCTTTGGAATTAAAACCAGTAGTAATCACATTTTGCAGTTTTTTTAAGGGTAACTGAGTACCAGTTATACAGATTTTCCACAACACTTGCACTGATGATCAGTGGACTTCAATAAGATGAAAATTATGTGGTCAGTTGCCTAAAAAGAAGCTGGCATTGGTACCTCTGAAAGCCACCCAAAATCACTGATGCATATTGGAGTAGTTTGTCAAAAGAGTTAACTGGAACACATGAGACGAATATCTCTGCCAAAACCCCATCCTGACTGTTTTTTTAGTCTGGCTCTCGACTGCTCAGCTGGGAATGGCACCTGTCAAGCAGAAAGGAAGGTACAAACACCAAAGGTATTTGGGGAATTATCTCAATGGATATAACACGGACCATCTCAAGAGCTCGCTATCAACTTACAGCTGACAGCAAATTATCACAGAGCTCTCTAAGACCTAATTCCAGCGTAATTATGGAGAGAAGAAAAAGATGAAGCAACATTACAGAAATACCCAGCCCTTTGCTTCCAGTTGAGTGCCGGAGGCAAGAAACACGAACATCGAATAAAGGCACGCTTGCCTAACACGGACGGCAGCGGCACCCCAGCCGTGCTCCAGCCTCGCCGCCTCCCGGGCTCCGTCCGGCCGCGGGCTGAGGGAACACGGCTCGGCACGGGGGCGCGGTTCCCACTCGCATCCCGGGGAGGGATGCTCATCCCCGCAGTGACGGCGGCGGGGTGTGCGGCGGCACCTACCTGTGCGCGCCGCGGGGGCCGGCGGCAGGAGCAGGAGCAGGAGCAGGAGCAGGAGCAGCAGCCGGGCCGCCCCCCGACACGGCGGGCCCGGGACCATCGGGTCACATCTCCCGGACCGGGCGCCACCCGCTCCCCTGCGCCGCTGCCGCGCAGGTGGAAGGAGCCGGCGGGAGGGCAGGGCAGGGCAGGGCAGCAGAGACAGGAGGAGGAGCCGGGCGGGGCTGCGGTGCCGGGCGGGGACTGCGATCCCGGGCGGGGACTGCGATGCCGGGCGAGGACTGCGATTCCGGGCGGGGACTGCGATGCTGGGCGAGAGCCGCGCGGAGTTGCCACGGCCCCGTCTTCCCGCCGTGACACTCAAACCGCGGGGTGACTTCTGCAGCCCTCCTCGGTGCTTTCGCTGATGAGTAATTCTCCCTCGAAGCCACCGTGAGACGTGGGTGGGATATTGTTGCACCCCTATTTTTTTTTTTGCAGAGAAAGCTGGAGGCCAACGTGCTGCATCACTGTGTGTTCAAATATCCGATTTTCCCCACTGCTTTGCATCTAATGCTGTGTTTGGACATGGGAAGAGGCTACAGAGTCTACATCCTTGGAAATACTGAAAATCCATCTGGTGCCAGAGCTGAGCACCCTGCTCCACCTGACCCTGGTTGGAGTAGGAGGTCTGCAGAGGTTCATTCCCACCTCAGCATTTCTGGGTTGTGAGAAACAACACGTTTTTGCTGTGAACAGAGCTCTAGCTGAGTTTGTGTGAAGCCGCTCAGTGCAACCGAGAGCAGAAGGAAGTGAGGGAATTGGACAGGGTGCATGCTGTGCTCGTGGGGTCCTGTAGACTGAGTACTTGGGGAAGCTCTAGCAGGTGAAGGTGCTGTGACACAAGCCCTTCTTCCCTCAGATGGATACATGCCAGCTCCTTTCTTGCCAACTGACCTGTTTCTCTGTCTTCCCACTTTTGTTCCCTTCAAGTTTACCTCCTCCACCCTGGCACCCTTCAGCCACTTTTTGATTTCTCAGCCCTTTCATCACCAAGTACTTTCCTGCCATTTCCCTTAGACCTTTCTTCATAAATGAAATATCATGCAAGCAAGAGTCAGGTATCAATACGACTGCTACGTATCAATCAGTTTTGAAGTGATGGTCAGCATGGGTTGACTAGTAAAATGAGAGACTGTGTCCAAAAGTTAATGTCTTGCTTATTTATCTAATTCTTATTTTCAGAAAATTAGAAACTAAGAACTGCCTATGGTAAATATATAAAATAATATATATTGTAAGTGTATATATATATGTGCATATATATACACACACTACAGTGAAGATCCTGATGGGCCTCTCTCCCAAGTCCCTGTTTCCACGTGTTCCATGCAGGTTTCTCTCCCAGTTAGCTGGCTCTGTCACTCTGTGTGTCTTTCCTGCAGCTCCTGCTTGTTTGCCTGTTGTGCTGACTGCACTAGAAATGAGGTACTTGGTGCCTTTGTCTGGATACAGAGGGCTACTCTGCAAAAGTGGTGAGAAAATGAGGTTTTTAGCCTCAGTTCTGGTTCCATGGACGAAGCACAGCTTTTCAAAGTTCAAAGCTGTTGTCACAAGGGGAGTAGTCCTACTTGCTCATGGGCTTAAGTATACATACAGTTATGAGAGGATCTACAGTGAATTCAGATACTCAAATGGACAATGTCTATCCTGTCAGTAAATTTTGTCCAGATTTTTCACAAGGGCTGAAAATGTACTTTAATGAAAGATCACAGTACTTTTTCTAACTAGAAGTGTTTCCGCATTCAACTGAAACTTCTTGAACTCTTGTGGATTAACATTGGTGATATTTTAAGCAGAAGTGGGGGGAGGAGGCCTTCTGTTGGATTTTTTTTATTCCCCTACTCTTCTTTTTGGAAATGTCCCAGTGACTTACTTAGGAAGACTGCAGCCTGGCTTCTAGACTGGAAACCTTGTCGAAAGTGGATGAAGTTTCCAAGTATTATAAAGAGTGAAACTGTCCCCTCAATTTCAGTGTCTCCTTTTCCATTTTCTGGTTTTTTTCTTGAAGAAAAAAAATTAATACCATTTCCTAGCAGAGTTTGGCACTGCCAGTATAGTTTGCTATCACCTCTGACTGCCTCTACACTCATGACAGTGGAGCCTTGTTTCCACTGTAATTTGATCTTTTTCTTCTCCAACTCCATTTTTTGTCTAAAATAAAGGATATAGATAAGAAATTAATGATGGAAGAATCTAATTTTAGCAGGGCATGGTCTCTCTCATTTACATCACAGCAAATTTGCATGTAACCCTTAACTTCTGCAGATATATTCTAAACTGATTGTGCAAGAGAGTGGTTAAGCATAGAATTCAATTCCTACCCAAAATGTCTAAAAGACTGATTAGGTTGAATAATTTTTTTATTGTAAAACAATAGTTCAAGAAGTGAATATAGTTATACAATGAAAAAACTCAGAAGAACACTTAGAGTTATGCATCATAAATGTGAAAAAATCCAAATCTTGATATGTTGATTTATCCCCCTTTTCAGCTGTTGGGGTGTTGAAATGGTGTCTGGGTAAGCTCCTGCCTTTGTCAAATGAGTGTGAGAAAGAGAAGTTAATCTTTCCTGATAAGATGCTGTGTGACAGGTGTTCAGGAGCAGTTTGCTTGTCGCAGGAACTTGCTGGCAGCTTGGGGTGTTTTTTCATCTGACATCCTTAACCCTAGAAGTCCAGCAGGAGGGAGGAAATTCTGTGCTTGACACGGTGGGGGCATCAATTAATGCATCAATCTGGGACTGTGTCTTTTCTTTTTCTTTCCCTGACCCCAGGAGCTGCAGTTGAAATCAAGTCATAGTTGTGCTTTTCAGCAATCTCATTCTCAGTACTGCTCATGTTTCTAAGAAAGATGTTTATTTTACAGAACAGCGCACACATAGCTTTTGGCTCCAACACTACCTGCAATCCTGTGCTCCTTTCTCAGTCTAAATTGTGGTTGACTTTCATAGGAAATTTGACTGAGTGAGACATGCAGTGTCTGGCCTTGTGTTTATGTCGATACGTTGACTAGGCTTGGGTGGTGACTGTTATTGGGTGTGTTAGCGAGTGAAGAGTGAGGTAGATGGACTGCACAGATATGAATTTAGGCCATGTTTATTGTCCACAAGCAATAAAAAACTCACTGTTTGAACAAAATAGAGTTTCAATCAAGAGCATTGCGTTGTTGATGCATCTCCCCTGAACCTGTGCCTGCTAGCAGTGAAGACAAAAACTCTTCTGAGACTTTTCCTCCCACCAGCAAATAGAGAGGCTGTCTCAGAAAAGTAAGAGCCTTACAGATCAGGAAAGCATGGTGAGCCTTCCAGTGACCACACTTGTTAACACCTTTACCAGAGCTGTTTCCCGTCTCTATTCAACTAAGAAAAGTAGTTATGATTCACCATCACATTAAACGTAGGAGGATACGGCATGTGATCTTGCTCTGACTCCATCTACTGATACTACCAAAACCGGTAAAGTTAAACCATTGCAAAAAGGGAAGTGAAAATCATACTTCCACCCCCCAAAGTCACAGCTGCAGAGCTGTTTTGAACGGTGTATTAACAAACCCTGATTTGCATAGCCCAGACAGCAGACCCAAGCACTGAGCACAGCCAAGAGCATGCCTCCTGATCTGTAAAACCAAATCCAAGGTGAGTTTACCAAGATGGAAAAAAACTAACCACGACAGAGAAGTAATAATCATAACAGCACTCTCCCCAACAGAGCTCGAAACAGGACACTCACTGAAGCACAAAGTGCTCTGAGAAATGTCTGAGCCCAACAGCCTGCCATATTACACTGTTTTCTGAGTTACGATCCTCTGCTGTGGGTGGAAATTAGTTAATGTCTCATCAAGAGGTAAACAACTGACATCCTTGCTGAATTTATCCTGTCCTCAGAAAGCAAGCCTCAAAACATCAGAAAGTTGTGCCCAAGGATTAGGTGAGATCAAAAGCAGGCTGAATGGATTGACCGTGAATTGCATGTCACTCCACTGTCTCTTTGGGAGAGGTTAGTAGAGGAATAATGACTCAGTACGTAATTTCTACGCATAGGTCTCACTGAGCCACTCAAGCCGTTTTATTCCTTTCATCCCCTTCTCTTTATTAACTTATTGGGTAATTAAGTGGTATGTTGAGACATAACTAGCGCAGTCCTGCTGTGACAAAGTAGAAAGGATTGAGCATGACTCCAGGAGGTCTCTCATAAACCTTCAGGAAATCAGCATGATGGTATGTTGAAAAATGTTGTGCAAGCCAGACATCATAAATTGTTTATCAGAAACATTACTAACCTGAAGATATGGCCTAGGACAGAAATGAGTCTAGCAAACACCTGCAACAGGAGGGAAGCCTATTCCTGCCTGGGTCCTCAGAGTACAATCTGCCCTTCATATCACGGCACCTGGCCTAGAAACTGTAGGCAGGTGTCCCAGCTACCTCCCCTGCTGCTATATCTGTCATTCCTGACCTGAGAAGTAGCAGAATGACGCAGTCTCATCTGGTTTTAGATCAGACATCTGAATTTGTGGGCTTACTCTATGTTCACGAGTTATTTTTGAACAGCTGCAGGTTTTCTAAGGCTACCATATTTGGACCTTTAAAAAGCCTGATTTTCAGTCACCTGTCTATTTTGACAACACCATGTAATTTAGGTGTCTTTCTAAATGGAGGACTTCAATTCACTTTGGAAGATCTTCTTGTGATTAGTGCTGTTGCTCAGGGAGCAAGAAAGCCACACAGAATTATTAAGTGCCCAGAGTCAGTCAATTCTTAAGAACTGGAGAAGCCTGAATCTAGACAACCTATATTGTCAGGATTCTTCATTTACATGGGCAGTAAGACTGGAGCCACCACATGCAGAGTTCACTGCAGACATGTAGATGCAATGGCCATCACACAGGTAGGTATAACATGTCCAGAATTGTACTGAAAGTGTGCTTGCTGTGGGGATCACACTTCAGGCTGTGCCTGGTTAGCCCAGGCAGTGCTGCCATCTAGGAATTAGATGCAAAAATATGGTCATACTGAAGAAACTGCAAATAAAGCATTCAAGCATTTAGAGGATTGCTGTAAAGTAATCAATAAAGATGTTACATTGCTCTGTTACATCCCCTTGGGAACAGAGTGGAAACTGTCCCTTTCAAAGTGATACCCCCATGTTATGGTACTATAACAAAGAAAAGGAAAAACATTGCAAATGCTTAATAAATCATAAGAGACAGCTGAAACAGTTATTCAAAGGGATGGAGAAGGCTTAGTTCCATATAAATAATGAATTACTTCCCCTGCATTGAAAGGAAAGAGATGGCAAGTATGCAAGAGGGAGCAGTGTCACTAGCAGTGTTTTTTTAAGTAAAGATAGATGCCTAAAGGAAAGAATTTGTCCTAACATTGGAAAAAAAGTGCTTCCAAGTGAAGCAGGAGCATGCACAGCTGATATGACATGGTACTTCCCATCAGCTGGTTCAAGCTGTGGCACGCACCTGAGATGCGGTTGTTGGCATTGAAGGGTAGCTGGATGCTGACTGACACAGAAGGTGCTATGACTGGCTGCTGCACAGCACCTTAGTTGAGTCAGTGGGGTTTGCTGGTATATGGTAAATTTCTGAGGGTGACTACGACTCTGTAGAGGCAGAAGACCTTTGGCACTGCAATGTTGATGCCTGCTGTACCACAGTGAACAGTTCAGCAGGGTGAACTTCCCCCTGGGTCATTTTCACTGAGTCATGGAATCACAGAATCAGTCAGGTTGGAAGAAACCACAGAGTCTGGTCCAACCTCCCTGCTCAAGCAGGGTCATCCCAGAGCACATTACACAGAATTGCAAGACAGTTCTTGGATATCTTCTATGAGGCAGGTTCCACAGCCTCTCTGGGCAATCTGTTCCAGTAAAAAGTTCTTCCTCATATTCAGGTGCAACTTCCTGTGCATCAGTTTCTGCCTGTTGCCTCTTGGCACCACCAAGAAGAACCAGGCTCCATCCACTTAACACCTTCCCTTCAGATACTTATATTGATGAGGTCCCCTCTCAGCTATCTCTTCTTGAGGCTGGACAGTCCCAGCTCCCTCAGCCTTTCCTCATAGGAGAGATGCTCCAGTCTCCTCATCATCTTTGTTGCTCTCTGCTGAACCTGCTGCAGGAGCTCAATGCCTTCCTTGTACTGGACACAGCACTTCAGGTGAGGCCTCCCTAGGGCTGAGTTGAGGGGCAGGATCAGCTCCCTGGGTCTGCTGGCAGTGCTTTTCCTAAGGCACCTCAGGGGACCATTGGCCCTCTGGGCCACAAGGACACACTGCTGGATCATGGCCCTGGCTTGTCCACCAGGACCCCCACAGCCTTCTCCACAGAGCTGCTTTCCAGCAGGTCAGCCCTCAGCCTGTACTGGTGCAGGGGGTTATTCTTCCCAAATCATAATACATTAATAATACTTCTTCCCTACTACTACTACTACTACTACTACCACTACTATTACTACTGGCAGCATGATGAGTACCCAAACTGAGGTTCACAGCAGCTTGAGAGGGCCCTAGGGGCTGGGCTGATGGGTTTGCTACAGCTGGTGCACTCATGCCTCTTTCAGGGTTAGGGGTGAGCTGTGCATCTCCACTCGGCAGGTACAGTGAGGTGAGATCCTCTGGGATAATGGTTAATAAAGCATTGACCACTGAAACGTACACATCCTGCTGAGAGCCTTTGACATCTCCACAGATGTTCCTTTCTGGATCAAGGAATTTAAGTCCCCCATGTCTTAACTGAATATGGTCCTTCTAGGATCAAGTAGTAAAGGTGGCTATCGTCACCATTTCCATGTTTAATTGAACTCATCAAGGAGCATCACAGAAACAGAAGGCTTAGTGGAAAGAGTTAGATCATAGATTCATAGAATCATTTAGGTTGGGAAAAACTCTTAAGATCATTGAATCCAACTGTTAACCTAACACTATCAAGTCCACCGCCAAATTATGTTATCAAAGCTCCTGCCTTGGCATGGTCCACTCTCCCAGGTTTGGCATGGTTTGAACACACTTTGTTGCCTGGACTCCTCCTGAGAACACATTCCCAATAGTCTTGGGTAAGAAATATGTGCTTGGGCATCACCTGTCAGCAAAGGAAGGGGTAGAAACTGGACTGCTTCAAATGTCTCATCGTCTTGTACAAGTCAGACTGACTTGTTTTCGTGACTGTGCACTGCTCCTTGGTTGCCAGGTGGAAGGTCTGGCTGACCAGTGGATAACTGTAGTTGTAAGTAAGTACTAATCAACATGAACAGAGGAAATTGGGGTAGGTCATTTATGAGGACAGCAGTAAAAAGAAAAGTTTTAAAAGCATGTTGGAGGGTGGTCCTTGGCTGGAACGGGGTTATCAGGTGGAGGGTTTTCTGCATTGCTGCAGCAAAAAGAGACCAGGGAGATTCTGAGGTGTCTCAGCATCATCTGAATGTAAAAGAACAGGTAACAATGTGTTTTGTGCTAGTTCCCGAAAAGAATATGAAGCCCAATACCCTGATGGCTACCTCCTCTGCAATGTAGACTTTCTGAGATTGTTGCCTAAGTCCAGTCTGCATTTGATGTGTCTGGATCTAACAGGAAGGTAGGGCACTTAAAGTAACTGGATGAGTGCTAGTTGGCCTAGAGATCTAATAAAATAATTCCCCAGATTTTTATTTAGTTTTTGTTTTTCTTTACCATCAAACTTCCTGATTGCAGTAAGGCTTTGCCTCCAGTAATTCTTTGGAGCTGGTTCAAAGAGGTGATTTACGGTCTTTCATCTGGTGCAATCCCTCATGAAGCCTGCAACTGGATGTCTTGGGACAGTCACATCCATGGCCATGTTTCTTAGGAACAGGACATGACACACTGCTTCTTGAAGACAGCTGCTAATTTGCAAACATACTGACAATGATCATAGGCATCTTACTGTGGACAAACAAGGAAATTAGAATAAATTAATGGCTTAATTAATAGTCTGTATTCTACTGTCACTGCATGCGATAATTGTTACTATGATGCACACAGGTCCCTTGGAACCCATGGAAATGGAATGTGATTCTAAAGCTCACAGAAGCAGAAACAGTGAATGTGTGCATATGGAAGTTTAACACAGAAAAAATTTAATGAGGCTACCAATTAGAAATTACTTATAGAAATAACAGCTCTGTTTTTCAGAGGCTAGAGGATGCATTTACGTTTATAGAAGTAACAGCAATAACCTAAACAGAAATTTTGCTTCCATTATAATTGTTCAGAAAATGAGCAAAGCTCATAGCTTCTGAATAAAGTTTCTGTTGATTTCATCTTCCCTGCTTAACTCCAGCATCAGACTATTAACCCTCGAAATAAAGTTTTTAGAAGTATTTTGTTGCTGTAGGAAATTGAAAGAAGGAACAAATAGCCTATGAAGAAGCCATAATAGTAAAATTTTGAAAGCCTTAGCTATAACTCACTGTTAACTTCTGAAGCAAAAAAAGTATCGTCGCTACTTGATTTCCATGCAATGATAAAGAAGTCAATACAACCACACAAATGTTTGATGTCACAAATACTTGACTCATTGTAAATTCTATTAAATCTGGTTTTAAAAATGTCAGCAATTAATCCTTCATAGGAAGCTGCAACTTCTACATTACATTTAGCAACATCAGTGTCATGCAAAACACATTAGATCATCTTAGCTGCAGGAAAATAACTGCTAAATTTGTATTTGCTACAAAAATCTCAAAGAGCTTAAAGATAATTTTAATTTGTGTTTTCTTACTATACCAGCTCTAATTTTAAAAAAACTTAATGGAAGAATATCAGTATTCATTGCTTTAGATGAGTGTTATTTAGGGAAGTTGTACTCAACACATCAGTTTACATATATAATTAAATACTAAACAAAGAGGAAATACACTCAAAATTGAAGTTGCAGCTCTGAGTAAGATTAGTGCCAAAATTAATGTCCAATTAGCCAACTGATGAGGATGTGCAAGCCCTGTGCACGTCTCAAGTGTCCTGCCAAATGGATGGCAGCATTCATCTCACTGAAAAAGCAAGAATTACTTAAATATAGAGAATGAATATGTGTTCTAAGTTGGCTTCTCTTCTTTGTTGTTATGATGTGAAGAACTATCCTTTAATTTGTTTTTCATTTTTGCCTTTCCGCATAGAGGAACCTTTGTTTTTTGACTAATAAACCTCCTTTTCTTAAGAGCTTACGTGCTAATTTGAATCTTATTCCTGACTTCTGCTGGACTTGGTGAAAGCCAGCTAATGTTGTTGAGTTCACATCTGCCTTACTATGTGCCTTTGACTTTATGATGCACAGTTTTTTTCCTCTTACCCACTCAGCCACCACTGGCTGTTTCTGAACTTCTGCAGCTGTTTAGTACTCATAGGGAGTTTGCTCACCTGGCTCTTTCTCAGTGCAAAGGTTTGCAATAAACCAGTCCATGAATAGGTATTGAAACTCCTTCTGATGATCCCACATTATGCCATTTTATTGATTACTTTCATCTCATGAAATATTTATTGAGCTGAAAGCGGAAATGTAGTTAAAAATCGTAAAGACACAGTAGGACTCCATAATTTATTTTTTTCTTTAGGAGGCTCATGTCATCACGCTTAGTACTTTTTTTCCTGGGATGGAATCACTTTCTCAGTCAGAAGGAGTCTTAGAGTAAAAGTTAGAATTTCTTGTCATGCTTAGATAGATATGTCTTCCCAGGATAGAATTCTAATATAAAAGAATTTTTGCTCTATCAGAGTCCTTGCTTCTTTCCCTCTTTTTCTGAAATGTGCAAATTAACTAAAGAATTTACCAAGGTAGCAACTGCATGTCACCATTTTCTTTCAGTATCTACTGCACCTTTTTACTGCAATATTCCAACTCTTGTAGGTGGCCCACAAACCCATAATACAATCCTAAATTCAAGGCAGACCAAGATACTGCATGCCTACCAATGAGGTCCTTGGGGACTCACTTTAAAATTAAACTAAAGTAATTTTCAATATGGAATTGTTTTATTGTGCGGGTGCATCTGCACATAAAGTTTACATTGGGCCCTGAACAGCATATAAAGACTTGTGAGAGATAAATTAGACTAAGTAAAGCACTCATCATTAATCAGAGTACTAAACAAGCATGAGCGCTAGAGAATGAACACAGCTGCCGCTTCATTTATCTTGCTGTCAGGAGGTAACTCTCCTACAGAGAGAAGCTCAGAAGTGGTAGCTTTAGGGTCTTTTGTGTCTCTCAGCTTGCAGAGAATAAAAATGCTCATATATAATAAATACATATCTACATTACACACATATATGTTTTTATATTCACAGACAAATAGAACATTTTTGTACTGGTGTGTGTATAGTGATGTTTTCGTTCTCAGTAGTCCTAAATTCTAGTTTGGAGGTGAGAGGTGAGAGATATGCCTGTTTGTTTTGATGAAAAAAAAATGTATTACTTATTTTTGTTTACTCTGAGTTTTCTGAGTCAGTAACAGAAACCTTGGCTACAGTCCTCCTGTGGGGTTATCTTCTGTGATAACTTTCCCCAGTTCACCCCTCATGATCAATTCACACCAACATGTGATGTATGTGAAGCTGATGTGGTAAATCAGAGTGTCATCTTCCATGTTAGAGTGAGTATGCTGTTCTGGAAGGCAACAGAACCTACTTTCTCATTTCTTTTTGGAAAAAAAGAAAAACAGAAAAGTGAAGTACAAGTTAATGAAAGTCTCCAAGTGTTATTTTTATAGTAGCTGTTCTGTGTCAAAGGACGTTTTGAAGACAAGCCAACAAACGGCTTGTCATATACTAAACTTACAGGGCAAAAGACTCCGGTGGCTGGTCTTCCTTAGTCTGACCTTTTGCATGCTAGCAATAAATCAGTGAGCTTTCCATGTCTCTTGTATTGTCCCAAGCTCTTGGGAAAAGGATGATTGAATAGGAAGAATTAGTGCTGCTGCATAGGATTTAGCATAATGGATAGATCATTAACCTTTTAAGTCTGGTATCCTGGCTTCCAAACTGGCCTACCATGGCTGCTTCAAGTAAGCAAAAATCTCCATACAATAGCAGGGTGGTTGATGCAGGGAAGGGGAAAGATTTTGCCAAATGGAGTCATGAGAATGGGTTGCTGTGAGGCCCTGTGGAACTGCAGCCACCGTGGGACAGCGCTGTGAAGTGCACAGGCCCTGGGAACACAGACAGGGACGTGACGTGTGTGTCCTCAGTGCAGTGGCTCACTCCACACTGCACGACCAGAGCTATGCACTCACTGTGCCAGGGTTATGCTATCCCAGTGGCAGCTGGAGGCCAGGCAGGATACCCTCAGTACCTAAAATGTACTTGCTTCCCTGATTTAGGCATTTACATCATGTCATAGATGTATGTTAACAATGGAGTCCTATTAAAATGAAATTCAACGTCGAAATTAAACAAAGCTTCTAATCTCTTGTTGGATGTTTAGAGTGAAAGAGGCTGCTGAAGGGTACAGTTTCAGTTCCATTTGATTTGAACTTACCTCATAGGATGTGTTTCAACACTTGAAAACTTATGTCAGAGGATTTAGCCTGACAGGGTTTTCTGCAAGAGAAAGCAGCTAGATGTAGACCAAGCTAGATCAGTGACACATAATCAGATCAACCTCAAAAGTACCAGCTAAGCATCTTCTTCATTTCTGGTAATTTTGATGAGCCCATTCAGAAAACATGTCCATAATGTAGTTCATCTCTATAAAGTCTATAAAAAAAAGACTTTATGGTCCAGGAGCTTTAATTCATGTCTTAACAACACCCTACACTGGTCATTACAATGCTTTATGTGTTGTCTTGCCATCTGCCTAGAGAGAGAAATTACAGTCCCATTACATTATGTTGTTGGGATCATGCTAAAATGTAAGAAAATACCTGAGAAGTTTTCTGCTTGGTTGATGCTGTGATCTTTTTCAAATAATGATAAAGGTAGCAATTAAATCAGTTTGAGCTGACTTACACCTTACAGTAGCAATGTCATGGAAATCTTATAATGATATTTTGTACTTCCTCCTTTCTTACTGCATGTTACTGACAAGCAGCAGTAGCACAAGAGGTCAGAGCGACAATCTGACTTTAAAGGAACCGAGAAGAGACATAAACTTGTTTCTAGGCACAATGACACCTCTTTTCCAGCAAATCACATGGCAAAGTAGGGAATTTACGGGTGGACCAAAGCTGGAGACTGACTGCTGAGGCTGCCCACGTCAGAGGTGATCAAGTATCTAGCCAGATAATTGGCTGCCTGAACTGTGTGCATGCTCACAAAACCCTGTATAGAATCTCTGGGAATATATTAGGTAGAGGTTTCTATTTTAAAAATTAGCTTTTTCGTGTCTAACCCTGCCCACCTTTATACGGCCCCTGAGCTTTGTTAACAACCAAGAGCAGGTATGCTGCCACTTGCCCATCGCCTGACTAACCTCAAGAAGCTTTTTATTTCTGTACTATGCTCGAATCATGTCCTTATTAGTTTGGTTCTGCTGCTGTGGAAAAGTTTTTAGCAGTTTCACTAATAGTGTAAAGGCAAATTGTTTAAATAGCAGCAAGCATCTGAGTTTCTACCAGTTATCTTCTGTCATGTGTACTCGTAGCATAACAGGTTTCACTCTTAGGAAATCAGATTTCTAGCTTCTATCTCTGTTTTTATGCACTGTTAATTTCAGTGTATCACGGGAGGAATTGAGGACATAAGCTTGTTCCATAAACAAAACTGAAAAAAAAATCAGAGCTTAGACCTAGCTGTATGGGGAAACTTTGTCAGGCTTAAAATTCACAGATCAACCATGGAAACTTCCTTGTATAGGCAAGGTGTGAATGTCAAGAAATCAGAGGACTGCCACATTGTCACTTCCTGAGGTCTCCACCTTCAGAGGAAATGCAGAAGTTCAAGAGGAAAGCAAGGCTTTTTGCCTCTTCAGGTTTCTCTGGAAAGATCATGTATACTGTATCTAATGGCCAGATTTAAAATGCTAATAGAATTTTCATAGCAGGTTCTCATTTTCAAGCATTCAAATGATACATTTTTCAAGCTAACACACGTATCCTTACGAGAAATCACAAGATGTTCTGTTGTGGTCTGTTTTGAGCAGTGGTGGGGTAGGTTGACTCATCTGGAGACACCTGAACTCCTCCTGTCTGCTTCCTGCAAAGGGTTGCTAGTCAGCACATGGCTTGTGTAAGCCTTTATCTAAAAAAATCTTCTTCGCTTTTGACAGGGCTCCGGGGGGTAGGGAAACAAATAGGATTCATCCACTGCAACATTTGCCATTCAGCATTGCAGTACTCAGTCTCTAGGCACTGTGACTAGCACAGTGAAAAATCTCAGGTAAAGTGCCTGACTTGCTGGGGAGAAGTCTCACTGCTGTCACCGTCTCTTTCTTATCGCCGTAATCCCGTACTGGAATTTTTCTGTGCCTTGCCTGTCTTGTTAAAATCTGTCCTGTCGATACTCCCTGATTGCTTCTTTCTTGCCTTGCCCTTGCCTTCCTGGCATGCTAGAGAGCCTGTAGGGAGTATGAAGCTTTCCGTGCATCAAGCTCTTGAAAGGAAAAGGAGCCAGAGCAGCGCTTTCATCTCCCTCATGTTTTTTGCAGGACCAGGAGTCCATGGACACTGGACGGATGCTGCTGCTCCCCTACAGGTACAGCCTTTAGCACAGTCTGAGAGGAGCCTCTGCATTGCTGGCAGCTGTACAGCTCCTCGAGAGGTGAATGGGTGTCAGAAAAATCAGGCTGCTGGCACAGTGGTGTGTGCCAGGGGGCTGCCCCAGTCCCTGCTGGGCTCCCCCAAGACAGGGGCAGCCCATTTACACGGTGGTTCAGTGCACTCCTCTGGGATGTGGGCAGTGGCATGTACAGAGAAGGAGGTTGAATTGGGCTGTGATAGCCAGCATGTTGACTGGAATGGCTTTCTCTAGTCTCTGCAGTAACATAAAATACCAAAATAATTACCAGTGCAAGGCAACACAGTGCTATGTGAGCACCAGAAGCACTGGGTTGTGAAATAGCTTTTTTCAACTTCCTTGTTTCAGACCAAGGAAGTTATAAGTATATGAAAGAAATACTGATTTAAACCCTCTTGTCTCTGTTGTACTTTGAGCGGTTTATAGATAATGTTTGTTATTTTTCTTGTAAGTAAGCCATTTAATATTTGTATCTGTATTTACTCTGATAACTAACAGTTATGTCAGAACAGAGAGCAGAATTATACAGGAGACAATGGTAGGGATGTGAAACTACACATAGAAAAAATATTCCTTTTGGTATAGATACCCCTTATACTGTAGATAATAATTCCACATGTAGTTCACTTGCAGAAAATATTTCCTCAGTAGGCAGAACAGGCACTGCCTGCACATTTTCTGTGGACTGCAAGTTCCTTACTGAAGGAGTCAGAGCTCTCCTGTAGTCATATGCTCCTCTGTGCCTGAGGAGACAAGTATTGTGCAAGGTAACAGGGAATAACAAAAATAATTTCACCTCAACATGAAGTTCATCATAGTCAAAAGTGTGACTGCTTCACGCAATTCCCTCTGTACATAATAGGGTCATTAATAGGAGTGTGTTTTTAAATTACAACAGAGGTTAAAAAGTCAGGACATAGCAGTGGCTAACACATCTCAAGCTGTAGTTTGAGGATCTACATTTTTGCTGGCCTGAGAAGTTGGCATTTTCTGCTGCAACACAGAACATACTATTTTTGTTCAATGAAAAAAATCTTGCTGCTTTTTTTGCTGCTTTCTTCCAAGTAGCAAAAAAAAGGAATGGTCTTTACTACCTCTAGGATTGACTGAGAGGAAGGAACGTCTTTTCTGTTGATGAGCCAGCTGTTCTGTAACTTCCCACATCTTTTGAAGCACAGCTTGCCAGAATGGATATATCCCCTTAAAATAAGTTGGCACTTATGATCCTGGCTGACTTTTAACCACTGAGCCTGTTGACTGTGATGTAGGTCTTTATTGCAAAGGAAGACTTCAAATTTGGCATTCATGTACTACTTTGATAATTACTTTTGAGTGATAGACAGTGGCACAGCAGTCTAGTATTTGAGCTCCTCAAAGCAGAGAAAACAAGGTCCAGTTCCCTGCACTGCCCACAACCTTTCCTTGTAATCTTAGCAAATCACTCAGTTCAAAGGGGACTGGCTGCCTGTATCGCTTTACAAACACATCTGAATATCTTTACAGACCAGATTAGAGCCCTTCCCTATTTCACATGGATA
>JAYRBT010000114.1:50344686-50359691 GCA_036023395.1 Myiotriccus ornatus
TGCTGAAAGATAAGACAGGCTTTTTCTTAATAGTTTGCCTGGTCAGTTTTATTGTTGTTCTGGCCAGTGCAAGAAGGGCAGCAGGGCAGTGCTTGATCTGAGGCTTGTCTTGGCGCTAGGTATTGTACAGAGATTTAATAAGACTCATGTCCCAAAAAAACTTACCTAAATAAAGGAACTGTGGGATAGCGGTGGGGAAAGCAACTGGGAAGAACTGGGAAAGGAGTAAAAAAGGAAGTGTGGAGAAAACATAACCCCATAACTGGGTTATGGACTAAATATATGGACATGGCTAGACCTCTGCAAACTTAGTCATTCAAATATATCATGTATTAAAATCAGATGGTTGAAATATTTATTTCTGGAGTGATCTCTTTCATTTTGGTAAAGGCAAGTATAACAAGCATTCACTTCCTTAAGCACAGCCTCTTCCCAAACACGTACTGCCAGCACCCTGATGCAGCTCTCAGCTGTGATGCCTGCAGTTGAGGTGTTAGTGACAGACCATGGAAAATGCTTTGGATGTGGCTTAAGAGAACTCAAGGTTAGTTACTTAAACTGAATCGATCCACCTTTGTGTATGTGATCTAAGGGAAAAGTAGATAGTGATTATGTAGCAGGGAGCTCCAATATTCCCAGGGCTTGCTTTGCCCTTTTGTGTCTGGTCTGCTCTCACCTCCTCTCACTTCATCTGCAGTAAGAGAATGTAGTTAAGTACTAATATTGTAATTGTCCTCGTGGCACCTGCTTTTCAGATATTTATATGCATTGATGAGATCCCCTCTCACTCTTCTCTTGTCTAGGCTAAACAGTCCCAGCTCCCTCTGTCTTTCCTCCAAAGAGAGATGCTCCAAATCCCTAATCATCTTTTTGGCTCTCCTCTGTGGCTCTCCAGCAGCTCCTTGTCTTTCTTGTACTGAGGAGC
This sequence comes from Myiotriccus ornatus, assembly GCA_036023395.1. Lineage (NCBI taxonomy): Eukaryota > Metazoa > Chordata > Aves > Passeriformes > Tyrannidae > Myiotriccus > Myiotriccus ornatus. Next base: position 50,345,612 of record JAYRBT010000114.1, read on the forward strand.
CCAGAACTGGACAAACTACTCCAAATGGGGGCTCATTAGGGCTGAGTAGAGAGGGAGGATCACGTCCCTCGACCTGCTGGCCACCCTCTTCCTGATGCACCCCAGGATACCAGTGGCCCTCCTGGCCACAAGGGCACACTGCGGGCTCATGGTCAACTTGTAATCCACCAATACTCCCAGGTCCTCAGCAGAACTGTTCTCTAGTAGGTCAGCCTCCAGCTTGTACTGGTAATTGGGGTTATTCCTCCTCAGGTGCAGTTCCCTACACTTGTCCTTGTTGAATGTCATTACGTTTCTGTGCCCAATTTTCCATCCTATCAATGTCCCACTGAATGGCAGTAAAACCTTCAGGTGCATCAACCTGGACCCCCAGTTTTGTATCATCAGCAAACTTGCTGAGAGTCTCTTCCTTTTAATTGTCTTTCATCGAGTGAAAGAAAGGATCTTTCCTGTTCTCGTTTAAATGAGTTCCTGGCTACTCACATACTGTTTTCACTGACAGAAATGTTATGTTGAGGGTACTACGAAGACACTGTGAGCATGGGCATACTCCTGTACTGTACATTTCTTATTTTAAAGATAGGACAGGTTTTTCATCTTCTGTTGCAACCATTGTTCTAGAAGACATAAAATATCCAAAACTTCTGTTTTATGTATTGTATTTTAATTCCAAGGCATAAAATAGAAAGAGCCTTGAAGGAATCTTAAGGATATTTCCACAAATGCTTTTTGCATGGTTTTTCTTTCATATTACAAGGCTGTTTCCTTTGAAAATGCTTTTGAATATACCATCATAAATTGTAATATAGGACATAAAAACAATCCTTGACCTTCATGTAGCATAAAATGATTGTGATAAATCAAATAATTTAATGCAGCAAAGGTTAGTTTAAAAAGTGTCCAAGTATGTATTCCAGACATAGACAACAGATGTTGATTTACAGCTGGATCTGTGATGGAAAGCATCTTCTGCCATTATCCCTGTAATTGGGAAGAGAAAGATAATTGTTGCTGGAGTGTGCATTTAAACTGGGTGCTATTAAACTGAATCGACACTGAACACATGCCATTCTCGTGCATCCCTCCTGCACCTCTGCAGGTTGTTTGGAAGTCCAGCTCTAACCTGAGCTTCCAGCTCTTTACAGTACTGGGAAAGTGAGCAAAACTGCAGGAAAGTCTCCTAGAAACTGGCTCCCTCCTTAGCCTAAATCCACTGACCAAGACTCAAGAGAGACCAATGTTATGCATCATACTATGAAGCAGAAGAAAGGAAAACTTTTATAGTTAGGGTATAACAATTAGGGTAGAACAGAAGCCCAGGTTCAAACTCTGACGCTTTTCCAGTTTCCCCCTAGAAAGGGCCCAAATATGAGGTTGCTAAGGCCAATTCCAATGAAGTCAACTTTGGGCTAGGTCTTTGTACGCTCCGTGCCTTTGCACCTGCAAGACAGGATTGATAGTAAATCTCTTTGCTGGGCATATAATAAATGAAGATAGTCTAGTAATTGAGGCAAGTAAAAAACCAAATTTTCAGACCAGCTAATGAAGCTACCTCTTGCATTTTGGTCCACAGGAACTTATGAAATTTGATAACTGATTTATTTAGAAAAACATCACACTGAAGAGTGGCTATGAAGAGGAGACAGGCACATTTTAATTAATCCGTCAGATCAATTTCTGAACAGAGTAAGGATTGCAGAGCTTGCAGGAGAACTGCATGGTAATAAAGTTGGAGGTAACTCATTTTCCTGATTAATTCTTACTTGACAGAAAAAAAAATGAAAGTAATACTATTTATAACTGTTTAACGAAAGGGATGGAGATAATTTTGAGGACAGTGCCAGCATGCAAATAATTTTCTATCCCATTATTCTAATCTCCTTGGCCTTATCATTCTTACCTGATGTACAACTAACCAAGATTATGTAAGAACTCCAGCTAATACTGTCACATGGGATGGCAGTTTCTATGCCACACTTTATCTTCTCATTTTGGAGAACATCTGCCTTTGTGAGGGGATAGATCCTGACTTCCAGAGTAATCTCCAGTTTCAGCTAGTGACTTACCTGTCACAGAGGTGCCAGCCCTGTCACTGCAGCACGGTGCATTGCCTGCTGCTGTAAGCACTGCTGCGGTCCAGCATGGGGACGTACATCTTAGCCACGATGCAGTAGCTGACTCCAGGCCTCAAATCTTTTAATTTAATAACCTTGTCTTTTCCTTCATACACCAGGACTCTGTGTTGCTTCAGACACAGTGGAGAAAAAAGAGCCAGTCAAGCACATTTCCCTAGCAAATGTGTTTGTGAGTGAAGTTTAATAACAACAGAGGGTGCAGAACAGCACAAAGTCCACAGCATGAATAATTTATTTATGATTTTAAAAGAAAATTCTTCCCCTCCCCTCAAATTCCCCTCCTGTCTCAATTTTTTTAATCTAGATCTTAGAGTATGAAATACTAAGTTGATGAGAAATAATACAGGGAAGAATTACAACTCAGTTCAGTCAAATTTTATTCCTGAAAAGTAAGTCTACTTTGTTTACAAATGCCAGTGCAGTCATCAATGCTCTCACAATCACAGAAGACTATTTCAGCTGTAAAACAAGAATGGTGTGCCCATACTTTCCTGGCTTTTCAGTGGTAAAAGGGTTCATATTTGAATATACACTTACTTCATCTAGCAAGTTGTTAATTATGAAGACTTGATACAGCAGATCATAATAATTCGTCATTGGTATCTTGCTGCCTTTCTTCCTTTTATACGGAGAACGTGGAGCCTGGAGCTTTACTATAATGGATTTGTTGCTATGAACCAGAGTTACTATTGGAGGTCCTATCATAGCTAAGGAAAAAAAACAAAGCTATAAACACAATTCTAGTTTATTAATAGTATTTCATAGAATGCAATTTGAATCTATTCCACAAATGTTCGTGTTGCCAACAATATGTTATGCTGTATTTACTGTTAAAGTGTCACTTTATAAATTCTTACTTCTTGGTGGTTATTACTTGGTTATTGTTATCTTTGAAACAAACTTTTTGAAATCTCTTAGAGCTGCATGTTGCTGAGTGCTGACTGGTCAAGCAAATCGTTTTGGATCCTTTGCCCTGATTTTCTTTTACCCTCAAATTTGTCTGTGTGCTTGGACTGGATAAAACATCCGTTTGAATCATTTCAGTTATGCCAAGGATGCATTTGTGCGGGAGGTTCAAGGTAGTTTGCATTTCTGAGCTGTGAAGTGACCCACATTGGCAATTCAGTTTTGCATTGACAGTGAGGGAAAACTGGTTAATTCATGGGGAACTTTCAGGCTGGTAGACTGGCACTGTTTAGTGTTTGGACAGTCCTCCATTTCTAACATCCTATGGCATTATAATGACAGAACTAACTAAAAGCTTGGCACATGTCTGTTCTATGTCCTTTCCTGCAGTGAGGAAAACACATAAATATGAAGAGAATGGTGGCCACACAGCACTCAGTTCTCTTTTTGACCCAAGCAGGGAATGTTTCCTTTTTTTTCCATCTTGCATCCTGTCCTTCTAGTAGCTTGAAAACTGGCTGAAAATAATTAGTGTAGTTCCATGTCCTGAGGAAGAGGTTGAATTAAAGGGATCTGGGCACTTTTGTTCTCCTAACTATTGGTAAGTGGCCATTTAGCCATAATTGGTTGTCTTTCAAGTGTGGGGAAAATTATTTCACTGTAACACCTGGGACCTATTGAATCACTACTTCTTTAGGTACAGTTTTGTAGCTAGAAAAGGATGCTTGCAAATTGTGAGCAGAAATTATGCATTCCATGCCTTGTAAGATCAAACTCCTTTCTGAGAGACCCATATGTTTGCACTTACTTTCTCGCCAGGGAGTGAATCTGCAGCTGAGGCTCCAGTTGGAATAGACACCAGCCAGTGCGGCTTTCACTCTTCCATAGTAAGGCTCCCGGATGTCAGAGGTCTCATGTGTTAGGTCACAGACATGGCTTTGAATTCCCCAGCAGTCATCTTTGTTTTGCCACGTGGTCTGCCCATAACTGTGGAGAAAGAGAAGGAAGGATGTAAACTTCAGCTGTCACCGACTGGGTCCATGCAGATTGTTAGCCCTCTGTTTACTTCGGTGTCACTGGCAGGTGTTCTGCTGTGGAAATTAACTGCCTTCAGTTTGGTGACAGGGAAAGTTGATTTCATGGGCATTTGGATGCCACTGGTTTCTGATTTTTCTGAAAGAAACTTCAAGCAGAGGCATGGGTCACCAGCCCTGTAGGAAGCCACCTCTTGCCCCGTGGGAGAGGAAGGCAAGCTTTGGCTTAGCCAGCATGTTCAACATGGAGCAGAATGCCAGATTTCACCAGGTAATTTCTCAAGGGCAATGATGATTTCAGGCACTCAGCAGGTGTGCCAGGGATGGGAGCAGACCCTGAGGACCAGCCTCTAGTGTTGCCTCAAGCTTGCCATCCAAGGCACCCTGAAACACTATCGTGGGCAAGGTGGGCCACTGAAATACCTTAAATGTCCGACTGCAGAAGAACTTCACCTAGCCAGATCTGCTTCAGGCAGGCTGTTGGACCCAGTGACCTACAGAAGGTCCCCTGCAAACTACATTTTCCTTCAACTCTGTGGTGCAATGAGGGTACAGTTGTTGGAGGTGCTTGTTCCTTGTCATGCTGCTTGGCTGCACCTTATGGGATATTAATTGATAAGTGCAGCGACAACTGAGAGCTGGCAGCCAAGCAGGACATGGCTGTTCCCCAGGTATGAGGAGAATGTTCCACATCACCTGAGAACTCCTTTTCATGTGGCCAGCAGGGACAGGTCCTGGCACAGTGGGAGACTGGCGTTCCCCCGGTACTTACACTTTGTACTGCACAAAGTAGAGTGTGTCTCTCGCCTCTCTGGCCCACCCAGGCTGCCAATGCAAAGTGCTGTTGAAGTTTAACGAATGAAACTCTACCTTCTGCGGCTTAATTGAGTCTTGCAGGTCTTGGTTTTCCATAACTGAAAGTGCTGCAAATAAAATAAGGAATGATAACATAACGTGTTTGTCCCAGGCACGCTCCTCCGTATTGAAATCATGGGGGCATTGCTATAGACCTATATTTGGTTTCATGACTAGCAAACCACAGGGGGAAAATTAAATCTCCTGGATCTCACGATCAAAACGTTCCAAGTCATGAGATTTAGTAGTTACAGAACAAACACATTTAGTATTATGAAAGGAACACTTTTATGTGGACTGTCTGGGTGGGGATTTTTTGTTGGTGGGTTTTTTTGTTTGGCTGTTTGTTTTTTGTGGTTTGTTTTTTGTGTGTGGTTTGGTTTTTTTTCTTAATTTTTGTGGGTTTTTTTTCCTTAGTAAGTTAACTGCTGTGTAAGATGCCTCATGCACATCCCAGGAAACAAACCCTTTGGATCTGTTCACAGAGTCTGCAGTAAGCAGCCCAATCAGTAGTTAAAAGTCAAATGCTCTTTCCTCTGCATCTCAGCTTTAACCAGAAGAGATTATAGCTCTTTTAACTGTTGCCACAGTTGCCTAATAAACAATAACCTGAGATTCACTGCTTTTCCCATCTGCACTACTGGAAAAGCTGTCTGACAGTTTCTAAGGTCATCTGTTTTCAAACTGCAATATTACTGATAACAGAATCAGTTAAAAACCTCTCTGAAACATCCAAATCCTAGTATTTTTCTGGGTTTTGCAACTTAGATGACAGCAGCTTTTTCCCTGGCATATCACAGAATTGAGTAAGACTTGTACGGGCTGAACTGAATCTGGTAATACAGCCATGAATAAATCTAACGGGTAACATGCTTGTTTTATCTGCATTTCAGAACCTTGAAAGATAAAATAACAGACTAATTTGAAAGTGACTGGACTTTTGAAACACATCCCCCTCCCCACTTCCCACAGAGGAAAAGAGTGAAAAGCCCTTACTTACAAGTTATCTCATCCTGAAGCAGGTGCATCAGTAAGCAGAGGAAGAAAAGCATGATCCTCCTCATCCTTAGGAGAGCAGCTCCATGAGTGAAAAGCACCTCTCTTCCTCTTGGGCATGTCTTATGAGGAAGTAATTGCTAACCACTCCAGACTTCCCCTTATTCTCAGTGGTTTTCCAAATTCCCCGTTTGGTTTAATTTAGCTGGAAAACATATGAGTTGCTCTAAATTAAAAATGAGCAGTTGTTTTTACTTGGCAGCTGTGGTCACACTGAAGTTTGGAACTAACTATGAAGAAAACCTTCTTAAATAGTCCTTTTTTAAAGAGACTAATTCCCAAATGACATCTGTCAGTTTTGCTTTATTCCATAAATTTATTACAGAAGCTTGCTTGCTTGCCATCCTCTTTATCTATTAAATAATTCATCTATTTATTTATTTATTTGTTTATTTCTATTTCAGCTCACTAGTTGCTCAGAGCTGAAGAACACAAGAAATTTTGCTGCAAATGCATAAAAGACCTACCCGGGGGTTGTCCTCTGGTTTGACAGACTGTCTCTGGGTTAAATGCAACAGACGGAGTTTGCAGGTGTGTTCACAGCAGGACACCATCTAGGAGTGTCTCACTGGAAGAATGAGGGGCTGTGAAATCGCTGCTGGCTGCTGGGCAGCACATTCACACCACACGGGCTGCTGGAGAGATTACGGGAGGCTGCAAGACTACCAGCCTCCTAACAGGGAATGAGAAGGTAAGCCCAGCCCACTGGGCCAAAGTGCCTCTCTGGGTTGGACTTTCAGACTGCCAGTTATATGCCCCAACTGGTGCAGGTGTGCTGCAACACTGCCTGCACAAATACTGGCGTTTGTTGATGCTGTACTCTGAATTCTGTCTTCCCAATATGTGCATCCCCTACAACCTTAACCCCAGGGCTGGAGATGCCAGACCTCCCAGGCAAAAAAAAAAATCTCACTTTGTGCTTAATAATGTTTAATGCCACATGCACTCCTGCCTGGTGGGAGAGTTTTGTGCTCCTGGGGCGTATGGAAAACTCAGCCAAGTCGGTTGGTGGTGGTGAAAGTGGTGCTACTGGGAGCAGCTGGGAGCTCGCTGGCTCTCCTGCCTCGCCTTGCCCCTCACGCTTCCCTCTCTGAAAGCTCCCCGGTGCTGACACCCATCGGTGCTTCACTGCTCATGCACTAGTGCAACTAGGCAAAAGTGAGGATTCATTCTCTTTTTGCAAACTCATGATGACAAGCAAGAGGAGAAAAATGCAAATTCTGTATGACTTAATGCAGCACTATGTAACAACCCCCACCAAAGGAGTAATGCATGTGAAGACCACCTGTCTGCAGACAAAAAAATTATCAGAGAATCATTTTTTGCTTTGGGAAAAGATGGAGGTAAAACACTTGTCAGATCGAAAAAGTGTAAGTTCTGGTTCAAAACAAGATATTCTTTTATTTAAAAGCAACTAGTTATATTCAGTTATATTCAGTTATATTCATCCAGTAAACTGGACAACATCTAATCAAGAAGCTGACCTTGGTCAGACAGATGGGCACAGGCTCTTAGTTCAGCTGATCACCTATACCTCATTATACAAGCACCAAATCTGCAACAGATATACTAAAATGCTAACTGTGTAGCTTTGAATAACTAATTAGTCAAACCAATTAAGGGAATTAAAGAATTGAGAAGAAATGAAGTAAAAAAACACCTACCAAAATGAAGGCAGAAGGCAGAAAGTCTACCCTGGCTGTAAATTTTTTATCTATCCATTTCCCAAATACATTTTAAAAAATTCAGTGACCTTTAAGTAGTTCCCCACATCAAATGCAATTCGTATTTCATCATGTTATATGAGCTCAAGTGCGGGAATAGGGAACTTTTACAAACCAATCACTAGACTTAAAAGTCATCAAAGTTTAGTCACAGGTCATGTATTTGTTTGCTCAAATAGTACCAACACACTTTCCCATACCTCACGTAACAGCCCATTGCCAGGAGCTGAAGTGTGGACCTTTGCCAAAATTGCGTTTGATGGTGGCTCCTCCTACAAATGCAGAACTGAGGGCCAGCCTGCCTGGCAGCAGTGAGTTTTGCTCAGAAAAGACTGCTCTGCCACGTGGTGAAACGGGGCAAGAAACGCCTGTCACATGGAAAAACTCATGGTCTCCTGTGTATTGCACGCTGATAGTCTTTTATCTGCAATTGAGCTCGGCTTTCTGCATTAATTGGTAACTCTTCACATAAACTTGGTTGTTATTTAAACAGACACAGTTTCAATAGCAGGTTATCAGCATCGGTAATGTTGTGCTATTCACCAGCTTCAGTCATGCTGCTTCAGGGCTTTTTGTGATAAAAAATACTGCAGTCAAACAAGGACCAGCTACACACACACACACATATAGATATGTACATACATATGTCTCAAGTGTCATAGAATACATATAAAGTACATTTTAAAGAAGATTGAGGAACTACAGAATGATGTGCACTGCAATGCTATTTAAAATATAAGAATTTTTTAAAACAGTATTAAGGGTTCTCTGAACTTCACAAAGAAATGGAAAGTAAAAATATATTACTTTCTCCAGCAGAATCCACGTAAGTAGTTATGTTACTAGCTCGTCCTCGCTTACACTGAAGCATCTTTTTGATACAAATTGCTGTGAAACAGCAGAACTGATGTTTTTGTGAAGCACTATAGAACTCTGGGCATGAGAATCTTTTCCATTCCTGGAATAGAAACCTATCAGAATGCTGGGAAAACAGCTTTTTTTCTCTTGAAGACAAACTATTGCTACACAGAGGTAAAAGTTAAGTACATTCTTGATGAAAGCTGCCTGATTCATCCCACTTGATAGCACCATCTCCTTGGTTATTAATTTATTTTTCCCTTGAATGAGTTATTTTCCATACATAAGAAAAGACACTGAAACTGCTACTGTAGCATGACCATCGGCTGTGAGTTTCTGATATTTGCAGTGGATAAGAGGGCAGGTTTTGCTTACATACCTGAATAAGGGTGCGGGAGGATGAAGAAAGGGGAGAAATTCCTAAAACATACAGAAAATACTTGTAGTAATTGTCAGAGGCCAGGCAAGTCTCTCTCATGTGTGGCATTTCACACAAAAATAAAAAAAGGAGTAGTTCATATTACTCTGGACCTAGAGACTATTCAGAACTGGAGCTAGAGCTTCCAGTTTTTTCTTAACAGCGAGTGGGGACTCACAGGAAAACCTGTCTTAGGAGGGGACTCTGGAGGTTGTCCAGTCCAGCCTAATGCTCAGCACAGGGCTAATGGCAATTTTTTCCTACACTTAATCACTTTCAGTGTGGGATTCCCCTGCTGCAATTTATGACAGCTGGTTTATGTGTTTTTACTGGGGGCCTTGGGAGAAAAATCCATCATTTCTGCAAACGTTTGTTATAGTTGGCTACTGCAGTTAGATCTCTCCTGAGTGCCACCTCTCCTGGCTGAAGGGATCCAGCTCTCTCAGCCTCTTCTGATGTGTCAGGTGCAGCAGGGCTTCACCAGCTCAGTGGGGACAGGGAAAATGAATCTCTACGTTACACACAAGAAAAAAAAAAAGAAACCAAACACCCACAATCAGGCAGCAGGGACTTTTAAGATTTTTTTTCCCTGCTCTTTAGAGAAGAAGGATTGCATCGCATGAGTTCTCACAGAGAAGTTTATGAGGAAGCGAGGTAAACGTTCACTGCACAGTGCATGCTTTCCCTCCTTCCTGCCCACAGGTGCAAACTGTTCAGCTCTCACTGTTAAAGGGCTTGGGTCAACATCTTAAAGACTATAGTTAGAAATTCGCAATGCTGTAGCTGCATCTAGACAGCAGGACATTTGAATATATTAAAGATGAAGATCTGCTGAAGGCTTGCAAATAGCAAGTCATCATTTGCACATGCAGTATTTATTAAAGAATGTGCAAGACATTGAATTGCACCAGGAAGTTGGTAACAAATTTTAACATTTATTAGGAACTGAAATTAATACCAAACCCCGCAATAGCTCAAAACATTTTATTTAAATGACAGGTTCCCTTAAAAAATTGTCAGTTTTTCTCATTTGCAAAGCCATATGATTGTATTTTTTCTACCTCTAAGGAGTGCTGTAGTTTGTTTAATCCCATTGAGAAAAGACCCACTTTTCTTTACATTGTGGATCCCTCAACAAATTATGTGCAGACAAAAAACCTACCAACTTGGAGACACGTGGAATTAATATTCCACAATTTGTTTGGTTTGCTTAAGTAATCTTAATAGTATAGGAAAGGTGCCAGGTGCTCACTCAGCCAGCAGAAACCCCAGATAAGTCTGCAGAGGTACTACACAAACATTGCTAACGCCTTCTCGGTCCACCTACTAAAGTAAAGAAAGGGAGGTTCAAAGCCTGGCAGTGCAAATTCTTGCTCTCTCTGATACACTGCCACCAGAGGCAGCTGAGGCAATTCCTGAAACATTAGTAGTGTGGGTAGGATATGACTCACACATTCATTTTTTTGTAGGTGGTGGCTGGAAATCTCTGTAGCTGATCACCGAAGTCCTGTCTAGTCCACAGACTGCACCAGGCTGATTCACCACACAGCACAGGAAGGCCAAGAGGCCAGAATGTATGCATTCAGAGAAAAAGACGGGAAGAACTGGAATGGCTGTCTCCACATCTGTAATCAAAATTTCTGCTAGCTACTTTGGGCAATGAACCCCAGAAAGATCCAAGCTCCAGGGGTTTCCCTGGCCAAGGGAAAAAAAACCCCAGAAATAAAAAACCCCTGCCTTTCACTGATCTCTTCTGCAGGTAGAAGTTTTTAAGCATCACACGTTCTAGCCTGTGGCTCAGTTCTGTGGTTGTCTTTTGAATTCTCAGTACCATTTCTCTATCATCCAAGGAGCACAGACTCTAGACCAGAAGTCTATTTTAACCAGGCTTTACCACCACTATCTCCAAATTACTACTGAATTTGTACACACACCGTAGTTTTACAAGCCTGCCTTTTTTAATATATACAACGTTTCAGATCTTGTGTACAGTTCCTGAGCATTCAGGAATCAGAACACTCATACTTAGCAGAATTGGTTTTCACACTTCTCAGAGGTGTTAGTTTCAAGTCTACTTCAACGTGACCATTTAACCTGAAAATTTTGATCACCCTGTGATTCTTAATGACAAAAAGCTTTGTTCCATATTCTTCTTCTTAGAGGAAATGAAGTTTTGTGTATGCCAAATAAAATCGCTAGTTTTGCTGCACACCTCAAGGCAACCGATTAAGTAATTCTTTGTAATTTCACACCCAAATTCACAGTGTTCTATGGCAACTTATATTCAAATTTTGGGGACAGGTAGGAACTGGTACTACACTAAAAGCTGATATAAGGCCAGACTGGTACCTGGGATGAATCCACACGGAAGAAGAGACTTAGGAAGGGCAAAGGTGCTCTCTACCTCCTTGCTACCACTGTCCTCTAGCCATTCAGGCAAGCTTTTGCAACCCTTCCTTACTTATTATAATTTATCCCACATTTTATCATATTTGCAGCAGGTCATTATTATAGGCCTCAACTCTACCAAACCTGGTAACAGAAAGCACACAACATTACTTATGGTTCCTGTCTTCCGGAATGGGACTGCACGTGCCCTGCACCCTTCCTATAATTAAATGTGCTGCTATTAATTTGCAAAATACACCACAAAACACTCAAAACGTAACACAAAACAGTCATAACCAGAAAGAAAATACAGTGTATTTATTTTCAGTCTTTTCACTCTGTATTTTCAATCTGAAAGGATTGTATTTACTCTCTGTGGAAGGGTATTTTTGAAGGACTATAAGTTGTTCAAGCAGCCTTTCTGAGTCTGTTATTCAGGTGATGTCAGCACAGGAAAAAGCCAGATCAGACCTGACATTCTACTGTGCATATTGCAAATATTTGACAACTGCAGGAATAATTTTGCAGAACACATAGCGAGCTGGCTGGCAGAACCACCTGGTTTGCCTGTTCATCATCTGCTCTGTTTGTAACGCTTTTCCTCTTTCAAAGAGTGGCTGGACAGTAGATACAAAAACATCACACAAATAAGACTTCTGTGATCATTTAAACTTCTCTGAATCAGTAAGAGTTTCACGGAAGGACAGCTTTCCTTACTCTGCAGCAACTAATCCATTCAAATGGTGCAACCATTTAATCATAATCCTTGTCCATAATCTTAAAACAGAACATAAGGAGAGTCTCCAGGCTCAAGCACCAGAACTAGACTGAAGTTACTGCAGGCTGCATCAACACTGTCAAAAGGCAAAAGAAATTGCAAAACTGATGACGTAGCTGGTAAATAGAATACAGTAAGTGGCTACATTTAATTAGGCACACATATTTGCCACACACATCTCCCCCAAACAGTGTTGTGATTTTCAGTAATGCTCAAGTATACACTACATAAGTAACATGAACTGAGCCATATTCAAAAGCAGATTTAGTCTTCAGAACAAAAGCTAACAGTAATAAAGAGGCAAGGACACATTCTTCTTTTGAGGTTATATTTTCACATAAGAACATTTCAAATGTACAGTATTTACAACAGTTATATTACACATTTCAGCCCAATGATTGCATCCATTTAGAGAACATAGAGTATTAATAAACAAGGACTTCATAGTTAGAGGACTGAATTATAAAAAATAATTGAAGAAATCTATGCAAGTCATTTAATAACATGAAAGGTGCTTTGTATTTGGTTGGTTGTTTTGGTTGCGTATTTTTGCTTTTTGGGGGGTTTTTTAGGCATGCTGAAACTATTAATTTGAACCAAGTACAACATCTTTTACTTATTAATACTCAACTGTTTAGATGGCAACACTTCAGAGCAACTGGTTACTCCTATCCCTGAGAAAAACAGGTCTTGTTGCACAATTTTCTTTTCCTGCAATCTTCCAATGAAGCATTACATATAAATGTGCATGTCTGTTCTAGGCAACTGGGACCCTCCATGGTGTCTTGTTTCCAGACGTCAGTAGACTTGATGAAAAAAATTTTTTTTAAACTACATTGCTGATTTATGTGGAAAACCACATAAAAGCAGATTAGATGCTTCTTTGCCAGCACGCAGTACTGCCATGTTACTTCACTGTTAACTGCAGATCTAATGATAAAAAATTAAAATGTCCACTCGAGAACAAGAACTAAAGAAGTTCTTAGAAATGTCGTCAAGTGTTAGGCCAAATTTTTGTGATGCAATTTCTCTTAAATAGGATATAATATTTTGAGAGTCCTATATTACATCATTTCCCAAATTTTCTTTAGGAGAGAGGAAGGGAGGAACGCTGAGAAACCAGGACAAGAGTAAAAATCACCTGAAAAAGTCTGAAGTGGTGAAACTTTTTAAGTGTGTCATACTGAACAGCTGATAGGTCTGTAAAAGGCATAAATATTAAATGATTTTGAATGTGTAACTGTTAGGCACTTTCATATCCTATGTCAAGGTGCTGTGCACAAATATCCAGAAGCTCAAGCAAACTACTTCTTCATCACAAGAATATTAATTTATTAAAATAAACTAACTAATGCACAGATAAATACTCCCTGACAGCCTCCCAACTACATGGACAATGCTTAGGCACTTGGTATTGCAGAACTGCAGAAGCAATGCTAACTAGCTGGAGCTAGAAAGACATTTCCATTTCCTTGTCCCACGAAGTCCTCACACTGCAATCTGCTGGATTGTATTCTAACAGAGATACTATGAGGCACTTGCCCTGTTTTTAGCCTCTCAATACAACTACTGGCAACTGCTAAAAACAGGACTGAGAGAAACAGTGCTTAACGACCTGGAAAGACATCCTTGTCTCACTGTGGCCTCACACTTTTGGGAAGTCACAGCTAATAAAAGAATCCCATGCTTTGTGCACCCTTAAACTTTATTTCACAATTTTAAAACCTGTAAGTTGGCCTGAACAATTTAAACATCTAAACTATCGTTGTGCTATTGGCTACTGGTTAAGTACACAGCAAACAGAAGACAGACCTGCAGGGATGGTGCTAATTCAGGGGCTTCTGTAATTAGAGTTCAGAAATTTTCATTAAAAAATACATTTAACCTTGTAATATTACAAGAGGCGGTCAGTTGTGTGCATATGTATA
>JAYRBT010000114.1:50387313-50437044 GCA_036023395.1 Myiotriccus ornatus
AGCTGTGAATAAGGTACAAGAAGAAAAAACAGAAGCTTCTCTTTACTAAATTTGAATATTCTGAGACCCTTAAGAAAAGCAAAAGCTTAGAGACAGTAACTTAGAAACAATTACTGCATTTGTGAGGTGGATGTTTGTTGATTTGGTTTTTTGTTTGGTTTTTTTTTTCTCATTATACAGTAGTCTGTTGTGCTTTATATGTGAAGTTTAAGCACAAACCTTCCTGTGTGTTAGTATGGTTGCAAGTTATATCCCCAAATACAAGTCTGAGTAAAAGACTAATCCCCTTGCTTGGCAAAAATAGCATTGTTACAGGAATGAGACTAATCCACCTTTTCGGTTAAGAGGTGAGTTGGGTTCGTGTGGCAAGGTTTTGGTAGCAAGGGTGCTACAGGTATGTCTTCTGTGAGAAGCTGCTAGAAGCTTCCTCTGTGTCTGATAGTCAGTGCCAGCTGGCTTGAAGATGGACCTGCCACTGGCCAAGCCCAAGTCCATCAGTGATGGTGGTAACACCTCTGGGATAACAGATTTAAGAAGTGGCAAAGTTATTGTGCAAGGGCAGTTGCAGCCAGAAAAGAGAGGAGTGAGAACATGTGAGAGAAGCAACACCGCAGACACCAAGGTTGGTGAAGGAACGGGAGGAGGTGCTTTATGCTTCAGAGCAGAGAATCCCCTGCAGCCCATGGTGAAGACCTGGGTGAGGTAGCCTGTCCCCTTGCAGCCCATGGAGGTCCATGGTGGAGCAGATGTACACCTGCAGCCCATGGAGAGATGCCTGAAGGTGGATGGGACTCTGTGGGAAGCCTGCACTGGAGCAGGCTCCTGGGAGGACCTGCAGACCTGTGGAGGGAGGAGCCCACGCTGGAGCAGGTTTGCTGACAGGACTTCTGACTCTGCAGCGGACTCACACCAAAGCCATCTGTTCCTGAAGGACTGCACCCCATGGAAGGGACTCATGCTGGAGCAGTTCGTGAAGAGCTGCAGCCCATGGCAAAGACCCATGTTGGACAAGGTTCATGGAAGACTGTCTCCCATGGGAGGGTCCCTATGCTGGAGCGGGGAAAGAGTGTGAGGAGTCCTCCCCTTAAGGAGGAAAGAGCTGCAGACACTATGGATGATGAACTGATTACAACCCCCTTTCCCCGTCTCCCTGTGATGCTGGAACAAGGAGGTAGAGAAAATCAAGAGTAAAGTCTAGGAGGGGGGGAAGGTTGGGGGGAGGAAGGTGTTTTTAAGATTTGGCTTTTCCCTTTATCCTGCTTGGATTTGACTGGAAATAAATTAATTTTCCCGAAGTCAAGTCTGTTTTGCCTATGATGGTAACTGGTGAGTGATCTCTCCCTGCCCTTACCTTGACCATGAGCCTTTCTTTGTATTTTTTCTCCCCCGTTGATCTGAGGAGGGGAATGATAGTTACTTTGGTGGGCGTCTGACATCCAGCCAAGTCAACCCACCACAAGAGATAGGGAAGGGATATCTAAGCATGTCCTTTCCTGAACATGCAAGGAATTTTCTGGAAAAAGGTGCCACTAATCTGGGTGCAAAAATGTCTTCTGATAAAGAATCCCACCTCCTCAAACAGGCTGGAATCACGATCTGCCTCAGAAGAAAAAATGTTGGGTCCTTTGTTCTCTTTCACTAATCCAGTGTCTCTGTCTGATGTGTAAAGTCCCATGCAAAATAATTGCCAAATATGAGCTATGTTTTAGAGATACTTCATACAGTGCCTAAAAGATCCCTAATTATTCCACGATGCAAATAAATTTTATACAGACTGCACCATTGTAAGACTGCTGGGGACAAACTAAAGAATGGAAATTGCCTGTTTTGATGAAAGTTATGAATTTCTAAAAAGCATTTTCATAGCATTAGCAAAGTATCACAGTGGGAGATACTGTAATTCTGCATGGTATGCAGTGATTAAAAATTCATAGCAGAACCATCATGTAAAGTCAGGATAAACATTAATCCATTCAATCCAAATTAAGTATTGTTTCTTGTAAATCTGTGTAGGGACTATTCAAAAGTAGAATGAAATTATAAATAATTAGGAGGTCTGAGAACGGGCACAGATACTTTTGACAATACACATTTTACAGAATAAGATATTTTATGCAAAAAAAGTAAGAACCATAAGGTATTTTTCAATCCTTGTGATTGGGTGAATTCAAACAAATTTGTGTACACTCATAATATTTGTTGTGATTTTACTGATATTCTTACTTCATCGGAGGCCCCTTTATTTTAATTTTAAAATAATCTAATTAACATTTTCCAGTCAGAGAAAGGTATGCAATATATTTTCTTTGGCAACAACCACAATAACACAGAGTCTGACTGACTGTGGAGTGCTGAGCCAAGCAGCAGGTATGTAACTCACATCAGCCATTTGAAGTGCTGTTTTTGCATAGTGAGGGTATTGTAGGGGACAGGATGTAAGAATGAGACTTGGGAATTAACAGCGTAAATCCATAGGAAACCAGGCTTTGTTAATTCTGCTGGTCACAAAAAATTTTGTTATATGAATATGTGTTTGCTAAAGCAAGCTCAATTATGTGAAATGAGAGGAGGCCAAAGGAAAAGAATAATAGAGAAAGAAAGTGGAGTAAAATAAAAACATCGATATATTAAAATGCCATTGTGTATACTGGTACTAGTTTTTGTTTCTTTTTCACAAATATCCAGAGGGAATTAAACAGCTATTGCAATAGGTGTTGTACAGTTGATTGGCAACAAGAACAGGAAAATGAGGATTTTCAGATACTCATTTTTTCCCAATGTTATGATTTTACCCTTATATGAAGTTGAGATGGAATACGCCTCAGTTCAGGATCCACAAGGAAAAGGGGTATTCCTGAGCCCAGATACTGTTGGGCTTGTCTATGGACATGTGTTGCTGAGAGATAGTTTCAGAGAAATCTTAAATGACAGAGACTAGTTTTCAATTAATTTTTTTAATATCTTTTATATATGCTCACACCTTTCCAAATTTATCAACAATTTTTTTTACTACCTTAACCCTTTGTTAGATATAATTGGTTTGTCTTAAGCTTCTGCTGTTTAAAAATAACTACAGCATATTTGATAAATTAGAGGTGAGTTAGGAAACTGGCACATTGAAATCAGAACAAGTACCTGGTCTTTACTCAGTGCAATAATTTCTTTTGCTGGGAAACTTGCTGTTACTGAGCTGTGTGCTAATTAAGAAGACTGTGGACAATGGTATCAGATGGTTTTTATCAGCTATCAGGCTAATAAACTGTTAATGTGTTGAATCCAGTAGAAAGAGGGAAAGAGCTGTTCCAGCACTTAAGGAAGCAGATACCTTCTGCAGCATTGCACTGGGCTGCTCGTGTCTCCCAAGAGGACAATGCAGTCAGGAACAGAGGCTGAAAGGAGATATTCTGATCAACAGTTGAAAGTGGTATCCTCTCATCTGAAGAGAGGCTAAAAGTGCTTGTCTTGTCCAGTCTGATAAAAGAAAAGGCTGTAAGAAAAGCCTCCTCTCTGTAAATATATTTATGGTTTTTAAACCAAAAGATAAAGTTTACACAAAATCAAGAAATAGAAAATGTTCCTGCCAGAATTAAGGCTGAAAATTAGAAGAAGGTTTCTAATTTCCATGAGATTAGAGCTTGAAACAGTTTCCAGTTAAGAGTAATGTGCATTAAAGTGTGATTAGTTATAATGAAGGTTATTCACGTCATAAGTAATTATTTAACAACACTTCCTGCTACAGCAGTAAAAAGTGTTCTGGAAGAATGTATATAAATATTAGCCACAAAGAATATTGTATTTTAGAGCTTGTTTTTCTTATAAACTGTATTATGGATATCCTTCAACCCTTTTTTTAAAAAAGTTTTGTAGGACAAAAATCAAATTACACTCCCATAAGAGAAAAAAATCTTCTGACAATTCTTTGAAATAGTAGTGCCAAAAGAGAAATAAAACCTTGTGAAAGGAGAAAAAACCCACTGGCTTTAATAAGGAGTCTTTCTGATTTCTACTGGTCATGGGTTTAATTTTTAGGTGTACTGAAACAAAATGCCTCAGGAGAGCTGCACACAGACTAGGCAGTTCAAAGATCTGGCACAACTCTGACACAGCAAAATGAATAAATGAATGCATACATACACTGTATCAACTAAGAAATTAGTTGTTAAAAAGAAAGATGTCAAGAATGGTTTAGATTTCGTAAGACAACATTGTGCATGAGACTGATCTGTAACAAACTTACATAGCATACTGCGAGGATGTAAAACATATTGCTATTCAACAAACAGGCAACTAACCAACCAATTAGTAGTTCGTGTGATTTTGTTTTCCTGAATTTTTCCTGACAATAAACTTTTCTAGAGTTCTTTGTTTTCCCTGAAGAACAGCCTGAAACTTGTTGTGGTTTTCTGTTACTGGGAGGAGAACCAGATAAAGACAAGGAGTTTGACATCATGTGTATGTCAGGAAACAAGGAGTGATGTCCACATGATAGAAAAATAAATTACTTGGCAGCAGAAGTTCCTTGTTAAGGTTTAGGGCTTGATGTGCTTCAATGATCTCAGACCTAGCAGGAAGTTAACGAAGCTTGGGAAGAAGAATGTACTACTGATAGTTTGTACAAAGAATGCCAAATTTACAAGAAATCAAGGCGTTTGGCAGAACTCCTACTCCTTGAAGGTGGGTTATCACAAATGCCCAGGGCAAGAAAGAAACTGACAAATCCAGCTCAGAAACTGTGCTGAAATCAGCTCCAGCCGGATAAAAGGTAATTCTGATGGGGAGATTGTGACCACCAACTCACAGCCCACCAGCTCAAGAAACCCACCGACTCAAAAGAAGAGACAGACTGAGCATGAGCACTAATTAACATAAGAAGCAAGGAAATAATTCAACCAATAGAAGGTAGAACACTAATTAATAAGAGAACTAGGTAACTTGTAGCCAATGAATATTAATGCCTTTGTTTGCTAAAATGTATGAATAGTGAAAAGTTTTGATAGTCACTGTGATGACTTTGTGAATTTGCCACCCAGCACCTCTTTCTATACAGACCTGTAAATAAATCAAATACCGTGGTTCTATGTGGGGATCATCCTTTTGCACACCATGTGTGAAAGAACCTATTTTTGAACAACAGGAAGATCTCTGAAATGATGTGTAAAGATAGAACCATTCCTCTAAAAAGTGTAAAGCTGCCAGGACCAGAGAGGTATGGTTTATCTGGATTATACAGGTACAGTTTCTTATTGCTTTTTCTCTAAACTACTGATGTTCAGTTGCAGAGCTAATAATCACTTTTCCAGGAGAGACAGTGGGAGCCAGAGATCACAAAGGGCTGTGTGTACTGTAGATGTAACACTACCAGAGTGTGATAAGTAAAACAACATCTTTTGCATTCCAGTGCATTTTATTTGGTAGAACAACTTTCTGTAAACTGCACGACTTCACCGCAGCTGGCAGACACAACTGCAGTTGTGCACCAGGGATATGCACACCTTTTATAGCTGAAACAGCCAGAGCTACTGCTCAAACACAGGCCACTATACAAGTCAGAAGCTGAGTTTTGTGAACATGGTAGTAAGGGACATGCGGCAGAAAACAATACTCAGAAGCATGTGGACAACAGGAAGAAAAAGTAGGAAAAAAACCCCAAACTGTGTATAGAAGAAAGAGTTAATAGGGAATAAAACAATGAATGAGAACGTTCTAGGAAGAGCAGCACTTTGGAAAGAGCTTGTCTGTAATAGAAAATATCTTTCTTCTACTTGTTTGCTTCTTACAGTGTTCAGATTCTGTTAGAAAAGAAACCATGGCTCAATCTTTGTTTTTTTTGCTCCCAAAGGAAACCAAAATCACGGTAAGTTTCTGCAAGAATCAAAAGGAGTAACTGTGTTCAGTAAATAACAGCAGGTATGAGATAAACAATGAAGACCCAAGATAGCACTTCATACACTGTGGATCTTGTTAACATAAAGTAAATATGAACTTTGTTTTTGCATTATAGATCAAGGATGAAGTCGTCATTTTTATATTGGTTTCACAATACTAATAATATGGTAAGAAGCAAAAAATATTCTTTTTTCATTTTCATCCTTTTTCTCCTGGTGCTATGTATTTTGAGCAAAATTTGGTAAATATTAAGACATGTAATGGAAGCCCACTCAGATGTTAAACTGTGACATTAAAGTACTTATGAAGAGACTGCCTTTCATAGGATTTTCTTTGTCAATGAAAATATGTTGGGCTAGTGAAGTTTATCAGCAATTTTGGGCTGCAAAATGGTTCCTGTATCTTCTGTTAACTTCTCTAGTTTCTGGATGGAGGCCAAAAAATGCATTTGTAGGTTTTAATATTTGTTTTTCTGTGGCAGCCTACCATGTGCTGAGATGTTTCACCATGAGCTGCAAGCCCAGTCTTGATATATTAGCAATGCACTGTATACCCCAGAGTTTTGAAGAGGAGAGCATGAGGTGTTTGTGCTGTGCCTGCTGTGGCTGGGAGGGGGTTGTCTTTGGCTGATAACACGTGAATAAAGCTGTAGGTTACGGAAATGTGGAGTGGACCTAAAAGGGAGCCAGAAATAATTACTTAGTTTTTAAAGGCAGAGATATAGCAGAGGACTATGTTCATTGCCAAGTCTTTGAATGATTTTGACCAAAGAGGAAGTGTGTATTTTTTCAGGAGACAGAAATTATAAGCAAGCATTTGCCTATCCAGTTGCTGCTTTTCTGAGAGATCAGTGACTTGGCTGGCAAAGCAGAGTCAGGAAGCTGAATGTTATTCTTTGATACCTAAAGGTATGAAGCTTTCTGCTGGAAAACAAATGTTAGCTACTGATATGTTTCAAAGCATAAAAAGTAGATTATTAGATTTAATCATCCGTCATAAAGTAGATTATTCAATTGCTTCTATATTTAAATGAATGGTTGTAATATATGCCCCAAGAGCTGTAATCTTGACATTTGTTGTTGGAAAAGGGAGGCAAGCAGGTAAAATGTAATTATTGAAACCAACATACAGGCTAACACATATTTGCAGAGGAAAACGAATATTACATAGTAACTACTCTTCTTTTCCTGTCTGAACATGACTGAGTGATCTGTTTTGGAGACAAAATTCCCGTAACTAAGGCTTTGCTATGTGAGTGTATCTTGGGGGATAAACAGAAGCGGGTGGCTGTGGTGAAAGGGCCTCTGGCTTTTCCCATGTGTCTCTGTGTGGCTGTTGCTATGACTGGCCACAATGTCTGCTTTCTTTTCCTTATGAACTTGACAAATGATTTGGATTTTCTGTTAATTTTCAAATTCGTGTCTGCCAGTCTAATATATGATCTTCAGGACAAATAGAATTAATTCAGAGGAAGCTGTGAAGAGCCTCCTAGAGAACCAACAAGATATGTTAACACAGTGCACCCAGGCCAGTCTCATGTGCACAGAAGAATTAAGATAAAAACAGCTAGAAGGGTATTGACTAAAACACTTAACCCTTCCAGAGGCAAGAGTATAGAACAGAATCTTTTATGGGATCTTAGGACCTGCCCAAGTGTGTCAGTAAAAAAGCTAACTTGCTGGTATGACCAGTAAAAACAGAGTCAACGGTCAAGGATGTGTTGGTTCATTGGATTTTGTGCTTTGGTTGTGGGTTATTTTCCCCAGAGATGAGGAATGTCAGCTACAGTCTGGTAAGAAAATTTAAGGGAAAAGACCTGTAGATATCTTTGCTGGTTTTCTGCTTTAGTCTTGCATGTGTTGTAACTTCAGGGGAAAGGATAAATAATGCTTTAATATGGAGAAATGGATAACAAGTCCCTCTGAAGCAGTGTCAGATGTTAAGGTGCAAATCCCTAGATGAATCTGACTACAAAGTGAAGGGATGACTAGTGACTCTGGGACTTTCAAAGTCAGAGACTTCAGGACCAGAGGCAGAGACTTATCAAGGATTACAGGGGTTTTTGCTCATTAGCTCTCCTTTCATCTGACTTGATCTCCTCATTCCCAATGCACTACAGGCAACTCATCCACACAGCACTGCTTCTCAATCCCTCCAGCTTCCATCCTGCTCCTCCAAAGCTACCAGCCTGCACAGCGTCTTCTACCACATCCAGTCCCCATGGTTTCCCGCTCCTGCTCCAAAAGCCCATTGCTTTGACATGTGTGACAAACACAGTAGTCCCATTTTTATTTCTTCACGTCCAAGGGGCTCAGGAAGTGATGTCTGGAATATGTTTGTTTTTAATCTCCAGCAGTAGTTGTTTAGACTGTAGGGATAGATACAATTTCAAAAGAATTTGTAACGGAAAGTTAGGAACTTGGTTTTTGCTCGGATGGCTTTCTGCCTAAATAGTAACTCTTTCTAAAAGGCAGTTTCAACGCTTTCCCCCGGCCCCCCACCACCCGTGCAGCAGGAGAAGTTTTCAGTCTCTCTCTCTGATATGTGAGAGGAGAGAGGTAGCCCTAACAGACACACACAGAGGTCTTGGGAAGGCAGAGGAGAAACAGTGAGGATAAAAGGGCCTGGAGCTTGCCTTTTTTCTCTGGAGGCCCAATGCATGACGCATTGTAAAAAAGTGGTCCTTGATCTGAAATAAACCTGTGTTTTTAATCCTTCCAGTGCCTTGGCATTCTTGGGGAGAATTCCTGCATATGTTTACCTTACAAGATGTGCCTGTGCTGAAGAATGTCACGGTTGGGAAATCATAGAATGGTTTGGGTTGGAAGGGACCTTAAAGTTTATCTAGTTTCAATCCCCTGCCGTGGGCAGGGACACCTTCCACAAGACAAGATTGCTCAAAGCTATGTACAACCTGGCCTTGAATATTTCAAGGGATGGGCATCCACAATTCTGGGCAACCTGTTCCAGTGCTTCACCACCCTCACAGTAAAGAATTTCTTCCTTGTGTCTAATCTAAACCTTCACTCTTTATGGGAAACATGCCTGGTGTGTGAAACTGTACAGCTGAAGCATCTTGCCCCTACTCGAGACTCTTTTTCTGGGGCTGCTTTGCTGCTACAGCCACTTGTTCAAGATCATTCTGCTAACCAGCCACACACCACTAGCTACAAGTGCACAAGGAAGTCAAATTTGTTTCTCTTAGCACTAAGACCCTGGAAATTATCGCCCCATCTTCCTGCATTGCCATGAAAGACTGAGTGTTACAGCAGTCTGTTACATTTAGTCTTAGAAGGATTCGTAAGCCCTGCTGTGAAATCTGAGGCTGCTGAGAGTGAGTGTGTGCTGAACGCATCATTACATGTCTTTTTACTTGTGCCCCCAGAGGCATCTGTCAGATCAAACTGGAGAACTATTTGTATGGGACACGATACTTCCTGTGGACTCAGGGAGTACTAAAAGCTGGAATTCTAGCATTGCAGCATTTGTAATGTATCTAAATAGAAAATAAATAGCCTGATTTAGAGAGTAAAGGAGGTACAAGAAGAAGGGAAATACGAAAGTACTGGCCAAGACTTAGGAGCCAGGGTTCCATTTCTGATTCTGCTGCTGACCTTGTCAAATGACTTTTTACAGGTAACATTCCAGCACTTCCTCAGTTTCCTCTCTTTCGAATGAGAGGAACTAATAAGTGCTATTTTTAGCACATATGCCGTGCAATAACTGTTTAAGAAATCAAATCTGTGTTTGAAAGGCAGTGAAAAACCCACTGACTGAATTACATTTCTGTTTACAGCTGGGTATCCTTGAATTTGCATTAAAAACACACGTGCAGGGACAAAAAGATGTAGCTACTTCACTAATGTGCATTTTTAACATAGTAAAATCTGCAAGTTAAGCACTGAAGGACTGCTAAATCTAACACAGAGGGTTTTACATCACATTTAAGTTGACTGACTACAGTGTCATTATTTTAATAACATATAAACATTCTCAGGGAATAGATTCTGGAAGACTAATAAGATCCCATCTGTATGGTCTCCTGAAGGTTAACTTATGTTTGGCTGAAATTACAGCAACTCTGTTTTGTTTTAATTTCATATCACTTGCTTTCTGTTTTGTCTGAGACAGAGTCATCTTATTAATATACGTTGTGATAATTCTATAGGAGAGCAGTCAGTGGATAAATTCATAGATTCATCCTGCTAGTAAGTATTCATAGATCAAAATGAGCTTTGCAGGTCTGACATTTTGACTTGCTAGTTTCTCCCTAAATTTAGTTACACTGGTTCCGTCCAGAGTCAAAGCAAAACTTTGTATGGGGACAGACTGAGGCCATCAACTGAATGCAGTTTGCATTCAGCAAAATCTAGAAGGGTTATCATTGAACTTATTGTTTGGGGCATATGCTTGTGGTGAGGAGTTTTATTTAGCTGTAGTCCTTTTACTACTTATACCCAAATGTCTTTATACTTTTATTTTGTAGGGAAAAAAAAATTTCAAATTTAAGGGAAAAAAAATCAAAAAAGCACTTCCTCTGTGTCCAACTGTGACTTCAGAATTACAGCACGTTTGTGAGGAAGATGTTCAGAATGCTGCTATGCTGCTTAAAGTAGCAATATCAAATATTTTCTGTCTTTTCCTTCAAATCAATTACAGTTGGCAAGGTGTACATCAAGTTGCTTATGATGTGAATAAAAAAGCATTGATATCACACCTTCTACCTGTTTAGCATCACATGGTGCCAGTAACAGATGGATGAAGAAAACTCCTGAGTTTGCTGGGGAGGTACATGGCTGGGTCTAGGCTGTATTATCAAAAAGAGGGTCTCTCTGTATGTGCCCTGTATCACATACCCTACATGTGCAGGTACCCTATTCTGAGCTTCTACATACCCTTTCCTAAGTGCCATCATGAGGATAGGGACTGGACAGACTTTTTGTTTTACTTAGGATGCTGGTTTTTGTGAGCTCCCAGTAGCAAGCTGTGTGTCAGAGAGCTAATCTCCTGCATAAGCAAGAGAACATCGGACATAGAATGGATATTATACTATAACCATAGCATAACTGGGGTAGATACTTCAATGTTGTGAATATTTCTGCTGCCTAGATTGCTTAAAAATTGCAGAGCATCCAGGAAAGAATAATTTGAGATCTGGAAATTACTACTGGTAAAAAGAAACCAGATCAAGTTGGTTAGTAGAGTTTATCTGACAGAAGGCAAATTGTGGTCTCCCTAGATGTGGAAGAGATTTCTGATAGAAGATAGATAGTCATAGAGAAATTTTCTAAACAGATGCAGTGCAAAAAATTATCTATATATTTCTTAGCAATACATCCTGTCAGAACAAATTACGCAGAAAACAGACAGGATATTTGGCACTTGATATGAAATCAAGACCAAGAATCTTCATTGAAAGTAGACCATAGCTTAACAGAAGTTCTAGGATGAATGCAGAAACTATTAAGTGTAATGGAGAAATTAAGAAGTGGTCATACTGTGCAGAAAGATGGACTAGGTGATCATGATCATCTCTTCAATTATACAAGAGTACATAAGAGTCTGCAAAAATTACCAGCTGTGGCTGATAAAGAATGCTAAAGGCTCATGTTGCACAAGAGTGCTACATGATAGAGAACATTTCAATTACCACTTCCCTCAGAGAGTTTTGAAACCCTTGTTCTGTATTGTCTGCAGAACTATAAAAATAGAAGGGAACCTCTGTTCCTAAATAAGCTGACATTACATACCACAGGAATAAGAAGACAAAGAACCCTTAGAGTTTGCATAAAATCTATTTCTTGCCCCTGACAGTGCTGACCATATTGTGCTGCCTCTTTTTGACCTGAGCTGCTGATATTGAATACTAAATGGCTTCTAGTAGGAAGGAGAACTGATGACAGAGCATGTTATTTTCCTGACAAAATCATGTTTACTTGCAATACTCTGTCATAAGTTCTTTGTATTGGTTTGGTTTGGCTTTAACTTTGATACAAAGAGCTGGAGAAAATCTTGCTGTTGTTAGGGCTTTGTGTGTGCTTGTGCTTTTCTCCCCAATTTTTAAAAGAATTCCAGTTGACTCTTGAGATGAGGGATGCTATGGCAATGGAGAGATGCTTGATGATGTTAGTTATATAGTCCCAGGGTGTTTAAATTACTGCTGTGATGCAACTTGCTTTCATGTTGTATAAGTGTACCTTCTGTACTTTTTTCTGCTGGGAGCTGTGCCTCATTGCCCAGGAGTGTGGGAAAGTACCTTGGGAGATGTAGTCCTCATGCAAGTTCTGCAGAAACAGGGTAAAACACTAATATTTGAAATGCTAGTATAATGCCTGTCCCTCAGGTTGCTGCTTTGCATAATAGAAGTTCGACACCTGACTATCTTGGCTGTGTGGCCTTGTTTGGGCAGGTCTTGGTGACTCAGACAGCAGATTGTGTGGAATTTCAACTATGCGAAAGACTGGTATCCAGAGGCTGCTGCCGTGGTTGTCTGCAGAGGACTGCACTAGCTCTTTCCCTGCTCAGGTGCCCTGGAATCACAGCATGAGCAGGCACTCTGTACTTACAGCTGTTGATAGTAAGTCCATAAACTGGACCCGGAGTTCAGTGAAAGCTGGCTATAGATCCCTTTTTCTGCTAGCACAGTTATCTGTGGCTATGAATGCCATTTTCTTCACAGCTGAGGGATCTGTGTTGAAAGGATATTTATGGCCCAGTTTGCTCCTGACCCAGCTGCCCTGACAAGATTTTGCACTCCACATCTCTTCCGGGGAGAGAGGAGCTGGGTTGGGTCAGCTTCTGGAGGGGGTGACTGTCCATGTGGGCACTGCTCTAAAGGAGGTGTCTTATCGCTGCAGGTTGGGACACTTGCTGCTGATGCTGGATGCCAAAAGAGCCTCTCATCTCCTATACATGTCTGTTAATCTATAGTACATGACAAAATGTCCTGGAACCACGGAAGTGTTCTGGGTTCCCCTTATTTACAAACAGAGAGGAAAATCACCTGGTGTATAAAGCCAGTATAAATCAAATCTCAGCAGACTAATCCAAGAATTATTAATAACTATTACAGAAAGGGAAAGAATAAGTTCTTGCAGAAAAGGTATCAGTAATGATAGCACAGTTAAAATCATTATACACACACTTCTTAGTTTCTACCTCTTTTCACAGTGTTTTGCTCATCCTTCCTGTTCTCCTCTGGCTAGTAGAGTTGGTGGTTTGATTCTGGTGGTGGTGGAGCAGATGTTAAGGAAAGTTGTCAGCATCCAGAGTCCTTTGCCAAAAGAATGTTCATGACGATGATTTCTTGCTTTCTTTTAGTATGCTTGCTAACATGCTTTTAAATCTTGTTCTATTTCTGCAGGCCTGGAAATCCACATTACATCTTAATGAACTGTATCTTGTGCCTTTTATGTATGTCAGGTGCTATTTCTCTGTTCTCCTAGTTGCCCTAAAATTAATTTTGTCCAAATCTGCATTTCTTTTTTCCATCTTCTTTCCTGAAAGAAGCAGATATTTCTGTTCTTACAGAGACATTGTTACACAGATGTTTGAGAGCCAGCTGAAGCATTTGAGAAAATTGCCAGTTTCATCACAAGTTCTCATCTGGATATTGCTCCCCACACAGATGAGGTGCTGAAACAGATCTGATGGGTGTTCTCTAATTATAAAACTGGACATATTACTGCAAACTTCAACAGTGGTTTCAGCTAACAACTTCTCCAGAAGCAGGTTGAGCGTGCTCATACAAGCCATCAGTGTTCAGCTTCTAGAACTGGGGGTTACATCTGATCAAGGGGCAACCAAACAACCGTCCTTTGAATTTTTATTTAAAGCATGGGTGTTGGGATCAGCTTTTGCACCCTTTGTCACGAATGGGGAAATTTTGTTTAAAAGCTATTTGGTTTCTGGCTCTTCTGTGGCTGAGAAGAGCCAGAGATTTCATTAATCAATACAAAAACTGAAGGTGCAAAGAACAACTGAGATTTCTGCATAAGCTTTGACCCCTGCCCACTTCTTCTTCTATTCTACATCCAGTTCTGTCTAATATCTTTAATATCTTTATTAATGATCTGGATGAGGGGATTGAGTGTACTCTCAGTAAGTTCATGTACAACACTAAGTTGGGTGGGAGTGTTGATCTGTTAGAGGGTAGGCTCTGCAGAGGATGGATGGGCTGATGCTATGAGGTTCAACAGGGCCAAGTGCTGGGTCCTGCACTTAGGTCACAACAACCCCATGCAATGCTACAGGCTTGAGAAAGAGTGGCTGGACAGCAGCCCAGTAGAGAAGGACCTGGGTGTGCTGGTCGACAGCCAGCTGAACATGAGCCAGCAGTGTGCCCAGGTGACCAAGAAGGCCAAAGTCTCCCTTGCCTGTATTAGGAATAGTGTGGCCAGAAGAATCAGAGATTATTCCTCTGTACTCAGTACTGGTGAGGCTGCACCTCAAATCCTGTGCCCAGTTCTGGGGCCCTCACTTCAAGAAAGACATTGAGGTGCTGGAACGTGTCCAGAGAAGGGCAACTGAATTGGTGAGGAGTCTGGAGAGTCATATGAGGAGAGGCTGAGGGAGCTGGGGGTATTTGTATTGGAGAAAAGGAAGCTCAGGGGAGACCTTATCATTCCCCAAAATTAACTGAAAGGAGGTTGTAGCAAGGTGGGGATCAGTCTTTTCTTCCAGGCAACTAGCAACAGGATGAGAGGACATAGCCTCAAGCTGCACCAGGTTCAGGTTGGACATCAGGAAGAATTTCTTTACAGAAATGGTTGTTAAGCACTGAAACAGACAGCCCAAGGAGATGTTGGAGTCACCATCCCCGAAGGTGTTCAAGAAATGACCGGATGTGGCATTTAGTGCTATGGTTCAGTTTACAAAGTGGTGATTTGTTGAACTTGATCTTAGAGATCTTTTCCAACCTAAATAATTCTGTGATTCTGTGACATGTCCATGCTCTGAGAAACAGCACAGTAGGGCCATTCTAACCTGGCTGGCCATGGATCTGCATCTTCTCTCTTGTCTAATAAGGCCTTTCCTAGAGCTGCAAGGATGTGTATGTGTGTGTATGCGCACGTCTCTCCCTTTTCTCAAATTTCTGATGAGTTGCAAGGGTGGAGCCTGCACTGCAGCTTTCCTCTCAGCAGGAGCTAGAATCTCTCTCTTTGTTCTGTATCTGTTTTTTTTTATTATTTTCGTGATATTTCTAGGAATTCACATGGTATTTAATTGAAGTTGTCCAATTCATTTGCAAGTTATTGGAAGTGAGGATGACCACTAGCGTAGAAGTACACATGGGGGGATCACTCATGCACGCACATACCCAACTACTCCCCCCTAAATGGAAATGAGGCTATAAATATTTTAGCTGTAAACTGTGTTTGCAGCTATTGCAACAATTTCAAGTCAAAAAAAATAAAGAAACACAAGCATCTGGGCAAAAATACAGCAGTTTGTTTTTCTTTGCTGATTCCAGGTTAAGTGGCAAAACTAGAAATCGGCACTAATACATAAAATAAACATCCCTTTACTTTTGTTTTTGTTGTTGCTGTTCTGTTCATCTGGCATTAAAAAAAAAAAATCTTTTGGAGGCTGTAATTGTTTTAACCTGCCAGTATCTCCCTTGAGTTCATCAGAGCAAAAGACAGCAAAAGCCTGTTTATTGTCCAGCAGGCACCTACACATGTTGTAAGTGAAGTTCCATCTGGTCACAACATCATGGATCATCTGGGTAACAGCCAGGCTTCATTTGCTTCGTGTCCTGGACAGCATGAAGGCAGACAAATAGGAATATTTAAATGACTGACCAACCGCAACCGAGTTTGCCCCTGAGAATTCATCTAATAATGGCTGCTCACTATGGAGCAGTAGTGGCTCTGTGAGTTGTTTTCTGTTTTAAATGACTCAAGCTGGGCTCTGAGGAATGATTTAGCCTTTTTATTAGGTGCCAGCAATTTCCTGGAGACGCGCTCTGGCCCTTATCTTGGAAGATCTGGAGGTGGATGTTGACTGTACCTGAAATTCTCCCTGAAACAGGTTTGTAAGCAAAAACCTGGAGAAGCCTGGACTGCGTAGCACAGCTGCTATTGTGGGCCTGGCAGAGTGCTTGTATGGGGTTCATTTTACAGCTGTGCAGAAGGTGCCTAAAGCTCTACCATATACGAATTTTCCAGGCCTTTGAAATTACTCACACCTGTTCCACACAAGGGCAAAAGATGGAGAATGTGAATGCACCACTTGGTTCTGCTTAATCCATAACCTGAGCATAACCTGTCTCTCAGAGAGACTTTTATTGGCCAGCACTGCCATCCTGATGGCAATGGTGAATGGGTAGAGACCTCCAGGGTCTCTACCTCCAAAGCTTCCCCAGCTCCCCAGGCTGTGCAGGGGCAGCTCACAGCTGGCTGTGATGCCCTGTTGCCAGATGTATGTCCCTCTTGGGAAACTCTGCTCTGCAGATCTGGAGACGAGTGCTGGGTTATGGAAGGGTGGCAGACAGCTGCCTAACACAAACACCTGCAGTTCCAGTTACAAACCTTGACAGAGACAGTGCTTGCTAGATGAGTAATACCCTTCAGCTGGGACTAGGAGGATATACAAATCCCAGTTTGCTGCATGAACGGTAACAGGTGCTTCCAAAAATTTCTTCTGTCCAAAAATACTTTGTTGGCAGAGCCCAAAGAAGCCTTTTTAAGGACTGCAAATCTTTTAAAGTTCTGTATGTAGCTCACTGCTTGCTTATAATAACAAACTTATTCAAAAAGTGATACGGAGAAGTACCTGAATTTACCCTCAGAGGCAGCTATGAAAAGTATTTCTTTCTGCTTTAAAATTTTCTACAAAGATGTCATTCCTGTGAGATCCTGGAGTAACAGTTATCCAGGAAAAAATGGGTTAGATCCCACAGTAAAGTCTATCAGAATGGTGCATGGGCTGTTCGTTTCAGAAAATCTCACTAAGAAAGCATCTAGATGAATTACAGGGGCAAATCTATCACAGTTTGCAGTTAGTTGCTGTAGAGGTCATAGGAGCTTACAAAATTGGATTTCAGAACCTTTTTGTCTGTGTCACTCTCTATATAACCTGTATCTAAAGACTTAGATGCGGGCAGGCACATAAACTTCGCATTAGTGAGGTCAATAACACCAGTGTCATCACTAGTCGGATAAAGCTGTCCACGAGCATAAGGAGGCAGTAAAGTCAAGTTCGGTTCAAATCAAACTGCCCCGAGGCATCCTTTCCTTTCTCGGGCACGGCAGTATCTCCCCAAATCCACTTGGAGTCACTGTAACACAGCGGCCGGGCCGGGGCCGGACGGGGGGGCGGTGGCAGAACGGGGCGGTGGCTGCGGCCGCGGGCTCCGTCCCTGCATCCCCCGAGGGCGCTTCTGTGAGCAGCGGGACTGACCGCCCAGATCCAAGGTGCTGATAATAACTGACCCTTCCTTTTACATTTGCGTTAGATGATGTGCTTGAGTTTACGGAAAGCAGATATTGACATAGTGTATTTTTCTGGAGGTTTGAGGAATACATTTATACTTCACAAAGTGGTGTAAAAGCAAAACAAGACAATTATTTCATTGCTGCTTGTGCACTGATGTGTGTGTTCATGTGAGGTGCATGGTCCCATTGAGGGGATGGGGTTGGTCCTACAATCCTGTATATCTGTAGACGTGTGCTTCCGCGGAGCTGCAAGCTTTGGGAGAAAGCGAAACGACTGGGAAAGAACCCAGTGTCAAAAGAAGATTGCAAAAATGGACGGAGATTGACAGAGCGCAGCTACTGAGAAAAGCAGTGACCTCAGGGTGTAAGCTGTAAACAAATGGTCTATTTTACCTTAAGAACTTTAATTAAAAACTTCCATCTCTTTTCCACTACCGTTATACAGTAAGTCTCGCAAGTGCTGGAAGGATTACAAGAGATTAAAACACAAATCACTGTACACTGTAAATTGAAACAAAGCATTTTTAGCATCCCCTTTAACAAGACGACATGTTATATAATCAATTCAACATGAAAATTGTTGTCCGTGGCAGAGAGGTAAAAAAGCATTATAGCTGTAAGGAACAGTATTAAAACTCTATTAAATTATTACCTTACAGTTTCAGTGACTAATAATGACTTGAACGGACATGAATCCATTTCAGTTTTATACAGAAATCTTGGGTGTATTTCAGAGATGGGATGATTTTCCCTGGGCACGAACAGCATGGTCGTGTTTCTCATGAAACATTCTGCTATCTTCTGTCCGTTCTCCACACGATTGTTTGCAATCCGAATATTTAGATTGTGCCAAAGTATCAAATGAGACATGTACCGTACCACTGCTGCCCTAGTTGCTATGTCTCTTTTTGTCTCGAGCATTTTTATTTCCAGGATGTCTTCCGAACAGTATCCTAAACCACCAGGCAAATACATATTGAGTTTGTTTAGGAAAGGATCGAGCCAGAATGAAGAAATGACACTGATCAGGCTTCGGTCATAGGCTGCAATTCTCGGGGCAGTCCCAGAGAGGCTGCGGCAATCGGTATTTAACAGCGTTTGTCAGAAGGGTAAACGTGGTGTAAAATGCTGAATAGGAAGGAAGCTACTGCCTTTAACTTATTAACGGCAAGGGATATTTTGAATCTAACTTAAAACATACCCATTAGCCCTTGTTATTCTGAATAAAGAATATATTGTATTTCTGCCTAAGAGCGATGAAATAATAATAATTAAAAAATTATTTCACTCATCAAAAACCAAAATGTTTTTTAACAATAATCATCACATAATTATATCCTCACATATAGTTCCTTCTTGGATGAATATTATGTTATGTTTAGGAGCAATTGATTTGTTTAAAATTGTTTTCAACACTGAAGTTATAATGATTGTCATAACACCGATCTTGCCAACAGAATATGCTGAAAGAAACCAGAGGATTCTATCTGAATATTTCTATAGATATGCTTACTCACCACAGAATAGGACACCAGTATTTTACAGTGTTCCAAGGGTAAAACAAACTGCAGTGCTGTGCAGGAGAACATCAAAATGGAGACTTCCACAGTGTCTGGAGGAATCTGAAAACCTTTCCCACGTAACTACTCAGAAAAAAATGCTATGTTTTACTTCTGTCTGGGTAGGATCTCAAACCATCTGAGGTAGACCTGAATCTTAAGAATGCAAATGGCAATATTTAATTATGTAATTTTTTCCTTCAGCTACTTACTTGACCTGAATTATGCTTTCCATCTGAAGCCTAATTTTTCTGTACTGAATGGCATAATTTCCACTATCTGTGTAATTAAACATGAACAAATGCACACTTAATAGTTTCCACTGTGGCAAATGACATATTTCATTTGGTTTCTTTACCTTCATTCTGTCTGTTCAATTCAGCCCCAGTTTGCATGCAATCTATTTCTACAGCAAACCCTCTTTCTATATATTATAGAATACATATATGGAGGGTTTTATACAGTACTTGTGACTTGCTTTAGACTTGCGGATTTCATAAGGGGCCTGAATGCAGAGAAGTTGAAGAATCTGAAATATTCCCAAGAAATACAGGTCCAAGCAAATGCAGAATATTTTTCAATTTGAGCATTTTCGAAATGAAGTTAAATCCTTCAATAAACTTCCATAAATGTGCAGTATCTTTTCTAGGAAGTGCTGTTACAGAAACTATATTAACTGCAATTTAGGGTTGTATATACTATAAATGTGGTCATTTGGCTCTTAGCAAGCAGTGACAGCTTAAAATTTTCCAAATGAGCTGTATCACAGCATTTTTTAAGGTTATTTTTGCACTAATTTTTTATTTGCTAGATAGAAAGTACTCAATGTTCAATAAAACACAACTGTAAGGAGTAATGAATTGGTGACTAGTATAAGTACATAAAAACTTCCCTTTAACTTCATCAGAAGGACTTGCTGACATGGAAGGTGAAGAGGTAGGTCATGTCAATTTTACTATATGCTGCTGATACCTATTGCGCCCTGAAGGATTTTACAGTGCAAAGCCTGGAGTTCAGTAGTTGGCAGGGAAACCACTCCAAATGCCAGTTAAATATGTTTAACTCATGTTTCTGTGATACTTTCTGGGTTAAACCACTGGCATTATTTGACCTGAAATTTGCTATGAGATTTTAGAGGACATTTGAGGTGTTAATAGTTTATATAAAGGGAAACCAATTCTTTGTGTTATATGCCTAGCAGAAACTTTCTGAAGCTTTTAAAGCTAAACACGCAACACCTGCCCAGGACATTGCCCGGGGGCACCTCTGAGGTGATCACTGAGCTGCTCTGCAGTAATGGGATACTCCCACCTCTTTGAAAGAAGAGCACCTCAGGGGAGTCCTTCCTGACACCAGAAGAATGATTAATTAATTATTAAGAAGTAGGAAGTGTCCCAAAAGGATGAGGACCTTGTTTCTGTCCCATGGCCATATGAGAATGGAGGAGAGTGAAATGCAGCCCAGGGAGCCCCAGGAAAGGGCAGGTCTGTGGATAATATTGGAGACATGTCACTGGCACCCAGATGACCCTTCCTGCCCACTTTTGGCCTGGGTGGCATTGCTGCGCAGAGAGGAGACATGACCCTGGAGCAGATGCAGGGACTGATGTCCATCCAGTGTGGTATCTTAATAGGGACCCCGGAGCCTGGAGCACCTTCTTGGGAGCAGGTATTTCTTGGATTTAGCAGAGGATGGATGAGGAGGCCAACACTGGTGTGGCATTGCTAGAACATCTCCTCTGGCTATTGCTTCCTGGTGTACAACACATGTACATGGCTGCCCTCAAAAACAGTTTGTAAAATGTTGTGGATAGGGCTCATTTGCTTGTGGAATCTCATGGTGCTTCTCAGTGTTGAACCACTCAGAAAGAAAAGGCTGGGCTTTAGGATGGTAGAATGAAAGCCGCCTGAGCCCATCAAGGCACAGGGCATCCCCTATTTCACTAGGGAATGTGTCCTTGTCCAACATCTTCCAGCGTTGTTATTATTTTACTTGCGTTGGAGTGGGAGTCCAGTTTTACCCACCTAGCAGCAAGGCTGCACTTTGCCAAAAGCCCTTCAGAAAGCAGGTTGTCCAGTCAAAAAAGACAGACACCTCTTCCCAAGACTTCAGTAAGGTAATAACTCAGTCTAAGGGTGTAATCCTGCATCAGTTGGAGCCAAGACCAAAAGTCCCATTCACCTCAGTAGGATTGGATTAAGATCACCAGGTGAAGATTTGGAGGTTGGTCTCTCAGGAACTAAGTCACCACCATAACCTGTGAGTGTGGAGGCAAACGCCTTGGCAGTGGTGGGAGGAGTCACACTTCTAACAGTGCAATATTGGGGACATTTTCTCCCAAAAGATGTGTATTTTGCTTTGAAAGCCTTAACTTTAAAAAGTATTTCCTCATGTACTTGGGGTCCCTTGTGGGAAAAAAAAATTAAGAAAATGAGAAAAATGAAAAAATTTAAAATTATTGTTAACAGATAAATTGACATTTTTAACTGGTAGGAAAGTATTTACAGTTTTCAGATGAGAACTAACATGTTGAATGTTGGGGTTTTTTAGTGTCTGCTTTATTTGATTTCTAGGGGTTTTTTATATTATAATAATGTTAATGATGTTGATAGTCTTATGTGAAAAGATGACTCTTGCAGAGATTTCCAGTTAAACAAAACCAGCAAAATTTGTTTTCTACCCATCTATCTGAAGTAATTGAAGCAAAAATATAGATAGTTTATCTGTGGTAGCACCAAGTGTTTAAAGTGGTAAAAACCCTGGACTTGTTATCTATACATAAAAATAACTAAAGGGACAAAAATGTTATTTATATTGCTATGTGACAAAACCAAAGTTCTTCCGACCAAGGCTCACTCTTGCTAGCTCTAACGCAACAGTGTTGTTTCTACCTTACACATGTGTGTATTGGCATGCATTACAAGTACTGGGCTGCCATATAGATTTGCGAACTCACATGGTGAACCCTAAAGTCTCTGCCCCTCTTCAGTCTCTTTTCCCTTGGCCTTCCCCAGCCAGCTGCTGCTCCCTCGCTCCACAGCCCTCTTTCCCAGCGCTGCCAGCAGCTGTGAGGTTAACGCCTGTCTCCGAATCCGCCACTCTGCAGCCATGTGAGCACGGCAAAGCCTCAGCTGCTCCTTCAAAATGAGACAGAATTTTCTTGTTTGCAAAGGTGGTGAAGAGAGAATGGAAAAGTTGACCCCTAAGTTCTGCCCACCAAAAAAACCTCCCAGAGTTTTCAGACATTAAATTAAGCTCAAAATTTTGCTCTTTTTTTTAAGCATTTGGAAACATGCCTTATGATTTGTTTTGGTTTATTGTGTCCTGTTCGGTTGGGGTTTTTTCCAACAGTTAGTGGCCCAGGATCTTTCCTTATCACTCCTCTAAGGTGCTGATGACTCAAATGTTTGCTAATGAGCTATTGCTGTCTTTGATTGAGATCAATCTGACATCTTTGCTCACGTCTGTCTGGTGCCATAAACTCATTGCTTTTTGTTGTTCATTGGTGTGAAAGGTGAGGCAGATCTTTTCAGTACTGTGTTTATTCATAAATATCTGACAGCCCCTGCCTTTTCACCTATAGATCCCAAAAATGTTTTATGGAGTCCAAACTGTAACTTCTTATAGATATTAATGAATAGAAATCTTTGTCATTGTGGGAGGAAGGAGGAGGAAAAAAAAAACAACAGTGAAAACATCAGACAAGGGAAATAAGAAGCTCTGCAGACAACTTTTTTTTCGCACTATGACTATGGACACTACAGTAACCTGCCAATCTCCTTATTTTATGTCATCCCATGAGTCTTTGCAATCAAACCTGATCCACAGGCAAAGCATTTGATTTCAGTCTAGTCTTTTGGCCAGGCTGGGCAAAGGTGTCTGCCTGGGAGAGCACCCTTAGGAAGTTTTTTTAATTGGTCTGTAACTGCATAAAGAGAAACCACATTTTTGATAGTGCCAACAAATCATAGTACAACCACTAAACACTGACAGAACTGATGTCAGCAGTTCTGATGTTGAATGGCACTGAAGACATCGAAAGTTTTCAATACGTCATTCTTCCCTAGTGATCTGAAAAGGTAGAAGAAAGAGAAGATGGAAACATTAGGATAGTAATTTATTCTGTAGGGAAAGGAAAAATCTTGGCTTCCTATCAAACGCCCCATAAACTCGGGCTTTTTTTGTTTAATGCCATTTCATATATTTTTGCTGCAGAGTAGGCTGAGGACTATTCCCATTTCATTGGCTGTGATAGGAGTTGTCAAGTACCATGTCCCACATAGTTGTTCACCGAGTGAGTCCTCACGCTGAGCTGGGAGCAGATCCCATGGCTGGGGGATGACATCCCCGGAGGCTGGGAGAAAGCAGGGGCAGGCTGAGTCATTCTCTGTCTCCTCATCCTCCCTGGTGGTGTCTCAGGCTTGGGCTCCTTTCAGCCTTATTCATGAGCAGATCACTGAGGGAAGGGCATAAGGAAAGTTATTTGCATCCCAACATTACATTTAAAATCCATAAATTACTGGCAACTATAAACAATCTCCCTGCTGACAGCACGGCTCATAAAAAATTTGGTTTGCGTTATGTGTTGCATTCACATGTGTTTGCGCATATTCAGCCTTGTGGGATTTGTCTCTTGCTTATGACAACAGTATTTATTCTTCTGGACTCTGGATGCAATGCCCAAAGGAATGAAGATTTTTGATTCTTTTTCTTGTTTGACGTAGGTCTGGCTGGAAAGTACAGTTGTTATCACTGCCTTGAGTCAAATTTCGCCTCTAAATGCAGAGAAAAGATTGTGGAGACCTGGGCTGAAAGCTAGACAAATGGAAAAAATGCTTCTGAACCCATGATATTTATTGTAGCCATAAGGCTGAACACTTCAAATTACTGCTGAAGTCTTAGGTAGGGAGAAAAAGGAAGAGGAGGAGGGCAAAACCAGTGTTTGCTATGTGTCCACAATCTGACTACTGAGTGCTTGGGAATGAGGTTTGCAAATGAAGGGAAAACTGCTCCATTTCTGTCCCTACTGTGTCCAGTTTAAGGATGTGAATGTGACAGTAAACTGAGAGTGGTGAGTCTGTGTCTCTGCTCTGCAAAATCTGTCAGGTACATATGATGGTGTCACAGCAATACCATGATGCTGCATCCTGGAGGATTCCTGGCATCCAAGAGTGCTTTTCAAAGCATATTCAGATCCCCAGTTGGATATATAATGGAAAGAATGAAATTCTGCTGGATAAAATCAGTCTGTTTCATGTGTATTTTGTGTAAACATTCTCAAAGGTAAATATACAATAATAAACTGCCAGATTTTTCCTTTGTGGGATTTAATTCCTGGCATTGCTTCATCTTGTACTTGAAATGTCCTCAAGCCAGAACAGTCCTCAGTTTTTGTGCCTGGGAAGTTTGAAGGTTTTGACTGTCAAAATCCATTTCTACAGCAAGCAAGCAAAAAAAAAAAAAGATATAACGTCACTGTCGCTGCAACAGAGTGAGCATCATCTATGTATCTATGTACATCAAGAGGGGGCTGCTTAGGCTGAGGTGACCTGAATGATGACAAGGGAAGAAGGAATGTGGCAGCCCACTTTCCCAGATGACGAGAGGCAAGAGTGCTGTGAGTGCAGAGGAGGCATTCATAGCAAGAACCACAGTCTAGAGTTATTGGCTCAGGAATAGCTGTGGTCTGGGACAGTTTTCATGTGGTTTCAGCTGAATGTGGTTAAAACTGTTTGTAAAAGAACCACAAGTAAAACCCTGTCAGGACAAGGTCACAGGGCAAGGATGAAATTCTTCTATGAATAGCACAGCTTCCAAGCAGGGTTAGTATTTTCAGTCTCTGAATAAGGAGACGCTTCCTATCTCCAGCCAGTGTTAGGTACAGTGTCGCGGCTACTCTGTTTCAGTGACATGTCCTCCGTGGGAAGACCAAGCAGGTGTGTCCCAGCTAATGGGCAAGTTGCCACTGAAAAGCCACCCAGGAGTTAGTGCTGATGAAGAACTGACTGAGAATGACTGTCCCAACCATGCCTTTGGAGCATTGCAGAGAAAAGTAGGGCCTAGGCACAGAGATGGGAAAAATGAAGTGGTGGGGGCAAAGGCTGAAGGAGACTGGGAGAGCATACGCTGTCAGCAAAGTGCTGGAGAGAAGGGTTTTCTGTGCCCTGATCACTCTTTAAGTGCAGGGCACCACCCTTCCCCTGTGCCCTGGTCCCCTCTAAGGATGGGCAGGATCTGCATGTGTCATCTCATAGGCTATTTGGAGATGTGGGTTTTTTCCCTAGGTCTTGTTCTCATGCGTCCCAGTAGCAACATTTTTCAGGTCATTTTCCACACTTGCATTAGGCAACTAAACCTGGAGCAGGAAACACGGCAGAATCATGGCTGCCTTTCATAGGGCTAATGCCATGTACTGGAAACCCATCAGCTTCTCTCTGAAGAAGGATGTATTGACTGGCTGGGCCAGCACCCCAGCAAAGGCAGGGCTTTCCGTAACACACAGGCCATGTATGCTGAAGCCCCGGTAACTCACCTTACTGAAAGCTGAAATTTGGTCTGGATCTCAGCTCAGGGCAGTTTCAGGACTAGTAACACTGGCAAAAAAAAAAAAAACCTCTATTTGGTTTTGTGATGGTTTGGGATAACAGCATGTCAGGAACGTGAACCTGGACCCTGGGCATCTCCAGCTGGATGCTGCAGTTCATAGAGGATTTACTCTCCATTTCCCTTCAGCCCTATGGGCTGTTACTGGAGTAAAGAAGTAAAATGAAAGTCATGCAGAAGTACTTATGGTACTCAAGGTGTCTGCCTTTTGCATGGCTCTGTGATCTCTTCCTGATATCCTCTGTTGCTGTGCTGCTGCTCTTCACATCTACCCACAGCATCAGACCAAGTCTCTAGCAGGAGTTATCAAGGTCTGATCTCCCACGCTGTGTTGTGTGCACTGGCAGATAAATGTTCCTACACAGGCCTGTGGCTGATGGGAATATGGACCACGAGTGTATGATGCTCTGGTGACTCCTGTGCTGGGTGGAAGGGACAGGTTTAAAACCTGAAAAATCAGAAGTGGGTCCTGGCCAGCCCTTTGCATGTGCTGAGGGGGAGAGAGCAGGCGCTATAGAGAGCAGGCCCTATGAGAAGCGCCACTTGCTCGGCAGGGAGAGTGGAGCAGGCTATGCCTGCGGTTCACATCTCTTTGTTAATGGCATCCAGCCCCTGGCCTTGGGAACTGACTGGCGGCAGTTTGCAAATGTATGTGCTTGGCTGGGAGCCTGCAGTTCCCTTTGTCCCGGCGGCACAGGGGGGCTAATAGGGAAGCCGGAGCGTGTCATCCCTGACTGCCAGAGCTTCCAAGCAGTAACATGACGGGCAACTTTTCAGACAATATCCAACATGAACATTCAAGGCCGAGCCTATTCTTCTTCTAGACACTGGTACTGACTGATTCCACATGCTGTTTTCCAGACTTTGTTGCTGTAACAAGCTCCAGTCCTGAATATGGACCCTCCTCCCAGGGAAAAGTTCCATAGAATTTGAAAGGGTGGAAAGCATTTGGGATCATTAAAAGCTTAATGTCTTTGAACATCATGTATAATGTTGTAGATGTAAAGAAACAAAGTATTTGTGTGGAGTTTCATAAAAAATACACAAAATTATTTGTATTGCTCCTGTGTGCTTTGCACAGTCTGCTTCTGGTTCTTACATGCAACTTGCATGAATGTGTGTGCAATAAAGGTGCTGTGCAAAAAGGTGCTGTGCTGCACCTTGTTTTAAGATGAAGTAGTTACAAGAAAGACAGCGTTTGAGATGGGAGTGACAATGGCAGAGGAAGCATGCGCCATGCTTCCAATGAACTTCAAGCTCAAAGTGAGAAATTTTGGTTTTCTGAACAGCTAATTTTTATGGGATTTGCTAATGGGCAAAGGCAATTAGTAGAGGGATCTTATACTTCCCAGATTCAATTCTGGATTCAAGTAGTTAATCTTCAATATCACCCCTGCCACTCTTATCACTCCTCTTTCAAACCATAAGCTGGTGGATCTCATGTCATGAAAGCAAGGCAAATGGAAACATCCACAAAGACATGGGTGAGCTGGAGACTTAAGGATAAGCTGTATGTAGGCTTACATCTAGTCTTCTGAAGACTGGCACAGTGGCCACGGCTGACCTGATCCAGTGTTAGTAATGGCCCTGCTCTGAGCATGGGACTGGCCAGCATGACCTCCAGGGATCCCTTCCAACCAGAAGTGCTCCAGTCCACGTGCGTGCTGCCTGCATTTGCATTAAGGTGCAATTCCCTTAAACCAGCTAGTACTTGTAAATAGCTTGGAAGCTCTCCTAAGTTTGATACTTTCTTACTGCTTCTTTCCTTATTGCCGAAAGCTAAACATAAAAACATCCCAGGACAATTTATAACTAAAAGACTCGGTCATCTGGGAGTGCTTTCACCAGCACTGCCCCTCAGCCTCCTAAAATGGCTCCAATGGAAACTAGCCTGAATTTCACCATTGCTTCCCCAGAAAAAAAGCTGCAATCTCATACTCCTGTCTGCAAATGCTGGCAGGTGACTGTGAAAGACAGACGTTTTACAGTACTGCAGTTACAGCTCCATTTTCTTCTGCCAGAAACACAGTAGCTGTAACACGTGATTTGCAAATCTGGCATACGGGCATCAGCCTGGTTGAAAACAGTCAACAGAAACCATTTCCTCAGTGCAAGTAAATATATTGACATGTGTTGACAATAAACTGATTTTGTGCACTTTTGGAAAGGCAGATGGCAGCTTGCATGTTTTAACTGCTGAGTTCCTCTAAAGCAGCATGCAGAAAAATGTCTTTCATAGGCTATATTAGGCAGCTTGTCTTCCATATCTCTGGAGCAGTTGTGATGTCCTCTAATTACAAGAATATAATCTTTACAGAGTATTCATGCTGGATTGAGCATGACAATGATATGTAAAAAAGTATGTCTAAAGCATACGGTTTAGGATATGTGATGGAGTTAGAGTCGTTAAATAATATTTTTTTATCCTGTTACTTCTACATAAAATACATAAAAGTGTTAGCAAAGGCTTAGAAACCATTTGCTCTCTTTGTTTTGTCTTTAATGCATTTGTTCCTTGCTGCATGATTAAATGGCATAAACATCCTTCTACTATTGTCAATAATCAAGAAACACGGGACTTTGTAATAACTGAGGCCTCAGTCCAGCGAGGCCCTAAATGTCATACTTAATTATACTGCAGACAAGCTGGCGAGTAGGCAGGTACAGCAGCATGGCACAGAATTCAGCTGGCAGCCCAGAATGGTGATGGTGGGAAGTGCCCATTGCATCAGGCTTTACCGGCAAACCCCGCCAGGGCAGCCCTGTCAGCTGGGCTGAGCCACTTGCCCGCAGGAGCCAGACACCCAAACCCTGCCTCCTGGGATAGCATCACAGCCTGAACTGCTGAGGTGTAGGATCATGCACCTCCCAGAGCAGGATAACCCCCATGAGAGCACAGGCGCAGCCCCAGGGGAGATTCCAGCATTGCCCTGGGTGCTTATCATGCTGCTGCGGGGTGAGCAAGGCTGGACATCACAATACCCCCCCCCCCTTTTCACAGGGATATTTTCAGACTGAAACCTGGCAGCAGCCTGCCAAAGGGCTGGCCTTGTTTCAATCACAGGATGACCAGAAAAAAAAAAAAAGGAAAAAAAAGAAAAAAACCACCCTAATCTAATACTTCTCATCACTAGATCTCAAACCGAGTGTGTCCACCCAAAAGGCCACCTCTGTGAAGGATTGTCTGTCTGCCTTGAGGAATCAAAGAGTTAGTGACCTGTCTGGCAGATTTAGAAGCAGACTCTGAGAGTGTGGCTTGTGCTTGGGTTTTCTGGTAGAGAGACAGCCAAAAAAAAGTCTGCTGGATCCTGCCCAGGTCTCTGCTGGAGCTTCAGGGGCGACTGAGGCCCTCCCAGTGGGAAGCAGAGCTTTGCTGCTCTAATTGCAGGCTCTTCCACCAGCACTCACCTGTCAGCACAAGGTTGTGCCAGCACATCTATATTAAGTGGAAATTGGAACAAATCCCTAAAATGGCTCTTCCCTGTTGTAGGGTTGCTGTGCCTGCATGCCTTTGAGTTCCCAGCTACTGAGCTGGAGGGAGCATAGCAGTGATTTTTTTTTGTGATGAAACTTCTACTCCTTACGGATACAAAATCATTTTTTAAACCTGCTGAAGCCTGGAAGAAAGTTTTCTAGAAAGAGTCTTGATGTGGAGAAAATGACCTGCCATGACAATGGAGTGAAGTCCTGGATCTGAGACTCAGACTTCAAATGGCCCATAATCTGACTGCATCTCTTGGGCTCAGTGGATATGAACGTGCAGCAAACTGATGGAAAGAACGCTAAGGTTGCAACTGAAGTGCCCCAGCTCTGCGTTTGGGCAGTGTTTGAAGATAAGGGAAACAGACTGGACATGTCGTCATGGGTTATCTGAGACAGCAAGCCTCTCTGCAAACAGGCTGTGATCCTGTCTCCATAATGATCATAGTGCTGTTTGCTTATAAGCAGATTTTCTAGTAAGTCCCATTTTCCCACTCCAGCTCTCGTCAGGGTTCACATCTTTGGATATGCAAGAGGCTTTTTTTTGACAGCATGGGAGTTTCTTCCCTCTTCTCTGCGCCAAAGAATGCAGAAATTCTGTCACTGGAGTAAAACAGATTTGTTTTATCCACTTTCCCTTCTCTGTTCTAAAATTTTCTTTGTAGCATGGACATTATAAACCTCTCGGTGACATTCTCTCTTGCAAAAAGATCCTATGGCAGTCCTGTGCTGCAGCTGTTCCTGTCCAGGCACAAGGCTCCCCACGCAGCCGCTGCTGCACTTGAATGCACTTGCTGAGACAAAGACCTCGGCATGTCAGCCTCCACTTTGGAAGTCAGGGATTTGGTGGCTGCCGTGTCAGAGTGAGATGTGTTTAAATAAAAACAGTACCTTAAACACAAGCTCTTTGCTCCTGCATAAGAAGAGTGTAATGACAGCTTAT
The DNA here is from genome assembly GCA_036023395.1 of Myiotriccus ornatus. Taxonomy (NCBI): domain Eukaryota; kingdom Metazoa; phylum Chordata; class Aves; order Passeriformes; family Tyrannidae; genus Myiotriccus; species Myiotriccus ornatus. The sequence continues at coordinate 50,417,223 of JAYRBT010000114.1, forward strand.
CCCACTACTGCAGAGAAGGGTAGCTTTATGCTACCCTCATCGACACCTTTAGAAGATTTTTGCTTCATTACCTAAATCAGTACTGACACGACCAGTCAAATCTGCACCCATTGTAATTGTGTTTACTCCTTTAGCTGCTAATATTGCCTGGAGAGATCTGTGAAGGAAACAGATGCTGACTGTGCAGACAGGCTATTTGCTAAAGGCATTAATTTAGTAATTAATGAAGTGTCAATGCAACTATTTAGCATCACATTTAGGTGTTATTTAACTTTAAAGTTATGTTTCAGCCATTTGATGTCAAGGATGCTGCTAATGCCGAGCTGCCACCTGAGATTGTAACGAGCACTTCTGCACTGAATTCTCAGAGTACTGGCTCTGTACAGGCTACTGCCCTTTGAACACCAGAAAGTATTGCAAAAAAATCACCAAAAAGGTTTTGCAAATTTTGACCAACATTATTTTACAAATAAGTTAAGATAGATATTGCTTAGCAAAGCTGAGTGGAATATGTCAGCTATTTTTTCTTGTGTTTTTTTTCTTTCCTCTTTCTTATTTATGTCAAAATTTACAGCCGTTTAGACTTTTGTTGTCATTACAGAACTAAAACTGAAACAGTAAATGCCTCAGTTTTCAAAAAAGAAGTTTCAGGTAAACATTTTAACAGTAGATAAATACCAGATCAGTGGACCAAAAAAGAGAAAATCTTACAGACATTATCTAAATTTTAACAGCTTGCATTTTCTTCTATTAAAACAACTTAAAATATTTTTTCTGCAGTAACTTTATGTCTGAGAGTTAGTTCTCATATGAATTACTCTTTGAAAAACGAAAAATTCTGCCAGTTCTCCTTTCAAGCTGCCTGAGAACAAGTTCCTCACAGAAGGGAAAAGAATAAAAAAACTGCCTTTGAAGCACCAAGCTGAGGGGAATAATGGCACTTCCAGTCATCTCTAAAGGTCTTCCCTAGAGATTATACTTTAATTTAGGAGAATTTCACAGAGTGTATTCACTCTCATCTTTAGGGTCTCTCCTTAAAACTACCCAGTTTAACTCATCTAACTGTGTTCTGAAAATAGTAATGTACTCACTGACGACATCTTTTCGTTAATACAACCCTGACCTGCCCCAATGTACCAGAGAAGTGCATGGCAGCCTGTTTAAAGATAGGGCTGGGCTGTAGCAAACAGTTAAAAAATTGTGAACAAAACACTTACTGCTTTCATTTTAATGGAAAATAGTTGTGGAAATATTTAATTTGCTCAGACATATCCAAAGCATTTGTGCATTATTTTAGCTTATATCTGCCATTAAAATATTTGGCTTAATTGTTGTATAAGTCATTAAATTTCTTTTTTAAAAGCCACACAAAAAAAAAAAAAACCAGCTAGAGACATTTAAAATATTTCCCTGTGACTCTGCTTTGCTGTGGAATTAAGAGACAAAATTCTATCCAAGGTGCATGAACTTGGTGTGATAAACCCAGAGCTCAACAGCCATTTCAGACAAGTGGAAATCCAAGTATTTTTTTCTGTGTATTTTTATGACCATGATTTTTAATATAAATTTATTTCCTCAGAGTTCATACTAAGCAAAGAAAAATTACCATGATATTAGAGTGAGTCAGAATAGCGTGAACTTGTTTTTATGAACGAAAGGAGAAAAAAAATCCCGAATTTTTATTTTTCGTAAGCACTTGACTTTCCCAAATTACAGTGGTGGTTATTTTGTTTCAGTCCCATCGGCAGACGCATTCAGCATTACCCACACTCCATCTCAAATGATGCAAACAACTTTCCCGAGCTATTTGCAAAGTGCGTGAAACATTGCAAGAGATGCAGTTTTACTATCAGCATGATTGAATTCTTTTGCAGCACAAGAAAACGGCTACTTATTTTACCGTGCCAGAAGATTGGTAACTATTTATTTACACATTTATTATCTGCTCCACTCTGAGAATAAAGAATGAGCCTGAACTACAAAAGCTGAGCCTGCATGAAGGCCCATCAGTCTCTCCACACTTCTGCTGTCAACCCTATTATGGAGGAAACATTATTCAAACTGCAGGCTCCAAACTCCCAGGTAACTAGAGACAGCAGGAAGCTCTGTTTGATATCAAGTATATTCTTTATCAACCTTTTTGTTGTGATGGGAAGAAATGATCGAACTTTACTTTCATCTTGCTCTGTCCTCACATCACCCAGTAGGTGAATAGCTTTATTGGTGAGCCTTGGCCAAAAGCTCTTTGATATACACTGCCCTTTGCAGCCATAAATTTTCCATCTTTCAAACAAGGTTTGAGACTTTCCCTGTCCTGCTATTCTGTCCTAAGTGATTAGAAGCTCTTTTCAAAATGAAAGATGAGCTTTCAGGGAAACTCTTCGCCCTCTCCTAGGTACCATAAAATAGCCATAATTTGATTTTCCTAGCACTGATGAAAGTTGTGGGTTTGAGACCAAGGCCCGTCAAGTGAATGCTGAGCCTCATGCCAGCACAGCTGCAACATGGAGGGATGCTGAGCTCCTTCCCAGAGGCATGTCCAAGCTGAGAACCTGGGGCATGCTGGACATGATCTCCCACTGGCCCAGTGCCAAGCACAGTGTCCTCTGGCCAAGGCCTGCTCACCCTTGCAGCTCTTGCAGTGCCCCTCCACCCCATGCCACCCCACTCTCCAGCTTGGCTTTCCCACTCAGCCTCTCAACCGATGCGGAAAGCTATATAACAACCATGCTGCATGATATTTGGTTGCTTTTGGAGTGACACGAGGCAGGGAACTGCACACAGCCTTTGTGGCTGACCCACAGGATGGAGGAGGATTAGTGGTTCCTGCCACAGGGAGCAGAAAGCAATCAACAGCCACCCTGTGTTGCACACAAGGCTTCAAAGAGAAGGTCCTCTGTCCTGGCACAGAGACTTGCTATGTGGCTTTGAGCAAGTCTCTTAAAAACGTTCATGATCCAGCAGCAACCTCCAGGTCTTCAAAAGTGTGAGCTGGAGCTCTGTGAATCTGCACAGTTCATCCTCTGCTCTAATCTACCTCAGTGACATGGTGAATATGGCAAGTAACTGCTCCCTGTTCTGCTGTATGGAGGGGTCAACTATGTAGGCAGTGTCAGCATGAGAGCAGCTCCTGCTTGTACTGGATTCTGATGCCAGGGATTAGAGAGGTCTATTTCCCAGTGACATCAAGAGAAGAACCAGTGAAGAGCTGACGACATCCTGCCTTCACAATTCAGTGTCTATGGTTTAATAAAGACAACTGGGGAACCTTTATTTATTTCTGTCCTGGAAGAGACCACTGAAAATAATTTTTCTCTATCTTGTCAAAATATTTCTTTGACAGCTTTTGAGTTTCCATTAAAAATTAAAACATAAAATGTTACATGAAAATGAAGCGTAACAGCCTTTCAGATGACAATAATACTAACGGGTGAACATTTCTTCTCAGACAGGAGCCTTTAAAGAAAGCAGGAGGCCAAACACCAACGGCATTATGCCCTGGACTGTCTGAGAAGAGGTGGGAAAGACAAGCTGTGGCCTGACCCCCAGGCTGCCATGTTCTTTCTCTGTGGTTTCACCCTTGCTGTGACTCAGATGCTTGGTGGTGGCTGGGGACTACAGGCAAGTGGGGACGTCCCAAGCTAGGCTGTGCACTCCTTTACTCCATGCGGATTCCACCTAAAGCAGCCCAAAGTCTGCTCCCAGTTGTGTTGCCTACCAGTCCTCCTTGATACCGTAAAGATAAGCCAGAAATAAATGTGTTCATACATCTTTCAGCAATGACACCGGAGAACTAGGTGAGGGATGACAGAGCTGACCGGCCCATCTCTGTGTTGCTGAAAGATCCTCCTGGTATGGATGGTGAGCATTCTAGACCTTTACAGCTGAGCACAACCTTAAGCAGTAGAATTCAAACAGTGGTCTGAAATGGTATTAATTTGCTGAAATATAAACCACACGTGTTCAGGGAAGGTCAGTTGATGGCCTACACTTGGGATGAATACTGCTTTTAAAAAGAGGGCCCAGATTTTTTGCCTACATAGCCCCTGAGAGTTGACAACTGAAATGCCTGCACAAGTTGCTCAGCTAACACCCCGTCTCTCACACCATACCACTTCAGTCCCTTCCTTCCCCAGTTCCCAAGCACTGTTTCAGCTTCCATGAAAATGTGGACTGTGCCCTCTGTCTCCATGAGATGCCACTGTCCTGTCAAAATTAACCTATTAGTTGATTATTTGCTTTTGAATGGGAAACGAATAGGAATGTCATTCAGTGTTTCTAAGCTAGAGTAGCAGAAAGGATGCTTTCTGGATGAATGGAGGTCACTGTGCAGAATCTCTGGCATGGGCCTGAGTATACACGTTAGGAACCTTAAACTAACGACCTTTGCCATAAGAATAAGGGGCAGACCCTTTGCTCGGGGGTGTTGATGGAGACCATCATACTTAGAGCTTCTCTTTTTCCTGGAGGAAGTGGTTCTGATCTTGGTTTTGACAATTTGATGCTGAGATTAATTCTAGTTGAATCTGGTGCTGGTTCTGCAGAAGGACAGGAAGAGAGGGGACTATAGTGAGCCCAGCAACTGCCTGCTCAAAACCCTGTCTTTTTGTCAGACAAGCTGCTGCTCAGAGGAGGTTGTCTGTCAGCTGGCCACACTCAGCCAGGATGGCCACACCAACCCTGGGTGCGCTGCAAGGATCGGGGTCCAGCAGGCTGCCCAGTGCCAATGGCGCCCGGGCTAAGAGCTCCAGCCAGACCCCTCAAGAGTGGAGTGGGTCCTTCAAAAGGTGACCAACCTTCGACCTGCAGTCATCATTTTGGCCATCAGGTCAACAGTTGTTCCACAGAACATCAGCAATTGTCTTTCTCCTTGTGTCAGGAGGCTCTTGAAACATTATACAAGGATAATTAAGTGGTGAATAAGGGTCAGCATGGACAAATAAATCAAACTGATAGTTTGAACACAGACTGATTGAGCAAAAACAAGGAATTGTGCCATGCCTGTTAGCGCTGCTCTTGATGTTAACTGACTTTGTTAACATTACATCCAAAGGCAGCAAGTGGGAAAGCTTTGTGAGGAATCAAAAGCTGAGCAAAGAGACACGGGCTTTAATTGTTCAGCTTTATTTTTGAAATAAAGACATGCAGTGCATCAATTTAGCTGACTTTAATGGACCACAAAACTGAACCTATTCTTTAAAATGCTAATTGAGTTTGAAGATTCTTGCCTCTCGCAGAAGAGGGATGCAAAAAATGCCAGTGCCACATTCAAAGTTGTCATACAGTTTCATTCAAAGCAAGTGGGTGAAACGTATACCATCGGGCAAGAAGAATGTGTGCACGTAACAGGATAATCTATTCACAGAGAAGATAACATTCAGGCAAACAACGTCTGTATATACAGTCTCATACAAAGGAATATGTCCTGGCATGTACTATAATGTAAAATGGATTTGTGAGTTTTTAATACAAATGCTGTGTTGCAATCCTCCAAGGTGGGTGAAAAGCTTTCACTCTCAAATTCACAAAAATAAAGGTCATTAATGTATTTCAAGGAGAAAAAAGGGTCAGTCCGTCCTTAAAAAAACCCACTTTGTTAAGGGAACAATGTGTCCATAAGTTCATGTGTTTCTAAGGAAAAAATGCAGTTGGACATGAGGATATAGAATACACATTTTATTCTGTCATCTCTAAAAAGAGCACTAGGTACAAACCGTACTAGTTTTGACTTCCAGGATCAAGGTGATGCATTTAAAGAAGGAGGCTCATATTTTCATATGTACTACCTATGTTCTATTAAAAACTAGTCAGTGTCTTCCCACACTGCTATATTTCCTTATCTGGACACGTGGCAATTATTTCACTAAATTATTGATATTGGTAAAAATAAATTCTGAAATTAAAAATGAAGATTGAAAGAACACAATTTTCTCATTTGTTTCTGTAACCTTCATCCTCTCTAAAGTAGACTTTTCAGCCAACATTAATAATGCTATTATTTTCTTCTTTCTTACTCATGAGGTATATGCATGGTATGTTGCAGACACACAAAATGTGTCTGCTGTAAATACTTCACAGAGTAGCTCAGACAAATTGAAAGCATGGACCTAGTCAAATAAAGTTCACAGTTTTCATGCGTTTAATACCTCTTATTTTTCTGCTGCAAGTCACTATATAGTGTCTTTGCATGCATTTATTTCTGTGCTGCAGAAACTTTCCTTCTGACCAGGTTCCCACAAATTTATTATTACTGGGTTTTCATGCTGCATGATGCAGACTTACTTCTTAGGCAGGTCACTGTGAATGCTTCAGCATAGGGAACTGACACTTCACATCGTAACTGGACCATACAAAGGCAAGCAAGTTATAAGGGATAAATTTAATGATAAGCATGTAAAAAAATTCTATGGGAAATGTATCTGTGCGGCTACATGAATTACGAGGGTTTGCCAAGAAAGGTGTAATGGATTATGGTGGAAGATGAAGGGGAGCTCCCACCATATCCAATCAGCCTTTTACTTAAAGGTCAGGACATTCTGTCTGGGTCCACTTGAGTTTTTGATTCTGCCGTTTCACTATTCAGTGGCACAATGTAACTGTCAGTCTCAACAACGGTTCCTCGAGCCACTGGCTCCACTGCTCACAGGGCAACACACAATATTTCACAGTCACAAAACAATTCACTGTCTGCATAGGCAAACCATATGATTTCCATGGGGAGCAATATTGACACACCCTACTGAGCGCTCTTAAGGGGACTCTTAAAAGAGTTACATCTTTAAAAAAAAAAAAAAAGAGAAAAAAGGCATATGGCTCTACTATTCTTCTCTATGACTAAGCTACCAAATAGCATTTTAATGTTCTGTCTCCACGCAATGAAGTTAAATGCAGATATTCTCTATGCCTTCTGCACCCTTTCTCATTTTACCAGACAGAGACAGTTTTACTGCTATGCAAAGTCTTTCTGGACAGTAAGTAATATTACGATAGACACTAGAAGAAAACGTAGCACATGAATGATGTTCTGTTTGGATTTTCCCCAGTGAGTATTTACTGTGTTATATTACTCATTTCCAGCTCTAAGATAAATCTGGAGACTGGAAAAAATTTATAAAGACAGAGGACCTTGCTGATGGTGTGTGAAGCACTAGGATGCTGGGGCTCTGCTCTGCTGCTTGCTTTCTTTGGAGGAAGTTACCTGCAGGAAGATTTCTGAGCAGAGGGGGATTTGCTGTGACAGAGCAGAATGATTGCCCTGGAAGTCGACCGAGAGGAGCCAAATGTGGAAGTAAAGAGTAGAGGTACCAAGAGATGAAGAATCACTGCAGAAATACAGGGGCCCATCTACTCTTTGGAAGCCCCTTAACTAGAAGTCTTAAACTCCTGTACCTTGCTTACGAAAAGCTTGATATGTTAGGTAGGGTGTAGTGTCACCTGTCCCCACCTACCAGCAGACCACTACCCAGGCCGGTTTTCTGCCTGACACTCCTGATGCTGCCGTATCTTTTTAGAAATGAATTTTCTCTCATTGTCCCCACAGCACTTTCAGCTCTATTCAGATCATGCAGTCAACTGCAAAATGAAAACAGCATCAGGCTATTGTCAGTGTCTCACTCTGGCCCCTGATTTCAGGGGAAGCAACATCCTGATGCCACAGAGAAAGAAGAGGGGTGAGGGCTGCCTCACCAAGACATGGGAGCAGAGTGCTGCATTGCCATGGGGTGAGATCCTGAGCACTGCAGACACACAGCTGCCAAAGCAGTTCAAGGGGTGCAGGCTTGCCTAATGCCAGGTCTGCTACCCTGGGTGGGCCACTGTTGCAGTGTCTGTGTGGGCTACGGAGCTTGTGCACTACAGAGAGACACTTCTTGGAAGAATTTCACTAGAGTGGTAACCCTGACTTGGCAGGCAATTTTCCAACCCTTGCACACAGGGTCCCTGTGGTCACATAAGGCATGGCTCAGCAGAGGTTGGCTGCTGTGCTGAGCAGGGAGACTGGAGGAGGGCGATGGCTGGGGCCATGCCTGTGGTAGCTGAGCACATTCCTGGGGGCCCTGAAATGTCTTCACCACTTTGCTTCACTCTCGGTGCTGGGGAGACACCTTACCAAAACAGTAGGTAACCCAGATGACCTGGGGCTGCTTTGGCCCCCAGTCCTGGTGATTCTCCCCTGCCAGCTGCCTCCCTGTTAGCTTAAACCTCAACTCCATCACCTGCACAGGGCAAGTTGTGCCACACAGCTCCATGAGCAGTGGCATTTCACAGCTCCTCTGAGGATATATGGTTTTGCAGCAGCATAGTCTGAGTCTTCAGCAAAGCTCTGACCCCTTAGGTATCCCCTGCTCACAGCACTTCACTATCCTATGGCTGAAAATCTTTCCACTGTTGAAAGGGGGGATAAAAGAGTCTGGCAGCTGCTAAGACCCCAAGGGCGCCTGATTTGTTTAGAAAACATCATGTTCTGATGCTTTAAGAGCAAAATATTGCAGGGCTGGGTTTTCATTTGCCCTTGATGATAATGCTCTACATGAAGTTTTAGGATTTCCTGGGTTTAGGTTGTTTTTTTTTTGTTTTACCATAGAAAATTATTAAAAAGCAGATTTTTTTTTTTTCTCCTGATGAGCTTCACTTACATTTCAGCCATCTGTTGCCTGGGCAGTCCCAGCCAGGGCTGGTGACGGCATGATATAAAGGTCCCTTCTGGCCTTCAAAGCTCTGAAACCAGTGTGGCAGGATTTTGCTCAGCAGTGAGAGCAGACAAACATATGGACCAAACTCCACTGCTGATTCTTTGGTCGTGCTGGACCACTGCTGGCCAGCACACACTGGTCTTCTTTGGCATCTCAATTCAAGCTATATAATGTGATCATTTTGCTTTGTCAAGCAGAAACTTGATCACTACTATTTGCACCAAAAATAGGGCTGCAGACACTGCTGTAATGAACATGATTCAGTCATCCTCAGACATTTTTTTTTGGTGTTCCATGCGGTGGACACTGAGGTGCACCAGGGTATCTCCTTTCCTTCCCATTTGAAAGGGCTTGGCATGAAGGAAGAGAATTCTACACTTGTTATTGCATTGGTTTCCAGGTGACACACACTCAGTTTATAAGGAAAAAAAAAAATATTGGTTTTCCTTTGAAATCTATGAAGGAATGTGAAATTCAGGCTGACTTCACAGTTGCCCACAGATTTCCATCACTACCACAAAAAATGTCCCTTCAAGTCTCCTTTGCTAAGCAGCTCTCTTAAATGCACAGAATACCACCTCCTCTCCCCGGGCTGTGCTAGTTCTGCACTGTGAATCAGGATAAAGCAGACCAAAATTCAGTAAAATCAACATTGTTTGCTATTTAAGTGATGCTTAACACTCATGGGCTACTGCTGGGGAACATACAGGCTGTGGCTGGATATAGCCCTTGATTTCATATCTTCTAGCCCATCATCAGCTGGCAGAAGCCTCTCTGCCACAACACTGTAAGTTAGATTAACCCACAGACTGCTTTAAATTCATCTGGGAGTTGAGACTCAGCAAGTTTTGGAGATGAGCAAGAGCATCTGAGATGTCAGTAACTCCCTAACAGCTGTCTTTTTCCACTGCATATAATGTTATCAACACAAAAAAAGATCTCACTTTACTGTGCAATCACCTGGGATTATAGTGTTTGTTATCAAGCAATCAAATGCCACTGTTGTCAGAGAACAGATGAGGTCCAGTAGAGCTTAAGTTCTGAGCTCTTGTAAAATTCCTGACAGCAATTGTAATAAACTTCAGTGTTCCCTTTGCTGCTTCTACAATGGGAAAAGAAGAAGAAGAAGAAGAAAAAAGGATAATAAATAACACTAGAAGCCAAATACACATGTGTGCAGTGTAGCAAGGGCTGGGTTATTTATGAAAAGAAGGTAACCGAAAACAGACTTGTTCCTTGTCAGGAAGGATATGGTCAAAATATCTTCTACAAGATGGGAAAACTTGCATGTGCAGCAGTCCATGACAGGCACATGTTGTGCCAGACAGCCCCGTGCTGGAACAGTGCTTGCCTGATGGACATCCAACGTTGGAGTGATTTGTGATGTTAACGGCTCTGTCTGTCGCCTTCAAGCCCAGGCAGCAAGACACAGACAGTGGCACCAAGTGCTGCAAGTTATTTCTTGTCATCTGGGAGATGCTCAGCCATGCCCACTTGGCCTGAGGGCTCTCCTCCCCCTCAGGTGGGTCCCACAGTTTTGCCTGGCGGAGGAGGAAGGTGATGCCCATAAATCTGGATTAAAATTGCCCTAACAGATCTAAGAGGCTACAATAACACAGATGCCGTGAGCCTTGCTTCAAATAGCAATTACCTAAGCTTTCCTTGATTAGTAGGCAGCTATCAGTCCCAAAGGGCATCAAGCCCTCCACATATTTTTGGTGTGAATCTGGCCCTGTGGTCCTAGTCCTGAGGCACCTCACAACCTGATGAATATTTTTACTTGTAGGTACCCTGCAGTGGTATAGGACTTTTCTTTCTGGTTCACAGGAAAAGAAACCAGGGCTCTGCCAACACTACCAGCTAGCTGCAGGGCTGAGTCTCAGATTCCCCTGTTGCTGAGGTCTCTGGAAGGGATGCTAAGGGTTTTTTCCTGATGCCCATACATCCTTGATGTTTTCACTATACGTGTTCCCACTAAACCCTCATGCATCCCCAGGTTGCTCCAGTTTAGCTTTCACTAAGTAGCTGAGTAGGGGCTTTCCTCTCCTTGGTTGGCATCCTACTGCCCTGTTTTTCAGCCAGAGCCCTTCACCCCATCATATGATTTGTGCTTTGACCCTGGCAAACCAAAGAGGAGCAGCATTGTGGTGTATCTTCTGTGTGGGGGGAGAGTCCCTATGACCTGCCCTATGAGGACAGAGCTATTCAGACCTAATCAGATTTGGGGTATCTTTGCTAATGTGCAATATGCTATGTCCTGCCCACATTTGGAGCACTCTGGACATGTGATTTCAAAAATATTCTCAGCTACTAATCAAAGAACAAAGAACAGCTCCAAGTTGCAACTCCCCAACAGCAGAAGGGAGCTCTGCCATTAACTTCCCTGAGAGCAGAACTGGGCACAAAGAGCATGTGTCTGTTCTCACCGTAATTTTTTTAAGCACACTGATACTGTATGCTACAGTCCTCTCTATACGTGTTGCCTACGGATTTCCTCAGCATATTTGGACTTCACAATGTCACAGATACGCAGGAATGGTGAAAAAGAGTATTTTAGATCCCTGGCAATGCTCTTTTAAAAGCCATAATCATGTTAGTTCTTGGCATACCTTCCTCCAGTGAAATGACGGAAGCAAGCGTGCACCAGGCAATTTATATCCACCTTTGTGTGCCAGTTCATTAAAACCAGTCAAGCCTTTAAAAATGCTCTAAAACTTGTGAATGGCAGGGATGAGAGGATGGGAGGTAAGAGAAGAGGAAGAGGAGGGGTAGAAATCTCTCTGAGAGAAAAGCACCAGTTCTTCTCCACATCTTCACATGTTCAGAGAGATGCATGAAATTCTTTCATTTATACTCCAAAGCCAGGTAAGTGAGGAGCTGCCATGCAGCAGGTCAGTCACTGGGCAGCACTGTACTTCAGCTGGCACTATGTCTCCAGTATTAGCTCTGGGAAGGCTTAAATGTCAAGGAATATTATATTTCAAAAAGTTTTTTTATCCCTCACACCTCTATTCCCCTCCACAGAACATGCTCCATGAAAGTAAAATGTGGTGATGAAATATGTTGACCTGGAAAAATTAGAAGCTCTGTTTTGCATTATCAGATGTATTAGTTTGTTGTTTTTTTATTTCTGTGTTGAATCAAAGATATACATCCGCTCTGTCCTTTTGATTTAAACATATGATTTTTATATACACTAAGGACACATTAGACCACTCAGAAAGCACAGAGGGGCCTTAATATGAGAGTAAATTATTTTTTATACTCACTTTAAGGCCTATTTATTCTAATTGTGCAAAATTCTAACTCTGGTGTAAATGAGTGGGAATTCTGCCACTGATTTCAGAGACTCCGGGATTTTGCCCAAGTGCAGTATAAAATGATTTACATGAAAGTGCCCACCATTCTTTTTTCTAGAAATTGTTGTCTAAATGTACAAAAGTCTCCCAAGACTTTCTCTTTATTGTTTTTATGCTGTGCTGAAGCATTCACTGTTTCCCATTTAAAAAAAAAAAATCAATTAAATGTCAGATTATTAGCAGACTCCCCCATTGCTCAGGGGGGTGCAGGGAAGGGTGAGAGATGAGGGAATCTTGTTCACTGCTTGCATCAAAAGGCATTCAGTGTACAACACCTTACAGGAGAGAACTCAAAAAAAAAAGAAGTCAAATTTAGCTCATAACATGATACAGGAGAGAATGTCTCCCCAGGGCACCTCTATGCCAGGCTACGGAGTGCCATCCCCGGGCTCTAACAGATGCCCAGCAGAGAAGATCCAGGCCCTAAACCTCACTGTAGTCTCTTGTGTTAATGAGGACTCTTGATGCAGTTTAAGGTACACTGGTGAGCAGCCCTAAATCAGAGCTCGTCCTGCTCAGGAAACATCCCAGTGGCTGTGGCAGCGGGTCTGTTTGCATTCCAGATGTGGTGCCTCCAGCCTGCCTCTGACCAGTATTCATTTCTGCACTCCACAGCTGGTCCATGTAAATGTGCCATATTGCAGCCCATCTGCTCAGAGAGTGCACAGTGGCACATCTCTCTCTGACAGTGGACCATTTTATTGAACGCTATAAATATTGAAATTCATAGGCATGAAGCAGCAGATTTTTAATGTTACTTAGAGAGACATTTGAGCCACAACCTTTGGCAGCAGCACACACTGCTAGTATCTCAGTACACTGCACGCCATTTGGTTCAGAGTCATGAACAACTTTTCCAGAGATTTCATGGCTCTCCAATCCCAGGTAAAATGGAGTACAGACCCTGTGGGATGATATTTAGTGTGAATGTCACCCTGCATACAATGTGCATTTGGGATATGGACTTTCCAGCCCTATGCTGTGTTAAACCATATGTTAATGTTTTCATACTCAGAAAAGATTAGATCAGGGACCAATAAAGTTGTGAAACTACAAATAATAAGCTAACCAAAATGAAATGTGAGGTGTTCCTAAGCCTGAGTGTTGTTTTTTTTTTCCTCCCAAAGTCTCTGCAGTTTTTGTTTTTTTTAAATAGAAACGCTGTATTTTGCAGAAAGAGACTGGCACATTCATATTTCATAAGCTAATACATGTAAATTTTGTATTAGAGAGTAAACATCTCTATTAATTTGAAATTCATGGCATCTGATCTGGAGCAGAAGCAAAACACCACTCTGCAGTTTTCTATTTGTCAAGTAGTCCCTAGTAAGTGTTCAGTGAGTTGTAAAGAGCCAAACCGCAAACTAGGATAAACATATATATTACTTTTGCTGGATATTTTTCCTCTTGCCAAGCCAGCAGTTCCTGCAGAGCATCAGGAATGAGCCTTTTCCTCTTTGGAATGAAAAGGAATTTTTTTCATCTACATTAATTAGAGAAGGATCAGGCCCTTAATGAAAGAAACTGCATTAAAAATGGAGAACATATTTGAAATTCTCTAAAATGCTTTGAAAAAAATCATGTTCATTTTTATGTGTGGTGTTGAGCCTGCCATGACATCCGCAATGTTTTCCTTTCCTGGAGCTATTCAGGCAGTAAATAACATCATGTTGGCTGGGCAGTGGCTCGGGAAGTGAAATGGGGCATTTGCTTTATTTAGAGGTGTGCATCCCAGCTCCTGCAACAAGCAGGCTAAAAAGTTTTCTGAGCATGTGGAGTAAAGTGGGGACTGGGGGAAAGAAAAGGAAAGCAGAAAAGACCCGCTGCGGATATTATCTTGGCAGGTATATTTCTCAAAACTGCATCACTTTTTAAGTTTGCTTCATTATCTCTTTTGCAATTGCTTCGCTGTCTTCATTATAATTTAAAAAGAGGCAGGAAAGACAGCATCTTTAATAGTGAAGTTGTACTGTTTGGACAATAAGCTGTGTCACTGCTCAAGCCAGTTCCCCAGTTTGCAATCAGCAGTGTTATGTAAGGTGGCAGGTTAATAAATGCGACACACTGAAATCATTTGTACCAGATTATCTCTCCTTCCAAACTCTGACAGATGCTAAGTCCAGCTGGTAAAAAAAGTTTATAGGCGAGTTGGATCTGGGGCCTTCACACACTCCACAATGTTGGCTACCAATGCTTGTTTTAATGAGTCACGAATTGCCTGTTTATCTTCTGCTCCCTGCTGTTTCTGCATTTTCTCTTCCAGAACAATCCTAGAAACACATGCTGCTACAGACGCTGGAGCAATGTGTGTAGACATTTGAGCCAAATTATTATAAAGAACTCTTTCTTCTTGGGTATTAAAAAAAAAAAAAAAAAGGCGAGAATTGCACATTGCCTAGCAAATCGTTATCTCAGATGTTCGCTGTGACATGCTCAATATGGCCTACCAGAGAAAGTTGGAGACATTTGAAACCTTAACAACTACACAAAATGACACTGTAATTGGCGGGTTTTGTTGTTCATGTTCTGGCTCTGTGAAAACTGCTCTAAACACTTTGTTTAATGGTGTTACATTATGACAACACATGGCTTCTATAGAGCAAGTCATCATGTTGAACATGGGACATCACAGGAAGGGAGTGGGGGGCCAGTGGGGCACAGTATTATGGAGAGGGGAGGGTGCCGACATAACAGCACACACACGTGGGGAAAAGGGGCAGCCCAGAGCTGAGGCACTCCCACAGACAGGCTCCTCTGGTCATCCAGGAGAACTGCTGGCTGTGGGGGTACATGGGGCACCGACCCCCTATGATGCAGCAGCTTCCCTCGCCCTCTGACCCTTCTGCTGCTGTGGCTATAGCCCTGTTATTTGGACAGTCCAGGCTGACTCGACAGAGCACTGGTGCACAGCTGGGCTGGGAGCAGCTGTGGTCCAGAGCTGAGGCTGTCTACTAGAGACAGCCAGACTTCAGAACAACAGACCACATGGCATTTCTGTGTGGGTCGTGTTGCCCTGCAACATAATCTGAGGATATTTAGTTGTCATGATCCTGTTTAAAAGAGATTACCATTGTACTGTCCAAAAAAATGTGCATGCATGGCAGAGGATGCAGGTGCACGACAGTCTCAGGATCACAGAGGTGCCCTGTGTAACTGTGTAGGGACCCCAAAGATAACTGTGGCCTGAGCCCCTAAGTGCAGGCAAGGGCACTGCTCTTCTCATGCGGAGTGGTGACATACTGTATCCCTCTGATCATGCAGGAATCCTTCTGTCCAAAGGGATGCAGGCTCTCCATGCAGTGGCAAGGGGTACATGCAGGAGGACAGCAGCATAGGGTACACCCAGAAGGTCTGGCTGGGCTTCTGGTAGATTCTTGTGGAGCAGAAATGGATAGGTAGGGATAGTAAATCACACATTGCAACATGGTTCTGTACCACCTCCATTTTGTCTGTGTGCTCTGAGCACACAGGGCAAAACACCACATCTGATGGGAGCCCAGTGCTGTGAACCTCAAGGCAGCCTCAGCTTCTTGGGCATACTGAAAACATCTGGTTGGAGCATCTCTACAGTGTCACAGGAAACATTCACTAGCTACATCTGTTGCATTTAACATTGCTTTGCAAGAGGCTGCAGCAGCAGCTCCTCCATTTGCAGGTTTCCAAGGTTTCTTTGTGTGTTGGCTGCCTGACTGAATGGCCTCCCTGGTGTCCTTAGAAAGAAAACAGCAAGGAACCCATTTTTGCCAGTGCTTCTGGTTACTAATAGAAAGTTTCAAATTTGTCTATTCTTTGCACATGGGAAACTGTATGGTCATTTGACAGATGTTCATTTGACAGAAACTCACTGATTTTATATCCAGAAGCTAGGGAAAACAGTGGATGTCATGCTCTGTTTTACAAAATATATGCTAGGCAGAGTCCAGCCGCTGTGTTACCAAAGTGAAGCTTAATCCTACTGATTACTCACTGTCATGAAGCCAAAGGAACCACTGTAATGCTGTAAGATGATTTGTTTGCAGTGGTAGATTTCACCTAAAATGGTCCAGCTTTCCCATAAAGCCAAGAGGCAGTTATTGATGATGCCTTACACATCTGCCTTCTCTTTCTATCTAGCTGTTTTAGCAATATGCTAATGACAGGAAGAAAACATACATGTAAAATATTGCAAGCATCAAGACATGGAAAGAGAAGGTAAATTTGGCTCCCAACCATGAAATCTTATTCTGCAGTTGCCTTCTTAATGGCATCTCTTGAGGTCAGTGGCTTTGAATTCTCCCAATTGTATAGGGTCACTCTGGCAGCATTGACCAAGTAGAAAAGATTCAGCCAGGGGAAACAATGGCAGAAGTCACCCTTTAAATGTTCTGCCTTCTATATCATGCAATTGATTCCAAGGCTCCCCACCACGATGTCACTGTTTGACCAGTTTGCTTTAAAACAGCTTAATTAGCTGAAAGAAAAGCTATGTCTGAGCATGTTTGTGAGAAAAAAACAAAAAGCTCTCGCCTTTCAGAAAGCTCATGCTCTGTCTTGTCGGAAATCTCTGGTTCTGAAATGAAACAACATTCCTTTCATACAGAGTTAAGTCCCTGACAACAAATTTTCCCGGATCAGGGAAACAACCAATCGTGCCGCACGCTGATGTCGGTAGATCTGGTTTGGTTTGATTTGGTTTCGTTTCATTTCATTTCGTTTCGTTTGGGGGGCTGAGTGCTCTGCACCTCTGTTAACTGCAGAGATGCTGCAGGAGGAGATCGTGAGAGCCGTGCACAGCTCAGTGGCTTCTGACCTGAGAGGCAGGTGGGACTGACTGCTCCAGTATATCGGTGCCACTTCTGTGTTAACATTCAGGTCGTCAGCTGTAGAGGGTTTGACAACGCAGGAGAGAGCAGCAGAGACCTTTAAGTGCTTGAAACCAACTTTTCTTATGGAGCTCTTGGAGTTTTCCCAAATTCAAGGTACAAGCAAGCCCTTCAGGGTGAGAAGACAACTAATAGGAGAGGGAGGCAAGGCTTCTGATGTCCACTGAGAGAAAACTGAAACCAGAGGTCCCAGTCCTGCCTTCCTTAGCCCAACCCATAAAAAGTATTGCTGCCTCAGGGCCTGGAGGTATTAAAATACTCAATGCAACAAGTGATGCAGCTGCTGAAGTAAAACACAGAAGGATGTGCTGCACTGCTTTTGGTTTCCTCTCTGAGCAACATTTGCTCTCTGAGCAAATTCCAATTTGCTCTCTGAGCAACATTTGCAGGGAGAATGTCAAAATACAGCCTTTAGCCCACTACATATTCTTTCCAGCAGCCAAATATCTCCTGCAGGAAAGAACATGAGCACTGAGGGTCTTTGTTTTGTGTTGGTAGTGGCAGCTTGTCGGCTGCTGAGCAGCTCTGTAAGAACTGCGGCCACTTCCTAAGGGGTAGAGAGAGGTTTGAGTAATTTCCTCAAGGCTTTAGGAAGAATTAATTTCAGAGCTGGATCTATTATGCAAAGATAAAGGCACAGTTTCTCTGTTCAGTCTCTTAACCCAAGGTTTTTTTCCAAGCATTTTCATGTATGTATTTACATGTTGTACCAAGCTCCATAACTGATGGAAAATACAGGAACCCAACATCAGGGGTGCATGGGGGAGTGAAGCGCATAATGCCAGAGTGGTCAGTGAAAATATGTGCTTAAGGTATTCATGAACAGGAGTAAAACTTTGCAGAATCAAGGTCTTGGTGTTATTTTGACATTAGTGTTAATAGTGTTGGTAGCCTTAGTGTTATTGTAACATTTTGACAGTGTCTCATCTCTGTAATTTATTTTCCTGGGCATTTACAAAAAAATTCAGTCTAATGCAGCTCATTTGTTCATGTCCAAAACAGAAAAAGGATTTTTAAATAATTTTGCTTTCATTGCATAAAGGATTTTGACTGGAAACAATGTAAAGATATGCCCCACTGCTGAGTCAAAACCTTCAGTTATTTTCTATGTAAATATTTTTTTCAAAAAAAACTCCCAAAGATCTTTTAATTCATGTACTTTTATTCAAAATAATATCCTGCTGAAGATGAGATGTTTATCAGTGTCTTTTATCCTTCTCAGCTTTACAGAAAGGTGAAGGAAAGGATGATTAAACCAGAAACAAAGTCAGTAATTAGCAGTATAAATCTCTCAGTGATTTCAGTAGGTCACGAAATTAACTGGTACAGGCTTCGGACACATCTGCTCTTTTGGCAAGTGATGCCCTCAGTGAGCCTGCTCATTGGCTCGCGCTAACCATACGATGGGTCTCGGGGAACTTATTTGCACTCCCTAAGCTAAACACAGCACAGCAATGAAATCCTACCATTTCTAAAATGCTGCAGCACGTACAAGGGCTGAGAACTCCTACTAACTGAGAAGCAGTCTCGCACCATTTGGAATCACTGCACTATCGTCCTGGGATCCCTGGAGAGAGGGGGGTCATGAGAGTTTGTTATGTGTGGCTGAATGCTGCTTTGCAAGGCTCAGATTCAGGAAATTATTTGGAAGTTTAGGGGAGAGGGATCTGGTTGCCATGCCATGGACTGCTATCAGGAAGGGGGCTATGCCCACAAGCCACAAGGAGAGCCCCAGCTTCAGAGTTACTGCTTGGTTTTCAATTTGGCCACAGCTTCACTGTCCTGATGGCAGGACAGCAGAGAAATAAGAGTTAAGTGCCAGAAATAAGGAAACAGAGAGCAGGGGATGGGAGGAAACCAACAGCTCTGTCTCAGCCTCAAAATGTAAGGGAGCAATGCAGTGTTGCATTGCGTTGTCTTGTCGTCTGCTGAGTCAGGCCAGAATCCAGAGGACAAGTGCCTGCTGCAAGCATTTCTCTGGGCTGCTTGTCTCAAGTAAAGCATTCACTTCTCTGACTGTGGACAGGCAGGTAAAAGCAGCCACAAAAGCTGCCAGTCAGGTGTGTGCTTGCCTTTCTGTAGCTATCATTACAGAAGTAACTCTTAAGTTCTAAACTGACTACTCAGCCCACTTTGGAAGATGGACACAGCTGCTGTTCCAAGGCACAACACGCGGGACCCTGGTCCCTTTTCTCCCTCTTTCATTAGAAGTTAGAATTATGACTGGGCTGTGCTGCAGCACTCAGAAGCAGCAGTGCTGTCTGCAACCATTAGAGAAGGAAGGGCTGGCTCTGCCTGTGCTGACTCCAAAATCATAAAGGAAATTCAGCTGCTAACTTGTCAAATTTGTGTAGAAATCTCTGAATTACATCAATTGTGGGATTTGTAGTGGTATTTCTAAACACATGTGTTTTATATGCAGCCACCTGAGACCTAGGCTGGGCTCCTGTACCTTGGGTAGACTTCTAGGGAAGACAGTGTAAGAGTAAGTGGGCTCATCAGGCTCTTAGAAAGCCAGAAATGTTTGCTCCCTTCCCGGTTTCATTGCAAACCTCTAATGTGCAATTAGCCTTCACTGCAAAGGCTGTCTGTGGAAGCAGAAAGGGGCTAACAGATTTTGTTCAAAGAAAAGCATGCCAGGCTAGGCAAGGGTCCACTAGGTACTTGCAAGAAGAGAAATGCGGACC
The DNA here is from genome assembly GCA_036023395.1 of Myiotriccus ornatus. NCBI lineage: Eukaryota > Metazoa > Chordata > Aves > Passeriformes > Tyrannidae > Myiotriccus > Myiotriccus ornatus. The sequence continues at coordinate 50,436,821 of JAYRBT010000114.1, forward strand.
ACTTTCCTAAAAGCAGGGCCAGCTGCTAGCTGTGCTCTGCAGAGGGAAGCCTGCGGAGCCATTGTGGCACCAAATCTGACCTATTCCAGAAGGAAAAGAAAATGAGAACAGAATCACAAAGCTCTCTCTCTGAAAGCTCTCCTCGAATTTCTTTTTCTTTTTCTTTTTCTTTTTCTTTTTCTTTTTCTTTTTCTTTTTTCTTTTTCTTTTTCTTTTTCTTTTTC
>JAYRBT010000114.1:50437144-50455523 GCA_036023395.1 Myiotriccus ornatus
TCTCTCGTCCTTCCTCTCTTTCTTTCTCCCTTCCTTCCTTCCGTCCTTCCTTCCTTCTGGAATGGTGCTGTGTCCTGCTACCATTTCTTCTGTGGTCCTTGATAAGCTTTAGAGGTTAGGGCATAAAAGCTGTCAACATTACGGAACTGGACACAAGTTTAGTGTATCCACACGTCAGCATCTCTGTGTCATGGGATTTTTTTTGCTTTATGTAGGCAGTGTTTGATTTCATGCATATTTAAAGCCTGTATTTTGGTACTGCTCTTTAAAAGTTTTTTGTATTCATTATGTAGTTTCTTGGTACAGGAACTCACCAACACACTATAGCCAAAGAGGGGGAAATTATTATCCTAAGCAGAATATACTGCTCTATAACAGACAAACTTGGCCTCGAGATTTGCTTTGCGTATTTTCGCATGTAAATAACTCCTACTTTTCGGATTTCTCTTTGAACTGTATCAGTACAAAGTAGTTGGTGATAGCCTTTTGATTCTGGGTTAGCATTTGATTCTGCCGTTTCCTATTGACTTCATCAGTCTGAGGCACTGGATCCTGTACTCTATGCCGTGAGAATAGTACCTAGTGACCATGTGGTCACCAAACTCACCATTTTCCTAGCAGTTCCGGTTGTTACTGCACCAGTGGAAGGTAGTTGACTGATGTGTGTGAACTTCATAAAATTTCAGCTTTTGGGGGCACATGGCAGCTAAGTCACAGTGAGTTGGAAGGATTAGTAAGCTGGAGCAGATGAGAGCTTTCATCAGTGCCATGGTGAGGAGTCATGAATGCAATATCTTGAAGTATACTGAGATGCTCCATTATGTTTGGGGACTGCACTGTACCATGCAGCATCACTGCTTTAACAATCCCACACTGACTCAGCAGCAGGCTGCTAGCTGGGATATCATCCAGTTCCCTTTTATAGCCCTGTAATATTTTTAAGGCTCCTTCAAGGGCCTTAAAAGAGTAAGAAAGTCCCAGGAAATCCTGTTTTGCTGACAAGCTGTACAGCTGTATTCTTTTGGTCTTGCCAGCAAATCTCAAAAATCACTTGATCAGTAAAGAGACACAAGTAGGAACACTGGAAGTGGGGTAGTGAGCTCTGCTATATAATGTATTTAGATTATTTTTCTCTCTTGGAGCTCTGGTAAATGAGATCTTAATGGATCTATTATACCAACACACAGCATTTGTTTCCCAAGGCCATTAGGCATTTTACACATTTCATCCCCTGGGGAGCAGAGCTGGCTACTTAACCAGCTGCAGAGCTGCCGAGACACTCACCCCTACTTCTACTGGGCTTGAGCCCAGGGGGCTGTGAGCTCCCACTTAGGTGCCCACTCACCACTGCTAACAAGTTGCTGTTGACAGTGAATGTGGGTCCCTAACCGGCCTCTGGGAACACATACTTCTAGGGACACAGACTGCAAACTCCATCTTGTAGCTGCATCCCTGGGATGTTTGCAGTCTGCTTCAGCCAGCTCCCCTGGCTCATGCCAGTGGAAAAGTAGGAGCCAGACTGTGTTTTCACAGCACCTTACAGTGCCTGAACCCCCCCCGTGCCCCCACAGAGGTGCGAAGTGCCCTCTCCCACTCTGCCTTTCGTTTCACAAGACCTGGACGTGAAGATGGCGATGGGCTGGACGCACTCTGCACGGTTCAAAGGGAGGCAGTTCGCAGGGGAGGCGATTCGCTTTCTCTTGCACCACAGCCATTGTGCGAGTGTCAAAGGAGCATCCCTCTCATCTCTCAGACTGATGGCATCGTCTAGGACTTCCAGCATAGACAAGATAAGCTAAAGGCTTCCACAGACAGGTATGTAACTGTGGAGACAGCAGTGCTACAGAAGAGGCCTCCGATCAGGGGAGTGTTTGTCCCACAGTCAACTCTCTGGCATAGCGGTCACCTTTGACATGACTTGCTGAATAGGAGTTTGTTTTCTAATTTCCATGGTTCAGCCATAGGCCATGCAAAGTAAATACAAGTAAACGGGCAACAGTGGGTTCAAAGGAACATAAGACAAGTATTTGCCCCCTTGGAAGACAGTTTGGGTAGTGTTCACATGTGAATCAATCTGGTTTGGGTCTTTGAAGTGATTTTGTTTAAGAACAGTGGGGCAGAGTACTGAAAACTGATGGGGTCAACAAAAGATTGCCCATCTTTTGGGGCACAGTCTAAAGGGAAACCACTGGTGCACTGGTGCAGAGTTGCCATTGGTACTGCTGTGTAGATGCAAACTCCTGAATCATTTGATAAGAGAGGTTCCCCTGACACCAGCACTGCAGCCAGACGGCCCAGGAGAGGGATACTGTCAGGTCAGCACTTGCTGTCATGTTCTTTTCAGGGCTCTTTGCTTATGCTGACTGGCCTTGCAGACATTTCTCTGAACATGACAGTGCTGTATCATCAGGCATAGGTCAGATCAGTGGATTTAAGTAACTTCAAGCTGTTCTTAATACATAAAGAACTTCAATCCCTGCATGAATGCGCTGCTACGTGCTGTCAATCTCTTCCACGTAATTCAGGATTGCACCAAACTTACAAGGCAGAAACGGAGACTTGTGGTTTTGGAAGATGTCCTTTTGCAGGTTGCTTGAGTTGCAACTTTGCCAGAGGCTGTTTCTAGCTCTGCATAACCCCCAGACTGGCTGTCCTATGAAGGGCTATTTGTCTTCATATGTTTGTTGTTGTCCTGACCTTATTTTTCTGCTGTTGGCTTTGAAGGAAGAAAATATGAAATGCCATATTTAATGTTTCTTAGAGTGTTGCAGAAATACCAGAATACACTTACTATCAAAATGCTGTGTGATAGGAAGCCTGTCCTGTGGAGGCTCTGCCTTTCCCTGGCACCTTAATGCTTTCACCATTATCCATAACTTTCAGCTAGTGCACAGGATGCACCCTTCAGAGAGATATCTGATAAACAACTTTTCTTCTGATTGATTTGGTCACTGAAATTAAGATTGTGCTAATTCTATGCAAAAGACGATCAGTCAAAATAAGTGACACATGTGGGATGAGACAAAAAGTGGATCCCAAGAGCGGCTGGTTAGTGATCATTCCACAAAAGACTTCACAGTGCAAATGAGCTGGCAGGTGCAGGCAATTTCATAGTGGAGCACCTGAAATCCTGCTGAAAAAGTCTCAATGTAGTCATTCACTTGTTCATAGTTAGCTTCACTACTGAAAAGCTGCTTCAGAAATGAGGGAAATGCACTGAGTGTTTGTTGGGTTTTTTTGTTGTTTTTTTTGTTTGTTTGTTTGTTTTTGTGGCGGGTTTGTTTTTTTGTTTGTTTGCTTGTTTGGTGGTTTTTTGTTTTTGTTTTGGTTTTTTTTTAATTTGGCCATTTTAAAGGTGAATATAAAGCTAGTGATGCCAATCCTGAAACCCAGCTGCCATCTGAAATCCTGGTAGTGCCTGCCTGAGATAGAAAAAAGGGGGTAGGAGCTAGCATAGGTATAACCCTATAGCTGCTGAGACCAGAGCCCTGATCTCCCCATGTATGAGCCTAGCCTTCAGTGTATGAGCAGAAAACCAGGTAGGGATAAGCCGGGGGAGAGGCGAACTTCCATGTGGCATATCCTGGTGAAAACGCAGAGCCTTCTCAGAGACTATTGCACCCTGGAAAACTCCCAGGAGGGCTGTCTCTCAAGGTCTGAACCTATCAAACCTGTTCACATATGTGTACACATACAGACACACCTGTATGCACACACACTGCTCCCCAAGGCTCTTCTTGCTGCTCAGTAAGTGCGTGTGTGGGATAATGCATTGACAAAGGCAGCTGCAACCAGGGGAAAAAGACAAGCAGGAACAACCCAAATTTCCTTGTGCTGCCTCCTCAGTGACCGGGGCACAGATGTGTTCCGTCTGTTGTCTCATCCTCCATCTCCCATGCCTTTGAACCCCATTATCTGGTTACAGAAAAGAGGGCACTGATTATTACCCTAAGTGATAATCCAGTTTCTCGGGATAATAAAGTGCCTGTGTCATTATACAACAGGGTTTAGAGCAACCACAGTTCATTGGAAAAGGAGTGAAAAAAATTACGAAGTCACCTTCAGCAGTTTTTCTCCTCCTCTGACCCATAGGATTGGTTCCCAGCCAGCCCTAAACGCTGCTCTTAGTGCCCATCTTGGACAACCTCCTCTGCAGCCCATCCTCTCTCCCAGTGCAGCCTCCTGACATTCCCAACTGAGATCAGAAAGGGCCCAGGAAAGGAAAAGAGTGGTGAGGGATACAGCACATAGGTTTGGGGCAGAGGACAGCAGAAGTGACCCCGGTGTTACTGCCAAGGTGAGCACTCATTCCTGCAGTGTTGTGCCTCCAGTGACTGCGACCCCTTTGAGGAGCCCAAAGCTGAATTTACTGGGTGCAGACTTTAAATGATATAAATGGAATTTATTCCCCAACACGCAAAAAAAAAAAAAGAAAAAAAAAATTTAATTCAGAATAGTGAGGGAACTCATCGCATGGCTAATGTCACTGCCCATAGACCCAGGCTTTGAAGTCTGCCATGGAAAAACCCTTGCCTCTTCCCATAAAAACAAGCAGTGATGCACTGTTCTAAGATGCCATTTCAGCTGCTGATGCTCTGGCACCAAACCAGGACATCTGACCAGTTTGTGTTATAAAGCGACAATTTTTTTCATATGTCTCTGGAAAGGGAGTAACATGAGGATGAGAAAAAATGGCAAAGTAGATGATTTATCCATTCCAAAACATCTTTGCAGAGACTTTGCTGTGATGCTGCAATAAATAAAAAAAAAAAAAAAAAAAAAAAAAAAAAAAAAGTCTGATTAAAGTCCCAGGCTTTCTCTTGGCTGAAGAAAGATAAGTGGTGCTTACTTATTTACTTATTTCACTTTTTGCTTTCTCCTGAGGAAGGAAAATTGTGAGGAGGGTGCAAGTTCGATGGAAGCTGGGGTTGCAGGAGTAATGGGAGGGCACAAAGGGTTCATTGTTGGGCCAGCAATCTTTCATGGGAAGGACTGTCATGGGTATCTCCAAGGGGTCAGTAATGAAATGCCACTGCTAAACAGGGAGACTTTACCTCACCTTGAGCTGCCCAGCTCTGTTCTCTGTGCTGGACCACCTGCCAGCAGTGGTGAGGCAGGCTGACCCAATGCCTTAAATCATGGGCAGAAGCAGAGTGGCATGCAGGGAAGAGAGTGGATTTATAACTATATAGTATTTCTCTCTTTTGAAAATTAAATGGCATATTCGAGAAAGTAAAAGAGGTGGACGGGAGGGGCTGAGTCCAGTTCTGAGCCACTTCAGTCTTCAGGGCTGAGCGTGTGACTGGTTTAAGTTCAGCAGTGAAGTTACTGTGGTGGAGGGGAAGAGCTGCTCCATGAAGGGCACTCTTGGTTTCTGTGGGTCTCTGGTGGAGTTTCTGTCTTGAAGCCATAGTCATCTATGAAGCAGCGCTGGTGCTATCAGTGACCCTTCTGTCCCTCTGGTACCCACAGTGCAGCGTGGCCAGGGATGGCAGCCTGCACCCACCAATCCTCTGGCCCTCAGAGCAGCTTAGCTGGGCTAAGCTGGCTGCCTGTGGAGACACCAGCCCTTGGGCTTCACCAGTGAAAGAGGCTGAATCAGGTTTTGTGTTTGCAAAAACAATGAAAGCTTTGAGTTTTTCGTCAATAACTGTACAACTGGCTTTTTGGTTGCTTGTAAGGAAGCTTTTGGTGGTGATTTACTTTGTAAAGCACATTGGATCCCTGGGATGGAGAAATGAAGCATTGGGCAAGAAGACCATGCTGGCCCCTGGAGCCTTGCCTTAATACCCAGGCCAACTGGTAACAACTGGTGTAAAGTAGCATGGCTTTGAGGAGGACAATCCTGCAACGACCAATTTACATCAGCTGAGGATCCAGCTTTCCTGTCATTAAAGGCATAGTAGAAAAAAAATCTGTTGTGAATGAAGGAAGCTTTGCCTAGAAAGTCCCAACAAGTTAGCTCTTTATTCTTTATCAGTGAAGTCTGCACACAATGAAAACATGGACAAGGGAAATTTGCACAGCATTTAACTTAGGTCAAAAAAACAAGTAATTTGTTAAGTGGCAAGGGCACCAACGCGTGCCATGTCACGCTGGATTTTCTTTAAAAATAAAAAAAAATAACAAAGTTAAACTTTCAGTCAACCTGAAAATATTTGCTTTTTATGGGGGCAGTGCGGAACGAATGGGACAGCAAATCTTTCTTCAGTTGCTCCTTTACAGAAACTGAAAAGCTCTATAGAGACAGTGGGAAAAGAAGGAAAAAGGAGGGCTTGCAGAGAGGGAGGAAAAAAAGAAAAGAAAAGAAAAGAAAAGAAAAGAAAAGAAAAGAAAAGAAAAGAAAAGAAAAGAAAAGAAAAGANNNNAAGAAAAGAAAAGAAAAGAAAAGAAAAGAAAAGAAAAGAAAAGAAAAGAAAAGAAAAGAAAAGAAAGAAAAGAAAAGGAGAAAGAAAGAGAAAGCGAGAAAGAGAGAAAGAGAGAAAGAAAGCGAGAAAGAAAGAAGGAAAGAGAGAAACAAAGAGAAAGAAAGAGAGAAAGAAAGAGAAAGAGAGAAAGAGAGGAAGAAAGAAAGAAGGAAAGAAAGAAGGAAAGAAAGAAGGAAAGAATGAAGGAAAGAAAGAAAGAAAGAGAAAGAAAGAGAAAGAGAGAAAGAGAAAGAAAGAGAAAGAAAGAAAGAAAGAGAGAAGGAGAAAGAAAGAGAGAAAGAGAAAGAAAGAAAGAAAGAAAGAAAGAAAAAGGAAGGATATGAGGATGAGTGAAAGGATATGCATATGAGCTCTGAGGTTCTTCGCTAATACAATATTATTGAAGGTGGTTAGAAAATATACCGCTGAGAAAACAAAGTCCTTGGACTACTTGATGCATATCTCATATGACTAGAGAGAAATCTCTTACAAAAATAGAGACTGCAAGAAAAGACTGATCAGATGGAAGAGGAAATCTTCCCAGGGAGGAAAGCAGGGGCTGGGGGAAACCCTGATGCTCATGTAGCATTAAAGCATACAGCTATAAATTCAGGCTGAAAATTCAGAACTGAAAACTTTCCCTTCCCCTTTCAAATGCACATTCTCTGATCCTTGTAATTAAAAATCTTGTTTCTGTGCCTACTTTGGATTTCTTCTCTAGTTTCTCAGATCTTTTTCATCTCATCTCCATCACTGACAACGGATTCATATTCACCCAGCAGAGATTTATATTTATTTACATTTTTTATTTCATTGTTCCCCTTCCCTTTCTGAATGCAAATTTAGAAAGCCAAACAGCTCTTACTACCTACTTATAAGAACATGAAATCCCATTTAACCTGCACTTGTGCAGAATCACTGTACTTTAGGCTAGCAAGAGTATATCTCTACTTCAATCTGTGTCCATCTCGATCATCTCTGTTTCTAGATATAATATACATATGCACATTTCCTGCGCTTTTGAAATATATTTCATCCTGTGAATTACTGTGTAAAATGAGGAAGTAAAAAAACACCGTGGTGTAGCCTTGCACTGCCTTCTTGTTCACCCTCTGGCACACACAGGAGCACACACACACAAGCGCACAGACACAACTGCACAGGGAAAGCAGGAATGCAGGCGAGTTTTGACCTTCGGTGTCCACACAATGAGCTGCGGATGATGCAGAAGGTTGGCTGCTTCTATACAGACCTGCTTTTGTGCTCTTGTCGAGGGCTTGATCCTTAGAGCCCTGTGTGCTCAGTAGACGCCAGAGAGATAGATGTGATCTGTTAGCCTCATCCAGTGCTGGCAGCTGAGCCATTTTCACACAGGCAGGCAGGTATGGCAAAGCCTGGGTAACAGATGAGAACCCATGGGGAGCTCTTGACTATGGAGAATGAAAAATCAAAAGAAACCATATTGGACACAGATACAAAAGGAGTCCCCTGTTCCTTTTCTAGCCCTTCTTGTTTCTTTTCTCCTTTTCCTTACCAGGCTGTAATGAATGAGGAAAGAACGGCTATTTGAGAACATGTAGATTCCAGATGCTATTCTATGCAAATACTTCCACTCTTCCCTGCCCAGCAGCATCCTGAGTTAACCCATCTCCCTAGCTCTTTGCTGCATTTTTTTTTTCCACACTGCAGTAGGAAAGAAAAAATACCTTTAAAAAACCCTTAATCATTATTCTCAAAGAAGAGATTTATACTCTAAGTAGTGCATTTGAGCTCAGCACAGCTGGAGGCACAAAGTAACATTTCGGGCATTTAAGTTAGTTTTATGTTTTAATCACGTAGCATCATGAAAAAAGAGGTTAATTCCTAATAACATTAACACTGAATTCTTTCTTGAAATCACTGTTACTAGCAAGTCTGGTGTCAGACATTTGTCTCAGTGAAAACAGACTGCAGAAGACTTTAGCATAAATTAACGCAGCTTAGAGGAAACTAAAAGAACCTTGCCTTACCTTGCCTTTCTTTGCCTCACCTTTCCCTTCCCTTTTCCCTTTTTCTTTCCCTTTCCCTTTTCCTTCCCCTTTCGCTTTCCCTTTCCATTTCCCTTTCCCTCTGTTTTGAAAAGAAATCACTGAAACAAGACAATGTGCTAAGCAGCTGAATGAGTCTTGCATTGAAATACTTTCCCTTTTCCTAACTGACCTGCACGAGGACTAAGGATGCTCACCTAATTTTCCAAACATGTTTGTTCTTTCTTGTTACAAGCAATCAGATGAATTGCAATGAAGATCATATTTCTATTTACTTACACATATATTTTAACTTACAGGAATTTTTAAACTCTTAAAACTCTCGAGCTCCTTGAAGTGGAGCTCTGCTATCTACTTACCTCACATAGATGCTGTGACACTAGATTAAGAACTTTATGTGACTGTGAGAGGTGGTAAAACATTTAATTTGTTCTCAGTTATACTGCTTTTATTTAAGAAGCAGCTGATAGGAGTCCCCTTAAGGATGAGAAACTTGAAGATTAACCCAAAGGAGTGAAGATTAACTGAGAAGGTCATACCATCAAGGTCGCAGGTTCAATCACTGTATGAGCCATTCACAAAAGAGTTGGACTCAATGATCCTTTTGGGTCCTTTCCAACTCAGAATATTCTGTGATTCTGTGAAATAAAAAATCCCACAGTTAGGCTACATGACTGTGTAACAACTTTCAGTCTGTGCTGGACTTATTCCATACCCAGAATTTTACTAATTTTGCTGATTTAAAATTTCTGCTAACCTGATGTGTGCCTTAGAGCCCATAGGAGTCATGTTGTTCCATTGACTCCAGCAAAACATTGTGAGAAAAAGTCATGTCCTTTCCCTGAGACACTTGTTCTCTATGATCTTTATTTCTGTGGTGATTTACCAGGCTCCAGTCTTACTGGTCTTCTTGATGCCAGCCAGCAAACAGAAGCATGTTAGCAGCAGAAGCATAGCAATGCTGTTCCCTCTGCTGTCTGTCTGAACGCCTCAGCCACGTTGTTGTGCCAGTCTGGCTTTAGCTTTTGCACTGCTGGCCAAGAAAAGGGCATTAGAAACAAATTGGGAAGACCAATAGTAGTATCCTTTGTTATTTGAATTTGGTTGGGAGCTCTAAAAGAGGTGAAAGTTCTCAAATAATTACTCAAGAAACAACCATCTTCACAGTTAATGAAAGAAGAATAGAACCACCCCAATCACAGGTATGATCAGACAAAAACATCAGGGGCAAATAGGTACTTCTAGCGAGAAGTTGTTGAAGAGTCACCCCATGTTTCTTTCCTCCAAACAAGTCCTTCTTGTTTGATATTTTTACTCTAAAACCATGCATTTGGAGGTGGGGTAGGTTTCTGTGCATGTGACTTCACCTCTGTATGTGGTGATATATGCCAGAGTTAGCCAGCATTTTAATTTCCTCTAGGGACCTTGTTTTAACATGAGGTATTTCTCTGTGTACTGTGAATATTTTTTTCTCATCTCCGCTTTGAATGCTACAGTGAGAGCTTATTGTACTACCCAGTAGTCTCAGTGCTTGCCATGCTAAGGCTTCTGTATCTCAAACCTTTACCAAAGGGTATGAATTAGAGAGAGGTTCCCGAGCCTGGGAGTGGTCCAGTGCACTGATATTCAGTGTCCCTAAAAGGCGGTGTTGTTCCACTGAAATGAAATCTACCGGCCACAAATACAAAGCAGCATGTATGAGAAGCTTTACTGGGAGCTTGTGTATGGAAGAAGCTTCTTGAAACTTTTTATTTTTCAGAATACTTCAGTTTTTATGACTTAGCAAAGCACAGATACAAAACCAGTCCAGGACATACCATCATCTGAGTGTGTCAACATCATAAAAGATAATGGAGAGCTCCTTGATCTAATATAGTCAGAATTTCCATATGGCCCTGCATAAAATGTTATGAAAGAATCTGAGAATTAGGAATAAAAAACATTGCTAGACAGGACATAAATGCAATTTTGTTATTCTAACACAAGCTAATAATGGTGTCTCTCACAGTTAATGCACATCATGTTTCTCATTGCAAAGCCAGTTGGAGAAACACTGGTGCTGGGATTAAGCAGCTCCCCACAAATAACATATCTCACAAGATCTGATAAATTCTACTTGGAAAAAATCCGACAAAGATAAGTTCTGTTAATGTTCCATTTGAATGACTGGGAAACAAAATATCCATCTTACATTTGAAAATATTTTCTTTCAAAAAAATAAAGCTTTGTCTTCAAATGCTATGTTGTGCTATGTTATACCCTATAATTAGAAAAAAATCTGAAATGGAAACATAGTTTGTGTAGATAAAGTATTTTAGGTAAACCAAATGATTCTTCTTCTGTAGTTTTCCTTTGTAGATAATTTCAAAATAAAAACCCATGCAAGACAACGTATTGCATAATGGCAAAAGAACTGTGGTGCCAAGAATTGAAAAGTTCAGTAAAGGGAAAAATATTAGACATACTAGAAGAAAAATAATAATGTGTTACTGCAGTCAAATAATATTAAGGTGCAATGAAAAATTGACAGGAGTAGTATCGAGACCAGTGTTGGGTCTGGTTTTTATAACAAAACAGATGATAAGGAGCTGAAAAAGTCTGGATTTCTTTTTTTAGAAAGGAAATTGATAAAGGAAAAGGAAAAGTAGGCAATCCCAATCACCAGTAATAGACTAGATAGAACTGTTGTGTAATCTGACATGGTATTTCCAGACTGGCAAAGCCAAAGCAAGTAGCTCTTGTGAAATCTACTTTAGAGATACAACATGACATGGCTTTGAACCATGGCTGTCATTTGAGGATTTGTGTATTAGAAACCCCTCGCGTTATTTTTGCAAGCTGCTGAGAGGGGCAGGTCTGATGGAGGGAGAAACTGCTTTGTGAAGAAGTGAGATTGGTTCCCCAGTGTAAAGCATATCAGAAGATGGAGGAGGACATTACTGACTTCTTCAGGTGCCAACCTGTTTGCCCAAGCATCTCAGCTCCTTTGATCCCTGGCTCTGTCTAAGCCCGGCTCTGTCTAAGCCCAGCTCTGCCTGCCAATGCTGCCCCATCCTGATGGCTTTGATGAGTGTTAAGTGCACTCCAAAACAAAAAGCAGTACTGGTAGGTTTAAAACAAGTTTACTGACATGTTTTACTATTGACAGATCTCTTCTTTCTCTTCCTTTCCTGTCTATAACTTCTGTGCAGAATTATTTGGTTATACATTGTCATTATCAACCTCTACATATAAAATACGGGAAATGTCCTTCTTCATGATGTTGTGACTAAAAAGAACTGTAGCTTCAGCTTAGATTCACCTGCTGAGCAAATTCCGTTTCTAAATCTGCAGAACAGAAGCAACAAAAAGGTCTTGGAACTCATCAGCATAGGGGGCAGTTTAATTGTAGTCTTGGGAGTAATTAAAAGTGAGAAAATTAAAATGTTCCATATAGGAAGCACGAGGACTCTCTTTGGGTTTATGGGAGAGTTTCAAGTGTTTAGAAATGGTTATGATTTCACTCCAACCCATGAGGGGTTTCTTTGTCAGTGTTGTGCTGTCACATAAAAGGTTGCTTCCTTCAGTAGTTCAGCAGTAGCCCAAACTGCTACACAATCAAAGTGCACTGAGAGCTTGATATAAGCTCTGTGTAAGACTGATAAGATTTTCCTGATTTTCCATGCTTTATCCAGAGCAAGCTGGGGTCCCGTGCATGCAGGTTGACTCATCCCATGAGTTAAAGGAGGGAAAAAGCCATTACAGGGGATTATTTTTCCCCGCTCTGCAGAACACACATGGAAAATCATGTCCTGAGCAGTGCAACTCATGTCCTGAATCTCTGGGCTGGGTAAAAAAATTTAATTTCACTGAGATCCTCGACATTGGAGTTACTATTTATGGCATTTTGATCTGTGCTTCCCCACCAGTCTATCAGCATTAAATAAATGGTTTCTCATCATAATGGTGCCTTGTGACAGGAAGGATGGTACAGAAGTGACTGACATCACCTCTCCTTGCTCTGAAACATAGGTCATTTGCCCATCATATTTATTCTCCTGGAAAAAAAATATAACCAGCAGGTCCCATTCACCCTGTTTTGGGAGTTTTTCCTAACCCAGGTTGTATTCTGAACATGAACTGGATAAACTCAATCAATGCAAAAAAGGCTCACTGATGTCAGATTGGTGGTTCCTAATCCCAGATGTGTCATGCTCAGTTAGTGAATAACAGAGTGTCAAATAAAGCAATAAATCTTCTTACTTGCTGACTGCTGTGCAGAGCTGTCATGCGAACACACTCACATGCTCACTAATTCTGTGTGATGAGTGAGGTTGGCTGCATCTCCATCATTTCCAGAGGCCAGCAGAGAGGTGCAAACATATTGAGTTGGGATGAATGTTGGATCAGTATCCCTTTCTCAGCACCTTGAGGCCATTGTTGGAAATTTGACAGCAATGTGCCATGGAAACACTGTCAATTTTAAGCTTGATTTCAGCGAGGCTGTTCATGGTACAAGGTGGCGCCTAGAGCAAGAAGGAATAGTACAGATGGGCTGTGTGTTTGCTAAATAATTGACATTGTTCTCACTTCTTAGCAAGTATTCATGCTGGGGGACGCTCTGGAGTGCTCTGGGCAGAGAGTAGTGATGGATAGGGCTCAGAGAGGAACTCCCATATGCACCACAATGAGTCTCTCATCCATGTCTGGACAAACCCTTCTGAAGTAAAAGTGAACCCAGTATTTGGGGCCAACCAATCTTTGGGGACTGTTGAATCCTGGATAAGAAAACTGAGGCAGCCTATAGGGATGTTAGGAAAAAGACACTGATTCACTGCAGACAAAAGGCTGCCAGAGAGGTCTCTGGGTAAAAGTATGAGAGCAAGGAATCTTAAATACCTTAGGGGACATTACAGTGGGAAAGCAAAAGCAAGGGATCAAACCCCAACAGGATGTTGCACATTTCATATTGCTGTTGACCCCCAGTTGATAGTGGACTGCCTGGATTCAGAACGATGTAAACTTCTGCTATCCAAACTCCAAGGCTGGTTGTGTTAGGGCTGCCAGTTAAGAGACTTCAAAAAACCTTCTTACATTACATAAGGATGCTGGGTGTCAGAGCTGAAAGCCATTAAAAAATGAGACCAAACTTTTTCTGCTGTAATGTGTAGGCAGACGTTCATATAGATAAATCAATATGAGTCATCATCAAGAGACAAAACTTAAGTTTTAACAATTGCTGTTTGCTTAAGCCCCTGGTTGCACTGGGTTTTGCCTGTGTTGATGCCTGTGTGTGGTAGCTGGGCTATACTCCATATATTTCAGTGAAGAATGTCAGACTTGCCCCACATGATACTTTACTCCTCTGTTCAGTTTGAGTAAATTATACTGCAGACTCACCATCTCCGTTTTTCTGTTTTCCATGCCCTGAGTCAACTTAACCAAGGATTTTGTTTTCAGATAGTGACTGTAGCTACCATTCAGAAAAGCACTTGACTCTATGCCTCATTTTGAACCTTCATTTTAAAAATTACTCCATCAAGACATCGGTGCATGCATCTAAACTGGAACAGAAGAGGGAACCCTGCTGGGAGGGGCTCGGCACAACTGCACCCTTTGGCCAGCATCAACGGTGTTGGAGAGCTCGAGCAGCCTGCTGGTCAAGCCTTGTGATGTGTCTGGTAGATTGTGGGTGGTTTCCGCAGTTAATGATGGCACAAGGAAAAGAGAGGCGGCAAGGTAACCCTGCAAGACCTATGTTTGTCCATGGAAGCATTTACAACTTGGCTGTCTCCCCTAACTCAAATATTCTGTCACTTTAAAGGAGGTAAAGAGCTAAAATAGAAGGTGAAAATGAGGAAGTGCAGCAAAGGCTTTGATTGGTCTGTGGCATAAAACTGGATTATAATGTCATTTACTAACTGACAGATCATTTAGTGTTCTGGAAGAGTCTGTTTTCACACTGCTGAAGCTCTCACAGGGGAATTCTGTGTGGGCTCCTTATTGTCAGAGCTATTTTTCACCCAATTTGTTTCCAAATGATGTCTAACCTGAGGTCTTCCCGCTGAGAGGGCTTTAAGCAATGATTAATGAGAAGTGTTTTGCCAGACCCACCTGGGGAATGGCCCATCTGCAAACTCAGGTAAGGATGGAGCTGCCTACAAGGCCCTGGCTTGTGAATGGCAGGCAGCTTCTCACAGCTTGAGTCATAGCTCACAGCAAAAGCAAGGTGTTCACTGTTTGCATCTCAGTGATTCATAAAAGGACTGGAGATAAATGTCACTCACTCTATCATTAACATTTAGTTTGAAGAAACAATCATCCCCTCTGGGGACTGATCCTCTTTCTGTTACATATTCAGTTATATTATGCATTCAGCATATGTACAGCACCTACCTGGGATACATTTGAAGTGGACTAAGATCACCAGATGTGCTAAGTCTACTTAAAGATGGCAAGCTAAAGCAGGCACATCTTCACCTGTGCCTGGCTCTCAAATTCTTTCTCATTTGAGCTACAAGCTCTTACCCCTTCCTTTCACTGATGATTCTGCATCCAGCTATACATTCACCCCTACCTGTATTGGCAGCATGGTAAATCAGTTGGAAAAAGAGTGCTTTTTAGTCTACATTCATTTTGGTCATTGGACAGTTTTGTTCTGCCAGAAAATCCAATTATCCCTGACCTCCAAAATGGAGATCTTTTCAGATTTAAGCCTCTTAGTTACATGTAGATGGGACAACCTTTTCTTTTGCTTTCCTGAGAGACTTTTCTTGTGCATAACATTGCTAATAATAAACGTGAATTTCTTGGTAGCTGCCTAAAATGATCATTAAAATGCTCACATAAAAGTGAAGAAGCCCTGAAAATTTGGTATCTATCTGTATTTATGAGGCTGAAGTCTGAACATATTTCTTACAGAATAATTTCTCTCACCTGATTTATGTGGAAGCTCCAGGCTCAGTCATCATCTGGAAATACATTCCTATACAGTCTGTGTCATTTAAATGCAGCATCCTACTGTCCCGTCTGTCAAGACGAAAACATAATGGGTCCAACTGTCTATGAATAAAACAGACTGTTTGTAGGGAATATTTATAGCCGATAAAGAGCAAGAGTTTATATTGGCAAAAGCCATCCTTCTTGTAAATAGCTAGAGGCTCCCGACATCCCCTGACTTTCAGCAGCGCTTATTCTGTTGAATGTGGATCAAAAACATTCCTCACTCATGGCTTGGCAAGATGAGTTTGACAACGGTTTTCTAACCAACTGTTGTGACACCAGCAGTGCATTTTGCCTGAAATTTCACCTGCAAAGCAATCTCCCACTTTCTTTAACTACTTCTCATGCCAACAACATGTTTACCATGATTTAGGTGTCTATTATACACATGAATGACTTGTCTGCTTAATTTCATCAAAAAAATGAACCCTCATAAGTGGCACAGATGCTGGTATGATGGTAATCAAATTAGTTTTTGGACAGGTTTATGGCCACTTGCTGTCAGTTAAGCTCTCTTTGGCTATCTTCACTCCTAATATAGTTTTGATGGTGATTAATGGCTCCATTAATACACTGTTTGTGCTGTGATAGACACCACATTATGGTCTTGTTTGCTGACCACAGCTGAGCATGTATTTTTGTAAACTCAGTTTTGGAGAAAATATTAGTCATATTTAATATGTCATTGTTATATATTGCCATGCAGAGGTCACATGGAGAGACCTTGCCCTTCTACTTTCCTCACCATGAATGAGCTTCTGGGCTGCTAAGAGAGGCAGAAGACCCATGGAGAATGTGTTTGGATTAAATGTTCATCAAGTTTCCTCATGCTGGGAACATGCCAAGGGTCTCGCTACAATGATTTTTCCTGCTGTGCTACTCATCCTCCTTTTCTCTCTTGCAACTTCCAGACTTAATTTCTTTGTCTTGAGATCCAGGTAAGGTGGCTCTTTTTTCCTTTTTATTTCGTGAGGGGGGGGGAGGAGGGGAGACACGACAAATGGGGAATGGGGTTGGCTTGTTGGGGTTTTTTTTGTTGTTTGGGATTTTTTTCCCCTTTTATAGATCTTACCTCTTTCTGCTCATTTTAACATCCTCTTCTCATTTCTTTCCCTTTCACAGGCTTTTCTGAGCTCTTCACAATCAACAAGTGAGTATGACCAAACCATTTTAAAGTAATTTTCATGTACTTCCACTCTACCACTAACTCAATGGAAATAGAGTAGAAACTGACACTTCTTTTGGAGGATACAACATAATAATTGTTGGTCACATTAGTGATGGACAAATTACACCTGGAAGGAGACTGTGAGAGGTGAAAACTGCTATGTACAGGAACGCAGTGCAAAAGCAATGTCTGGATGAAGTTCTGATATTAAAAAAAACTGTATCTTTTTTTAACTTAAATGTCATTGCGGAACAGACATTGCTTGGAAACAGTGCTGTAGACCCTGGCATTTTGCCATCCACCCTCACATCCCTGCATACCCACAGAAGCACACATGTATACTCTCAAACTATTTGCTTGCAAATGAAATAGTGCATAGCACTGGAACAAACCCACAAGCTTCTTTTTTTTTTCAGTCAGTGAGAAACAGAAAGAAAGTTATGACCCTGGAAAGAGACAAATGGACATATTTGCACTAATTTTTTAAAGTATTTGGAGTAATATGGGGGAGTGTTTTGTTTGTTTTGTTTTCCTCCTGTAATTAAGCCTAGTTTCTTTCCAGCCATATTTGATTTTTATGTTCATCTGTGCACTTGCCTAAACCCCACCCACTTGCTCCTCTGCAAATATTTATTATGCAAATGGTTTGTTTTGAATTGGGTGATCTGAGCAGCTGCCCATTTCTGCATAACTGTTCTTTAGGAAAATTGCAGACTAGCTGGGTAACATATTATTGAACTAGTTAAATAGTTATGATTGGTGTTGAATTGCTATAAATGCTCCTTGTAGAGTTCTGTTTTCCAACAGTGATGTTTAGACTTTTTCTGCCTACAGTTATCTCTAACCATATCCTCCTGTCAGCCCAGCACCTGCGATTATCTATCTCCTGTCCTGTAAGCAATGGCTCTCCCCACTTTCTTTAAATCCAATAAATTTTCTGTAATATCCATTTGCACAGTCAACCAGGGTCCCACTGACCACTAAAATTGTTTTGAACTTCTATTGACTTTATCTTCTGATAATGAAAATCTTTATGAAAGTTGTTAGTAAATGTCCCTTCCACCACAGATTCTGAATCCTGTCTGGCCTACCTTAAAATATATGCTTAGTTTCCTGATGAGTCCAAGAGAAAAAAACATGGAAAAAATTGAGAACTTCTATGCTCGGAAGAGGCAGAATCGAGGAGTGCAATGGGATAGCTTTCACAGATGGAGCACAGAAAAGGCTCCAGATAAGGCAGTCAAGAAGGGAGAAATATTAAAATTGTGACTCATTTCACCCACTCATACTAAAGGTAACCTAAGAGATTATTGAATCTCTTTTGCATACAAACACACAGATCAGCACATACTCAAACATGCATAGACACATATGTGCTTGTGCACATATGTACTTACATATACACATACACAGTTTCCACTGGACAACTACTTTGTGGACTTTTTTGAGCCATTCTGCCACCTCATTCCCTCTTCCATTCCCACTTTTCTTCCCTTGGCCCTGTAATAGATATTATTGGTGTATTGTCAAATCACTTCTTTTGCACAATAACAAAATTTTTCATTCTATTACAGTCCCAGCTATGAAAATCAACGTTGCTTCAGTGCAATAATACATGTTGTGATATTGTTTGGGAGTTAAATCTAAACAGGCCATATGTGTATGAATATAACAGAAAAAAAGGCTTTTGTGACATTTTAATGAAGTGATTAAATACAACCAACATTTAGCCATTTCTGAATAATTCCCTTTGGGTTGCATCCTACATATAGGTAAAAGGTAAATGGCCAGTCTTC
>JAYRBT010000114.1:50455586-50473377 GCA_036023395.1 Myiotriccus ornatus
ATCCTAAGGTTCATCTGCCGGGGCCAAGCAAGCTTGGACGGTGGCAGTGAGGTCCTCAGGACGTAGATGGATTGCTTTATAGGGCTAACGAGCTCCGTCTGCCCGGGGAGTGGCCCTGACCAGGAATCGAACCTGGGTCTCGGCGCTGACAGCGCCGCGTCCTTAACCACTAGACCACCAGGGGCTCCCATCCTACATATAACAAATAACAAAAACACTGATAGCTCAGAATTCACAGTTCCTGTGTGAATATGTAAGTTAGCTTACCTTACTTGAACTGATTAGGATATTTTTTGGTCACTATATTTACTTCTTCTCTCAGCTTGTCGGTGAGGAACTTATATGTGTTACGTATACACACATACAATGCAGGCATAGATGCACACAGATATTTACAAATGTATTTACATACTTCTACTCATGAACTCCATCATAAAAAAAAAGAAATCAGTAAACTCATAGTTGCTGATAACTTTTGTCACTTCATATAAAAAGACTGGCTGATGGGATGGAATATGCCAGTGTAATCTAATATTTAAGAATTTGCTGATACTTAAAATGTAGCTAAAACTACACAGAGATACATATCCATATTTACAGGTAGGTATAGGCATCTCCGGAGAAAAAGAAACCCAATTATTTCTTGACACATGTGCATAAAATACGAACATGGAGAAATCTGCAGCCCCCTTCTACCTTGCATGTCCAAGGTGACTGTATAAAGAAGTCCTGACATTGATATCATTTCCGAAACCCAGTGAGATGGCTTATTTGATGCAGTTCAGGATCTGCCTGATGTCTCCACAACTTTCTGTATTACACAGCCACATTCACATGCACACACAACATAGGATTGTGGAAAGGGGTGTTTTAGGGTTATTTTAGGAGAGTGGGATGAGAAAAAAAAATAAAAAAGAAACAGGCAACAAATCACGCCAATCATAACCAACTGTGGATGTTTTGAGTCCTCAGAGAAAATGATGTTTCTCCCCAAAGACACCCAAATCCAGAGGTCTTACTGCGTGTGAGTGTGCTGGAAACTGGCATTGCTGGCAGGCACACCAGCAATTCCCTTGCAGGCTTGACTGGTGAGCTCTGCAATCCTGCATTTTGAAACACAGATGGAACACCTCCACCTGGCACAGCACATGCATCTCTGGTCTCACTGTGGGAAGCTCCCAGATTCATGCAATGGAAGATGGAATAGAAGCATTAGATGGTTTAGTTTGACCCCTGCTCCCAGGAGCTCATATTTCACACGGTTATTCTCCTACTCAACCAAATGACTGTGCCTGAGCTGAGTTCAGCTTATGTTTGGCTATAGCTTGGTTGTTGTCCAATGCCATGGAGTACCACTTAAAATCTGAGACAAAAACCTTCTTGTTTGGGATACAGATTCAGCAGTACATGGGGAAACAGGCATCCAAATTACCAGTGGTAGCTGTCACTTTAAAATCAGGCCTTCCTGAGCATGCAAAGTGGCCAATAAAGACACACAGATAAAAGCTCACAGATTCTTCAAAGGGTGTATTTCAATAATGGAGGAAATATAAAAAGTGAGCATGTCATGAACATGTCAACTAACTTCATTTAGAGTCTGGTCAATTTTTCCCACTAACACAGCTTTTCAATGGAAAACTATTGGGTTTGACTATACATTTATGAAAAGTCTTTTATTTCTCTGGATTTTGCCCAGTTTTTAATAAAACCTTTTACATAAGCACAGACTAATTTTTAGGCCTCAATACTGAGTTTTCCAAAGGAGAAGAAATCAAAATCAGTTCTGTGAGATTCAGTGAATAAATTATTTACCCAAAGTTGTTTTATTAACATTGATCTTTCCTCCAACCTGAACTATGTGAGCTACATGGAGTCCATTTAAAAGCAGAATAATTCATGAATTCTTTTGACATCCCAGTGCTTTTGCTGTTATTCTGATGCACCCTTTGGTCGCCTTTTTGTAGAAGAGAAGAGACAGAAAATACTGTGACATAACCCTCTATCTCTCCCTTCTCACATCCTAACTTCAGTGTTTGCCAGATGCTGTTCCAGTACCTCGATGTCATTTTGGCATCTGAGTTGCACTACTGCTCTGTGTTATTTTTCTTAATTGTACTTATCTTCCTTGCACAGGAAATCCTCCATCTCACTGAAGTTTCTCTCTCACCAGGTCGGTGTGAGGTCAACAGGTTTCATGGAACAGCATAGCTCACAAGATTTCACAAGAGATAGTGGGGACACATTTAGTCTGTTTGCCATTCACTCCACTACCAGCTACCCCAGAGGAGGGGTGCAGCCTTACTACGGACTTCAGTGCAGGCTGGAAATAGCACAGCTAGGACAGGGTACCAGCTTCAGCTTCTGCTTGGAAACAAGACACGGCTAGTCTATTGCTATGAATGTTATGGAAAAAATAGGTCAGCAGGTCTCTTTGCTTCATTTTTGCACATTCACAGACTGTGGCAGGTTGTTATTCTTCCATTCTTCACTGCAGCACTAGCCGGATTTTCTTGTTTTGGTAGGGGGAAAATCATTATTATAAGCCTTCAGAAGTCAGGAATAAGCTTGAAAGAGTTAAAGCACCATCATATTTACTGGAGAGGGTGGTGATATTGTTTGTGTGGCCATTTCAAACCATTTTTTTAGATTGTGTAGAAGTAAAATAATTTTCTATGATGAAACGTGTTCTAAATGGATGGTGGGGCTGGGGGTGGGGAGGTGGAAGAGAGGGGAATCAAACTACATTTGGAAACAAAAGCTTTAACTTCTGGCAACTAGACAATTAGTTTTTGCTTCTTCTGTTGTTGGTCCTCGTGGTTTCATCTGTAATATGTACGGTGATTGTTTGCAGCCTGGCAACAGTGTGAAGTTGTGTGGGGGAGGGAAATCTCTAGCCCTCGTTAGCTGCGATCCAAACTTCAAAGGCTTTGGGGACATTGAGCAGACAGGTTTCAGCCGCCGTTAAGGCAGACATGGGAACAAAAGGGCTCCTTCCATTGCTGTGGAGCAGAGGTGACTTTTTGGCCCATTTTTGTTGTTGTTTTAATTTTGTCAGGGAGAGGGGGGATGGAGAGGGGAAGGAAAGCTCCTGGCACCAGGGATGAAGCTTTCTGCCCATGACTGCGTGCCCTTCTCCTTTCCGCATCAGAAGCAGATATGGGCATTTATGGCCCCATAAATCACGGGCTAAACCATACATGAGCAGCTGGTACATGTGCTAATAACTATAATTATTAATCATGTCGATTTCACACCCTTCAAATTTCCGTGCAGGGCTTTCTGCCGGAGAGGCAGCCTCGGCGCCTTGAGCTGCTTATGGTATGAAAATATGATGAGCTGATGGTCTTTGATGATTGTCCTATGACAGTATTGATCTCCCTACAATTGGGTTTGTGGGGTATCGCTACCCAACAAAAGTGGCTCTCCTCGCCTCCTGGTATATATCATTGTCACACATGCCCCATTGTTATGGAGGGGAGTGAATTACTTTCAGTATCCGTCCC
Source organism: Myiotriccus ornatus (assembly GCA_036023395.1). Classification (NCBI taxonomy): domain Eukaryota; kingdom Metazoa; phylum Chordata; class Aves; order Passeriformes; family Tyrannidae; genus Myiotriccus; species Myiotriccus ornatus. The sequence continues at coordinate 50,459,090 of JAYRBT010000114.1, forward strand.
AGTCTTTAGCTACTAGGTCACCATTATTCTAGCCTTATGTCAGTGTGGGGACATTTACTTTGATGTTTTCTTTTGTATCTTTCTGAGGGTGAAAGCATTTGACCATATAGAGCTGCCCAAAAAAAAAAAAAAAAAAAAAAAAGTCAGCAGTTCAGGTTGGGGTGCCTGGTGGGAGCCAGGAAAATATTCCTTGCCAGCTATGGCCCTGGTTGGTGACTCTTTAGCCACCACGAAGGACAGAAAGTAAAGCAGTCTCCTCCAAACCTCACTGCAATGGCTTACGCTTCCCGCTGCAGGGCTTTTTCCTCGCTAGCACTTGGCTGCTTCGCAGAAGCACAGATAGTGAGATGCAACAATGCACCAGAAACAGCTTTATGAGTGACATTGCTGGAGGATTGAAAACAGTAGTAACAAAAATAACCTTCCTTGAAGCCAAATAACCCTTTTGAGGCCAGTGGGAGCGCCTCTCGGTCTAATCGGCTTGATAACGTGATAACGTGACACCGTGGTGGCCAATCATCTCCCACTGGCCTGAACAAGGGCATGGGACTCTCCCCACTTGTTCTGAAATCTGCATGGCCCCCATCAGGCAGCTTCTAAATTGCTCCTGCTGTCTTTACAGCTGCTTCATTCCACTGACCCCTGGAAGGGCCCAGGGATTGTCAGGAAAAATTTCTATTAATCAGGCCTAAACAGACTGTTAACAATTTCACACTTCTTTTCCTGTCATTTCACACATTTAATGAATTTTGGGGTCTGCTACTTTCAAAACAGTTACACTCACGGCCACAAAAAAAATTAATTAAAGTTATGTACAAAAATAAAATGCTGAGAAAAACAAACACACAAACACACACACCCCCCTGACTGACAGCAGCAGGACAGAGGAGCACCTATTCCAAAGCATTACTTAAATGGACCCAGGAAGGGGCTGAAGGGGAACGTGGGGCTGTCCAGGGAGCAAACTCCTGCCTCCTCTGAGTCTGATTTTGCCCTGTGTTTTACAAGACGAATTTTCAATTTCACATCAGTGTGAACTAAAAACTTCAGGAGTCAGTTAGGGACAAAACACACAAATCTTGTTTGCTTCAGCGCTAATGCCCACTTGCAATTACCCAGGATTAAATAAAAGCCCACTATGTCATAGGACTGCATGATCCCACAACTGGTTACTGTAAGGCCTCTGCTCTTTTTCCTGGGGGCACAAACAGCTCAGGGATGCCGGTGATCAGGGGAGCCGAGGCTGGACTACAAGACTCACCTCCTAGACCATCACTTTTACTCCATCCAGTGATGCTGTATTCTGCTGCAAGGTGATGGCTGGGGAAGAAAGAAAGCAATGTGAGAGCATGGCAGGCTTTGCAGACATGTCTGATTTGAGCTTTCTGACTGTGAGGTTACTTGAGGCTGAATTTCACAATCCTTATGTTCTGCCTTGGTTGTGCTACACAGGCCACTGAGCTCCATCTCCAGGTCTCTAAATCAGCTGTAAGAGTTTACTTTAACAAAGGTCCTCAGAGAGGCTGAGAAAGTGAGTTGAGTGCTCATACCTCTGGATGGAGGACAAGAGAAGCACCTCCCCTGACTTTGACATCTTCTCTAACCGTATGAGACACAGTACTCTTGAGCTCTCCCCATGACATTCTGTACAACTTCTTTTTCCATTTTTCCCCTTCAAGTCCAATGCAGTGTAGGAAAGAAGCAGCAGAAAGGAGTATCAATATTAAACCACAAGAATAGTAATTTAGGTTAGAAAGCAGTATAAGTTGGTCAAACCTCTAACAAATAAGATTATAATGCCTCTTATTGGACTTCCATTAGGAACTGCAGCCCTCCAACATCACCATCTATGTGTTCCCTTCTCCATGGCCTCTGCTGCTGCTTTCTCCTTGTTACATAGGCATCACAAGGCCGGCATACACTAATCAGTGCATGCTGGATACTACCAGAGAAACAAGCATAGGGGTGAGTGGCCACACTGAGTGCGGGACGTAATATCACCAAGCCTTTATCAATTGCTATAGATTGTTGAATTTGCCATGTCATTTGCCATGGCAAATGAACTTGACAGCTAACCAGTGCAACCCATGTAGTAAAGCCTCAGCTCAATGTACTTGGCAAGTATGAGCAGATCAAGGTACTCTATCTGGAATCACTGGATCTAATCTCATCATTGAGACAGCATGCAAGAGTATAGCCCAGGTTGAGGAATGCAGACCAGCAATGAGAGAAAACACTTTCTTTCCCATAGAGTAGCAGGGACTATTAGCATTTTGTTTTGTGTTGTGTTGATCAGTGTTCAGCACCTTAGACTCTACCCAATACCTCTGGATTTCCATTGTGTGAATATATGCTTTTTGAGATTGATTGTATCTTAGGGCAGCACTTCCTGCTTTTGCTTGAAAAAAGTGGGCATCCCTCTCAAACATCCAGCCCTTCACTAAACAGTGTCTTGTCGGGGCTGGAGTTAACAGAGGCTTAAATCCCTGCTCTGAATCAGCCACATGATCTCACACCTGGATTACTGCTCAGTTCATGCTCCAGTTCCTCTGCGCTACTGACAGTCTGAGCAAGGAACCTGTATGGTCACTCTAACCCTTCGTGACAAGTGTGTCATGTGCTAAATCTGTGCTTTCCAATATTAACGCTGAGATCACTTTTATTTTAGCTTAACTGAATTATTTGTCATCTCCTAATTCTTGGCATATTGGCCTGAGAGAATCTTCTCTTGGTCAGCCACCTATTGTAATCCCTTCATGCCTCTACACAGGTATCCTTTATTTTACTTCCTGCATGATAGTTGTCCCTGTCAGAGACTGGATGCCCATGACTAAACTAGTAACTATGATCAGAGTGTTGGCTCAGGCACCCTCTCACGGTCACCCCCAACTGGTTAGTAGTTAGTACGTGCCTCAGCAGAGCTCTGTTTGAGCTAGGCAGTGCTTACCTAGGCAATGTTTAGGGGATAGTGTGAAGAACAGATTGTCCCTGAAGGTGCTGTGGAATAGGTCATTCAGGTCTGGGGAGAAGAGAGTTTAGTCGTATGGACATGAGCCTCACTGTGCCACTTGGTCTTGGAGCCAGAAAACGCAATGATGATGCATTTCATTTGGTACAGATGTCATCTGCAGTCCTCATATGAGCATGTCCTGTTACATGTAAACAACCTAGATCTCAGTTTCAACCTGATGAGTTGTAGGAATTGCCCAGATGTTCAGTGTCTCAGATAAATTATTCCACCCAGTCTATCTTCTTATTGCAAATGGATGGCAATATGGAGGCAATATGGATACTCCCCCCAGATAGCAACTCCAATCCACTCCTGCCTCCCCCCCCGCCCCCGCTCCCTGATTTTCACCAGCTGGACAGAACAAGGGACCCTCTGGAAATCCCCTGGCACACAAAGAACAAATGAGGTCAAGAACAAATGTGATGAGCTGAGAGCACAGCCCAAATATCTGCACAGCTCAAGTTTGCAAAGATCAGCATCTCCCCATCAATGCATGTCCTGCTCATCTTGATGGACACCCACTTCTATACCACCCCCAATTTCTTAAATTCCTGTTGCAGGCCATGGTAGCAGAGGTCTTTGCTTTGTGTTTCTTTTTGAGCTTCATCATCACATTCAGCCCAGTGCTCCCATCCCTGCCCTCTCAAAGCACTCACTTTCTGAGTATCTCAAATATCCTTGTGCTTGCTGATTACTAGTTGTGCTATAAGTGACTCTTTTTAGAAGAATGTTCAGCATCCTTGACTAAACTTTTGAAATGTGATGTTGAGGGATGGAAGAGGTTAACTAAGTTTACAATAGCCTGAAGTTAAGATGGTCGTCCTAGTCCCTATCCGTTTAGGCAGTGGAGAAAGCCAGAGCTCTCTGGAGGGCTAAATAATGGTTCTCAGAGTGTCTAAAATTAAACTTAGTATATCTGGGCACTTTTGAACATTTATCCAAGTTACAGTGAATCCCCATTTGCTGAACATAACTTTATTGCCAATGTCTATAGCAAACATGCCCCATAGTTGATTTTTTGAAGAGAAAAGGCATCTATACATTATTCTTGCATGGATGATGGTATTCCTGGAATGTGTTACAGATTTGCCTAGTGTTCTTTGTCTTACAGACTGCAGTCTACTTCACACTCCCACCAATCCAGATTTCTGATGCTGGTGTCTCTGTGCTACCACATACAGCAAAGTGGGATTCAGATTTATCTGGTAGAAAACTGCATATACTGCATTTGCACCAGTGGTCTGCCTGGTGCTCTTCCCTGGCAGCTTCCCTTCCAGGCTGAGGGAATTAAAGTGGGTTCATTTGTTCATTTGCTCTACTTCTGCCAAGACTTCTTGTTTCTGTGTTACGGTGGAGTGGAGTGACAGTGAGGTGCTGGTGTTTAATGTGTTACACAGATGACACTAAATTTTTGTATCAGGCATCTTTTGGGGATTTTTGGCTTGTGTTTTTTTGTTGTTGTTGTTGTTTTTTGGTTTTGGTTTGGTTTGGTTTGGTTTTTTTGGGGGGGGTATTAGGTTTTTGTTTGGTTGTGGGTTTTTTAAAATTTTGTTTTGTTTTCTTTTGGGTGGTTTTGGTAGTGGTTTGGTTTTGTTTTTTTTTTTTAATCAAACCCATTGTTTGAAAAGGGAAATTATTACGTACAGTTTTGTATGGGAAGGAAGTTTCTGAGTTGTAACTATGTAATTTCAGGACTTTCAGTTCCTGGTTCTCACTCTTTTCCTGTTCCCACATTATTGTTTGTTTTCTGTCTCTTCTTCACCCTGCTAATTTTTTCTAATACTTGTGGTGTTCCAAGGAGAAAAACAAAAGGAAGGAAAAATGGAAGAGAAATACTTGGGAGAAAAATAAAGCCAAGATTTTGGAACACAAACTTTGCCAGGCTTTTGCTCTAGACTTTTAAGAAGATGAAATCTCCTGACTTCAGAAACCCAGTCACTTCTTTCATTAGCTTTGGGAAGGTGAATCGAGATGTTTGTGCATGAGATGGGTCCCTCACTGCCACTCTTCATCTCCACAGTGACTAACTGTTCCATTTCCTTAATAGCAGTCATCTGTGTGTTATCCCAGCAGTGATAGTTACAGCATCGATGCTGCTCTCTTCTCACTTCTGTCCTCCTAAATCTGCTTTTTTCACCACACAAATAAACAGAGAGGACAATTAGACAGCAGTCATTCTCTACTTTTGAAGGCTTTCCACTCTCCCCCCTAAAAAATGAGCCAGCTCCACTAGCCTGGGAGCACAGTTTCAGAAATGCTTGCAAGGGAGCTGAGGCTCACAAACTGAGGCTGTCATTTTTATTTGCCCACTGCTTCCGTGGGGTAGGAAACAACAAAACCCTGGGAGAAGGAGCAGGGCCGGGTGAATGGGTTTCCTGGAGGCTGGCTGGCCCCAGGGTGCAGTAGGTGTATAAAATGCCATTCAAGCGATTCAGGCCAAGAGGGTGCGGCGGACGGGCAAGGCTGCTCCCTTTGAAGATGCTTCTGTCGGGTTGGAAATACAGGAGAAAAGCACAGCTTCTTTCAGCTGTCCCCTTTTGTGTGCTTTCCCATACGAAACTATGTTGCCACCGCTGCTCTGCACTTTGTTATTATGACAGGAAAAAATGAATTTCTAATGAGGTATCTGTGCCAGCTGCAAGCACCTTGTGGATCTCCATGGCCCAGGAGCTTTTTCAGCCGCCCCTTGCTAAATGCTAACCAGCCTGGGGGAGGACGAGAGTGTCAAAGCACAGCCCCTGTGAAAAACCCTTTTCTGTACAAATCCGAACAAACGGAAACACCCTGGTTTCCCTAATAAGCTATGCTGTGACATATCCTCATTTCACAGTGATCGACTCCAGGGACAGAAAGGGCTCGGGAAGGCTTTGACAATGTGCAAGGAGCCCTGATTTTTAAAGGCAAGGAATAGTACATTTAAAATTGATTGATACCCTCTGATTTGCAGAAAGCTTTTCATATGCAATGCAGAAAATGTTTTGCTCAGCCCCTAAAATGCAGCTGCATCTTCCAAGGCCTGTGTCAGCTCTCAGGAAAGCCACAGGAACACAACCACTTTGGAAAAGTCTGGAGAGAGGCTACCACTTCCACCATCTGCTTCAAGCTGCTGGGCAGGCTGAGGGAGCTCAAGGCTGTTCCCAAAGAGGATTTCAGCGGTCAGTTAAGGGACTGAAGTTTTAGAAGGTGTTCAGATGTTAGCACTGGCTTAGCCAAGCAGCACAGAAATGTCCTGGCTCTTTCGTGGCTTGGCCCACACAAGTAGCTCCCCGTCACTGCTCCTCATTGTACCTTTGGCAGTGCAGGGCCACTGAGGCACTGCTCACTGAGCGTGCTTCCTCCAGCAGTGGTGGGGCAGTACTGCCCCTGCTGATCGGGCACTTTCAGCCAGTGGTGTAGTGAGTGATTCACTCTGGGTAGGGGAAACTTAAGGATTTGGTAGGACACCTAAGGGTGAGTTTGAGATGGGTCTTCAAAGGAAGCCACTGTATTTCCCTTCTCACAACGACCTAAAGAAACAAAAAAGTTGGTGATAAGACTGCTGAAACACACTTTTCTGTCCTTCTCCAGGCAAAGGCACTGTATTTTTGCATGGATTAATCAGCAGTAGCCTGAGGCATTTGCATGGTGAGTATCAGCACTGTACCTGACCTCATGAGGGCTTCCTCATGCTGAGAAACTAAGTGCAACTTGCCTGTTACTTAATGGTCTTCAGTATCTCCATTGCCTTAAACAAACTTCAAGAATTTTAGCAGGTCTGATACTGACTACTCATATCCTCTCCTTCTGCTCATGATGATGGACAGTAATAAATGACCAAGTGAGTGACTGACTGGGGCTAATGCCTCTGCAGGTGGTGGTGACATTGATGGAGTATGATGGATGAGGGTGACAGGGCCCCACCCCACCCACTTGCTCATGTGCATGACAGAAGGTCCTGCAAGCCAGCCCCTCGATCTCTGAACAATGCCTCCAAGTACGTATTTAGAAGTGTAAAAACAATGGGCTTGGCTCCAGCAGTGATTGTGTTACAAGTTTGGGGCCATTTAATGAGTTGCTAATGTGAAAATAATTTTCTTTTCTGACTTCAGAATGGAAGGAGTAAAGACAGATGGCCCCAAATGCAGGGAAGTGCAGCCATAGAATTGGTAATGGCTCTGCCAAGACTTGAAAGACAGCTTCTCAGGAAAAGAGGATGTTTCTGCCACTGTCGGAAATTGACAGAAACCCTCTGATTTTTTCCCTTCTCACCTCTCTGGTTGGGGCATTCCCGCCATTCTTCATCAGGCATCATCAAACTGGTGATTGCTATTGCAAAGGCAAAGCTGCTGTTTCAAGTTGAAATGCATCCTGTAGAGGGGAGGGGAAGATGTTCCTGGCACATGCCGGAGATTGCTAATCCAGATACAGGGGGAAGTATCCAGTGATTGATCTTCGGATCTCAAGTGTCAAAAGAAAAAAACTACAACTCTCGGGTGACCAGAGGAATAGCAAAAATGACAGCAAGGAATGTGTGTGTCTTGCATAGTTTTTTTGTTTTAGATGCAGATGGAAGTTAAGAGAAACATTTGGCATTAAAATGGGAACTGTCAGTTCTGTCTCCACCATTTCATCTTTTCTAAGCCCTCCCACACAGACAAAAATTACTAAAAAATTCCCATGAAAAAAACCTCATATTTTTACAAATAAACACCACTGAAATCTTCATTCAGGGAAAAAAAATTAACGTAGTTTAATGTTAAATGTGGTGGTAAAAAGTAGACACATTTTTGGGGAGCAGTTAGCTGTGTATCCAAGTTCATCTGGTTCTAATGACTGCAGTAACAAATCTGGTAACATCCAATTTCCATGAGACACCAGGTCCTTGCCAGATATGAACGAGCAGAGCCACATGACAAATATTTTATATTGTCAGTGTCCCTTTCAGGGGAGCACTTTTTGGGCTACCATTCTTCTTAAAACCCACAGGCTGGATTTCAAAAATAATGAGTAGTTTCCAGTGCCCAGTCTGACCTAACACAAGCAAAATGTGAAGTTGCACTCATTTCAGAGAAGAAGTGCTTAACGTTTTCTGAAACCCAGGTGTCAGGATTACAAGTGAGGTATCTGGAACAGCTGAAGGACTGGCAAACCTTGCCAATGCCAAGGGCTAAAGAAACAAGCTCTGAAGTCCCACTTGTAAGTCCACAAGAATTAACAGTTGCCATTTACCCTCAAAAACTTCAAGCACTACCCTCTCACTTTTGTTTACAGAAGCTCTCAGAGAAGAGATGAGGTCCCTTCTGCAGGGATGGGAAAATGGTGCCCCCACTTTCTCCAGCCACACAGAAGCCCACTCCAATCCAAAAGCACTGTAGTCACACTCACCCTAAGCACAAATATGCATTGATATCTATGAACTACATGGTACATATTTCTATTAAAAATACCTAAGATTGTTCTTATAGTTCTGTCATTATTATATAATTAATGGTGTATGAGTTATCACAATAGGTCTTCCTCATCAGAGCACCTTTCTTCTTAGCCAAGGAGGACACTGGTAAACAGAGACAGGACTGCCTCTACCTCTGCTTTTGGACGCATTGGTCAGGATTCGTAAGATGTTTTACCTCAGAAGAAGACTGATACTTGCTGAATATCCTCAGAGGCCATTCTAATTATAACCCCTCTGCAGAGATGGGTCTTTGTCCATGAAAAAAGCTCAAGAAGTCCTGTGCTGGGAGATGAAGAGGTCACATAGGAGAGACACCTCCCATCTGTTGGAACTGAAACCACAGTCGGTCAGCGTTGGAAAGGAGAAAGAGCAGAGCTGGTCTGGCAGTGCTGGAGACAGGGCAGGAGGAGCCCCCTGCTCTGTGGCTGACGCTGGCAGTGATGGGGCCCACTCTACAGACATGACTCCCTTAGAACAACCCACAGCAACCGCGGCTCACAGATATATTCATCTTATTTTAAGTAACAGTTATATTTAACTCTGTGACTGTCTTCTGTGCCACTTCTGACTTACTTCAGGCAAGGTCCCTGACCCTCTTTACCACCCACCAGACTGATTACCTAGCCAGGTTTGATTCATGCAGAAAACCGAACCCACAGCCATGTTGTCCCTCTGAGCCATGGCACGGCACAGCATGCTGCAGCTGGCAGCAGTGCTGGTGGCAGTACTCTTAGTGGAAGCTTAGCTGCAAATCTCTGTCTTGTCAAGTGAGCTTAGTATAAACAATTAGAGAGTTATAAGATAATCCCATAAGGCTAGATCATGGCCAGACTGGTCTGGGAGCACAACATGTAAGAGCATGAGAAGAGTGTGCTTTGCTCCCTCTCTGGATTTGCAGCTCCTGGACTCTGGAGAGCAATTTAAGACTTTCTCTGCAAAGCTCCTGGGGTAAACATTCCCACTCCATTCCCTCCTACGCACTATGACAGTAAAATCTTTGCAGCTGTAGAATTCTGCAGGGATATACTCAGTACTTTGCAGAGCAGCATCCTTATTAAAGATCCCTGTGGAGACAACCACTAGTAATTTGATCCATTGCATGACTAGTTTTCGCTCACTCATTCCTATCTTAACAAAACAAAGTGCCATGAATCTAAGGCATACAAGTCATGGAAATGCTCCTCATGAATGTAAATATTCCTTAAGCTGAGGAAAGGGGCTGTAGCATCTCCCATTAGATATTTGGAATAGGCACTGACCAGCAGTCCCCTGTCCTACTAATAGATGAGAGAGCCATGCTCCTGCTCCTGGGGAGCTCACTTGGCGGAGCTGGTCTCCAGAGAGCCAACGTCTACAAAGCACTAACATCTGGTGCCCATTATTTCACCAGCTCTGTTGTGATTAGTCCATATGATAAGTCTGGCCAATTGCTACTGGTAAGGGATTGCTCCACTCCCTCCACCACCCTTCTTTATCTGTCACTTCTGGTTTGGGGCCCCTGCTAATTTGCCACCGCAATTTCCAATATTTGCTCAAATCCCACAAGGAAATCTCCCCGCCTTTCAGACAGAAGGGTAGCACTGGTAATAAAAAGGGAAGGTTTATCAATTAACTCAAACTGCTCTATTGAATCAGGCTCAAACCCCCTCCTATTTCAATTATGTGAGACTAAAAAAATGCATTGGAAAAACTTTTGCTCAAGCAAGCGTTTCATGAGGGACCTGGTGGGATTTATCCAGACTTTAACAAGTTAGAGAAGAGGTTAAAAAAAGAAATCCTTCTGCTTCCTAAAGGCTTTTTCAGCCATTGTAATAGCTGGATTTTGTCCACCTGACAGAAAGGCTGCTCTTCAGAGGTGTAGGAGTGGGAATTGGGGCCTTCAGACAGAAGCTTCCCCATAATTTTTTCTATTCCTTTCTCTTTTGTTCCTTTGCCTCTTCAATGTCTCATTCATCCTTTCCTTCTTTCTTTTGTTTTCCAAATGCTACCTGCCTTGCTGAAACACTTGCATTACTATAGGAAATTTCCATTACACCCATTTCATATTAGTGGAGGTAGGCTAAAAATGAGTAAGTCACTAGGGACCAGAATGGGAATTGCTGATTTACACAGCCTTCTGCCCAAATACGTGAAACTATTCAATAAATGAATCAGATGGCTTTACATGTTACGAAGGTTCCTGGAGAAGATATGAAAGAAAAAACCTATCACAAGCAGGCCTAAACAACTCAGAACTATACAAGGATCAAAATTTAAGTTTTGTTAACCAGCATGTGATATTTGTTTTATTAAATAATTCCCATTCTTTCTCACTTTTTTTTAGTTATTTTATAATTTTTTTTAAAAGGAATTTTCTGGCAAGGACAGAGCTCTACAAGGAGAGCTCCAGAAGTGAATTCACCAAAAGCATTAACTCCAGGCAGTGTCTCATCTTTGCAGTTTTATTACACATATAATACACTTCACTCCTGAAACATTCAGTTCAGGGCATGCGTTTACCATCTTTATGGTCCATCAAAAACTCATGCCTTTCAACAGTGGATGATGTTTAAGCATAAGTCAGATGTAAAATGAGACAACACTCTATGCTTTTGTAGAGATGGCAGCACTCCATTTTTCTTCTCCTGAAGTCCTTGCAGTGTGGAGGTGGTAAGTGCCACTCAGATGGAAGGGAAAGAAGCTAACATGCTTCCTAAATGAGTCACAAAAGCAGAAGCTACAAATCCCATAAGATTTGTACAATCTTCCTGGACACTTTCAACACGTGATTTGGTTGGTACCATCCAGCTCTCATTAACTAAGGATTTGACCTGTGCCAGATCCTGTGCTCTATCACCAATGGTCATGGTGAACATGGCATTTCCTTCTAATAGTGCTCTGAGGTAACAAGGGTAATCCTGTTTAGTAGGTGTAGAAACTGAGGTACAGAAGAGGTAAGTGAAATGGCCAGCCTTGAATGGGAAGTCACTGATCGTATTACAGCCTCAGATTTCTCACTCATGGTTTTGTGATCAAAATGTAGAGCTTGCATGAGCGAACACATGTATGTGCACCCATGAATGTACACCAAATTCTTGTGATGTTTAGAGGCCAGTGAAACTAAAAAAGAGGCTTAATCACAGAGCATGCTATGTTCCAGATAATGACCCCCAGCAAAACTTCCATTACCACTAGCTGGTCTTGCAGGGATAGCAGGTCTCCTCCCCTTGCTCCTAATGACACTCAACATAAGGCAGAGCAGTCTCAAGGAGAACCAACACAAAGGGATGTGCTCAAAATCCCTTGTTAACCTCTTGTGTCTAGAAATTCTAACCTATAAATGAGGCAGATGCAAAACTAGAGAAGAAGCCTGAATATAGCTTCACAAATTTAAGACGTATTTAGTTAGTGCTCGATTTACAAGCAAGGCACTTTACTTTCCTATATCAGTGCAACAACAGCTGCTCATGAAAGATCTGGTGAAGGTCACAGAGAACTAATAAGGGTTAGCCACTTATCTCACTCTCCTGAAGGGTTTGGTCTCCAATTCATGTTTATAACGTCTTTCATCAGACTTTACAACATACTCAAACATTTTGATCTTCCCTTGGAAGAGGGGTAGACATGTGAACCTTGGGGAACACAGGAAGAGACAATGAAGAGATATGGTTGTTTTGGAGAAGAAAGGAGAAGGGTGCAGAGGAAGTGGTAATCAGAAAATGCAGAAAAGCTTCACATTAGTCTTAGGGCATAAGAAACTGGAGATGTGTGATTGTTAGGAAAGTCACTCCACAGTGCAGCAGAGAACCTCCTGACCCAGAAGACAGTCTGTGGCCTCAGGTTTGTCTGACTTCTCAGTCCTCAGCCTGGCCCTGGAATTGGCCCATGTTACAGGATTCAGCTGATTGCTTTGCACCATCATTTTCTTTGTATGTAAAACACTGATGGTAATTCATATTTACATAACCCCCAAGAAGCTGAAAAACTTCATTTTTACAGAGGACCAATCAGAAAATTGCTATAAGCTAAGGTGGTGTAGTCTGAATTTTTTTATCTGCCTTCTTGGCTACAAAAGAGGGCCTTTCTAGTATCACTAATGATCCTATATGCTTCTTTAGAAATGTTCCTTGCCAGCTTGCAGAAAAGTGGCTAGGCCCCTTTAAGAAGTCAGGAATAGAGGCCTACAGAAGGTCCGTTTTACCATTTTACTGGAGTTTGGGCAGCTCTCACCTACTCTGAGCTCAGCTGCACCAAGCTAATTTCCATAAGCATCATGTGGTGTTACAGAAACCACATTTTGCCAAGCTGTCAACTGTACAGCCTTCTCTTTGCTAAACAGACTCCCATTAAAACTGTCTGCACAATTTGTCAGTTAAATGAGGTACAAGAGGGACGCTCTATTTGCCCCTAATTAGCTGTGCAGACTACCTTTGTCTGTTTGATTAAGTATTCACATTATCAATTTTGTTTAATCTGATTCATTTCACACACCTCCCCAGGGACTCAGCCCATACGGTTAACTAATCTCTGATATCATCTCTCATATCAGCCTGTGGTAGTCTCCCATGGCATGCTCTACCCACACACACACTGCTCACCAAAATCTTTGCTGGGGAAGATGCTTACCCAACCCAGAAAAACAACACTGTCTCTCCCTGGAGCTGAGGGCTTCTAACTTTAAGGGAAAACAGAAAAAGCCAGGATTGTGCTAGCTGTGTTTTCTGAGCAGCTCTGTAATGACTCTTTTTAATCTCAAAAGCTTTTCAGCTGCAACTAGCCGACTCTAAAGAGATGCGATGTATGTCCTGCACACCTCTTTCTGCTCCCCACAGATGCCTGCAGTGCAACCTGCTCAACTCTTCAGCATGTCTCTGACTTTGACAGGAGGCAATATCAATGTCCCTATCACACAGTGAAATAATCCATAGTAATGGGGGATGGACTTTAACTGGAAGGACCTGCCCCGTCCAATGTCGTTTAAGAGAAAAGAAACTACGTATATTAAAAGATGATCCCTTTACAAGTCTGTAAGGTTGCTACCAACTGCACCTTTGAGAGAACACAGCCCATTTTAGGAGGCAGAAAAATTTGCCTGAAAAGACATGGACCAAAAAGATGCTCTCAAAGCCCCTTTTGTGGTTTTTCTCAAAACACCACTGCAAATCCTGAGAAGAAGGAAGCAGACCTGGGCACAGACCAGGCAATGGCTAAGGATGAAGAAGTATTGCCTCATCTTCAGTGGATGGGTTACTTCACCACAAAATTTGATGCCCATCTGCATGGAAACTGAGTATATTCCCATGCACATGCCTGACTACACACATATATATATGCTTGCATGCATATTAGCACGAGTATTGTAGAAAATATTTTCAGCAAAATGTTTAAACCTTTTAAATTTGAGATTTTGTTACTCTGACTTCTGTTAAAATTTTTCTGAGAGAGTGATAGTCTAAATGTTGCTACTGGTCACACTTCTGATGAAAATAAAGCTTTCATAATTTTGCAGTGACAAGTTTTACCTCAACAAAAAGCAATTTCTGAGACTAGATAGCATACAAACCCTGCCCCACCCTTCACATGCTTTTGGCTTGTTTCATTGTGGAAGAGTATGGCTGCTAATATTTTCCAGAATTGTAATTTCTTATTTCTCTGTTTTAGATGAAGAGTGGGATGCAACTTGGATTTCAGCAGGTCTACTATCCCCAAATTTCTTTCCCTGTGCTACCAATATTGCATACGTGGCAAGAGTATAAAAGCGAAGAGATTTACTCAACAGTAAGTGCCACCCTTCTGATACCTTGGAGTTTTGATTTTTTAATTTTTGTAGATCTTAGAAGTAGTTATATAGTAAATGTAGATTTTAGA
>JAYRBT010000114.1:50473477-50492911 GCA_036023395.1 Myiotriccus ornatus
AAAACCTTTGTATCCTTATCTTATCTCCTACCTAATTTGGCTTGGAGTCTTTTTTTCCCACAGTCATTTAGGCAACACTTCTTTGGGTCAGATTTTCTCAAGGCAGTATATGGAAAAGACCTTTGCAACCTCTAATCTGGCTCCTGCCTTGAGGTACACACTGTCAGGCAGAATACAAGTAGACAAACGTTGTTGCTGTTACACTGCCCAGAACTCCCAATGCTCCATGCACTGACATTGGCATTAGAAAATAATTTTCAAAGGAGACAGCAATATGAAAATCTGTAAAATAACATAGATTGGAAAAGCAATGTAACTGAGTATTGTTAATATAATTCAAAGAGTTTTATTTTACGAGTCCCCAGCTGCCCCTGTGAGAGTGGTTTATAGCTGAAAGACTCCTCAAAATGCTTTGCAAAAAATCTTGCCCTTTACTGTTCAAATTTTTATTTTCAAGAGGATGAACTGTTTTATGATTAATGCAAAAACTTAACACCAAGATTAAACCTGGTGAATTACTTGACTGCTCTTCCCTGCATTAAACTTCAGTGAACAGATACAGCTCAGTGTACTTTAGACCAGCAAAGAATATCTGGCTTTTGGCACTAATAAAATAAGATTTTTTTTTTTAATTTGGAAAGAAGAAAGCCTTACAAAATGTTTTGCCTTTGTTATTCCTATTTCTACAGATCTTAAAAGAAACAGAACAATGTTTCAGCAGTAACTGTGACGTGTTCCATATTTTTTTTTGCCGTTCTGAGATTAGCTCAGTTGGTTAGAGCATGGTGCTAAAAACAGCAAGGTTATGGATTTGATTCCCAGATGGGCTATTGGCTTAAGGTTTGGACTTGATGATCCTTGTGGGTCCCTTCCAACTCAGAACATTCTTTGATTCTGAGATTCTCTGAAGAGAAAAAAATTGTGTGAAATGTAAATTAGAAACCTGAGAAAGCATCCATATTTGGAAGACTATTTCAGTAGATGTTTGAAGTTAAATGCAGGCATAAATACTGTCCTGAACTACAATGATAATGAGAGAGCATTTAGTTCAGTGTGTAAACAGGCCCAAAGGCAGAAAGCTGAAGAAATTATATGGTGAAGGAGTAATAATTAATCTTTTAATTAATATGTAAATTAATTTGTCCCCAGCATCTACACCAATAAATTGAGGAAGTAACTATTTCTGTTGTATATTAGGACTTTCCCAAACTCATTAATTTCTGTTCTGTGATGCAAATCAGTATCAATACTTATGCTCATTGGCATTGCCATAAATTTTGCACCAATCTAAAGAGTAATTCTGCATAGACAGAGCATTAATTAAAAGTGTCATTGAGCATGAGAGGGTGTAGTTTTACTCCCAGTTGTATCAGTCAGCTTAAGAATTACAACCAGTTAGGAAAGAGTGACTGGACAGCAGTGTTCAAGGAATCTGTGCGCCTAGGATGAAACACAGAAAGTATTTTCACAGAAGGAACGAAGATACCTGTGCTTACATTGGTGGAGCCTTGAGTTTGAAAACTAAGAACTTTTAGATGAAAATGGAGGAATGGAAATTACGAAAATAGATGTCTAATTCCATAACTGTGACCTGCCCTGTGCAAACATCTTTGCATATGTCTGATGAAAGACTTCCAGTTTCTTGATGAATTAACAGTAGCATAAAAATAATTTTCACCATGATTATTTTACAGTAATGACAATTATAAAGGAGGAATACTGAGGAGACAGAATCATGGTCCACAAATCTTTGGCATCAGTGTTGTAGAAATACAAGGCTGTGGGTGAATCAATGCACCAAAGAGAGCGCGTCTACTGCTTAGAGCCTCCTAACTCATTGCCACATCAAGTGACACCTTGGCCTAATGAAGCTGAGTATCAATAACCAGCTTTACTATGGGGTGGTTCTGAGCTCTGTGCTCACTAAAATATATGTTCTCTGTTTTTTTGATGAATGGAGCAAGAACCTCCTGAGCCAGCCAAGTGGGAGATACTGAAATGCATAATCCATGGCACGGTCAGTCAACAGGTAAGAACACTTGTGACAGAAGAAGCAGTCCAGGACTGTAAAAATATTAACAGCCCCAAATAATCTTGAACCTTGTGCTGTTGTCAAAGAAAGATTGCGGGTGTTATGTTAAGATCACATCTGGAGCTTCACTTTCACAGGTATGTACTCGGACATGTACAGAACCCTCCACAGCTACTGTCCTCAGATTAGTCAGTGAAATGTGAGACATGAAGGAGAATAGTTCCATGAAAACACAAAAAACAGCCAAGCAATCCCTGAAACACACTTTAAAATTAATTGAAAGCATCAGACCTTGTTTTATTACAGTCAAATACTTCAATAATAATAATGCCTATATCCAGAAAATTACTGCAAAACACAAGTTCCGGAAAGCATTTATATCACTTTCATACTTCTCCAAGTCCTACTGTGGACACAGCAAAGGAGAGTGCTACTTTCCTTTCTCAGTGCCCTTTGACTCTGTTGTTGAGTGCTCTGTTTGCTGAGAATGATTTGCCTGCAGGAGTCTTTCCCATAGAAATACTCGCAGAATGAGGCTGATAATTCCCTAAACTTCCTTCAGGTTCCTATTCTACTGGTGCTCTTAGTTGGACAGATGAAAGTGGGGCAAGGTGTAATAAATTGGTGTACAGGAGGTTATCTGTTCAATTACAGTATGAATCTGGACACACACATCAGGTTGTAGTGAAGGAAGACACGTCAAGTTAAAAGCTCAGAGCATCATTAACTAGCATCCTGTAACTGAACTGATGAAAGTGGAGGGTAAGACATGCACATAATGGGACATGTTTCTTAGGCTTGACCATACAAGGCCAAACCTTGCTGAACATGTGGAGCTGGTTAAAATATAGCTGCAATAATAACTTTAACATCCTCATTTTTGTAAAGATGATAAGCAGTGGGTATTTCTGGTTCACATCTCTTCTGCAAAGTGCCATTCTTTGGAAGAACTGGTGCTGCTGTCAACCACATCCTTTTGGCTCTTCTAGTTTATCTTGTTGAGAAAAATACCTATATTTTTTACAAGAAACATGACACTCATCTGCTATTCTGGAAATATCTATAGGCCCTGGCTGCCAAATGATTGGAAATATATTATATTGAGACTAATGGATTTTCAAGAGGTAAATTATCACTATTCTGTGATGTACAGTACAAATTTTCACTCCAATGATTTTCAATATATTGAAAATTCAAATATGATTATTGCTTTACAAAGCTCTCCAAATATGGCAGGTCAGGGTTCAAGCACTAATACAAATTATTCCATCAAATCTGAGGCAAAAAGTGAAAATGAGGTATTTTGATCGCTTGTTGACTTTGAGGGGTTTTGGGTCAAATTTTAGGGAAGGCAAGAGGTATCAGACCTGGTTTGCTACGAAATCCATGAGTTGCTCTGTTGGTTTTGCTATTTCCAAGAAGTGGTGGTAACTCTGGGGGAATGTGCTCATGGTTACTTAGCACAGCCAGAGCCTTTCACTGGCATGCCGCTGTCTCCGAAGCTTTGCCAAAAGTCTGAAGTGTCCAGTGATGATCACCAAGTGTCTGACAGGCCTTGGCAAGTTCCCCTAATTAACTTGAAAGCCTTTGCAAGGCTTCTGTGCCTCGTAATGAGTCCAGTCAACATTTAAAGCCATGTTGCGAAGCAGATCTCCTCAGTCCCCAGAAGGGTTCCTGTTAATCTCCTCAGACCCGCCAGGGTCTTCAGTTGGAAAGACTCGAACAGAGGGCAAATGCTGTGAGGAATTTCTAATCCTAAGCGGGACTCTTGCAGGGACATGAGGAAGATCTGGTCAGGTTAACAGGGTTTGTGAAGGCCCCAAAGGGAGCTTGGGGGAAGAAAAAAAAAAAAAGGAAAAAACCAAACTTTGGATCCAGTTTTAGCAAGCAGGAGCCCAAGATATGCTAATTAACACAGCTGCTATCAAGGATGTAATCTAATTTACATACTTGGTAGTGAATAAATGCTCCCATATGGCAAAGTACCAGCATTTTTCCTTGACAACTTTATCAAAAAGCTAATGGAATTTACATGCAAAAGAAAACTTTTTCCATCTTGACTAGATATAATGAACAGTAAAGGAAGTGAGAGAAGTGCAGGGAGAAAAGATCACGTTCAATCAAAGCTGATATTAGCAAGCGAGAAACTGTGTTTTAAATATTTTGCTAACAGAGTCATAGGAAAACTCAGAATTGGTCTACAGTGTTCCCCAACTAACTTTAGTTGTTTCCTCGTCTTCTTGTCCAAACCAAACCCATGAAATGGCCTTACGCTTGTTCATCCTGTACATCTGCCACTGCCAACTTGAGGCAGATGCTCAAATGCTCAGGTGCCCAAAATGAGCCAGATGCTCAGATGCTGTACTACTGGACTTCCTGATGCGTGTAAGCCCACAAATCCATCCCTGCCTTCAGAGTCCTGGACTAGCACATGATTCACTGTGTGTGGCAGCAGAGCTCCCCATAGTGCATGAGAGCATTGCAGACTGCCTCCACAGTCATGTCATCTTCTTGGTGCAGGGCATCTCTCTTAATCAAATTGGTGACTTCCAAACCCCTGTGCATACCTCCCATTCAGCTAAAGGAACCAATTTTATTGACCATGACAGCTGGTGTTGAAGATGGCCTCATGATGGGCTGCACAGTGGACCACACTGCTCTGAAGCAGCTCCTTTTTTTTTTTTTTCTATTTGGACTAAACTGGACCTTTGCATTGGAAATGTTTGTCTGATCAATCACAGGCTGGCCGGCTGACCACTGAAGGGGCCACAGTGTTATCGCTGGGCATAAGAGGTCTTAGCCAAAATCAAAAAGGTAACTTAGGAGTGAAGATACTGATTCAGGGGAGCACTTTTTGCTAATCATGAGTGCTTTTCACACTGAAACAGAAAGTGGTAGTTTGGAAAGATGTAAAGTCACCTGACCATGTCTCTTCTCCAGCCTTTAAGCCATTTGTTGTACTTCCTGAAGAGAAAATAGAAAATATTAGTTGTATGTTCTGAAAACATCCACAAAGCAAATTCTGCCCCCATGGACTTTCCCAAAAGAGGATGCCCTCTATTAGGGAGATGCTAAGCTCTCAGGGATGTTCAACAGCCTTTTCTTTTGGGATCCTTGCCTGAAACAGGGCTGCCTGAGAAATCTGTTTGTTGTGTAAGGCCCTTCACTACCGTCCTAAAAAAAGAAACTGAAAGAAAAGAAAACTGAAAAAAAGAAACGGAAATGTCAGGTGTGTCTGTCACTCAGTTATTCATAGTCTATCTGTAAGAGCTTAAGGATATGAACTTCACATTCATGTCCAATACAAGCACAAACACAGTAATGTACTTGGGCAAAACAAACACAGGGCTAAATGACCTAGCATGTAGTAGAGTAAACTGAGCTGGCTTTAAATGTACCTATATAAGGAGCCATACAACTGCTTTTAGCCAGATTATAGAAATTTTCCCAACTAAACTGTAATAAGAATATTTATACATGTGCTTTACCTTAGACGTTTGTGTTGTCTCACTCAGACTTTATGCTTGAACACATTGCTGGATGCAAGTCAGGGCACAAGGCAACTACAAGGATCAAGCATAGTCTAGTCATCATTTTCCTCATTCAGTACTCATTCTGATCAGTCATGAAACAGATATTTTCATAATCCTCACTGAGCATCTGAGTTAAGGTCTCATGACATTTTCAGTCAGCTAGCCTTACCTTGTCTAAGTTTTCTCCCAGTTTTTCTCAGGAAAATCTTTGTAGTCAAAGGAGAAGAGAAACAGACTTATCTATATATGAAAAATCAAAATAAAAATTCAGTGTTGAAACTCAGAAGAAATGGAAAATTGCTATTAGATTTTATGCAACAGAACCATGATTGGAGATTTGATTTTCAGCCTTGTAGATTCCATCTTCAACAGTCTTTGACAAATCCCTTTTGTTGAAATAGTTCAAATTTCATTACAAGTGTGATTTCAGTCAAGCAAAATTTTTGTATCCTTTTTGTTTTGATTGGTCGTTGTCATTGGTGTTGTGCAGTTATCGTGTGAATTCAGTTTTGTTTATGAATATTCCAGAAAGTAGCTCAAAATGTTCATTAGAAACCAAAATTTGCACTGAAAGGAGTGGATTAACGGGGAAGTACAAAGTTTCGTGAAATTCCATTACAGTAATGTTTCATTTTTAGAAGACTGGAAGGTTTTATTTCAACAAGATCCAAGCTCTTAATTTTGACTTTCAACTATTGACCTATTTAGTACTTTTTAACATCAGTTCAGTGACAAAAATATGGAAGTTGAAAAAAAGCAATCCTGCATTTTTAGGATATTTCATTTCAGATGGATCATTCAGATGTCTTCTAAAGCAGTTATAATTTTTCTTTTGCAGCACTTAATTTTTTGGTTTATCTACCTTTTCTCACAGAGGATACATTTAGGATGCAAATGAATTCTGCAATATTAGAAATTCTCTGTGAAAGGGGAAGTCTGAAAATGGTCTTTTCTTTAAAACTCTTCTAGCAGGTCAGAATTAGAGCAGCAAAATTACTGTCTATAGTAACTGGCACTGATACAATCCAGCTTTCCACTGACAATGCGGGATTTTTTATACATAGGGTTAATACATGCATCAGCTTCCTGACATATGTGAAAACTGGCGTGATGGAATGCACCATGTCACCAGATCCCTTTGACAGCAGTGCCATGCAGTCAGGAGTAACAAGCATCCTCTCTGACAGGCAGCTGATGTGCCTAGGAGGGACCCTTGCCCTGGCTAAGGCAGGTGGAATGTGAGGCCAGTCATAGCTTACCAGCCCAGATGCTATTCATAGTTTTAAACAGAAGTTGGTCTACGAGCAGGAAGACCCTGAGATAACGGCTATGGAGACCTTTCAGCTCTGCTCCATGAACTCATCTTTAAGATTTCTGCTGAAGTAAATCACTTGGGGTTGCAGTTGTGTGTTATTCACATGTGGATGTGCACCAAGAAGGTAATGACTGCTTCTACAAGTTGCTACAAAACTTCCAGAACTGTTTTCTGTCTAAAGTGTTGGGGATAGAAGTATTTGGTCTCTGTAACCATTGTTTCGTCTTTCTCCTATCCCTCCCGTTTCCTGCTTCTGGGACAAGACTGGAGTCACAGTGGACTCGAGGCTGCCTGGCTGCCTTCTTCCCATGCACGTGAAGTCAGCAGCAAACCTGGCTGACGTACCAGGACCTTTAGCTGGTCAAAAACTCTTTCCTGCTACAGAGCAATGTCACTAACGGTCATCTCCTCCTCATTGCTGGCACTGGCCAAGAGAATGGAACTTGGGAAATGTGTAAATGCCATGCAAAATCCTGACAGGAGACAGCTGCACTCATATCCCCATCTTTCACCAGAGGTCAATATTCACTCTGGTAAAGGCAGCTTCTGCTCTGTAGCTAGCACTTGCTGTCTCAAACCAGAGCTGAAGAAACATCATCTGAGACAGCATGGCCCTTATTTCTTTCATATCCCCCTTGTCAACAGTTTGAAAATGAGATGGCTAATTTTGTGCCTGACAAGAAAGGACGGATCATTTTCTCAGATGCTGCTATCAGCAGAGTCAGTGCTGGTACACTCTCTGAGGGAGTCCCCAAACTACAGGTTACTGGCAGGCAGACAAACGCTCGCTGACAGCCATTTGTGACCAACTATGAAACACCATCTGCTGTAGTTGGAGGGAAGGAACATATCCAGCAAGTGATACCACTGTGAGAAATGATTTTGTGTGTTGACACACAGCAGTCTTTAGACAGCCCCAAAGAATAAGCCTACTATGTTTTTCCAGATTTGTATATAGGGAAAAGAAACATTTTCTCTTCTTGGGGGGTCCATGGGTGAGACTTCCTGGGACTTTTTGTATTGAAGCCAGAAAAACAAAGGGTTTGATACGCCCATATTAACAGGTGTACTAAATACAATGTGAACTGAGCCAAATACATCTTTAGCAATGTCATGTTGGGAGGGGGTGAAGCACTATCTGATGGCTAAAACATCCACTCAGGTGTGAATCTGCCACTGACTTGGTGGTGATATTGGGCAAGCCCCGTCCCTTTGTTTTGGAATTGTCTCTCAGTTTTGAGGAACAACAATAACGTTTTTCTTCAGGTGAGTGCAGCAAGGACAAGTTAGTCTTTATTGAGCACTTCGAAATCCCTGGAGAAACAGGATAAATAAATTTTTTTAAAGTTTAGAGGCCGGTGTCTGGTTCTGAGGTTGTTAAGCAGACAAACACAAAGCCTTTAACTTCAGCATATGGGGGTAAAAACAAAGCAAACAAAATACTACAAAACAAAAGACATTTTCAGGCTCAGAAAGACATTTTTGAAACATTAAGGTTATTTAAGTGGCTCAAGTGCAGAAAAATATTCTTGTGTATCCAAAGTGCTGTCAAAAAGCCAAATTCCCCTTTGTAACTAACACAGGCAGCATATCCCATAAGTTTCAGGAGAAGGGATGTTCAGCTCCCTCACAAGGGAAGGAATCTTACTTGCTCATTAACATAAATAGGGCATGCAGCCAAAGGCATATGCCAACTCTTCCTTCTCTGGTCAGAGAACAAGGCTTTCAATTTTAAGAGTCTTAATAGTTCTATGTCTCATGATTAAGTAATGAGAGCTGGCATCCAAAGTACTTGAAGTTCAGCTGATCTTGCATTATCCTGGTAGGCCCTGACAGACTATAAACCAAAATATTGTCAAGCTAAATGTGCAGATGAAAAAATAAAAAAGATACATCTTAAAAGTGAAGTTCAATCTTAAAGCAGAAAAATATCAAATTATCATGGCAGATTATCACCTTATTTCTTTGAACTCAAGAAAAATTTTTAAACATATCTAGATGGTTTTGTATTTTTATATGTGGTTTTATATGTATATATGCACACACAGATACATGTATATGTTTCACACCACTTCTTCTGGATGCAGCCTGAATTTCTGTGAAATGACAGTGATAGTGATGTCTGTAATCAGCTCACAAGGATTAAATACTCTTTTACTGTAGAATCTTTCTGAAGGTTAATATAGGATGTCTGGATTCAGCCTCTTTAGGCCCGTATACATTATGTATTATTGGCTATGGGAGGGCTTGATCCAGACCTGTTGAAGGCAGAAACACACAGCTGCGTGCAGTGTCACCCAAACAGGAGCAGAAGGGTTTGCGCTTCCCTCTGGCTCAGGGCTGGACCTAGAGGTGGCCTATGGAAGCTCAAATCCTGCATGCTTTCATGGCAGATAGGAACAGAGACCAGAAGAGGGGCAGTGAAGGGGAGGCAAACCCACCTCCAGCATCCAGAGGGCAAGGCGATGGGAGCACGGCCAGCCAGCAACAGGGGAGAGAGAGAGAGTGGGATAGATGAGGGCTTTCAGGAAACCTTATTTATGATTTAAATATGCTGTCACTTGTCCCCGTGCAATATGAAAACCAAATCTAAACATTTGTCTGTAGAATCAGGTGATGACTGGCCCTCTACTGTCTCAAGGGGGGCAGGAAAATGGTCCATGCACCTGCCACCTAATTCAGTTTAAAACCTGACACATTTACCAAGAGTGGGCTGGCATAATGAACTTCATTCATGCTGTCAGTGGAGTCAATAACTTATCCCCAACTGCTTTTGTCTCCCTGGCGGCAGTGCCTCTGATTGGGCTGAGGTACTTATTCAAGTAAAATTTATTTTCAATTGCAGGCCATAATACTACTGGCACAAGCCTTGCTTTGACAGAAGCTTTTGCTCAAGGCTAAACTATTGTTAAAGTTTGTGCCCATTGTCCGGGGTCTTTGATCTGTCAGAGCTGCTTAACAAGCCGGTTAAAAACTGTTTCAGATAACAGGTGTGTCCTTTGAGGACACAGTGCCATTTTTCAACTTCTTTAAAAGACTAGTCCAGTAGCTGACTAAAATTTACATGCTGGTTGGTGGTGATATATGTAAAGCACTTTTAGAGCAAGAAATTCGATTTAGGGGTTTATTTCCCTGAACATCCTTGTGGCTTGTTGTTGGTTTTGTTTTGTTTTGTGGTTTAGGTTTTGTTTTTTTTTTTTCTCTCAGGAAGTAAAGAGATTTACAAGGTGTTTCTCTGGAGCCCTGGAAGTATTTAGTGAAAAGATGTTTGAGATGCTAAATCTACCTGTGGCACTACAATGACGTCCAGCCACAGTAAAGCAGTGTCTGGAGCAGCAAGCACCAGTGAACACAACTAGGAGAAAGCTTATGACAGAGAGGAGCAAAAGTGGGGTCATATGGGGCAGGCTTTGCTGGGGAAGGCTCAGGGTGGGGGAAACACTACCCCTCCAGCCCAAGCCTGCCCTGGTGCAAATGTGCTGCCCCAGCCCACCCCTGTCCCTCCAGCTGGCTCCTGGATCTGCTGTCACTTCTGAAAGCCGGTAGCATGGTTAGCATGTACAGGATCTGCTTTCACTACCTAGAAAGCCCAATTTCTGGGAGAAGATCCTCATCGTATTTTGAGTACCCACTGTATGAGCCAGACCATTCATGCATGGCCAATGGCCTGAAAAAAATTTCCTTTGAATGGTCCATATGTCAGCTATATTCTTTAGGACGTGCAAAAAATGGTTCCTCCCCTTCACATATGTTTGAAAACACAACTGAGGTCCTAAGAGATTTAACCAGTTTTAAACCAATCTAGTTTGTTGGGGTTTTTTCCCCCAAAAAAAAAAATCAAAACAAGACAAGTGTTGCCCACAGTCATTCTGAAATGCATTACCTAAAGGTTTAAGGAGAAGGGGGGAGGGAAACTCGCTGTATATGCACTGTGTGTGTTCAGAAGGTTGTGGAAGGAAGGGAGGATAAACATGTTCAAGGGTGGTTCCCCCTCCCCCATCAATACCATCTTAATTATGGAGCCGCTGGTACTGGGATTTTGGTTCACACAAAGAATTTCTGTGCCTTTCAAAGTTCCAGTTGAGCAGATAAGTGAGGCAACAAGTCAGTCTTAACTTCCAAACCTGTGTGTATCTGAAGAGCGTTGTCAAAGGCCAAGGAGTGAACTGGTGTCAGCAACGTAATTAGAGGTGGCTCATATACCCCCCAGACTGCTGACTGCAGGCTGCTACACAGGTATCCCAACTTGTGCCGTAGATGCACAAAGGGTGCAGAGGCACAGGGAGGCTCACTTGCAGCTGTGGCCAGGTAGCTTTGGTTGTACAGTTTATTGAGCATCTCTGTATGGACAGGCACCGTGGTCCCCAATGCTGGTGGGCTGCAGGGTCTCCGCAGGAGTGAGCTGTGCAGAGGAGGGACAGACAGCAACCTCACAGGCAGCTCCACAGACGAGGGAGAGTATGAATAAAATACGGTGTTTAGGAAACACCTGCCCATTTTTGACCTGCAGAATAAGCACCTTCAGCCAGTGAGTGCAAGACTATCTTCAGTAGAAAAAGAAGAGCTGAAAGTTCCTCTTTTACAGCAGAAAAGCTCTGACACTTGTTCTCCTCCTTGCCTTAAGCTGCACCCAGCATCTCTCCTTGCTGGAGGAGCTTGAATACCTTGAGAGACAAGCAAGACAAACTGAAATAACTTGACTTAAAAAGTGAGCCTGTTTCCTAGCCATATTTTTCTTAAATAATCCCACCTGCACCAAAAATTTGTCATCAGCTTATTCGTTCCAGGAAGACGATGAATAAAACAAACACTTTGTCAACTGTAGTAGTTTTGTGAACATTCCTAAAGCAAACCAAGAATGAAAGTGAAAAAACAAATCTTTTCAAATACCACTCAGCTATGCTCACCATTAGGATCATTACAACTGTTCAAGGATTACTTTGGCATGCATCTGTACCATCAATTCGCCTGGGAGCTATGTTTAGAGCAATTCATTTTTGGCATTCAAATGTAGCCAGCAAGATGTGAGACAGAGGACAAATTCCTGCTGCAAGGCTGTAACTCGGCTACTGAACTCTAAGCAAAGCTGTCCATGATCTTACTGAATGAAACCTCAGTCTGCATCATCTACAACATGTTTTCAGCACCCCAGTGGCTGAGTCCATGTCTAAGGGCAGATTAAAGGTCTAGACGAGATAAAGACCTGTTACTGACCTGACACATTAAGACAGGTTTTCACTTTCTCTATTATCTAAATTAAAACATTTGCTTCTCTGTGCAGAAGAACATAGAGAAGTTTACTATTCCAACTTTTTCTCAGCATTTTTCTGATGTGAAATGTTAAATGTGCTTGGTTTTAACATCTGATTTTCCCTTACCTATTACAATCAGTGTGGTATCTTCAATGCTGTGTTGGAGCATAGAATAAGGGCCTACTGTGATCTCTCCAGTGAGAAGAGCATCACAGATGGGAACAAGGGCAGTTGCATAATGGCAAACACTTTTGAGGAAAATATGAAAATTATATATAAAGAAGCCAAAGGACTCTAAACCACTTTAACATTACAACCCCTTTAATATTCCCATATAACTGTGACCTGCAAAGTAAAATAAGAAAACACTATGAAGTGGCGGATGGCCAGTAAGACCACCAGACTATTACAGGAGGATATCTGTAGCTATTATTTGTCACTAGCTGTTATTTATATTGCACATGATTCAACAGATGGTCAGGCAGATGCAATGGCAATGTGAGACAACCACAGCAGTGAAGGCTGGAATAGAAGATGCTGCAGCTGGAGGAAGAGGGCTGCCCATGGAGAGAGATGGATGGAGCTGGTGGCCGAGTGAGGGGATGAGCAGGAGATGTTCAGGTGACTGAACCTGACAATCTCTAAGAAATGGTCAGCTGCTAACTGTGGGGCCCTGCAAGATGTGAGATATGCTGGGGTCTTCATGGGGGCAGGCCAGGTAAAGGAGTCTGTCCCAATATGACTATGAGAGAAGGAGCTGAAATGCTGATATTGTATTTACAGGGAGACTGTCCTTCTGCTGTATTACTGGAAACAGAGTTAATGTCAGAGACCTCAGGTAAAATCCACATGGGCAGAAGTGAAGAAGCAGTCAGTACTGATCTGATTCAGGGTATTTAGTTAGTGTTGGCTTTGCCTGTAGTCAGAAAGCTTGGACATAAAGACACTGTAAAGTAGTGCTGTGATTCAAAAGTGTGAATGGAGTGCTGCCAAACTCATGAAATGCACCAGTGGAAAGAAAAAACCCACTGCAATTTTTTAGGAAACAATAAAAAAGAGAAAACTGAAGTTTTTTCTTCGGATCATAGTTTTGCATTGATAGGATGAAATATGCTGAAACAAGTGAAGAATGGAGCACTAAGTATAGCTTGCCTGGTCTCAGCATGTGGAAAAAAGAGGGGACAGTGTCAGGGGAAGGCCCTAAGCTTCACATTCAATCTGTGTCTGAAACCACTTCTCCCATAAAATATACGATCCTTACACAGCAGAGAGCAAAAGCCCTGTGCTTTCACCAGCTGCTTACAAATTTGGGAGTGGAAAAAGCAAGAGAGGTAGCATTGTGGATTCATTTTTCTTGGCAGAAATTTGATGATAGGCAAGAAAGGACTGTCTTTGTACGTATGATGAATTCTGATACTGAGAACTATTTTATGGCTATGTGTCATATTTATGAACTGATAAAGTGCCTGTGGAATGTGCATCCTCACTGCCATGGGCACCTTTTGCCCCATGTTGATGAAAAACCCATGGAAAAAGGATTTCTTGCACATAGCACAAAAGTAGAAATAGACATTCTTTACAGTTTCATAGGTCAATAAACCAATTATGCACAACTGGGAAAAGCTAAGAAGAGAAAGCCAAAAAGTGATGGAAACAAATCAAATAATGGGGACCTCGATCAGCTAATAATTCTGATAAATACCTCACTTCAGAAAGAAAATGTATTCTCCTGGTAATGTGGAGAGAATGACAGACAAAAAGATGACAAGAAGGGCAAAAGCATTCTGTAAGGGAGAAAGACTCTGAGACTACATCTATACAAAACATGCCTGTGACCATTACCTAGTTCTGAAGCCAACTGGCACAGACTGGCGTATGTCCACATTATTAAATTCTTGCTTTCCAAGCAGTGTGGCTGAACACAAATTGCCTGCTGGGATTGGCCTTTGGCCTGTGCTATCCCCAAATCATGCCTGGGAAATGTTCAGGGGAGTGCTAGCTGTCTGGAGCCAAAACATGCCAGGAACTGTTGTAACAATTTGACTCTATAAATAATTGAACTACAGTGCCTGAGAATATTATGTGGCACTGGTTAATTTACTAGGAGAGATGAAGTTTATGATCCTAGCTTGGAATGGAAATCTTGGACATCTTATAGAAGCGTGAGAAATGGAAAACCCTAGAGCACCCAACAGACACAAGAGTGTGCTGATGTGAGAGAGGCAGGCATCTACAGCTGCACTGAAGTCAGATAAGAAAAAGCTAATATCCTGGCAGAAGTAATGGAAGACATGACATAGTGGAGATGTACATTTTCACCTCTGGAAAGGACAGAGTCTGTGTTGAAGAGCCTAGGGAATGACAAACCACAGAAAGAAGAGCCTGATGCTTTGGAAAGACTGTGCTCAAGTGCTTTTGCAGACCATACCTTCTCCTGCTTCAAAACTGAACACAACTAACCCCCCGCAAAGGTACTCAGAGAGAAAGAAAAAGGGGTGCATGCACTGCTTACAGATATGGTCTCAAAGCCACAAGGAGCAGGCAGCCTAGAGGTCTGATGTGGGCTGGATCCTGCTCAGAATGCACTCTCCAAAACAGATGAAGCCCCTCAAACCTCACCATGCCTGAAGGTTGGCTGAGCTACAGGCGCCTCAGGAGACCAAGGTCACAGAAGTCACTTAGATAAACACACTTAGGGAAGGAGAGACAGGGCAGGCAGTACACACCAGGCTCACTGGGAGTCTGCAGACACTCCTGCAGAGCAGCAGGGACTCAGCTAGGCTGCCCATAGACACCAAACAGCTGCCCCACAGTTACTGCTCTCTGATATTCCCAGAGTGGATGTGCAAAGACAGCATGGATATGTTGAGATTTCAGTGACAGAGGCCTGGAAAATACTGCATCCACCTCCCAGTCCCACTGAAATGAAGCCTTCAGACCCATCTAGGTTAGGTCCTTTACCAATTTATGTGACTCAGAGTTGTTCAGACACTGGTAACAATCTGGACCTCTGTTGGAATACAACAGCAAACACAAGGCTTCCACGTTTTCTAGCCCTGGCAGGTCTGTTTCTGGTATATCTGTAGCCCGTTAAAAGTATTAGCATTTAAGTGCTGTGGAGTGGTGTCCAAACTCAATTCTCAGGGTGCTCAATCAAACCATCATCCCACCCATGATCACCACAGTTGTGACCTATTTCTGTCACTGTCACTTGCAGTTTTAGGAGGAAAGCCAAGTGCTGAACCTGGGGATGGAATCTCTCCCAACAGATGTTTCAAGCTGCCTTTCTCGTAGTACCTGAAAATTCACTTCTGTGTGAAGATGTGACAGCACAAGCCACAAAATCCAGCATGGCCAGTTCCTCTGCAGAGCATGAGGCAGGAGAGAAGAAGAGACAAAATGCATTTTTAGTTGTCTGCTTCATATCCAGCACTTGACAGATCTTTGTTTATCACCAAAAATAAAAAGACTGGGAACAGAATGTTTTATGTGGTCACTTTATTGTTCCTCCTCTGACCCCATGGACGAGGACTTGCAACTCTCTCGGGTCAAA
The DNA here is from genome assembly GCA_036023395.1 of Myiotriccus ornatus. Lineage (NCBI taxonomy): Eukaryota > Metazoa > Chordata > Aves > Passeriformes > Tyrannidae > Myiotriccus > Myiotriccus ornatus. Next base: position 50,489,163 of record JAYRBT010000114.1, read on the forward strand.
GGTCAGATTTTGTGAAAGTAAGTTTTTATTAGCTGTGAAACATTTCTCCGCTTTTTCAAAAATGCAACCAAAATCTCATGTTTTTCAGAGGGCCACCTAACAGTTCGCAGTTGAAACACAGCAAAGTAGCACCTGGTGCACGACAGTCAGAGCCACTGGGTAGAAAACAATTAAAACAAAAGTGAAATACATTTTAAAAAGGAGGAAAAAAAAAAGAGAAAAGAAAAAAGCACACACACCCCCAAAAAAGCCCACAAAAAGGAAGTATGCAGAAAGGTCATTTAGCATAATCAAAAACAGAATGCATTTTTTATAACACAAACATCAATTTTACTTTAGTGAATAATTTGTGAAATATTTCCTCTAGTGGTGTGCCTAAAGCACTATCTCCATCTCTGACATGGAACAGGGTTTCCTGGAAGTGACACGTGTATTCAGAAACCACATCTCCTTACGTGTCTTTTTCTGGGATTGACTGGCCTGTATTTAAAGCTGCCTTTAAAATCATTGCATGTGACACCATAATAGGAAGAACTACTTGAAGAACTACTTGTTCTTTACTATAACTGAATGTCTGTGCAACGATCATGAACCTATATGCACTAATATTTAAACACTAATAAATCTTCGTTTCACTGGGTTGCTCTACGTAATAACTGAGGGGAGTATAATTCCTACCAGCTCTAACCAGGAGCTTTTGTGGTTCAACTCTGCTATCTCTGCCTTAAAAATCGAGTCTTACCTGCTTTTATTAGCTTACAAGGCATCAGGACCAGTCCCTGTGAAAATCTCTTTTGTCAGCACTCTACATGTTTTTCAAGGGATCCATTAGTTTTTGAGTTAGAGGTCTCCGCAAATCATCTTCATCATAAATACTAAATTACTGCATTGCTTGTAGTTTTTTCCCTTGCCCATCTGGCAGACCTGGCTGTTCTGCCAGGTATCTTTCAAGATGTACATGTCAACAGCAACAACACTTTTGGGGATAACAAGCAAACACAAAAATATTGAATTAAAATATTGATCTGCAGTTTTGCACTAAGGCTGTATAAAACCTTATCCTGAACCCACAACAGCTTCGGGAGACTTGGGGGACCTACGCACAGATTTTGGTCACAGAGTCCTAACTGATGATACTAATTTTTAAGAAGTTTTTCCCATCAGCCATATATTACTGTTCTGCAGCTGCACTGTCCTTACATGGGTGTCTATTTCAACGTCATATCAAGAAAAAGGGTTTGTTTCAACTTCAGAAGAGGGAAATGGATGGCATCAGAAGGAAAATTTTTCGGGATAAGCAAGCTACAGGCAGTTCCATTCACTCTTTTGGTGTCTTCAATTCCGTGTCTCCTACTCAGCAGTTGTTGAATGCACAAAAGGGAACAAAGCTCCAGCTCTATCAAAAACTTATCACTTCTCTGATGTGATGTAAGATTCATAATTGCTTTTGCTTTTATTCATTTGACCCTAAGAACTTTCTAATCAACCTGATCACTTGAAAAAACAGAAAACACTAAATTATCAACACTTAAGCAACAATTAAGCTTCTTTGTTTAAAAAGTGGTTAAGCAACTGGGGAAAGAACCTTCTGTGAATGATGGGGGTGGTGTTTTGCTTTTTTTTCTCTTTGGTCAAAGCATAGCATTTTACTCAAAAGGTTCTAGTATACAAATTTTTTTTTGAGACTATTTTGTTCTTATCCTCTTTCCCCATTCAAAATACTCTAAGACGGCACTTAGGGACCTAGTTTCATGGTGGTTTACAATTTAACTCCGTGGTCCTAAAGGTCTTTTACAACCTAAATGTTTCTATGATTCTGTGATTCTAAGGCTCAGTTCAGCCACCTAAACATAGGTGTTTACTGCCTCTAAGATGCCTTAGGATTTCTCACTTGACCTCTCCTGCTGGTCCAGTAAAATATGAATATTCAGCAGGCTCTGGTCATCTTTTTGGCAGTATGGTGTGGATATGTCAAGATATTTCTAATGACACTGAATGTGAAGCAACAAATTCAAATCCTTAGATTTTACGGAACTTCAGCAAAAGATGTCTGCTTACATTTTTGTATTTACCTTGCACTTACCTACTAGATTGGTGTTTCCATTTCAGACCTGAGAATGGGTTTATGTACCTCTAAAGTGCCCATTTTCCCCAACAATATTACTTCATCTAGTAAAGGATTATACTCCTCTTCTCAATCTTGCCACTTTGTTTTCCCTGGCAGCAGCATGATGTCATCTTGTGACAGCACTTTCCAGCTCAAATCCATGCCTACCTGCTTCTGCAGGAGGGAAAATAGGACTGCAAAGAATTGAAAACACAAAATAAAAAATTTTGGATAGGAGCAAGTAGAAAAATACAAAAGAAAGTTAGAGGGAGGCAGAGCAAGACACATGCATTTTAAGAGGCACAAATCCATAATAAACCTCTTATTAGTTTTGCTTGGAGAGTAGGACCCCAACCAGGGCAGCTGGGCAGGAAGTCTAGGGTCTGGACCTGGGGCAGTGGGTAGCAACATATTTTAAAAATTACTTTTTTTAAAAATTACTTTTTTTAAAAATTAAAAAAAAAGAAACCTTTTTAAAAATTACTTTTGATTTTTTTCCCCTCCTGTGACTTCAAAGAAACACGATTTGCTTATTTGGTAATAACTGATAGGGACTGTGAATTACTGAGCAAGGCCCCCAGCCTAGTGTTTATCTCCTCATCAATAAATCTCTAAACTGAAGCAATGAAGCTAAGTACTGCTGCTATATCTGCATTTTATTTCCATATTAATCAAAACACAAGCCCAACCCCACCTCCTTCCTAGCCCCATGTAGCTGGAGAAGAGATGTCCGTGAAGGGATGGTCTGGTGGGATGAGAGAGTGGACGAAAAAAGGAAACCCCACAGAATGTACCAAATACCCAATGCCAGGGAACTGGTGTCAAATTTCTGGTGGACCCCTGGAGCCAGGGGCAAGGGGTCCTCCCCCATGGGAACTAGGAAGCACTGGGAAAGGAGGGATAGCTGTTTCCCCCTAAGACTAGCTGCAGCATCTGCCTTCTCCATGGCATGGTTGTGCCAGGACCAAGTGGACAGCAAGGGAGTGCACAAGGGAAAACCAATGATGTCCATCCACCTCTAATATAGTGATTTGATATTGATATTTATATACATGTATGTATTTTATATATGTGCACACAGACATTACTCACTTTGTGGCAAAAATGAAAGGAATGTCCTGAGAGCACCAAGCTCACATCTATCCCAGGAGAAGTATGCCTAGTCAAGCGATACCTTGCCCCCCCATGCCCCAATCCTGCACCCCCATCGTCAGGCAGGGATGAGCCCACAGGATGGGCACTGCCAGTCTCTACCACCATCACATCTTTTCCTGATTTCATATTTCTATCACTCAGCCCCTTTTTTTTATTATTTATTTTTATTGTATTTATTTCTCCAGTGTGTTTATGGAGGTAAACCCTCCCACAGAAAACCCCACCATTCCCACTTCTCTTCCCACGGACAGTTCCTCCAGAAGTTGTTCTGTAGTTGGTTGGTTTTTTCCAGGGCAAAGGAAGGGAAAGTTTAGGAAGGGAAGGTTTGGGAAGCGAAGGGTTGGGAAGTTTTGGGAAGGTTTGGGAAGGGAAGGTTTGGGAAGGTTAGGGAAGGGAAGGTTAGGGAAGGAGAAGGGGAAGGGGAAGGGGAAGGGGAAGGGGAAGGGGAAGGGGAAGGGGAAGGGGAAGGGGAAGGGGAAGGGGAAGG
>JAYRBT010000114.1:50493011-50505645 GCA_036023395.1 Myiotriccus ornatus
AGGGGAAGGGGAAGGGGAAGGGGAAGGGGAAGGGGAAGGGGAAGGGGAAGGGGAATGGAAAGGAAAGGGGAAGGGGACTCTCCAAAGGTGCCTCCTCACCTGCAACATCATATCTCCAAGTTGCTCAGCGTTTCCCCAGCCATCGAAAAAGAGAAGAAAACAGCATCTCATCAGATGCTCTTTCCATTTCCCCTTCTCCACAGGTCAGGACGTGAAACCACGGAGGCGAGTCTCTGTCTTTCGACTCGCACCTCCTGGAGTACGTCGCTGCCGCGTAGGAGCTGAGGGGGACGGGACATTTATCACCCCTTTCCTGGCGACTCAAAATCCTGTCTCGGGCTCATGCGGCTGCTCGGTCGCTTTTGCTACGGAAAAGCGCGAAGCAGCCTGTGCACCCGTTCACCCACCCTTGCTCCGCGGCTGGAAAACAGCCCGGTGCTGCCGGGGAATGCGGGACAGAGCCCCGGACGGCTCGGTGTGGCTGAGTGGGGTTCAAATGTCTCCAAAGAGATCTTTTGTGGAGGCAGGGCGCCCTCCGTCCCCAGGACCGAGAGGTCGAGCGGCAGAGATACTTTAGCGCTAGACAGCACTGCCGGGGATAGCGAGGGGTACCTGAGTGCCAGCTCCTGGACGGAGAGGCCTCCTCTCGGCTGTCGTTTGCAGCCCAGTCCTGTCGCAGGCTCGGCAAGCTGTTGGCAGACGCAACTGGAGGACAGAAGCAGAAGAAGCCCCTTCCAATGCTGCCCCGCTCCGCGGGAGAGAATGCAGGGCCGAAGAGGAAGCGGGGTCGGAAAGATGGAGGATGCGGGGAGGGGGGGATCGTGGCTTTGTGCCCCAGCTGTGTCAGCCCCGCATGGAGGGGTACGTCGGGGACACTCCGGTCAGTTGAGGAGGGGCCGGCGGCCCCGCGTCCGGACTGGCATCCCGCAGCCCGTTCGCCGCGGCTCCCCGCTCCTCTGCCGGGTTTCCCCCCGCTTGTGCTTGCCCTCTGCTCAGGCAGCGCCGCCGCGAGAAGGGTGGAGTGTGTGTAGGAGTGCCTCTGGCTGCCGGAGCCGGGCAGAGGCTCCAGCTCAGCGTCTCCCATTGGGACGGCGGGGCGGGTGCCCTCGTCCTGTACAGATTCCGGAGCACAGCTCCGACGGCCCCGGGGGATCACCCCGCCGGCCCCCTCCTCAAGGACAGCCCCTCACGGAGCACAGGTTGCACCCATCAGTCTCAATACCCACCTCCCTGTCTTGCGCCCCCTCCCCGGCAAAGACACCCCCCAATCCCTGAGACTGGGGGGGGCGGGGACCGGTCAGCGGCGAAAAAACTGAAAACAGCTGAAAACAGGAGGGAAGGAGAGAAAAAAGGGAAGGAAGTAAGGAGGGAAGTAAGGAGAGAAGGAAAGGAGGGAGGAAGGGAGGGAAACTGCAGCATATCTTGATCATCTTGCTGAATTACAGTAAGGATTTACTTCAGCCTGAGAGTGATTTCTCACAACCTGATTTGTTAGTTCAGGAAGTTTTCGAGGCAAATATACATTCTTCTTTTTCTTCTTTTCATTTTCAAATCTTTGTGTTTGAGTGCTTATGTCTTAACCCTGATTTGGGTGCTGCAGTTCACCAGCACGGATCACCCACAGGTGCCTTCAAAAATTGTTTTGCTTTTCGGTTTAAATTCTCCACCCGTCCTTCCTCTCTCACTACGCACCTTGCGAATCAGGGGGAGTCACCTTCTCGGTGTTTCTTCAGGCCCTTCCGGACATCCCCTTTCACGTAAGACAGGGGACCGGGGTCTGGGTGGAGAATGCAGGACCCCGCTCCCGTGTGCGGAGCCGGAGGGCGCTGGGAGTCGCCAGCCGCGCTCCCTCGAGGATGCCGCGCCCCACCGCACGCCGCTCCCCATGGAACACTGCCTCCCGATGGGGCAGAGATGCCTATCCCAACCCTGTCCATCTTGCCATTTTCCTCCCGGAAAAGGGCCGACAGCTGGATTTAAAAAAAAAAAAAAAAAGTTATTGCCCATGAACGCTCCAGCGCCCCTCCCAGCCGTGCCCGCGGCCCGTCCTCACGCCGCCTGGCGCTGTCTGCGGGACCGGCCATCGGCTGGTGAATTCCTGCCGGCTCCCAGCCCGGTGGAAAACTGCCGGAAGCTGCCCGGCAGCTCGCACACAGTGAAGCACGTCGTGCTGGTGGCTGCTCCCGAGCCGCACACGGGGATGCGCCGACCTCCTCCTCGTCTGGGCCGGGGAAGTCCTGGCGAAACCCAAAGCGATCAGATACGGCGCCTTTTCTGAGCGTCCAGTCCCGGACAAAAGCGAAACAGTCAGCTTGGAATGAATTTTTTATTTTATTTGGAAATCTCATCCAGAAACACTGGTCAATAATAAATATATCGATAGTTATCAAGAATATATAAAAAATAAAGACACGGTGTTGTCTTTGAGGCCCCAACCGAAAACAAACAAACAAACGAAAGAAATGAATACTAACATTATTTCAAGCAAAATCCCAGGAAAACGTACCGAAGAGGAAATAAACAGCAACAAAGCTTCCGATTTAGTTATACAAGTCACTGATGTGGCAAGAGCTGACCCCGCATGCAAAACCAAACTATAGCAATGCAAAAAAAACCCACCCCAAAACAAACAAAAATACAAACAAACAAACAAACAAACCCAAACCAAAGCCAGCAGGAGAAATTTGTATCCCAGCCAGCTGAACTAGCACACTTCACCGAGAGCAGAAGATGGGAGATTTGGCAAAACAGATCCGCAGGATGGTTGTGTTGTGTTTTGCACTATTTTCTTCCTTTTTTTTTTCTTCACAGGGGGAAGACGAAAAAGTACTGCAAACAAAACCGCATCACAACCAAATTTGGGGGAAACAAACAAAGAAACAAACAAAAAACCAACCAACCACAAAACCCTCAAACTATAAATCACACTCAAAAACTTCAGTGAATTCTCTCGGAAGTCCCTGTTGCCAGGGGAGTTGCCTGTGGCCGGTGCCCACGAATGACAAGCTGGGATGGGAAGCATGCATGCACTCTCTGGGCTATCTTGGGCTGCCGCTGCGCTGGTGCAGCCAGGTTTGGAGCGTGAAATTTCGGAGGTGTCGCCGTGCGGAAGGAAAGAAAGGAAAAGCCAGGAAAAAGAAGGGGGAAAAGCCCCAAACTGATACCATCGTCTCTTAGTAGATGCAAAAACTACAACGACAACCATGTCTTTTTTTTTTTTTTTCCTTTTACGTACATTTTAAGGAATCATTTACATTTGATTACCATCAGCGGCATTAATATTATTATTATTATCATTATCATTCTTTTTACAACGGGGACTTTTTTTTTTCCAGTTAGTATAACAAGAAAACATCACCCGAGGAGCCGGGTATAACATTACCTTTGCAAGGTCCTTACTACACTAATCCTGTGTTACAGGGGGGTTGGCAGGGCGGGGGACAGCGGGGACAAGTCCGTCGGTGGCCCGGGGGGGGGCGGCCGCAGCCCCCTCCCCGTCCGTGGGAGCGCTGGCTCCGGCGCAGCCCCAGCGGCCTGGGGAGCCCCGCCGAGTCACTTCAGGAGGTCCTTGGTCTCCCCCGAGATCCTGGCCATGTTGGACGCGGTGAGGGCCGAGAGGTGGGGCGGGGGAGGCATCTGGCAGATGGTGCAGGGGCACGGCAAGCCCGCCCAGTGCTGGAAGCCGCTGCCGAGCTGCAGGGCGGGGGGTGTCGAGGGGGTCTTGAGCAGGGAGTGTGGGGGCCGGATGGTGCCGATGGCTGGCAGGGAGGCGGAGAGGGAGGAGGAGGTGTTGGCAGAGGACAAGGCACTGCCGAGGATGGGGTGCACCTGGTGCACAGTGCCGGCTGCGTGGGGAGGGTGCCCGGTGGAGTGTCCAACTGTGCCGCAGTGAAAGGCCGAGTGGTGCCCCCCGTAGATTTCCCCGACCAGCCTCTTCATCTCCTCCAGGGAGCTGGTGAGCATCAGGATATAGTTTCTGGCTAGCAGTAGGGTGGCGATTTTGGAGAGTTTTCTCACAGAAGGTCCATGGGCGTAGGGCATCACCTCCCGCAGTCCGTCCATGGCGAGGTTGAGGTCATGCATCCTCTTACGCTCCCGGCCGTTGATCTTCAGCCGCAGCTGCTGCAGGTCCTGCTCCGAAAGCTGCTTCTTGATTTTGTATTTGCTGCCTTCCCCTCCGGCCTTGGAGCCGTTCCTGGTGAGGCCTTCTCCGGACATCTTCTGCACCAGGTCGTTCTGGGTGGAGGAGACGGAGTTGAGCCGGCTGTCTTGGTGGTGGTGATGGTGGTGGTGGTGGTGGTGGTCTCTCAGGTACATCTCATCCATGTCTGGCGACGAAGCTCTGCTGGAGACAGAGCTGGAGTCAGAATTCATTGTATTCAGGCTTCTGAGCAAGAAACTCTTCCCTGCTCTGGAGCTGGTGGAACAAGACAACTCTCCTTCAAAAAGAAACAAAATCAAAGAGAAAAAGAAATAAACGGATGGCAGGTTCTGCCAGGAAAGGCTGGAAATGGAGGAAGAAGAAGAAAAAAGCCCCTCAGCCCCCTCTCTCTTCAGTCTCTCTTCTCTCTCTCTCCACACCGTTACTCAGCCTGTTTACAGGATGGCTAGTTAGTGTATGCTTGGACTAACCTCAGCCTGAAAAAGAGGGGCTTTTATAGAGCTGCAGCAGAGAGCAGAGACAAAAGGAGCCCTCCTATGTATAATGGTCTAGTTAGGATGACGTGCCATTATTCAGGGCGGTGCGCTTTGACTGTCCCATTTAGCAAGGACCCCTATTCATATTCATTGTGGTGCCACCCGGGACACCTCAGCCACGGACCATCAGGAGTCAAGGAGACACAAAACCCCTCTGATTGACACCGCACACTCATCCCTCTGTGTGCGCTCCTTCTCCTCCCCCTGCCCCTTCATTTCCAATATAAAACCTCATCCCGTCCGCAGTAGGAAGGCAGGGGGCTGCGAAGGGCTGCGAGCCTGCTCGGGGCCGTCCAGGAAACCCCAGTGGCGGGCGGCAGCGGGCAGAAGCCGCCCGGGGAAGTCCCCCCGCTATGGCAGGAGGACGGGGGCGACCAACGTGCAACATGCCCTGCTCCAGCCGTGACTCCCCGCTTTGTTTGCCTTTCCCTCCCCCTGTCCCCCCTCCAGCCGGGGTGTGTGGTGCGGCACCGGCTGGCCCTCGCCTGGGCGGGCTGGCCGCGACGGTCTCGTACCTGGGTCGCTGCTTTGTTTAAATGAGCGATGATGACTCGGGCAGCCGCGGCGGGGAGATGCTGGCTGGGAAACCCGCCTCCCCCCGGGCCAGTGACTCCCTTTAAATAAACGGGGAAAGCCAGGGTGCGGCGGCAAACCGGTGTGCTTGGCGGCGGGAGGGGCGGCCGGCATCCCCCACGGCTCCGCGGCCGGGGGCTCCGTCGGGAGGGCGGCGCGGCGGAGCGGCCGGAGCGGCCGTCGGCGGGACCGACAGAGCTGGGCCGGGCCTGACGCAGGCGGGAAGGGAGCCAGCTCGGGGGGTTGTGCTGCAAATACACCCAGGCGTTAGCGCCAGTAAGTAGAAGGGGCCCGGCACCGGGCGCAGCCAGCGGTGGCGTGGGGAAGGGAGGGGGTGCGTGGTAGCTCTGCCGGCAGGGCGGGCGGGGCCCCGCGGCGGGTATCACCTCCCCAGCTCTCGGCTGAGATCCTTCTCTGCCTCTGCCCCGGTTGCGGACGGAGCCGGCCTGGCCGCCTGCGGCGTCTGCCGGTCTGGGGAGGTGAGAATCCCCCCGCGGGGACGGCGGCGGGAGTCTGCGTGTCCGGGGGAGGGCCTGTGGTCCTCCACCGAATCTTTCCAGCCCCCGGTGGTGCTTATGCGATGAGTGCGGGGCTGCCAGCCAGGACAGGGCCTGAGCCAAGGGCGTCGAACGGGCTCTGGAACTTCCAAAGCCGGCCCTGGTGCCCTGCTCTCTCGCGTGAAATGACGGGCTGAGTGTTCACCTTCCAAAAGGAGTTTAGGGCCCGGCAGAAATCTCCTTGGCAGCGCCTCGCTCCTCCGTAGTGTCCAGACCCCGAGGAGGGTGAAGAGTAAGGAAAAGAGGAATATTTTCGTCCGACTGAGTCTAATTGTGGTTAATCTGCTGAGCAAAATGAAAGCCTTCTGATTTCTGCACTGTCCGTAAAACCTGCGGTGAGAAGAAAAGAAAAGAAAAGAAAAGAAAAGAAAAGAAAAGAAAAGAAAAGAAAAGAAAAGAAAAGAAAAGAAAAGAAAAGACAAGAAAAGAAAAGAAAAGAGAATATATTAAAAGTAACTCAACGAGACCTGCACTTTATCTCGCTTCCACCGCGAAAGTCACAAACCCACTCAGACTTTTCCGCAGATGACAGCTTTGTCGGACATACGTGCAGAAACCTTGGCCCGGCTCGGAGCCCGCGGCGCCGTCCGCCCCCGCCGAGCCGGGCGCCGCCTGTCTCCGCATCCCGCGGAGCCGCTCTCCGGGTGGCTCCTGAGGGCTACGCGCTCCTCCCTCGGTCCTTTTCTCCCGCAGAGCCGGGGTGAAGCAAAAGAACAAAAATTGATACGGTGACGGCGGCAGCGGCATAACAACGCGCAGAATAGGGGGGAAAACCCCGGCCTCGGGGCTGGAGGCTGTCACCCCTCATCCCCGCGTCCGCCGCTCCGGAGCAGACACGCAGCTTGGTTTGGGGAAGTTCGGGTCTAACGGGGACATAGAAGAGGAAGGCGAAAAGATGCCGTCGGGGAAAGCAACAGGAGGGGTCCCATCCTCACCTCCGGCAGGGCGGGCTGCTCCTGCGAGCCCCACTCCACTCCGGGCTGGGGGTTTCATCGGGATGGGGCCGGGGGGCGATGCCGGACTACGGATCCGCCAGTGCATCGTGGAGAGGAGAGGGGAGGGCGCTGGGACGGGAGGTAAAGGTCGTCTCGTCACTCGAAGGAATATTACTAATAATTTTCTCTCTCCTTTCCCTACGATGTCTCTGCTCCCCAGTACCCCCGGCTCGGCTGTGCGGGCCATTCCCGCCTGCACTGCCGCAACATCCTCCCCCCGGGACGGGGCAGCTGGGCTCGGCTCCGTTCGGGGTCGCCTTAGGGCAAAGGAAGGATTTGAGAAAGTTACGCTAGGTAAAATCCCGGGCACATGGAGTCGCATCATGGAAGTCGTTTTGGAAATGGGCAGAATTGTTCCAGCATGATTGCTGGTCGTAACATTTCCTGGGGCGTCCAGCCTTCCCGTGCTTTCCTGTGCCACTTCCACTTTGATGACGCTGGAGAGAGAGAGATGGAGAAGGAAAGAAAGAAAGAAGTCAATAAGGCAGGAAAGAAGGAAGGAAGAAAAGAAAGAAGAAAAGGAAGGAAAGAAGGAAAAGAGGAAGAAAAGAAGGAAAGAAGGAAGGAAAGAAGAAAAGGAGGAAAGAAAGGAAGAAAAGAGAAAAAGAAAGAGAAAAAGAAAGAAAGAAAAAGAAAAAGAGAAAAAGAAAGAAGCATTGAGGAAAAAAAAAAGAAAAAAGGAAAAAAAGGCAAAAAAGTCAAGGTCTCAACTCTGCAGAGCGGTGCGTGGGAAGTGCCACTCGTGGGCGCAGCCACGTGGGAGGAGATTGATCGGGACACTTTCCGGCTAAGCCGGCGGAGAGCGGCAGGGCCGTCCCGTCCCGGCGGCGGGCGGTGGGAGCCCTTGGCGGGCGGGAGTCCGCGCTGCTCCGGGGCGGGCTAGCTGGGCTCGCTCGCCGCCGTTTCTCCCCGCCGGACAAGTGCCCGCCCTCCCCCCGAACAGTGGCATTCCAAATAGGGCTGCGGAGAGGCTCCGAGCGTTCCGCTGTTCCGGTTCAGTCCACAGCAAAAGTGCCCCCGACGGCACAGCAACGAAATCAACCCCCAAAAGTCAGAAAACCAAATATTTTCCTATTAGGGGAGTCGGACAGGGTGAAAAATGAGGCTAAGTGGTAGCCCTATCAAGTTAGCATGCTCTCTCCCGCCTTTTAATTTCTATTCTTTCAAAAGCAAAGAGATTTGGTGAGGAGGGGAAAGGTGCTTTCTCTGGAAAGACAAACTGCTCGGGAGTACCAGGTGCGGGAGCGTCCCGTCCCGCACAGCGCCGTCACCGAGCGGGATCCTGGGAGATCAACCTGCGACTTACCCGGCTGCGGCTCACGGGGCGGATTTTGGTTTCACAGGCTGCTCGGAATGGAAATTACGCGTTTTCAAATACTGGATTTTATTTAATGGATGCACTTTAAGGCAGTGCCCGATTTTGAGTTCTCGTAGAGTTTGACATGGAAATTGGTTGAATTTTCTCTTGTTTAGTATTACTATGACAGAATATTAAATCTTGTTCTTCCTTTGACTTTATTGACCTGGCCGGCAACACAGAATCTGATTCATGATATGAAAACTATTTACACCAGTGTTATGTATTTTTCTTTGGGGTTTATTAGAAGTCTATTCGGTTTTTATGTTTTATTGCTCTTAGTTTTCTCTGCTTGCTCTTCATTTAATTTCAATATTTGACAACCGTGTTTTCTGTATAAAAACAGTTATCTGTTAACACTATAATAAGGTAATTGTTGATGCTATTGAAGACGCGCAGTTCAGTGCGCTACAAAAAAGCTCTCGCCCAGCTCTCTGTGAGACAACTGCTACTATGAAGGGGTTGTGCTGCACCACACTGGGTCATAAAGCTGAAATTTGTTTGTTTCTAAACGGAGTTCATTTTATTTTAGAGAGGACAGCCAAGATTCCCTAACTGCATGCCGGTTTTGCTCAAGATATACTAATGAATTTCGTTTAGATTGACAGCATAATTGAGATTGATAGCGTCTTATCATCTGACACTTTGGCATCACCGAAGTGTGTAGGCAGAAATACTACTTTAGTTCTTGTATTTATTATTAATTTGCTTTCCAGTAGTAGTGCACTATGAGGGCAATGACCGGAAAAGGAAGAGAAGGATGTCCTGGGCTGCTATAGTGAAATTCATCAGTCAGACAGACCCAGAGATAATATCCCTCTACCTGGATACAGAAAAATTCTTCCCCATTCATATAATTTTAAATTTGTTGTAATAAGAGGTCAGAACAATTTCTGCCCTTGTTTTTAAGTATGAAACTGGAGTCCTTACTCATATCTTTGAAGTAACTGCAGAAGACTACAGGATCGGGTCCATACCAAGCACTGCTTCTGGGGAGGATATAACCTTAAAGGACACAACTGTCAGACATTCCAGTGCAGTTAATTAAGGATGGCATTTTATTTTCTGTATTTAAATACTGGTTTGAAAAACTTCTGGAAAAAATCTGTCACAAAACCTTAGTAATAAAATCTAAAATATCAAAAACTAATTAATTTAATATGTGCAAATCACTAATCCTCTGATATATGACATTTTCCATCAAAAGCATTAAATTAGTTTCCATAAACAATAAAATGCACTTAATCAACAATTTGCATATAATTTCTTTTTCTTTTTTGCTGTGGTGAATGCACCTAGACCCTGAATTTTATACAGAGAAAAGATCAGTTTGAATGTTTCTACAGCTATCAGACATGCCGTGGTTTTAGCCAACTGTGAAATGTTTTGCTGTGTTTGAGAAAACAACACCAACCTGTCAGTACTATTGAATAGGCATCCACTACATAGTTTATTTTTAGGTGGTTGGTAAAACTTGCACTACCTCCAAAATACAGCTACAGAGCTGAGACTGTGATACGCATTTCCCATATGTAGAGCTCAGACACTGGGGCACACTTCAGACATGCTGAATGGGCTAAACCTGACATTCGTGGCAAACAAACTTGTCACATACTTGGGGAAACACGGCTGGCTTGTCACAGCGTTGAAGGATAATAATGCTGCTTAAAGGCCTGTATTTATTTTCTCTTTTGCCTTTATGTTCTGGCCCGTATTCATACCTAGAATATTAACATTCTCAAATGAGCAAACTTGCTTTCTGTTTCTCATCTTCCTCATCACTTGCAGCTGTTTGCATTCTTATTACTGTGAACTTTCTCCATTTATTACACTTGATACTGAAATTCACACATCAACTTTTAAGAACCCTCTCCTTCCCTGCTTAGTAGATAGTTGATGATTACAATATTAGTCTTGAAGTCACATAGGCTATTTAAATATCAGCTATAAACAGTGGGAAATAGATATAGAGTACTCCCTACAAGCTCCCCCCAAATACTCCCCCATCAGAAATCCCAGAAGGGCTGCTGTTTAATAAGCTTCTCAAATACTGACCATTATATAAGGTCAGAGTGAAAACATGGGTGTTGTAACAGCTAAAATTTGAAACGTTTTGCCATCTCAGAAACAAATAAGCTTAACGCAATTTACTTTTCATAGCTATAGTGAAAACAAATAAAGTCATAGAAATTATTGAGTAATTCTTCCACTACACATTTGAAAGCATGCAAGACTTACTAAAGAGGAAGAAAAAAAATCTTTGTCTCATTTTGTATCTCAATTTTAAACAATGCATGCTACCAGTGAATATTTACAGGCTGATAATAGGCTAGTACAAATTCTAGAAGACACAACAAAAATGATCTGCAGTCTATTCACAAACCTTTGCCATGTCTCAGTGTTTGGGGATGGGCGTATGGACTGCCTCCACCACCCTTGAATAGAAGTCTATTGTGTGGGCTTGTTCCATTGGGATCAATGGGACTACATGTGCAATGAGATGCTAATGAACACCAGAAACGATGGTAAAATCTGGCCTGGCTAAAGCATAAGGCTGTTTTTATAAATCACTTCTGAGCCTCTTGCTGTACTTCTTTCAGCTGAGCTATTGAAACTTCATATGTTCAGGGAGGCCTGACTATATAAAATAACTTTTTTGCATCACATAAATCACGTTTTCCCACCCTTACAGTGTGAATCATTTTCCATTCTCATCTTGTTTAAAGTTGCAGTCCATTTGCAGGGACTATTGCACTGTTAATGTAAATGTGATTCCAGAAATGGAAAATAAAATACACTGGAGAAAAATAAAATCAAACACAAGTATAAAAGAGAAGAATGATGGCCAGAAAGCAGGCACATGGGAAAGCATGGTGCTGGTAGTGTGTAGCCTAATGGTCATTGCCCCACCACACCCGCAGAACTCCCCCTTAAGAAAAGTTCATGTCTCACGTAAGGGGGACGACAGTCCCAGGTGCACCTCAGAAAAAACCCAAGCAACAGTGTAACTGTGCTAAGCAAGTGTTTAAGGCCAGGCACAGGGCTGCTGTGATGTAAGAGAAGAGTGGTTTTCTTGGTCCTCCCTTCAGCCAGGGGTGGAACATATGATGTATTATTTAGCTGGAAAACGTACAAATCTACGGATATAACACTGGAAGCCTGTAATTCTCAGCAGCTTGGAGCAGGCTTAGAAGTGTTCAGACACAATAGTAATGAGGATCATAAAAGTCCCACCTCTGTCTCTTAAGAGAGAGAGAGGGAGAGAAGACTAGGTCCACCAACATCATCTTTTCTCACCAGCTTATGGCAAAGGTTAATTATTCACTATCGAAACACTGATGAACTGTGGTGTTTGTTTGCTTATTATGAGACCTGTCAGGAACAGAACCAAACCTTACTGAAGCTGACTGATGTCTCTTGGTTTCAATAGACTCGGAGGTCAGGCCCCTAAAATTCAAATCACCAGTGCTGTTCCTCACAATAAAGAACCAGTGAGCACTTTAAGGAAGCCCTCAATTACTCCAATGAGATCATTTGGTTTTTAAACAAAAATGCTTTAATTGGGGGCAGACCCTTTCATATTTATTTCCCAAGAAGGAAATCGATTAGCAAAATGTTAATAATGAGATCTTAAGAGAGCCCATGCCAGCTATAGACACCAAGCTCAGCTAAGGGAGCTCACATTTTCTTTTCAGACACCAGTGCTATGCAAAACTATTTCCAGGGAAGAACCCCTGGGTGAAAAGCAAGTTATCTTCTCTACTTTGCTAATACCACTTCCATAACCATTTTGCCTGTTATTCTTTTGCACCCGAACCGAAAGGGAGTGTCCAGTCGCAGCAGTTTCATGTATCCAGATGTAGTCTGAAGCCATCATCCCTTTTCTCTTTGCCAGGAAGATGCTTCCTTGCAGGGATGCTTAGCTGGGTCCCTGATAAAACACTACGTTTTCATGGAACTCAGTGGCTTCAGATACTGCCAGCAAATTTGATTTAGAGAGGAAATACATGGGACATGAATGATTCCTCAGTGGAAGTTAGTGCCTCTAGTCCTCTGTCTGGCTGTCAGAAATACTGCTGACTGGAAGCATGGGATGGAACAGGATCTTGGGAGCTACAGCCTGTTCTCAACCAGTTTGTACACAGCAAAACAAGCAGCTGGCACTGCTCCTATGCTACCCCCTTTTTTCTTTGAGGTATTTTGTATACTTAAGATTCTTCCATACATAAATAATGTAATTCTGGAGTGGAATGACACACACTTAATCCACTCTTGCTAACAATTATTGCCTGTAGCTCAGCGAGACTAACAGGTGCAAAAAATATGGATATACTGAGGTGTGTAAAACCTTCGCTGAGGGGAATAGTATGTACATAGATAAGATAGATAGATAGATAGATAGATAGATAGATAGATAGATAGATAGATAGATAGATAGATAGATAGATAGATAG
>JAYRBT010000114.1:50505745-50532424 GCA_036023395.1 Myiotriccus ornatus
TAGATAGATAGATAGATAGATAGATAGATAGATAGATAGATAGATAGATAGATAGATAGATAGATAGATAGATAGGAAAGACAAGGAAACAAAAATCAGACTTATAAAAAATAAAGAGAAAGAAAAATAAATATTTATTTTTCATTTTATAGCTCTATATGACTGATGTTCACATGTGCAGTGGGACATAATTATTCTCACCACTTCTGAAAGCGAAATTCAATTTAAAATTAAGTTCATAGGTACATATGTTTTGAGTTGTGTTCTTTTCTTATCAGCTTCTTTACTAGGTGAACCTCTACTCCACAACTGGCTGGTGTGTTGCAGTCAGGGATTCTGCAGGTATTGCTGCCTTTTTTCTAAATTGCAGAGGCCTAGTCCTGCATCATTAGTGTATGTGAACTATTCAGAACTCACTGATGATTTGTGGAGCATGTACACACCTGATAGCCTCCATGTTTTTCAGTATTTTAAGGGTTTCCATCTATCTGAAATCCTATAGAGTCGCTTGTACACAGAAAAATTTTGTGACATCAAAATCATCAGAATCCACGTACTTAGTTCCTTTAATCTGGATATTCATAGCAACCTTTCCCCATGTATTTTTATTGAAGTAAGACTTGGAGTTGCAAAAATAGCAAGTTAACAAAATATTAGCTCAAACCTGGCACATTTTATTAATGAGAATAAAGACCCACTGGGCTTTGTACTGGCTTACTCTAGTATTAGTAGATTAATTCTAAATATATTGATTTCAGTTAATACTCACCCAGGATTCCATGCCTTTAAAGATAAAAATAAATGGAAATAACTAAGAGCCCATCTTCGGTATTTTAACAATATTTCAGTTTTCTTCAGCCTATTTCATATACTCTGAAATTTCATTTCTGCCCTAAAAAATGTAAAACAAATATATACTTACTGGAAAAAAAAAGAAAAAAGTCACTTAGAGGACATTCTCTGGGGTACAAAAAGGTTTTTTTCTTTTTCTCTCTTTTTTTTTTTTTTTTTTGTTTGGGGGTTTTTGTTTTGTTTTTATTCTGGTTGTCTATGTTCCTGTCCCTTAATGAGTCACAACAAACAAGAGCTTTTATCCTAGTGAGCAGAAAGACTGAACAAAAGAATGAGTGAATTAATTAATTGATAAATGTATTTTAAAAAGGCTCCACCTCGTCTGCTTCAAAAATCTTTCACTATGCTAGAGAGAGGTTTGTTACACTAACTAATATTAAAGCCTTAATTTTTGAACAAGATGATTTGTTCACACTTGGAGTGATTGCCAAAATGCAAGCTATGCAACATAGACTCTGCCTTTATTAATGTGTCTAATAATCAGGAAATCACCTCCACCATTGCCCTCAAGGCAACAAGGAAGGCAGTCTATCAAAAATGAAAGGGAAAAAAGCAGATTTTCCCATTGCTTTTTCAGAAATGCCTAATGCACTTGTTTTATCTTAAGGATTTGCCTTGCCAGAATGAACAGTTCGCTTACGTGTGAAGTATTTAGCTTAATGTGAAAAAAGACACTCTTAAGATTTTTTCGCTTTTGTGTTCTAAACACGGTGATGCTTACTTGTCTTGCAGCAACAGACAGGGTATACAGTAACAAACTGCAGGCAGAGGACCTTGATTTGCCTACCAAACCCCAGTTTGCCAAAAGTTTGCAGAAGGGCTGCTCTAAAGAGAGAAATGGGAAAGCCACGATACTTGTAGCTCCTTGTCAGGGATATAGCAGAGCCCCACCGGTGGCACTGAAGGAAAAGAGCTGGTAGCTAAGGGGTGTTGGATTAAGGGGGGGTGGGGGTGGGATTTGTGTCCCCCGTCCCAGACAAAGGTCCCTGTCCCCCGCAGGAAGGTGCTGAAATGCAAAGCAAGCTCCCAGTTCCTTTTCTCTCTCTTGGTGGCATTTGGAAGTGTAAAGCTTTGAATACCAATTGCTTGAACTGGACATATGTGAATCTCTTCTAATCCTACTAATCCCGTCCCCAAGTGCTTCTTTGTATGTGGAGGCAACACACATAGATCTAAGTGAAAGTGGCCATAATCCTGGAAATGTGGAAAAATGTCCCAGTGTGGGAGTTGGGAGAGGGAAAAGCTCCCCAGCGGAGGAGACCCGCTGGAAGAGCATTGTGTTTGTCGACTGAGCAAGGGGCGGCAGTGGGGGCAGGGGAGACATGAAGGAGAACTCTCACCTTCCCTGAGCTGTGAGGAGGAAAGCAAACCCACTCAGCAGGAAAGCTCCCTTGCAAACAGCCATCGCACACTTGAGCAAACCCGCAGAACTGAGACAAAGTTTCCAAACGCTGGGAAATTCACCCACCGGCAGCTTTCAGCAATGTGAGCTCAGCAGGCTAGGCACTAATGTGCTGACTTCATTATTTCCCAACCTCGCCCCGCTGAATGGCAGATTTATGTAGGGAACGGTGGGCTATCACTCCATCCTTCACTGGCCACAATGATAGAGAGAGGAGCTGGGATCCTGTACCCAGTCAACAGCACTAGCTCTGTCTTTCGGGGGGACCCTCTTACTCTGCGCAGATGTGAGAAGTGGGCCATGTAAGCAGACATTCTTGCCAAATAGTAACAGGGCAGCAGAGACCAAGTCAGATTGCAAGTGACCAGATGTATTATTATTCCTTCAGCCTCTCTGAAAACTGATTTCAGGCAACAAATCCTCTAAATGTACATATGTAAAAGGATAGAGACAGAAGAAGCTTCTATGTCTTTGATTCAACACAAACCTCAGCATTTGACCAGGCTGTTATTTAAAATTAACATCCACCTGGATACTAACAAACCCTATGAGCTTTCCAAGTATACAAGTCGTATAATTCAGCCACACGAATTTCCCCAATGTCAGACATCTAATTTACATTTCCTTGGCTAGTCACTGAATAAAACGTGTTTATACCCCACAGTAGATCGTGTACAAGGAAATTAATCTGGTTTTTGTATGCACTTTCAAAAGATTTTAAAATATGGAGCAATTGATAACATTATTTGCCAGCCAAATCTTTATTTTGCTCAATAAATCTCCAAATAAAAACATGTTAGGTAAGAAAATCTAAGGCTATATATTCCCTGGGAGTTGACTTTTTTATTACCTCACCAGACTTTGGGCTTTCATAAATACGTGTCAACTGAAATTAACCTGCTGTTTAGAGATAGTATAAACCATCCCAAAAATCAGCCTGGGGACTGGAAGTCCTTTTTTTTTTTTTTTTTTTTTTCCTACACAAGAACCTTCTGAATGTCACAGGGACAGAAAATGAGGATAGATCTTTAACTTTGCATGGATAAAGCAATAAGATTGCCTCTTGGAAACACAAAAAGCCAAACCCCACAATGCAGTAAAATAACTTCATTAGCAGGAAACAGCTCAGGGAAGAGTTTTCCAGTGTGCATCAGAGAACACACAGAATAAAATGGGATGAGAATAAAACTCTAGCTAAGCCTAGTACTGTTAGACTCTGTGGACTTGACCCCACTGCTGATGACAGAAACACTGCTCATGTGGAGAACTAGTCTTGGCATTCAAGGGACACTGCTGATATCACATGGACAATACTCTCAAACTCCAGCAGAGCTGCCCTACCTGCAGTCTGGTCAGGGGGTGAGGGAGTCTGGTGGAGTACAGCCCTTTAGGGCAGAGACAAACACCAGGGTCAGGGTACATTGGCACACTTGTTCCCCATTTTAGACTTCTCAGCCTGTAGCCCAAGGGTGCCTGTGGTGTCTGCTCCCTCAGGACACTGTGCAGTTTACAGACAGAGCAAGGGTACCATTTTTTCTGTCAGTGTTGAGAGTTGTGACGAATCCCAAAGTGTCTCCAGGCCCCAAGGCCAGAGGCAGCAAATGGCCCATGTCCATATTATTGGGGTCCCCTTCAGAAGAAGCTGTCCACATGGCCTCTCCTTCCTGGGTGGAAGCTGCAGCCATGTGGTAGCCAACTGGCCATTTCATGCCATGACCAATAGAGCCCTTGGCCTTACTTGTGCCCCAGCATGGGTGGTGCTGTGATGACCCTCAGCTGCTGCTGATCCCACTGCCTCCCCCTGAGTTCCAAGGCATTTCGAACAGGACTCAGTGCTCTCCACAGTCTCAGCCTGTGTGGTGAAGTGGCAGCAGGGCCCATAAGAAACTGATGCTATTGACACATGAGCACAGACAATTTTTGGAGGATTGCAGTTGCCCAAAATTTTTATGATGCTTCCTGTGTTTTGTGGACCCTTCTCCCCAGTCTCCATTTAGTCACTCTGCCTATCTTGCTAAGACATTCCCTGAAGGAGCCATGCGGCTTCAACCCAAGGCCTGTTTGTTATGAGGTGATAGTTGGTAATGCTGCAAGCAGGTCAACATCTATGTCATGCTGTGCCAAGGCAAACCTTTGTTGTACTCGGCAGTGGAAATATGGGACATGGGACACAGCAGACTTCATGTCAGGACAAGACATCTTGAAAGAGAAAGTCTTTCTAGAAGTGCTTCAAATGCTGGTTGGCAAAGGGTCATACCTGGGTGTGACCCATAGGGTGGGACAGTGACAGTGTAAGTGGGCCATCCTCAGCCTGTCATATAGCTGTGCAAGGGCTGCTGACAGTGGAGTAGTCCTCATTTGCAAGCAAATTCTGTAGCATAGACCCTGAATTGTGCCACAGTGAAGAAAATCAAGCCTAGATATTGCTGTCTCTGCTTGTCTGCAGTCATCTTGGTACATGAACTTTTGGACATGGGCAAATTTTTTCCCCCTAATACTGCCATAAATCAAGGGCATTATATATAGGATACATAAGCTAGGATTCTCACTGTCATTTTGTTCTCTTTGATGGATTCATATCAGCCAGGGATCTGACCCTATTTCTATAATCTGCCCCAAATGTCAACAATTAGAGGCTGTTTCAGTTTAAATCAATGAAGCATTAATATCTTTAAAATAATTTAGTTTTGAACTATTGCAAACAAAATGAAGAGATGTGGCACTCTGTAGGCCACTGAAATAATTTGAATGAATATGGAACTTAATATTTACTGTTGGGATCTACACAAATTCAAGAGCCAAAGGCAAGATTAGTTGGATTAGTGCTTCAGTGGTCCTTCATTATCCACCTCTCCCTCAGTGACATGATTCATGTCTTCAGTTAACTGTGTTTATTAAGTGAAAATTATGAAGAATTGAAGTAAAAGTACACATGTAGAAGGAGGATGTTCAATCCTGCTAATCTTGTTCAGAATGTTATTGTATTTTATTAAATAGGAAATTTCATTGAGGTCTCCTACATGTTCTTCCAGTGTTAAGACTAAGAGCCTCACTCTGTCATTGGAAAACAGAGATGCAGAAATGTGGTACAATTCAGTTACTTGCTACCCAGGAGACAAGCAGAAAACAGAATCTGGTCCACCTGAACATGGGATTTCTGAGCACAGACCACTCTTTTCTTCCACTAGTTTACATTGCTTTCTAGGCTGTGGTAACAACTGGACAACTACTTGCGTGTTTGAGGATCCCAGTCTGCTTCCTGTGGGGGAAGCACAGGGGGAAGGAACCCCACAATAGTAGGAATTCATGCTTGGCTCTGCTGCAGACACTCTCAACACTAGGCCGGTTTTACAGCTGTCTTGCACACGGATGTCTTGATGCACTGGAGAATCAGGCTGCTCTTCTGGAAGCTGAATTTATTGATCAGCTTGGTATGTGTTGAGGAGAAGTAAGAGATATAAATAACTTGAACTGAAAAAGTCTGCCTCTTTATATTGGAGCATCAGCTGACATGACCTATAAAGTTCAATCCAGTCGCAAAGCAAAAAGAGGGAAGGGGGTTGCATGTGGCACAGGCAATACAAGGGACATGAGCATAACATCTACTTCAGTCTTCAGTTAAGTCTGCAGCTGAATCTGAAATCATCCCGTTTATTTACTCATCATGCAGGTAGAAACCATTTCCCGGGGCACATTTCAAACAGCCTTTTAAACAGTCTGTTAAACCAAAATTAAATACGACCGCATTACTTTTTAATTTTTCACTGCTTCAAACCAGATTTAATTAGGCACACTGCAACCTTGAAAAAAGTCTAAGAAACAGGGAAGTGATATTGATTCTTTATTATCACTTTAATTGTCTATTCTGATGTGCCAGAACTGAAATAATCTTCCAGCTGCAATGTCTAATGAACTCCAAGATCAAACATGATCTTGCTAATTATGGAGTTAATGAGGACAAGTTCACAGGCAGAGTTAAGTTAGTAACTACATGTTTCAAAGCATCTTGAAGCTCAATAAGATCTTCATTTGGTGCTATAATGGTATACATTTTGCATTTCTCCTTTCTGAACATGTTACAGAAGGGTACCCTATGTATGGTATATGCTGCTAATCGTGTGCAAACGACACAAAGACAACTTCAATAAATTAGGAGACTGGCTATTCATAAATCAACTCAACATGGAAATCTCATTTACATTACTGCTATCCCATGCAATGTGTTTACACACAAATAATGCCAACATTAGCATGGGAGGGGGCCGAATTTAAATTCCACATCATGTTTCTGAAGCCAAACCATCAAGAAATGGCAATCAACATTGTAAATGAGCAAACAGGCAATATTACAAAAGAAGTACTATTGAATCAGGCCTTTGAACCCACACAGCAAAATGAACCTTATAGCTGTATCTATTTCAGGAGCATACTTACGCTGGGCACAAGTGGGATAAGACAATCACAGAATCACAAAATATGCTGAGTTGGAAGGGATTCACAAGAAACATTGAGTCCAACCCTTAGCCCTACACAGGACTACCCCCAAGAGTCACACCATGTGCCTGAGAGTGTCATCCAAACACTTCTTGAACTCTGTCAGGTTTGGAGCTGTGATCACTTCCTTGATGAGCCTGTTCCAGCACCCAACCATGCTCTGGGTGAAGAACCTTTTTCTAATATCCAACCTAAACCTCCCCTGACACAGCTTCAGGCCATTCCCTTGGATTCTGTCACTGGTCGCCACAAAGAAGAGATCAGTGCTTGCCCCTCCTCTTCCCCTCACGAGGAAGTTGTAACTGCAAGGAGACCTCCATTCAGTCTCCTCTCCTCCAGGCCGAACAGACCAAGTGACCTCAGCCACTCCTCATACTACTTCCCCTCAAGACCCTTCACCATCTTTGTTGCCCTGCTTTGGACACTCTCTAAGAACTTAATATCTTTCTTATATTGCAGTGCCCAAAACTGCACACAGTGTTTAAGGTGAGGCCACCCCAGTGCAGAACAAATTGGGACAATCTCCTCCCTCAACTGTTTGGCGATGCTTTGCCTGATGCCCCCCAGGACACTGTTGGCCCTCCTGGCTGCCAGGGCACTGCTGACTCATATTCAAGTTGCCATCAAACAGGACCCCCAGCTCCCTTTCCATGGCACTGCTCTCCACCATCTCATTCCCCAGTCTGTACGTACATCCATGGTTGCCCCATGGAAAGCGCAGAATCCAGCACTTTCCCTTCTTAAACTTCATACAATTGGTGATTGCCCAGTCCTCTAATCAGGCCTTCCAGGGAGTCAACAACTCCTCCAAGTTTTGTGTCATCTGCAAATTTGCTTAGTATCCTTTCCAGTTCTGCATCCAGGTCATTTATGAAGATTTTGAACAGCACAGGGCCCAAGATGGAGCCCTGAGGAACCCTACTAGTGACAGGTCACCAGTCTGATGTTCCCCCCTTCACTGTTACCCTCTGTGCTCAACCCTGAGCCAATTGCTGACCAACCACATGATGTGTTTATCCAGCTGTGTGCTGGACATTTTGTCCAGAAGGATCTTGTGAGAGACAGTATTGAAAGCTTTACTGAAATCCAAAAAGATTACATCAACTGGCTTCCCTTGATCAGCTGGATGAGTTACCTTGTCATAAAAGGAAATCACGTTTGATGAGCAGGACCTTTCTCTCATGAGGCCGTGTTGGCTGTGACCACTAACTGCGTTATCTTTCAGGTGTTTCTCAATACCACCCAGAATAATCTTTTCCATAACTTTACCAGGTACTGAAGTGAGACTGACAGCCCTGTAGTTTCTGGGGTCCTCCTTCTTGCCCTTCTTGAAAATACAGACAGTGTTCACTGGTTTCCAGTCAGCAACCTCTCCAGATTTCCAAGACTGCTCAAAAATCATCAAGAGAGGTTTTGTGATGACAAGGATTCTTGAATGAATCCCATCAGGTACCACAGATTTTGAGGGATCCAGCTGGAGCAGCAGATCCTGCACAATTTCAGGGTCCACTGGGAGTTGATCTTTCTTGCAGTTATGGCACTCCAGCTCAGAGCACTGAAACTTCCTTGGTCTGTCATACCTCTTGAAGGCAAAGAATGTGTTAAACACCTGTGCCTTGTCTCTGTCCCTGTTTGTGAGGTGCCCATCCTAATCCTGTAGTGGGCCAATGTTATTTTTACACTTTCTACTACCATTAACATATTTGAAAAAACTCTTTTTATTGTCCCCCACATTTCTGGCCTGCTTCAACTTCAAAGGAACTTTGGCTACACGAATTTTCTCCCTACAGTGGCAAGCAACATGTCTGTATTCTTCCCACATCAACTGACTTTGCTTCCACTGGGCATACGCCTTCCCTTTTTTACCTTATTTCCAAGAGAAGATTACTGTTCAGTCAAGCCAGTCTTCTGCCTCTCCTGCTTGACTTCTGACATTTGGGAATTGCTGCTTCTGTGTACTTAGGAGGTGACGTTTGAAAAGTGACCACCACTGATGGACCCCAGCAGCTGCAACAACACTTTTCAAAGGGGACTTTACTCACTAATTCCCTGAGCAGCCTGAAGTTTTCTCTCCTCATGTCCAGAGTTGAGGTTTTGCTGGCATTTTTCTCCTGTCAACAGAGATTTTAATCTCAATCTCTTCATGGTTGCTGTGGCTGAGACAGCTACTAGTACCCACTTCGATCATGACATCCGCTCTGTGGACAAGCAGCAGATCAAAGAGGGCATCTTTCTAAGTCATCTCCCTTAGGGCCTGTTCCATGAAGTTTTCATCCAGGTTTTTTTTGAATCTTCTGGCCTGGGTTGTACCAGCTGTGTGATGCTCCCAGTTAATGTCTGGCAAGTTGAAATCCCACATAAGGGCAAGGGCAGTTGACTTGGAAGTGTCCCTTAGTTCCTCAAAGAATAATTCATTGATGTCATTGTCCTGGATGGGAGGTCCACAGTAGACTCCTACTATGACATCCATATTATTTATTTGTCCCTTGATTATTACCGAGAGAGTCTCAACTGTGCCATTGCCAGCTGTGAGCCTTATACAATCTAACCCTTCTAGTATATACCCCACCTCTTCTGCCTCTGCCTATGCCTCCTAAAGAGCCTGTAACCATCCAGTTACAGGGCACTCCAGTCACAGGACTCAACCCACCAGAGTTCACTTATGCCAGTGATGTCAGACCTCTGGGATTGGGCCAAAGCTTTGAGCTCTTTGCATTTGTCTCTCATGCTGAGTGCATTGGTTTAGAAGCATTTCAAGTGTGGTACTTTCTAGTCACTATCATGTGAAGCAGATTGAGGGATCCCATTAGTGTTTGTTTCCTCAAGTATCTCACGCCATTCCATCACTCATCACTGGCAAGCCTGGTATTTTCTGTTTCCCCCTTCCAAGCTGTTTTAAAGCTCTGTCAATGAGCCTGCTGGTTCCTGCGCTAGAAGTCTTTCTCCACTCTGAGAAAGTCTCATCCTATCAGGTGTCGGTAGATCAGGTGTTAAATGGATCATTCCATGATGAAAAATCACAAAATTTGTGTTTAAAGCAAGCTGTTCTTCTCAGTCCTCTTAGGAAATATTGTATCTAAAAATTGTTGTTTCTCCAATTGTTTTTAAACAGAGTTTGTTCTCTGTTTATCTTCTGCTTTCCCATGTTTCTCTTCTAAAATTGCTGATAGCCTTGGAGTTGTAGCTGTTCCTTCTCTCCTTGCACAACAGATGGTCCTAGAGGGTCGGCAAGGTTTGTAATTGCAAAAAAAAACACAGACAACCAGAGTGCTGCACCTCCATTATTTCAACCAGCAGCAGTTCGTCACAGTGGTTAAAGTTTGTCTGCATCCAGCAAAAAATTACGCTGGATTAAATAATCAACTCCACGTGCTTTGCATTAAGTAAATCATGTCATATGGAAATAAAGATCTTCTGACAACATACTGTGATTACTTTAGAGCTCACAGTTCTGGACTGAGAACAGTAAAGCAGGAGATATCACATAAAGGCTAAGGGACAACAGCAATGCCCATGAATCCCTGAGAGGTCCAGGCAAGCAATGGAGCCTGCAGTAGTGCTGCATAACATGACTACCTCTTGATTTAGAACTGTAAATATACAAATTATTTCAAATTTCTCTTACAAGTACATGGGAGATATAGCTCCATTTAAACAAATGGAGAAGTCCAGGTGCCCAACATTGAAATGCAATTTTGTCTTTTCATCAGATCTGTTTTCATACAATGTAGTTCTTCAGGCTGTGGTTATGTGAACCATCTTTTGGTTCCAGTCCAGATTGACTTGATTCTTTCTCCTGCATGATGTCCTCTGCTATGCTACTACAGTTGTTCTCATAACTCCTGTGGCAAACCTTATCAAGAAACTGATCTGTGTGAGAAATAAAACATCATATTTTTTCTGGACTTTTTTTCAACCAGTTTGGTGTGATGGTTTAGACCTGGCTCCCAGCCAAATGCCCAAACCCACAGCGAAAACCTCCCCCTCCCCTCTTTTCCCAGGGCAATGGGAAAAAAAAAACCTATATCAACTGATGAATCCTGAAGCCAACTGAATTATATCAAAATTGGTTAATGTCCTCATTTACTGCAGTGCAACAAAACTCATTGTGCTGAACAGGAGCGGACAGGCTGGAGTGAAAGTAGAGGTGTAAAGAAAACAAGGAGAGGATGGTTAGAGATGGTTTAAACAGCACTACCACAATATGTATTGCAGATTAAAATCAGTCCTCAGAGCAATTTCATCTCTTACAGCTGGTTTATGACCTCCAGTCTGACTGCACTGCATTGGTTCCTTCCTCTGCCAGTACTCACAAAGGGAGGCAGGACAGCTCCTGGATTTCTCTCTCCCTTGCTGCTGCTCCCATTTGCTGCCTGGCACTCAGACTCCTGTTATTTCTGCTAATGAGTCTCGTAGTGTTTCTCTTGGCCACCCTCACTTCTTCAGGCAAATTGGTTTCCATTTGATGGCTCTGTGTGTGAGACTTGGCATCTGAAATACGTATCAGTTCAGACCTCTCTGACCATGGAGGGAGGGTGCGAGGTACCTAGTTCAGCCTCTCTCAGCATTGCCACAAAGCTGCCTCAGACACATTTTTGTTCACTGTGCTGGCTGCTGTTTAGTTTGTGGTGCATAACTCTTCCCCGTGCCTGGTCTGAAGAATTTGGACTTCTCACTGATGGACTATGAATAGCATGATGAGAGAAATCACAGAGTCAGCAGTGTAACAGTGCCAAGGGGGAGCACCTTGTTCCTTATGTAGATAAAGCTACATAAGACACCCCAAGAAGACAAAATTGGTTCTTGGAGTAGGAACTAAAAGAGGTTCCTGCATAAGCTTCTGTGTCAGGGAAGGGAGATAAGAGAGAAGCTAGAAATGATGGAAGAACCTTGAGATCATACTGTGTAGAGTAGCTCTGATTTGTGTTACGTTTGAGTAGTCTGCATGAGCAAAAAGTGGTGCAGCACGACATCCATCCTTTCTAAGCCGAGGAGAGTGCTGGCCATCTAATAGAGTAGAATCTGTAACCTATTATGTCTTCATGGAACAGAAAAAAAACTCTCTAAAATAATGTTAACCAGAATTATCTTTTTCTTTACAACATAAATTCTAACTCATCACTTTGTATGTTGCTGTGTAATAAGTCTTTTTAAGCAGTCCCTCAATATTACCAAATGTTTTCTTATACCTCTTAAAATAAGGAATGTTTTTCCATCCTACATGGTCTTTGGTTTCCATTCCTTTCGGTGTGATTTCTGCTTTGTTCCTTCTCTGTGTTAGGAGATGATAATGAGGTTCACGCACCTTCTGCTCTTGTGTTTGGAAATCTACCCTGGGTTTAGCTCAGCTGCAATGAGCTGAGAGGCTTCCCCTTGCATGCCGCCAATTTTCGGTGCACTCATATATGGCTGACGCAGTAGGGGGCTAATCCCAACAGCAAACATTATACTCTTTCCATACTCACACTGTGGAATCAAGGGTAAAAAGTTCTCTTTGAAGCCCCTTTTCTCTGACCGGTCTGGCAAGCTAACATGGACTTCCCAGGTTCTGGACAGAATTCAAATGTATCACAGTGCAGCTCAGTGACTGTTGCAATTGTCCCAGGCCCTTCCAGCACACCAGTCTTCCTGTAGCATGTGATCAGCAGGACATGCTTCTTTTACAAGTAGAAGGAAGCCGTTTATTTAAGCATGGCTGCAGCCAACATTTTTGAGCAGTTTCCCACTGCAAATGTGCCTATTTTTATCCATCCACTATCTCCAATGCCTTATGCTGCTGTGTGCACTACTGTGAAACAGAAAATAAGTGATTTAGTGAAATTATTTCTGATCACTGGACATAGGTTGAGCTAGCAAGTCTACCAATGGAATAATGTTCAAAAGCTCATTCCCTTTTTAATTTCAATAACAATAGAGACACATTCTGTGCTCAATCTGGAAATAAATGTTGCCCATATTTGGATCTCAGTGGGAGCTGCGCATGTGGAATTTGGCCCAAAGAGTCATGTTGCAAGATGCTTGTTTCCCTTGCCCTGCTCCAAATCTTGATTCTCCTATTTGTAGACAAATAACATCTGACTGTGACAGAGTCTGTGTTAAAGTCTCTGACTGATGAAAGATTTTTGCTATATATGTGCATGATGGAACAGAATAATTTTACTGATCTCTTGGGGATTACTCAGAACTGGACCGACACAAGAACCACATCTGTTGTGTATCACCCTGGATGATTTTTATCAGGTCCTTGAATCATAGGTAGGTCTTCCTTCTAGCTATGATTCCAAATAAGAGAGACAATATTTGCAGCATTACATATTTGCAACTGTTTCCTATATTAATCTGATTTTATTGGAATGCTAGTAAATTTCCAGATTAAGTGTATTGTAGAAGAGTAGATGATGCTTTATGCACCCAGTTTCTGCTCTTTGAAACCAGGACAATAAAAAGAATCACATGCAGGCAATCTGAGTAGGAATCTGCTTTCTTCCTCACATGCAGGAGATGGAATGCTTCCAATCAGACTAATTCATACAGCGACCAAAACTTCTTCAGTGTGCACTCATAGTTAGCTGTGAACATCACTCATTTAGGCTTCTTTGATACTCACAGATAAATGCATAGTGGAGAATAAATGTCCTATTGATGGGGAATTGGACAACTAGGACGTGGTCCTGAAAACTGTGAAGCAAAGGTATGTTTCCCCTGAATGGAAAGAACAACTTACTCGTGTAAGAATGACTTGCCTTCTCTGGGTGGGCCGGGTCCTTGGACAGGAGGAAGCCCCAGTTTGCAACAGGATGAAGTAGACTGGCATGAAACAGACATCATTTAGAAGTGAATTTCTTAGTACGCAAATTTGCTTTGATATTTCTCTCTCCCTGCTACATCTGCAGCTCAGCCTTTAGCTCAAAATGAAACCTTTGGGAGCAGTGTTCTCCACTTCCTCTGTAAGAGCCACAAGAGGCCACACACAGGACATTAAGGGTAACAGATCCACAGCAAGGCAAGCTAAAAAGTAATGGCTTTGCTTCTCCACATGGCTTACATCTGGACTTCACAGGTATTCTATTTTAAATTGTTGCAGGTATAAATAAGTAACGTGGGCCCCCATATTTCTCCTTTTGATCTGTTACTTGCCTTTGCCTTGTGTTTTCCCATACTGGAAGGTGTTTACAGCTACTCTCTCACGATGCAATACTCTCTAGAGCTGCTGCACAAATGTGGCTCTGAAAACTAATCAGAGAGCTGCTGGTGCACCATGACCCATCTGAGTCCATTTTGATCACTTAGAGCCTGTGTATTGTTGCTGAGGCATTATCAGAGTTGAACAAATGCAGAAGTACATTTCTCCATTATTCTACAGAGTAATTCATGGTACACTTAGCAAAGATTAAACAAATTAATATAAAACTTATACAAATAAATATGATTGTAAAACATTCATCAACCAGTGTGCAATAAGGAGGCTTAGCCTTGACAGTGCATGGGCATTAGTGTTAAAGCTCTCAAACACAATCCCAGTCTTCCAAATTCTGCAAATGGAAAAGCAAATGAAGAGGCTACTCCTACTACAGTAGGAGGCTGTAGTACTTTTCTGACACATTATGTGTTAGATTTCAGATGTATTGCTCTAATGAGAGCAAGAACTTCCCTACTCTTGAAGGCCCTACCCTATAGGGCTTAGAAATCCTTCCTGTGTAACTGCATTTTCAGCTTGCTTGACTACTTACCAAGGTCTTTATTTTTTCTTCCAGGGAAAGGAGGGAGGAGGGGACTTTTTCCCCTAGATCCCTTGTTCTCTCTGTTTTGCTTTGAATGTTGCGGTGTGTTTGGTTCCCCCCTCCCAATGTGCTCGGATGAC
This sequence comes from Myiotriccus ornatus, assembly GCA_036023395.1. Classification (NCBI taxonomy): domain Eukaryota; kingdom Metazoa; phylum Chordata; class Aves; order Passeriformes; family Tyrannidae; genus Myiotriccus; species Myiotriccus ornatus. The sequence goes on from JAYRBT010000114.1 coordinate 50,520,355, forward strand.
CCAAAAGAAAGAGAAGTTCTTTATTTTTTTTTTCATCCCTTTTCCCTGAGGAGACAGAGAGAGGGGGGGGGGAGGAAAAAGAAAGATTAAGATGTAAGCTGGCTAGATAAGCCTGGAACTGGGTTTATTACTACTGTTCAATAAGAGTACAAGGATATAAAAGCAAACCTGCTTTACTGGAGCTGGAGCGAGGTTGGTGGGAGACCTGCACTGATTGTGTGCCACTCCGAGAAGGGATGTTTCATTAATTACACATTAACTATGTGCACTGAGGAGGAGGCAGAGGATAAAAAATGCAGATGTTTCTGCTGCCCGACAGAATGAAAACCACTCTTGATCCTGTCAAAAGAACATTTTGAATCAAAGGGCTCCACAGAAGTGGAAGAATGAGTTTTGTGGCTGAGTGCAATGGTGAGGCCTTTTAATCATTAAACCCTTTTATAGCGGTAAAATGAACATCCATTGTCATGGCCACTCCAATGGGGCCATCGGAGCTGGTGAAAAGGGAATGCTTTACGAAGGGCACTAAAACAGGACACAACCAGCCCTGCTGCTGGATTTCTAAAGGTAACAACAGCAGTGCATGACAAAGAATGAAAAGATGGCCCAGGTTGGTTTGCTTAAATTACTTTCCTCCCCAAACCCTCCTTACAAGCAAAACATGCACCAGATATAATGAGCATGAGGACTTCACAGGCAGGCAGTTCCCCTCCTTTGTTTTCTCAGAGTTTTACTATCTTGGTTTAATTTTTTTTGTTCTTTAAATGAAAGCTCCTTACGAAAATGGATAGAAATGTTGTTTTATTCTTAATCAGTCTCTACAGTACTCATAAAGCCATTAGCATTGTGAAAGGAATGATCCTCTCTTGTATCCACTCCACCCCCAGTGCTCCAAGTATACAGGGACAGCAATATTGTAAGACTGTTTCAAATAAAACATCTCTAGACCATTTTTAGAAAACAGACTTAATTTTAATTTGTCAGGCCATGACCCTGGAGTTTTAGTTATACCCTTTCCTTGCTCCTTTCTTCTTCTTCCCTTTAATTTCTCAGTAGAAATGATTCAATAAAGTATTTCTCATATCAGTCTAGGAAGAATTAAAAGATTTATTTCCCAAAGTTCATATAAGCCTTGGAAAACCATATTGTCAGGTTTTTTGGAGCAGAACTTGTCAGAGAATAGTAACCTCATTTCATGGGGAGTTTCATATCTAGGTTTTGCTCCAACAGGAAAAAAAAGGGAATCAAATCTCAACTCCTAGGTAATCCATCTGACAGACACCCTGGTACCATGAATCTTGACATTCTGGACTGTGAAAGAAGCCATAAAAAGATGAAAGCTAAAGATAGCAAGGTTTTCTGGCTCCCAGACAATCATCCAAATGAACTGCTGAGGATCTGAGCACTTTGGGAGCTCTGGCTTTGGAGGAAGAGGGCGATCAGCTAGTTAGACTTTCATATGATCAGCAATTTTTTGAATTTGAATGCTGAACTCTGAACAAACTCTGAAAAAATATCAATGAGGCTGAATCAGCAGAATGGGATGAAAAATATTTTTATGAACTACATTAAACCAATTCTTTACAAATAATTTCTAGGATACAGCTTATAGTGAGAGTTTTATAGTTACTGTGGCATTTGGGATGCAAATATATTTTAAATACTGTATATATTAATTCTTGTATCAAATATAAAAAGAACTGAATAACATGATTTCTCAGGTGCCCTGGAGGCTATTTCTGTACTAACTGTGCTGTTAAGCTATGAATCCCATTTTATTTTTAGTTAAGGAAGAAAGGTAAAAGCACTAGTCTTATGATGCTTGATTACTATATAATCTGAGCTATGTGCTTACATAAGGGCAGAAGCCTGGAGAAACTCATTAAGAATATCTATATGAAGAAAAGAGCTTTATGGGTCCTCATCTGTGAGGAGATTTGATGAGATCATTTTCTGGGAATATTGGTGCAGGAATTGTCCTCACACTTCAGATGGAGCCAGCTCTTCGAAGCCGTGGAGGGGTTTAAATTATGCAGAAAAAGTGCTTCTTTCCAGATTTCCCAACCTTTCTATCAACTAAAAAAGTTTCTCAAAGACACATTTTCACTTTTGGAGGAACTCAAATGGTGTTCCTTATTTATTTAGTTAACTCTAGAAGAGGCCATGTGACTGGCTTAGTGCTTTGCTGGAGAGAAAATTCAAACCCATGCATAAGGAAGTAGCAGAGTGCTAAAGAAAGCACTTCATACAGAAGCAGCAAAGAAAACAAGTACTATAAAAATGCTTCCTCCCTGGCAGAAATCCAGAGGGATTGACAGATAATTCTGGGTGCAGCTCTGAGGCTCAGTGAGAATCCAGATGAAAACAGGTCATTACAGCAGGCTGGCCAGGATGACAGAGTGACAACCAAACTGCTGGGAGGAGTGACCTGCAGGAAGCCTTGAAAAAAGCTATTCAGAGATTTTCATTGGAATTACAGGTAACTCAGACTGCAGAAGACTGTTTTCTGTGCCTGCTATGAATGGCTACTTATACAGTTCAGGGAAAGGCTTGGACAGCTAGTCACTGCTCAAAATTGATTCAGGATCAAATATGTGTGTGGAATGATAATGATACAGGAGAAGATGATGACCAGCCCAGTTCTTATTGGAAATACTCAAGGCACATCTGGGCAATCTCTACTCTTGCACTACCTACAAAGATAATGATATTATAGTGAACTGAGCATAATAACATCCATCCTCTGACATGGGCTTCATAAGGACAGAGTGTTAAGCAGCAACAGCTCAGGCTGTGTACCCTGAAATTCTGCACTGATGCTGACCTAGACTCATGCTTGTAGAAGTTATATCGGTTTAAAGTATTTCTAGCTTTTCTTGGTTTCCCCTGGTAAAAACAGTGTTGTAATTATTAGCTTTCTGATTTTCCTTCTCAGTGCTGTCTGCAAGCTTTTATCTGCATTTTCAAAAAAATATTTAAATTAAAAATTACAACCTTCTATTATTTTAGTATTAGTGGTTCCTTGCTTCAAAAATATCTGGGGTACATCAAGAAGGAAATAGAGCTAACACAAGCATGGTTCAAATGAAATTAATTCAGAACTGTTATTCTGCGACCTCCGAGGAGGAAAGATGCTTTCCCTATTATGGCTGAGGTAATACTCCCACCTTTACTGAATCACACCAAACTAGCCTTCTGCAGCTATTAACAAGGAGCCATGCTCCAATCCTTTGTTTTGGCTGTGATCCACCTACCAAGCAGACTGGTGCTTCAGTCTCCATCCTGACACCTCCTTGGGCAGATGGCAAAACACCTGATGACGGTGGAAGGCTCAGACAAGTGGATTTCCTTGGCTGGAGCTGAAAAGAAATATTGTATCTCCCTGTATCTTTACAGGCAAAGTAAAACAAACAATAAAGAAAACAAGGCCAAGAATGACATAAATTATTTCTGCTCTGCATTCAGAATCCTAAAAGTATTTCCAATATTTCCAAGAAATTTTTGATGCTCAGCATAGGTTGGGCTAAGGCACGCTGTTTTTCAGTAATCTTCTGTTCTGAACTTTGGGTACTTCGGTTTAGTCACCTAACCAACAGAAGGTACCCCCAGCTCCTGCTGGCTGTAAAAAACACCCTCCCGAGGCTTTGTCACAGATGTAACAAGTGAGGGTGTTGAGAAAGTCACTTGTTTGTAAACAAAGCATTTTACAATGCCTTGTGAGATGTTTTAAGTGAGCCTATGTCTCATAAAGCTCCTCAGGGATCTGTCCCAGCAGCAGCAGCAGTGCACAAAACAAAGTCACTTCTTCTGTTGCGCTTTATTCTGTTGTCATGTTAAAAGCAATGAATTTATTTCCCCCTCTCAGCCCTCCCTCAACTACTGCAGCCCTGCAGTAAATCAAAAAAGTAAACTCTCATTCTCATTGTGCAGGGCTTACTTCCAGGCCTCTACAGTTTCCACAGTAACTAATTAGAAATTTGCATCTCTAAGAAAGAATTATTTAATACTGATGTAAGCTCTTTTATTCTTTGGAGCTTGGCCTTTTGCTACTCAACTTCTGGTAGATGTTGGGCCTTAAGGTCATACTGTACAAACTCTGAATGTAGGTGGCCCTAGCCTTGCTTTTTTTATTTTGGATGATTCATATCCTGTGAAGAAAATGTCTTGCCAGGTTTTTGTTGAATGGCAAAGATTTGAAAGGCAGCACCCAATTCATTTAGTAGCCATTTGTTTTAAACTGTAACATCTTCCCCATTCCTCATTAGCTAACTCTTGTGTAATTGAGTCATGCATTTTTAGCCTTGTTAAACCAGTGGAGTTAGGTCACACTGATGCACCTTTTCCATTAGTTCCATTTGCTGCCCCTGGCTTTTCGCCTTTAAGCAGGTCTTTTATTTCACATGGCAGGAAAGAAAGCCTCGGATGCTCCAAGCGCACAGATACGTGTTTTATAGCTCAGCCATAGGTACTGTAAATCCAAGACACTGTCCCACAGTCTCAGAAAAGATATAAATACTGAGAGAGGAGGAAGTGGAGGCTGCAAAGTGAACAAAAGCCTTCCTGCATGTTCATGTTAGAAAATGGCTTGGAACAGTTTTTGTCCTAGACCAGCAAGTGCCCTTCCCAAAGCTGTGCTAGCTCAAACTTCAGCTGATTCCAACAGGCTTTACATCAGGCTCACAGTCAGTTTGCCAGCTCAGGCTCAGCAATTTTTCAGCTATTGTACTTTTGTACGAATGAGCTGTCAAGAAAGAAGCACATCCATTACCATCTCTTCCTACCATCAAATGGATCTTTTCCATCCTCTTCTGTCCAAGTTCTGTAGTGCTGTACCTAAAAGGACTTCAGTAGGACTCTTTTCATAGCCTTTTAATATTATAATTTTATAATCTTACAATTTAATATTATATATATTATCTTTAAAACAACCCATATATAAACTAGTCATATGTGCACATATGCATATATATATATGATTATATAAGCTTTTCATGGAAAAGGAACAGGCATGCTAGTTTCCTCTTGCTTGCAATCATTTCCGAAGAAGACACCACAATTGAAGAGGAGTGACTGCATCAACATAATTTTCTTATTCTGGAGTTGCAAATGATCAATTATTATAACTTAATATAAGTTGAATTAATTGAGATAAAAATAAATACAAATTCAAGACCACTTCCATTCGTAATGCCGTCTGTAGCAGAGGTATTTGAGAGACATAATGGTTCTGCACATGTGTAAAGGAACCACATCACAGACCCTTTTATTTTTCTTCTTCGGTCAAGGGAACTCTGAATTTAGAAACAAGCCTCAAATATTGCATACACAATATGATCCAATATGATCCAAGCATTGTAAAAGGCAGCCCCAAAAGATAATTATGGGCATCCTGGGTGAAACCCCAAATCCATCTAAGTCAGTATAAGAGTCACCAAGATCTGATGCATAGAGAAGGGTTAAAGAGCAGGAATGCAATTCTCCCTTCAGTGCACAGTTCTGTGCTGCTGTAGGAGATTTTGAACAAAAGTTACTTTCTTGTGTTTCCTAGTATAATGGAAGAATAGCTTTTGATGGTTTCTTCTTCCATGAGTTTATCCAGCTGCTTTTTGAACTCAGGTAAATCCTGGCACCCACACCATCCTGTAGAAAGCCATTCTCAGCTAAATACAATTAAGGACATCTTCTTTGAAGGTATTTTCCTATGGTAAGTATTAAGAGATAATATTTATCTGTTATTTATTCCAATCTATTTCTCCTCACATTGGAAAAATATGCATAGAGCTTTTATCTGAAAGATTCTCTTCAAGTGTGATTCAGCCCCACTGTTTTACTGTCTATCGTCAAAGACTGAGTCTGCATTTAATATTAATAGGTTAAGCTCAGGATTTGTAGCCCTAGTTCTCACAGTCTCATGACTCTTGCTGTGACTAAAGGATGCAATGCTATTGCCTGCACACAAGCATCTAATCCATTTAAGAGGCTTCAGGGCGTCCTGTCTGTTTGCCAACTGCTTCTCCAGAAGGTCCACTGTCTCCTTGGCCTATTTTGATCTGCTAACCCTTTGTCAAACTCCTGAAGTACACCTTTAGGGAAGAAGCCAGCTGATGATGTTTTCAAGAGATTACCAAGATATGATATTTCTGAGTGGGATTTGAAAAGCCTTTGCCTCTTGCAGTCTAGGATTCTGTTCCCTCTTCTACCTCTTACGGTTGAAGGGGAAAAAACCACACAGACAACACTAAGTAAATGTCAAAAGAGGAGGAGGATGTGACTGGCAGAAGTTTACCAGACCTCTGATAATAACGGTCTTCTTGGAGTCAGTTGTAACAAAAGTAAACAAATCAGGATACAGAGAGTTTTTCAAGGTTCCTGTGCCTCATCCTCACATGCTGACAAGCCATGTGTGAAGAGACATCCTGAAAATGTCTGTTATTGCAATTTAGGTGATAACCAGGTAAAAACTCAGCACTATATATAGACAGGAAGTTTACTAGGTGAAAAAAAGACCTCTAAGAAAGTGAGAAGCTTTTAATAAAATTTGTGACATTTTAGACTATCTGTGAGAAAATAATCTTATTTTGAATGGCCAGCATCTTTCCTGGTCAAAAACAAAGAGGCAGGTTTAATAAGAGTGCTTAAGTTCATTCTAGGAACTCCTGTCAGTTATTGTGTAATTCTGTGAACAGGCAGAACACCTCAGTGATAGTTTTGCTGCCCCAAAAATCTGACTTCTTACTTTACAATGGGAAAAGAACAGTTATAGATACGTAAGTAAGTATGGAAGAAGACAAGTATATTCATATATAAACCCACCCATGTGCACAAACTTCCTTCTTACTTGGCCTGATAACTGTTCAGTGAATGTCTCTGACTTTTTCAAAATCAAACAAAAGGGCACTTTTAGGATGAAGCAAGGCAAGTAAAAAGCTTTTTAGGAAAAGTTATGATTCCAGTTGAACAAATATGGGAACAATTATTTGTGTTTGAGTGGATGCTGAACAGCCTGGTTCACTTCTCTTTTTTTCTTTCCTGAGAACATTTACTGAAATGCATGTCTTCACATGTGCACGTGAACAAGTGGCTATTTACTTGCATTGCCAGATGGAAACAATTAGGCCCCCCCAAAAAACCCTTTATTTTGTCGTACTTTCTAAAAATCCTCCTTTCCTTCTAAAAAGCTTGCTTATAGGTTGTGCACAAACAAATAATAGCTGCAAAACTGGCAAAACCCATCAGATGAAACTATGCTCCATGAACCTTTCAGACTGTGCTCACCAAGTGAGAACAGGAAGAAACAGGAAATTTCAGTTGTGCCATCATCCAAATCTCAACCACTGCATCCAAATCACAGTCAAAGTGGAAGAGGGCCTCTGACCTGAGCAAAGAGGCTGTCTGTCTGTCAGTCACCTTAGCTGCAAACCTTAGTCACAGAGAGGCAGTAAAATGGGAATTTCCCATTAAGAACAACCCATCTTCACACCATTGGACACCTCCTTCCCCGGAGACACCTTCATTCAAGCTACCTCATTAACACCTAGTTGTTGAGAGCAATTAGGGAGTCAGGTAGATGAGTGCATGGGAAAGTTCACCCAGCTTTATGTGGCTTGCATTGTGGAGCAAGGTTCTTAGAGTGAAGCTTGACAGTGCAGGTGCCTGCACACCAGAGCTGGAAACTGGATTTACAATAAAGGGAGATGAAAATGCATAACCAAGGGCATCTAATCAGAGTAGTAGGAGTTTTGTGCTCTGGATGTCCCATAATTCAATCAATTAAAGTATGTTTTAATAGCAGGGTCTTTCATGACATGTATCCCAAGGCACTATACAAAATAATAAAATTAACAGCTCATGTAATTATTATGGAGAGAACACTACTATTTCTAGGTAAGATTTTATGCTTTCCACCATGAGCTTGGTGCCAGCTTTGCTGCCACTAGATCTGTCACAAGAAATTGTACTGTCCCAGAGTCAGAGTCACGGAATCACAGAATGGGTAAGATTGAAAGGGACCACAGTGGATCATCTGGTCCAACCTCACTGCACAAGCAGGGTCAGAATTATGTCCAAACAGTTCTTGAATATCTCCCGTGAGGAAGACTCCACAAATTCTCTGGACAATGTGTCCCAGTGCATAGTTACCCACACAGAAAAAAAAGTTCTTCCTCATATCCAGGTAGAACTTCCTGTGCATCACTTTCTGCCCATTGCCTCTTGTCCTACTGTTTGGCACCACAGAGAAGAGCCTGGCTCCAGATCTGCAGCTGTAAAATATAGCTAGAATTCTCTACACTCTAGAAAATTCTGCAAGGCACACGGGTGGTCAGAAAGCAGTTCATCATCACAGAAGTTGACCAGCTAGATGGAGGTCATTTTGGCACTTGCAGACAGTCCAGCATCAATCTCTACAGTCAGGACAGCAGTTTCTTTTCTGTGATGTGGTGCTGACTCCCACCAATCACTTCATAGGCCAGTGAAACATGGTCAGTGGGTTTTAATCAGGACAGTACTGGACTTGTTTACAGACTGAGTGCTTTATCTCCTCAAACATCCTCCTAATTGTAGCTATATGCCATGAATTAGTATTCTGCCAAGGCGACCTGGCAACTGATGCTGTGTTCCAGGACATTTTCATACTAGGATAATATGGGATGGGATCTTTAGTGACTTTAACCTGGGAAAACTCTGATGTAGACCAGCAGAACCAAAGACCAATGAGAATTCAGATGTGCCAAGGATACTACTCCGTGTATTTCTAAATATTTCACAAGGTACCAGCTGACATAAGGAGGCTGTTATGCAAATTTTCGTTACTACATTACAGTTCTGCATTTCAGACAGTTCAAGTTGTTGCTCTTATTTAAATCCCCAGTATGCTTTGCATACATTGTCAGGAGGAGATGCCTGACTGAAAAAAGCCCCACAGCCAAACAGGAAACGTAAAACCAAAACCAGTTATCCCCTCATTGCATTTACTTCTTATGAACAACCAATATTTAAGTTGATTTTCTTTGAAGCCAACATGGCATACTCCTCTGCTGCAATATAATATGCCAAGTGTTCCTCCCCAACCCCATGTTTTCAGCTAAGCCATGAGCCCTTTAACTGATGTTAGGATGTGATCAGCTGCTCCACCTTAGCTGTCCTTACCAGTGTTGATCAGAGGCAACTAAAATGTGCTGTAGTGGAGGGCTGGGAAGTAATTCTCTCTAGTTCAGAGCCCGGTCAGATGATTTCTGCAACTTGGAATTATTTCCTATCAAAAGGATTCGTGTGCTTCCTATGCCACAGCTGTGACAAACCTTCCCGAGTTTGCTAGGCATCACTGAGAGGCCTTTAAAGTTCACAGCAATGCCTCTATAAATTTCAAGATTAAAATAATAATTATAAGAAAACAAACAAACATCATAAGCAGGAGAAAAAAACACAAGCAACCACCTCCTACTTGCCACTGCATCCCAAAGAAATTATGCTGTTCCTCCTTATAAATAATAGGGGTGTGCAATGTGTCATTCCTATTCAGCGTTTGTGGGTTTTTTGGTGCTTATTGATGCTGCATCTGTTTTGTCAGTGCGTCAGCTAATGGAGAAAGTTAATTGTGTTGGTTGTAAGGCCACCTGTCACACACATGCCTCATTTCCATACTAATAGCCCAACAGTGGCAGGCAGTGTACTCCTCTGCAGTAACACACACAGCCTCTTTGGCAACCTGGGCCAAATGTGCCTATGCAGCAACTGCAGCCCTCTTCTCTGAATGCCTCCAGTGTTGTAGCTCTGCATTAACCCCCCGTGGACCTCCCCAGCCCAGAGGGGTTTTTTTAAACCCTTGCAGACATGCTGGGTGTCACGTTTTATTCTGGGACGGTGGCAGGCACAGCTCTGCTTCCCTGGCAGGTTGGGTGCCTCGTATTCTCCCTGACCAGCGGAATATTTTGCTCTCTTTGCGCTGTTGTATCAGGCACCTATCGCCAGCAAAACCTGGCGAGCACTCTCAGTAATGATGTTCACATCAGTGGTGAGGACCAGTTGAAAGTCCATCTCTTTTGTCCCTTCTGTTAGCATTTCGAATGAGGAAGATGATGCGGATTGGAGCCAGGGAGGGAAATCGTGCCTGCAGCTGAGGCAGACACAACCACGCTGGGTTGCAGTGGGTCTCAGAGAGACATAAATAATTTTCACTTTAGTGATAAAACCAAAGCCAGAAAAGCTATACTTGATGAATATTTTATTTTAACATATGGGAAGCTATTCTATCAGCCAAAATGGACAGAAGTTTTCCTTCCTTCTTCCTTTCCTCCTCCTTTTTCTCATACGGAAGATTATGTGAGTAAAGGGATTTATTTTGAACTATCAAGCCTGCTCTTGATCAGAGTCTATGACCCTTCTTGAAGTTTTCCTACAGCCTGCAAAAATCCCCCATAAAACTGATGGAATTTACACTAAAGGCATGCCTCATGAAGTAATACCTGGCATCTTGATGGCTTCAGGGGAAATTGGTCTTTGTGCTTTTTTAATCACTGTAGCTGAAATTAGAAATGCCGTATGTGACTATTGAGTTTGCAAAGGAACTAACTTCACATAGCCTATAAGACCAGCAGTGAGTGAGCTGCTACTCCTTTGCACTTTCTATCTGCAAGCATTTTAAAGAAAATACTCCAGATGTAAAGTATCTCCTAATGGTGTAAGCCAGTGATGCAGAGATTGCTGTGCATGCATCATGGGCAGGAAAGGAAACATCTGTATCTATCATGCATGAAGGAATATCCACTGCTTAGCGCATCTTATGATTAATGGCCCAGAGAAGATGCAGAGTTACAGCAGCACCAGCCATCAGGCTTTTGCTGGGCTTAAAGCAGATTGGTTTCACCTCCAAAGCTACACAGTTGTAGGAATTTCTCATTTCTCTATTGAGTCTCTTCAGTGGTGCCTGCAAGCATCTGTTTGGCAGCTGCTGTTGGTGTCCAGCTCACCCTGAGACTGAGGTGGGGATGGGCATCTCTAGCCAGCCCCTGTGGAGGGTTCTGCAGAAAGACTTGGGAAAGCACTTAGTCAAAGTGAAAGAAGTCTTGTCATTGGGACTGGAGTGTTACCAAGAATCTCATCCCAGGTCTCAGGTCAGAGTATCAGCAAATAGCAACAGCATAAAAGATGGTCCACTGCACATCACACCAGGTGTTAACACATTCTTTTCACTTTCTTTTGGTCCTTCAGTTGTTCATGTTTCCTGATTCCACTTAGCAGGCCAGAAGCCTTCTCTTACTGAAACAGAGAGTTTCACAGACACATAATCTTTCAGATAAAGTGGAAGAAAAACAGCAGCTAGGAGGAAAGTGGACTGAACTACTTTGTTCACACAGAAAAAAAGAACCTATTTGAGGAAATAAAAAAAAATATGACTGCTTTTAGACATTCTGTACAAGAAAATTGTTTTAAAAAAAACCCCACCATATAGAACACATGAATATATGTCTGTAATTTTTCCTTTCTGGCTTCTCTCACATTCTCTGCAGTAAGGTTTCCCTGCATCCTTTTAGAGAGGATGTGCTGATTAGTTTGAAGGAGGATACACTGGGCCATAAAAAGAGCAGTCTTTCAGGCTAGTGTGTCCCATTCTCACTGTGGCTGGTTTTGTGGAGAACAGTACTTCAAAAAATTTTAGTTTTGAAGTGTGTTTATTTGTTTTATGGGCATTGGCTAAGTTAAAACATCAGCTAAACATTTAAAATTGCTAAAGCTTTATAACCTACTCATCTGTGGGACAAAGGCTGCCTCTTCAGACTGCGGACAAGATTACTAGTTTCTACTTGGCTGAAGTAAGGGGTTTATTCTATAAAAAAGATACTGCCAGTGCCTCATAGCTTGCTATTGTGAGAAATGTACGTCTGCCAGCTTACTTTAGTGTGTAGGTGGATGCTTGGAGCCATGCTGCTGAGTAGGTGAGCTTACCCTTTTCCCTGCTCCAGAAGAGCAGACTATCTCTAGACTAGCTCTGAGGAATTGTCGTGGTTTTGCCCTGGGTTAATTTGCTTTTACACCCCCCACACAATTACTATTAGTTGAGAGAAGGTTTATG
>JAYRBT010000114.1:50532524-50543360 GCA_036023395.1 Myiotriccus ornatus
GGGTTTTGTCCGGAAATCTACTTGGACAAAACCATTCACAGCCCCAGGGACGGGCTGGTGGGCAAAACCACAACAGGAATTTATCTTCTAAGTCTTCCAACTTCTCCCTATGTGACTGTTATTCTTGTCCCCACAGAAAGGACATAAAATTACCTGCAAAAAGGCAGCACAGACTGTGTGGGACAAAAGAGTGTTTCTCAACTCCTGTATCCAGGCACACACATCTACCACCTTCCAGCTACGCAGGAAGATGAAGAATTGATGCACACTACAATGGCACCTTCCATGTTCCAGTTTCCAACAGACGAATGCTGGGTAGCACAAGGCAAGAGCACACAGTAACTCCCAACATGTCCCCAGCCTCATGCCCTATCTGCTCTACAACCTGGATAAGATACGAAGGTTATCAGAGCTTCAAAGCCAGAGATGAAAGAACCCTCTAACACGAATACAACTTCAGTTTTCTACTACCTCTAGCAGCCTGAAATTTTCTGAGAAATTTTTCCAGCACAGCACAGTCTTAGACATGGACATACCCAGATCCTGACATGAAGTTACAGATTAAAAATGAGGTTGACAGTACTGCCAGTCTTTCTGTGATACTGGGACTTAAACTTTGTGACTCTTAATACCACAGTGATAGCACTTTGACGGAATGAGGGGGTACAGTTTCCCACCCAGATTCTTCTGCCTTTTGCATGAAAAGTTTTCCAGGGTGAAGTCTGCCTCCTTCTAGATATGTGCATAAATCTGAGAAATAGTTTTATTTTATACAGATGTTCCCAAGTATTTGTGTATATACATACATGTAAAAGTAATTTATACACGCCTTTAGAAACAGTTAATAAATATGTAGTGTATTTAGAAATACTGAAAACAAATATGATTTCTAGAAATGGCAAAGGAGTTATTTTTACAAAAAGTAGTGGTCCTAACAAAATCAACACACTTTGTTTTCCTTTCAGTTCCTCTCTTTTCATGTTCTTCTATTTTCTTAAGTGTAAATCCAGAGTTGAAAACCTGAGTTTGGGCTTAATAAAAGTTGTCCCTAAATTCTGTCTCCTCCCACCAAATAATAGCATTTTACTTCTGGTGTTTGAGGGGTTTTTTTCAGAGAAATGTATACACAGTTCTGAGAGAACACAATAGGTGATACTGTGCTTACACACCCATCCACCATACTGCATGCTGTGTTTTCTCCATGGACCTCCTGAGACTGTGTGATCGCATATATAACCTGGCTCCACACAGTGTCACTATTGTTCTGGCCCTTTTTTTAACCCGCATGAGTTTTTATGCTCAGCATATCTTGGCATTGTGAATTCAAGGCCTGCTAAAGAAGGGCTCAATTTACCCCTGATTTACCCCTATAAATCAGCTAATAAACCATTGTAAGCACCGGTGTTGTTACACTTCATAGTGACAATGGGGACAAAATATGCTGGTACAGAGAGAGGCATTCCAGCACCGAGGATTAAAATGAGCAGGAACCTCCATATTTTGAGGATAAGTGAGGGTAGACTAAAGAAGAAAATATGCATGATAACTTCTCCATGCGTGATTTCCAATGATGCTTCACTTTAATGCCTGCTACCAGTGACCAGCCAGGCAAGCTAAAGGAAAGAACTTACTTGTAATACAGGTATTCTACCTCCACTTGCTTATCTATCTTTAAACTGCCTTCCTTTCTCTGGGTGTTCACTCCTTTGCATCACTATTTCCATAAGTCAGTGTGTCAGTCAAAAGTCACTTGAAGCCACCATCTTGGCCCAGGTAAATACAAAATCTTTCTTTTCTGGCATGAAATATCTGCAAAAGAGATTAGATTGAAGGTGGTCCAGTGGTGTGATTTTCTCTCTGTACTATGGCAGCAAGTGAGTGGAGCCTCAAACCAAACCATTTCTCTCCCATCCACCCTCCTCTGAGTGACATTTGCATAGAAGGAGAAGCCATCTCTGCAGGAAAGAGCAAAGTGGAGCCCAGGCCTTCAGGAGAATTGGGGTGCAAGTAGGATTTTCTCCTTATTCTGATACTGTTGTGGTCATTTGGGGGGCATCCCACTCAGACACAATCCCTCAACCAGGGCCCATAGCCATGATACCGTGGGTCCCTAATGATGATGAAGAGCCCTTTTCATCTGCCTTTAATGATGAAAGGAAGTCAAAACTATTCAGCCAATGTCTGAGCCCTTGGTTATGTCTTTTCTCTCATCAGCTCTTCACAAAGAGGAATTTCCTAGTGGCACAGAAGTCAAACAAAACCGAAGTCTATGATTAACATTTGAGGTATTCATTTTTCTCCTTGGGAATCCTTATCTAGAAATGTTACAGTTCCTTTAGATAAACATGGTAATAAAGCAATCATCTAAGTCCTCAGCCGGGCGTACCAGGGAGGACCTGCTAGGTGGTCCATGGAGCTGGGTCATTAGCAGTCAAACAAGAGGGACCAGTCTGGTACTTCCTCTTCTTTAAGCTGAGCGACGAAGGCTCAGTCAGGAAAGACGTCTCAGCCAAAGGAAGTGTCAGTCTCTTTTAACACTACATAATGCAGCTCGGGCGCCTGCCAAATTGTAATACACTGGAACAGACGGAGACAGAGTACTGGGGGAAGTGCAGTGCGAACTGCCTAAGGCTGCAGCACCTAGATGAGAAATTTTCCTCTGCTGTCAGGAAATTCTTCCTTTTTCATGGGTACGAGAATGTTTTGCTTATCTTTTCTGGTTTGGTGGTGTTTTTCTTTTTCCCTCCACTTCACAAGGCCTTGTCTCTTGGCAGTCAGCCTAGCCTGATGAAGCATCACGGGGTCCTGATGTTACAATACTGTTTTTGTTCAGTGAGTAGCAGAAGGAAGGTAACTGTTCTCCTGTGGGTACATAAATGTAACACTGATTGTGTTAAAATTATTTTTTTTAAAAGGTGGTGATAATAAAACTATGAAAAATTCCTGAAGTCATTAATAGTAAATGTCAAGAGCAGCATGGTTGGGATATTCAACCTCCTGCATCAGACCTTAAGGCAACCACTGATTTCTGAGTGTCAGGGTGAGCCCTACACTGAAGGCAGCAGGTACACTGTGGAGCTGTTTGCGTAATACTCTGCACCATGAGCAGACACTTCCATAGGTAAGAAGAGTTGAGATTTCATAATACCATTAATGAGTCACAAGGCTGTCATTTTATCTGTGTTGCACTTGTGTCATAATAGTGGAAGACCTCCACAGATAAGCAAACAGGTTTATTACATTTTGGGGCATGGAATACGTGTGGACTATGCCCCATTTCAGAATGGTGATTTCTTCCTGATGGACATATAGCCAATACTACAACCATAGTGATATTATGCAATGCTGTCATTACCTGAACGACTGAGACTGAGACTTATTTCTGAGACAAAGCATTTCTGACAGTCACAGAACCATAGAATAGTTTGGACTGAAAGGGACCTAAGAGATCATCTAGTTCCACCTCCCCTGCCATAAGCAGGAGCACCATTCACTAGAACAGGTGGCCCAAAGTCCATCCAACCTGGCCTTGAACACTTCCAGAGATGGGGTATCCACAACTTCTCTGGGCAACCTGTTCCAATGTCTCATCACCCTCACTGTAAAGAATTTCATCCTAATATCTAAATGAAACCTACCCTCTGACCTAAACCAGTCACATCAGCCAGTTAGAAAAATGAACCTGATTCCTAGCAAACTCTATAACATTATGGTGGGTAAAAGAAAAGGCAAACTAACTTCTCTTTCTTATATAGCATAATGGTTAGATAGACTCTTAAGTAAGAGGAGACAGCATTATCTCCTCTTGATGGAAAACAGCTGCAAGAAATGTCCTCCTTTCCCTGAAAACACCAGCCATTACTAAAAGTGGACTTGGTCTCATAAAGTGAAATACAAGTCCTGATATACCATGGAAGAAATCTCCATTTGTGAGACCTTCCTCTCAAAACAGATAGAAGTTTTAAAAGCTGTGTTTTAAGGTGTTTAAAACCTAACCTGGATGTGCACAGAAATACCTAGTGCCAGACAGAACCAAGCTCAAAGCACTGTTTGTCCCTGCACGCTGCTGGGACTAGGTCTCCCCTTCAGCTGGAGATAGGTCATTGTGCTTCAGCTTTGTCCATCTTCCCCTCCAACAATTTGCCCTCTGAAGGTACTGAGAATCAGATTTATCTGTCCACAGTGTAGATCCATCTGTCTGTCAAATACCATCTCCTCACTCAAAACACCAGGAGCCAAATTCTTGTCTCTTCTGTGGCCATACAGCTGAAATAGTGTTCCTCTGAACCAACAGACCAACTTTGCCACCAGACATGACCCCAGCACACAAACATTTCTGCCCACGTGTGGGCATGTCCAACCAGTGAGGTTGGACATGTGGGGCTGAACGCACTGCTATCTTACCCAAGCCCAGGCACAACACCTTAGCAACACTATCTTCCCCACTTCCCACTACAGTTTTCCCAGCTGTGGAACTGCATCAATTTCCCCAAGCATGAAAGAAGAAGGGGTCGATTTGCTGCTCATCCTGCAGGCTCCAATAAGCGAACATTTTGGGGCACCCCTGAAGGCAAAATGACATCTGCATGCTCAACACTATAGAATGAGAGCACAATGCTTTAAAGCCTCTCAGAAAATCTACAGGACAGTTAATATGATTTAAGCCTATATTTAAATTTTATGAGACTCATTTTCAAGGCTAATAACCCAGTTTACTGTGCACAATATCAAATGCAAATTTTATTACTGACTTGGTAAAAACCAAGACGATATTCATTAGCATATCTCAGTGCATCACCCTTTTTAGCCAAAAGGTGCACCAGGAGTAACAGTGGGAGTTTTTATATGTGCTGTAAATTACAGTTACTACCTCATTAGATAAACACATTTAAAATCAGGTTATCATTCACTTATATATCAGAAAGTTGTTTGTTCAATTGCAGCTAGTCTCATATTACAACATATGGTGCACGAAATTCTTAGACTAATAAAATTTCAAGGTACAGGAAGCTGGTGTCTTGGAAAAAACTGTTTCTGCTCAATGAATGGCTCGATATAATCTGTAATTGCTTTGAAACAATTATGCAGCAGGCTGTTTTGTACTTAATAGTATTTACATCCTTGGGTTTATTAGCAACAAAATCTAAGTGGAACTTGTGAAAGAGAAATTAATTTTTCTGCTAAAAGATGTAAACTTTAAAGTTAAAGATCCAGCAGATTGTGGAAATCTAAAATATATGCAATAGTCTCTAATATAACTTACTTCTCATTGAAATGTTTCATTATTCTTTTAGATACCTGTGGTAGATTATCTCATCCCCACCCAAGTAATTCTTCGGTTGAGTTCCTTTGAGCTTTCACCACGTGTGCAGCCTTAGGTTTTTTCTCAGTGCAAGCACTCTGGCTTTGCCATGCCCTGGAAATACACAACTAATGTCCACATAACTATTTGAACTCAAATTGAAAATTCCCGCACTTGTGAAGTTTTGCCTACTAGGTTTTTAATGGTGGTGACCAGAATGTGTGAGTCAGCATTTTGTACTACTTTATATGCTGACAATTAAAAAAGCAGCTCAGTACACAGCGACACAGAGGCATGCTGTGTACGGAGTCACCATTACGCAGATAAGTAACAGTTTTGGATCAGACTTTCCTGTGGTATGGACTGCTGGAGCTTCAGCAGCTTCAGCAGAACTCAGCCAGTTTGCACAAGTATTGGGTTATACCCGACTGAAGTACTTCATTTCACCTGCCATTCTGGGCATATCCACGTATGCTCCTTCTGGTTTCATGATATACAAATCATGATATACAAACTTAATGTCAAGAGTATTATTGCGGCATTATGCCGGGGTTCAGTCAGAAGCAAGGAACTGCACACTACTGCTTCATTGCACAGCTCCTACTGAGCTCAAATCTGTGGGGCAGCTTCAGGGCGATTACACATTTGGGGGTTAAGGCGGTTTTCTTGCCTTTTGTCATTGACTATTTTTTCCTTGTTTTATTTGTGATGTCTTGGGTTCGCCTACACTGTGAGATGTCTGCAATGTTAAAGGGAGGGGGAGAGTTGAGTATTTTATACAGACATACATTCTCCTGCATGCTGACAAACCAGCAGCAGCAATATTGGAGCCCAGATTGTAAGGAAGGTCCAGGTATAACAGCCGTTCTCATCCTGCTTAGGATTGCTAACTTCAGGATGGCTCCAACCACACAGCATTAACACCTTTCAGTTATCTTTGTACTAACATGTTCTTAAATATTGTAAGTAAAATCCCTGCTTTTGTGTTCAGCTTTATCTGTCTGTCTCTTGTGCCCCAACTTCACTAATTTTCCCATTGCTCTAATCTGCAATGAACTGCAGTGAATTTCTTGCCAAAGCCCTCACCACCTCACACTCGTGCCAGCTGTACACTGGGATGATTAGTGTATACGAAATGCTTGCTATTACCATTGCCTAGGAGAGTTTATTAGAGTACAACATAATAAAACTTTAAAAAAAATCCTCACTCCCTCTTGCAAGTGAATATCCTTCATTGCTGATTTCAAAGGATCTGCAACAAAGAGCTGTTATAAGAAAAACCTCATGCAAAGCCTTACAGCCTTCCTGGATAGTCCTGATAAGAGCTGTGTAAGTTGTTATTAAGTACACCCTTCTGTCTGCAAAAACACCTTTAAATTTTGCAAAATCAAGAAGCAAGCCTAACCTGATTTCAGCACAGCTGATGGAATAAAACATGGAATAAACTACAAATTACATTGTGGAGCACACACCAGACCAGCACACACCAGACTGTGTGTGGAAACTAAATCCCAGCACATGACAAATGCAATCTGTTCCCACTCAACTCACTAACAATCCTCTTGCAAAGGTGGCTTTCCCCAGCCAGGGCTGGGACCCCTTCCTAGCCCCCCTCTCTGCCCCCACCCTGCCTATCACTGTGATTTGGAGGAGGTCTGGGGCTGTTACAGCATTTTACGATGAAGGAGAGACCAAATCTAGTTGCTAACTGTGCTTTTGGGATTTCAAGCACATTTGGGCTTCTCTGAGTCTGCCTTCAAGCTATTTCCATACTGCAAGTTTTCTTACATTCCTGTAGAGCAGCGAAACATCTTTTCCTTTGTATTCATACAGCACCAGGCAAAACAAGTGCCATCTGTGACAAAGTCACCAAGACTCTGCCGCAAAGTTAAGTAATGTTAATAGTGTTGAATGTATTTAGTCACTGGCACAAGTGATTTTTTGAATGGCATTAATATATTTGCCAATTAATAACACCTACAAATGAGTATAAACAGACTGGAAGCAGGTCCCTGCTGTATTATATACGAATATGGTTTTATCAATCAGTCACCATCTAAGCAGGATGTTTTTTCCGAATTCATTTTGCCTGAATTTTATTCAGTAAATATTGCTTCATCATACGATGCCTGCCCATATTAATGATGGGAGAAGTGAGGTTTAGGAAATTGCACCCATTAAAAAAAAGACACTTCTGGGCATGGTCAACATGGCCATACAAGTATTAGCAAGGGTGGGTGCAGCCATAGTGAGGTAGGGAAAAGTTTCACAGCCATGTGAACTGGGTACAGTATATTGGGCCGTGCTAATGCAGGTTAAAATCCTTGATTTTTGAGTTAATATTGGAAGTAGCATGGTATTTGAAGACCCTTTATAGTTTCATTGGCAACCCCAAATATCTGTTCCACTCTTACAGGCTTTTTTGCCTCGGTATTTTGGAAAGGTCTCTCAAAATAAAAAACAAATGTGGACCCTCTGCAGATGCTCTATCCATTTTCAGTATCCTGGGTCAGTTCGGGACAGGGGCAAGCCTTCTCAGATGGACCAAAGGTGTCACATAGACTCAGATGGGCTATTAACAGCTCAAAAGTCCCCACACCCACGCCAGCTGGTCGGCTCCTGTGCCCAGACACCCGGTGGCAGTCACAAATCCTGGACCAATCCTCGGGTCCCGCCGGATGCTCCCCACTTCCCAGTGGATCAGCTCGAAAGAGTACAGGAGCCGTTCTCAAACTGCGAGCTGCGGTTTTAGCTACGCAGTGGGGAGCGGAGGAAAGGAGGCTGCCCCATTCCCGCTGCTGCGTGGAGGAAACCAGCCCCTTCGAGGGGTGGAGAGGCGGCGAGGTTTTGCTCGTTTGTTTTAATAACAGCTACTTCGGTGAAGTCCGAGGGGGTAGAGCCGAGCCTGGCTAAACTGCCAACTCCCGCAGCTTCCCTCCTTTCTTCCCATTCCCGCAAAGCCGTAACACTAAACTAAGCAGTGCCATCTATTGACAGCAATGGCTCATGGCGTCGCCACAGACACAGCACCCCCGGGTGCCACCTCCCTTCGCAAGGTCCCGCCAGGTGGGAGCGGGGGGGTGAGGGAGCAGCGCTCCCCCGCCTTCCCACCCCGAGAGCGGCCCCCATCCCTCTCCCTCACGTCTCTTCCCTGCTATCCATCACCGCCTGCCTCGCCGTCACTCTGCCACCACGGCTGTCACCCGGCTGTGACTAAGGTAGAGAAAAATGAGCCGCTTAAGCGCGGCAGAGCCCGGGACGTTCAGGAACATGAGACAAATTAACGAAGTGCGAGAAATTAGAGTGCATAAATCTGAGGGCTTTAAATCATCGGGCGGCCGCTCATACTCAGAATTAAAGCGATCTGAGGGCCACAGTTAAGCCTCTCTTAGGTGGCCCCACTTTCCTGCAGGATGCTGACATCCAATTCAGCTTGCACATCTTGTGATTAACTCACCTCACTGTGTCTTAGTGGGTTTTTTTTCAGAAAAAACCCTCCTGTATCCTTTTCATCCCAGTTTAGAGCTGATGTTAGTGTGAAAAGTGGGAATTTACCTGAGCTAAAACTCTGTCTTCACATGACTTTTGTCCCTTTTCCCCAGCTGGTTGTCTCATCCATAATCCTAACCATAAGTTGATTCCCCTCCACTGTGGAGGAGGGAAGTCAGAAGAATTGACTCCAGACACACAAAGTGATCCAGAGACATCAAGAGATGGATTAAAAACATAATGAAGTTTGTTAGCTTGCAATGAAGTTACCCTTCTTGTCTGTAATTGACAATACAGTAACTTTGTGAATGTAATTACATCACACCCCAAACACAGCACCAAAGAAAACCTGAGGAAAGTAAGAGGAAACAAGAAAATTGCGTTTCTGATGCAAAGTGATAGCTGAAAGCTCCACATTTGCAGGGATAAAAATCACCACCAGCCTGTGTCCTTTTTTCCCAATACATACAGATTGGGTAGGATTTGAGTCTTACAGTGATACTAGAATCAGACACTTGTAACAGTCTGCCCCAAATCACCAGGATGTTAAAGTTATTGATTTGTTTTTCAGAACAAAATACAGATATGAAAGATGAACATATCCAAATTTGATCAAGATGCACACATAAAACTGGGTAAAATTGCTGAATACTGTGACCCACTATCCCCTTATGCAACAGCAGAAAAAGGGCCTGGAGACACAGAGGAATAACCTACTCATTATTTTGCAGTTGCAGCGATATATAGTTTAGTTTATCTTTTAAATTAGAAATTCATGAAATTACGTCAATTTTTGTCATTGTAATGGGAGATACTGTTTTTATTTGTATCATTATTTTGGCAAGTTTTTAGGCAGATCCCAAGATAATAACATCCATGTGAGGTCATGCATCTTTCACACCACTCTGGGAGAACAAACTATTTGGTTAGTGTTAAGTTTGCCATCTTTCTTTCATTACAGAAAGAGGTGTTATCAACCCAGCCTCATTACAGCTTTCTTCATACTTGTTATTTACTTATTCTTAAACCAAAACATATTATTTATAATCTCTGGGATCTGGAAAGACCCAGGATTTTTGGTCTTTGTTCTAGCTTTTCCTTTAGGCTTTTTTTATTCTCAGAGTGGGAGCTTGGGCAAACATGTAACACTGTCGACCTTAACGAAAATTAACTGCCCTGAGAAAACAATCTGATTTATGTTCAATCTCTTTTTGTAATAGCCACCGTCCTTGCCCTTAGAAATAGAAGGAGCTGGTGATCAGAGTCTAGTCCACATTTGTTGTCCTCAAAAAAGCACAACACACTTCTGGTACCACCATGTGCCAGCATAGTACTTCAGGCACTGGAATGACAGAGGTTTGAATGACAGCACTGACATTGTTTTGTGATAACACTTAAAATTAAAATTGACATTTAAAATTATATTGCTCATAATTCAAATAGGAAATACTTCATTTCGCTTGAGGCACTGAAATTGTCTTACGTCTGATCTGTCTAATCCATTTCACCTATACACCTTTCCATTCTTCAAGACAATGAAAACAGCTTCTCTGCCACCACCGTCATGGGAGTTAACTTTCCCAATGTCCCAAGTTTTGCCAAGTAATGAAAGAAGAATGGCTTTATACACACTTGAGAAAAGGAAGCAGAACTGTGATATTATTACATCAATCAGTTGCTCAAAATGCAGGAATGCAAAATACAAAGCAATGCTAACTGACGGTGCAAGTGTATTCTATCTTGGTAGAAATGCAATTTGTATGTATATGAAGGTTTACTACATGAAGATTACCAAATTGAGCAATATCCCCTTTCTCTAATGCTGCACATCATCTTGTGACCCGTGACTTGCAGTTGCAGTAATAATTGCTTTTCACTCTATGAACAGTCTTGACACTTTTGGCAAAACTGTCAGTTAAATTCATTAAGATGTCTGTCAATCCCAACGATCCATAAGTTGGGTCATTCCACTTCTGTTTAGATTCAGGTAAAAGATGATTTTTTCTTGAAGATTCACACATGGTAGCTCACCATTTCTCTGCTCT
>JAYRBT010000114.1:50543460-50620353 GCA_036023395.1 Myiotriccus ornatus
CACTTCTGTTTAGATTCAGGTAAAAGATGATTTTTTCTTGAAGATTCACACATGGTAGCTCACCATTTCTCTGCTCTAGGTATTCAAGCCCTAATGCAAAAGTTTCACAGAAGTTACCAAGCAGCGGAGGGAGCCCAGAAGCTGGACGGCATCTTTGTCTTCTTATGGGGTTCAGTGTTTCTATTGCCATTTTGCAACAGGAGATATTAATGTCAAGGCTTCTTTTTTGTTGCCATCCTTAAAGATGTCTCCAAGTTAGTGCTGCTGGGATTCCCTGGTTAGTCCTGTTAGGTACTTCCATTACTGTAAACAAGTACCAACCATCCTCTCGCACCTCTTACTGCTATAATCAAATAAAGCTGTGCCATGCTGGCAACACAAACATTTCCTTGTACCTACACATGGATGGCAGTGAGGGGAAGGCTTTCCCTCAGTGGCATGACCTAAATGCCAGTAACTATTTTTACTGACCACCAAATACGCCAAGTTCTTCCATCTCTATTCAGGATGAGAAATTAGTGGCGTGTAATTGTTCCCGGGCTTTGCTGCTTTAGAGTTGATACTGTGGGAATGCTGAGTTGATAAATAGTGAAAACTAGGTTAGGTATTTGTCAAGTAGGAAGTTACCTGGGTTAGCAGATTGAGGAAAACAGCATGACCAAGACCTCCCTAAGACGAAGTGACTAACCTGCTGAGGTTCCTTTTCCCCATCTGTAGGAACTGCAATGCCTTGTGAAGGGGCTCTTTATCACAGGAATGAAAGGGACAAAGTGGAAATTACTAGTCAGATGGCTTACTCATCCTTCTCCTGGCACAGTCTATTGTCTGTCCTACAAGGGGCTGCATTTCTGTATGTCCTACCATATTTCAGAACATAAAGATCACAAGAACTGACTCTTTTCTTTTATGTCACTCCTTCAAAGCCAGAGAGACCCACTGCTAGGAAATGCTCCTTTTCCTTTTATCATCTCCATCATGTTGTAGAGAGAAATTGACCCCCTCAGGAAATATATTTGTCAACTTGCAGAAAAAAGCAATATTAAAAAGACCACAAAAGCCCGAAGTTTCAAGGACTTCCCATTTATACCTGCCAACTTGTTATCCTCAAACCACCAGCTACACAGGACTTTTATTTTGGCACATCCTGTATAAAACTCTAATAAAGTTGCTGCATGACACGAGGTCATGGTTTAAGAATGGTGTTCTCCAATTTAGTACTCCCACTAAAACCACACTGTCACTTGCTCCCCCTACCCCTCCAACTGGAAGCACAAAAGGTAAAGGTCATGAACTGAGATGAGAACTGGAAACAGCAAATACAAAAACATACAGCAACCATATCAATAACAAAAGGTATAGGACAAAGAAACTATTTACACAGAAAGCTTTTGACAGTACTGATTGGCTCTTCCCTGCTATGTTTTCTCCCAACCAAAAGGAACTCCTCGTTTTCTGAAGCAAGAGAGAGTCCCTTCCAACACACCACCCCCACCCCTAAGGTGGTATAGAACACCTGGGTCCTGGCCATGTCCCCTTCACCCACACCCCCTCCCAGTTACTGCAAAAAATTAACCCCATCCTGGCCAAAACCAGGACACACAATGTTTTGTTTCTCAAGAGTGGAATTAGCTCTGTGCTGGGTTCAGAAGTGTTTTAGCTTCATTTGGGGTCTGAGACTTGAAGCAGGACAATTCTTGCTGACTGTTCCCATCTTAACAAAGGACTTGTTTGATAGTTAGAATCCATGTCCATACCTATTTCCCAGCAAAATCTGTCTGTCTGTCCGTCCGTCTTTATATCGCTCCATCCAGCTATCTACTCATCTATCCATCTGCCTATCCAGCTGTTTATTTCAGCTGTTGTCCTCAATACTTTATTCACTGAAATAGTCAGGGAGAGGGAAGGGAAAGCTTAGTGATTAAGCAACAAGATGTACCTCTGAGAGCCTAAAGAAGGGGGGCACACCATAAGGTTTTTTCAGGGCCCCTCTTAGCCTAATGGCAGGGGTGAGGGTAGATTTCTCTGCGTGAGGGCTGGATATTGCTAGGGAAAGGACCTTAAGAAGAGGTGGTGCAAAATCAGAGATAGTGCCGAAACAATTTCTTCCACACTAACTGATCTGCTTTCTGTAGTTCCTAGGGGTGGATCAGACTTGGTGGAATGCCCCCATGTTACTGGAGGCATTGCATTTGCCCCAGCAAAGCTACTTTCTGCCCCTTTCCCCTTGCCCCCCAGGCTTGCTAGTTTAAGGATCCCTGCCTGGGAATCCCCCTACTGTTTTTGCTTACCAGAACTCTACTGCCAAGGGGTTTTCCACAGGAAGGGCAACCAGGTCAGAATTTTTTTTTTGTAAAATTAGTCTTTAATTAACTTTGGCCACAACATATACTGACGGAATTCCTTGTCACCTAAGAAACACTTTAAATAAACAACTGCATCTGTTTTTCCCAGTCCCCTATTATTTTCAAAAAAAAAAAAAAAAAGCAAGCTGCAACGGGAGCTCTAACCAAAGCTATAAAAGATCAAGGAAAAGAAAAGACAAACAACAAGCTTAATTTGACTCTTTAAGATAGTGAACAATAGCAAGACAATTACTTTAAGCTTTAAATTACTTTGGCTCTTCAAACAGCAGTCGTAGATGATTTTTTTCTTTTAATTTTATAAACTGCTTTTAAAAACAGAGTTAAAATTCCCAACACTTATCATGTGTCCAAAGCAGATTAGTCCCACTTCAGGATCAGCCCTGATCACAGCTCTCTCACTTCGCTTGAAACTGTGCAAATTCTGCACCTGAAGCACACGCTTGTTACGAACGTCTCTGCCAGCTCCACAGCAGACTTCAGATAATAGCTGCAAGCAGTGGAGAAAGCGATGGTCAGTCAGAGGCATGTGGAGTAGAAGTGATGTGCCCTTTGTGGCAGGTGGAGGGTGGCCAGACACAAGGACCGCAGCTGCACCCAGTGCCCGGCTGCAGGGGGAGGGCAGTGGAGGGACCCACAGACCTGCAGAAAAATACAACCCACCAAAACAGCGGAAGGTGTCTAATTAAGCTTCCCTTTCCTGAAAAGCTGTCTCTAGGTAAGCAAAACTGTTTAAAACACGTTCATCATTAAAGTGTCCCCCGACAGCAGGATGAGGCAGCAGACTCAGCGACAGAAGGGAGAAGAAGAGAGGCATATGGACCCCAGCCCTGTCCCCTGCTGACAAGCTGCCTCACTGCAAGCCCCTTTTCACTGTTGTCCGTGCGCACAGCAGATTGCAATGGCCCAACTTTCCCATCTGTATCCCAGGCCTGTGCCCCTGACAATGTGGCAGCCATGCAGCTTTCATCGGGCAGGGAGCAGGGGAGGGGGAGGCTGTGAGGAGGGGGAGGGCAGGGGAGGAGGGGGAGATATTAACCACCAATAATCATGGTGCTATCCATAATGCATTGTCTCCATGAGATTACATGGTATATTTCCAGTGGGGATTAGCCCATCCATCACAGCCCTTTATTGGCCCTTTTTTTGTTGTATAAAGCCCAAACACTGTCGTAAAATTCTAAACCGCTTAATTGCTGCGCTGTAAAAATTTGCATATAAGAGATATGTCATTCCTTCGTTAAATGGCACTAGGCATTTGTTACAAGGTGCCAACAATTGCAGAAGAGCACCCCAGAAAAAGGTCACCTCTTGGCATTATGCAAAGTTCTCTGCTGAATTCTAATCTGTAGCAATTACAGTTTGAATGTATTGCAACTTAATGGATTTTGGTTTTCTCTGATTCAAACTCTCTGGGCACACAGAGCCCTCATCCTATCTAATCAGACAGGGTAAGCAATATGATGGTAATGGCACAGCCCCTCTTTTTATAAGGCCTGCGAGCTTGACTCCTAAAAGATATCTTCATAAACCAAACTGAACCTTGGTACAAATTTTCCATGATTGGCATATGTCTTGATTTCTTAGATTAATAGCAAGTTCTGTAGAGAGTACTACAGCCATTGCAATGCCGCTTCAAGTATTCATCATTAAAAACAACCTGAAGTTGTTGTTATGCATGTGTACTAACAAAAAGGATAATTATAATAATAAGCAGCTTTTAACCCATGGATCTGAAAGGTTCTTTACAAAAGCAAGAACATACCATTGTCCTGATTTTGCATCTTCAGAGGCTGGCTTTGATGAACTTCTTTGAAGCCAGAGGCACCCTGCAAACCCCAAAAATGAGTACTGCTCTCAGCAGCCCTGGTAGTTCTCCTCTGCATCCTCCCACCTGCTTGCCAAGGACTGAAAGTATCAGCAGGTCTTTAACACAAGGTCAGGTCTTCACTCCATGTCTTCTACATTAACTGCAGCAGAGTATTGCCAGACATGCTTTCAATCCACATTAATTTCTCAGTTTTGTCCATATTTTAAGAGTATGCTTAGTCCAGGCCATTTCACCCCATGTAGTATGATATTACAAAATATTGCACAGCAGAAGAGGTGCAGGTCAGATACCTTTTTCACAAAACAGAGCCTAGAGGTGACTGGAGCAATCTAAGGGGTTTTTAAAAGTCATACAGAGATTTGGGGATCCAAGTCTCTGTTACAGGTCCTAGAATAACAGAATAGCCTTTTGCAAGCCCTGATATAAAAATCAGGAGACAACAAGGAGAAATTCTGGGCTGTGTGTACATGGCACTTTGGCTTGAGTTGGCACGTGCTGAAATAAAGTTAACTTTGAAGACTGTTCAAGTACCTCAAGACACCTCAAGGGAGATGCCTATCATAGTGAGGATCCAAAACAAAGTAAGTCTACTTTAATTATCTGGTCTGTTCCTCTTTCCTGCAACTCTCTCCCAACCCACAACTGTCCCTACCTCTACAGGGGACACAAACTTATCTGTCTCTAGGTATCTGAGGCATTGTCATTGCCCATCCTACAAATGTGGTCAGATTCAACCTATGCATATGTTTTTGGATGCGGGTAAGTGATATACATCTTCCTCCAAGGGACTGCCCTGCTCACTTTCACTGCAGTGATTGAAAATTTCCTCCAAGAAGGAGTAAAGCAACTCCAAGAAGCACCATGGTGGTGTTAGCACTGATGTGTCTAACACCAGAGAGGGACAATGGTAAGTGGGCTCCTGCAGGTGTGCCCCAAACACAATGGTAACGTAGAACATACTTGCATGTTTTTGAAGGTTTACCAGTACCTTCTAAGAGTTCAAACCTGGCCTCTTTTTCCAAGTGAAGCAGAGAGGGGTGAGAGGGAAGAAGCTGGCCAACAAGAACTTCTACTTTCTGCCTGTGTGCAGGGTGTCAGTGTAAGAATCTACTTAAGCCTTTCAAACCTCCCCTCAGTACGTGCAGCTAGCCCTGTCTTCTGGCCATAATTAATGTCTTATGAATATTATTATTCCAGGAGCAAGTGGATGAGCAAGGTTATATGTGCCACAAAACCTGAACCCACTACAGAAGCCCACATGCTTTCTTCAGCAGAAAGTAAGAGGCAGAGCTAATGTACTGCAGGTCTCAGGATCAGAGTTATTGCTGTCCTTCAAGGCGTCTTGCTTTTCTTTGTAACCCAGCCCCATGACTCCAGGAAGCTGGCCACCTATTGCATCACCTCAGGAAAATTTCTTCTAATGCTCCTTTTTCAGCAAGCTATTTATGTTTTATGGTATCTATTTTACATGTTCATTTCCTACTCATTATTCTTCCTACTGATAAGTATATTCTCTGGGGTGTACCTCTTACTGGTGTTGCAAAGACTCATATTTAAAATCAACCTTACACTGTATTCAATCATCACATTACTGGAGTTTTGCTATTCTTACGTTTTAATCTGGCAAGTGTTTATCAACCAGGATGAATCCTAACAAAGCCACCCAAACATTCTAACATAACAAAACCATCTTATCTTTGTTTTCCTTTTTAATTAACAACTAACATCACTGCAAACTTCTTGTCCTTCGTGTGAACTCAGCCACAATCACTTTACTTTTATCTGAGCTCTTGATTAAGCAGGCCTCCTACAAAGTAGCCCTGTGTACCTTTCCTGAAAGAGATTTCAGCCCTTGCCTCATGCTGTTAAAACCCTCTCCCCTCTGTGGCACCAATGCAACTGCTGGTATGGCTGCAGATCTACAAAATCATCCACACAGGAAGAAAATCCTCCAAAAAAAAACCCCAGATTATTTCGGATGTGCAATTCACAGGGTTGCCTGGAATCTCTCAAACAAGCCTGTGCCTCTTTCCCACCACTATCTCCCCTTTACAGAAGGAGAAGCAACGTCTGATCCATCCAAGGTTTTCAGCACTGCAGAACTGGAAACAGGTCTGTAATCCTGCATTGCAGCACCACACATGATCCCAAGGGCCGTTTCTTTCCTCTCTCCCACCCTCCAAAAGCTTCCAACCCTCAGGAGCAAGCTTCCAAAATTGTAGGAACAGTCTGCAGAGCTCAGTGGATACTGGAATGGGGTTGTCAAAGGACAGAACTGGAGGTTAGCTTGACAGCTGTCTGCCCTGGACCTACTGACATTTATATTTGCCTTGGAAATAGATTTGTTACCACAACCCATCTCCCAGTCAGTCTTCTGCTTCTCTCTCTCTTTCACATTCTGCCCATACCAGACCTGGAGGAGCGTCCCTGCTGCCTTCAGTGGGGTTTGAGATAAGGCTAAATAATCTCTAAGCACAATTTATTTTACCCTTATTGAGCATTATTAATGTTTCTGTTAGGATAGAACAAACTATGTAATAATGTGTTCTTCTCTCCTGCTTGATTCATTATTCAAAATTACCCAGACAATAATTTATATGAATTATTCTGCAATTAATTTGCCATGAGTTCCTTACAAATACCCACTGAACAGCATCTCAACTCTCTTGATTAGTTCCAAAGGTTTGTTCTACACCTCAGAGTGGGGTCAGACCTGATAACAGGAAATTTTAGGGAATGTCTGCTTAAGAATATGGGCTCTTTCCATTAAATTAGTACACAATCCCATGCAATTTGATTTTTTACTTTGTTTTCCAGATGTTGGGTGTTTTTTCCTGTGGTTTAGAATAAGTCTGCTTCTAATTGAATTAAGATAGGTGACATCAAAATAATTTCCACGTGCTTTTTGCACTGTTTGAACTAAATCAGTGGAAAGCCACAGCTTTAGTTTAGTAAACAACTGCAAGTAAATAAGCCTTTTGAACCAGGTTTCCAATGCAATACTTCCATTTTGCATCATCAGCATGTGTTTCCCATGCCTTTTGTTCATTCTTTTAACATGTGACATCTTGCACCTGTCCCAAAGTCTTCTGAACTCAGTGAAAGTTTCCTCAACATTCATGACATCTGCATCTCTTCAGCTTACAGTTAAGTGTCTTTTTTGATTGGTGGACCAGAAGTATAGCTGGCAGAAGTTGCTTACATGTTACTGACTGCAGGTCCAGTCTGATTTGCAGCACCTGAGGGGCGAGGTCTGAGGTGGAGCAGTATGGCTGACAGGAACGGCTGGCAAACCACTTGATGATGCAAGATATTCCTTCAGAGCCCTCATATTAATTTGTGAACAGATCCGTGTTCGTTACATTTTAATTAGTTCCTAGTAAATGTGCCTTAATAAGCTCTTTTTAAAGAAATAAAGTAACTGCCATATTAAATGCATCTTGAATAAATATGTAGCAGTGGGAACCAGCCCTTTCTTAACTTCCAGGGTCTATAAACATTAACATGCTCATAAATACATTTGCATATCGACACAAGACTCACTAAAAGCCTTTGCGGATACCATTCATCGTTTTTACACAAACATATTCCAGTCATCATTAGCCTTATAATTAAAATCCTTTTAACAGCACTAATTGAAGGCTTCGCCACCATAACTTTGTCATCTCAAAAGCTGCTTGCTCAATGCATAACTACTGGGAAAGCTGGAGAGCTGGTGGGTCAAATGATCCGGGCAAGACTTCTCATTGCACAAGTGAGTAGGAGTCAGTGAGTTAAGAGGCAGGGAAAATACAAAACCCTAGGATACACTAACAGATCACAGAAAAATCAGGAGGTTACAGGCAGTGCTACTTCAATATCAGCACTCTCCAGCAAGGCCCATTAACACTTTATGCTGCAAAGCTGATATTCTCCGTTCCCTCCTGCTGGCCTTTAGTGGAAAGGTCTTACCACAGAAACCTAGGGCACTTTCACGGATAATTAACTGGAACTGAGTTCATTAGGTAAAACAAGGGGTAGGCAGGCTTGGAAATATCACACCAGCCTTACATACAGAAAGTAAAGCCAATCCATAATCTATTGAAGCATGGGGTGGGGTAAAGGTTCATGTAGTACAGCAGTCACCAAGGTATAGAAATGTAATAATAAAGTTCCACAACTGTCCTATTAACATACCAGATTTGATTTGGCTCCATTATATTTCATCAAATAGTTTACAAAGCACCCAGCATAAAACATCATCATAATTGTAATCATATATTTGGTGATTTAACGTGTACACCATAATGTACCATTAGTTACACAAATAACTAATAATTTGCTAATGACAATATTATGTTAAGTCAGTTTAGGGGCAATTAAAGTGAGTGATATTTACATACGCCTAATGAATCACAGTCGATGGCAGATTAAGAGATTCTAATGAATATTCATCCAGACATTCGCAACCAGCTTCACAGTTTATAAACTGAATTATGGTTGATTTGCCCTTTTAAAACTGAATATGTGAGTATCTTCTGCATGGGAAGAATGAACAATTGGGGCTGATTGTAAAATTTTTTTTTTTAAGCAGTGTACTGGTCAGGACACAAAACATTTTTATGCACTCTCATACCCTTGGCTTCTCAGCTCTTTTTATATCACATATCAGCATTGATGAACTATCTCAATTTTCATTCCTACCCATGACATGAAATATAGAAAATGTTTTGTGTTGAATTAAATGCAATAGAAGTCTTAGGCAGACTCACTAAGGAAATAATTACACAGGTAGCCTGCTTTCCCCAAGCAGAGTAAACAAATTCTCTCTGCCATATGTTAACAACAGTCTGCTTTTACAGGTAGCCTTTATGCATGCCCACTGACCAAAATATCATTCATTTAAAAGGAAGTTGTATAAGCTCCTCATAATATGAACTTAAAGTTACTTTGACACATCCTATGTCAGTTGTTTCTGTTGCTATTAATATCAACAATATTTGTAACAATAAGTAGTAACAATAATAGCTAAGAGCGTGAGATACAGTTTTGTGGCTTGGCTCTCAGATTTCGAAGTGAGCTCAAAGAAATGTGAAGCATTTAAAGTCCACACACAGAGTAGTC
Source organism: Myiotriccus ornatus (assembly GCA_036023395.1). Classification (NCBI taxonomy): domain Eukaryota; kingdom Metazoa; phylum Chordata; class Aves; order Passeriformes; family Tyrannidae; genus Myiotriccus; species Myiotriccus ornatus. The sequence goes on from JAYRBT010000114.1 coordinate 50,552,755, forward strand.
CTTGGAAATCCCTGTGAAGCATTTGTGTGACTCTGAAGTAGTCCTTCATGGGACTGGTCCCTGTGATACAGAATCACAGAATGACTCAGGTTGGAAGGGACAACAGAGGGTCATTTGGTCCAATCTCACTGCTCAAGCAAGGTTATCCTGCAGCACATTGCACAGAATTGCATCCAGATGCTTCTTGAACACCTACAGTAAGGGAGACTCCACCATGTCCCTGAGCAATCTGCTCCAGTGCATGATCACCTGCACAGTAAAGAAGTTCTTCCTTAGATTCAAGTCGAATTTCCTGTGCATTTTCCTGTGAATTTTCGAGTTTCTGCATGTTCTTGCTTCAGCATCATTGCCCCTAAATTCTGGCATAGTTTTGCATGAATTAAATTGTGGAAAGTTAAAAAGTGATCTTCACTGTTTAAAGAAGGTGATCTTCACAAGTTAAAAATCGATCTTCACATAGAATCTATGATTCTATGATTCACTGCTCTCCTTCAGAAGTTTGGAAGTGAAGCCACTAAGAAATAGTCTTGCAGAGGGGAAACTTGTTTGCTTTCACTGAGATTAAACATAGGAACTCTGCAAGTCTACCCTAACAAGGGAAAATCTCTAGTAGGTAAAGAAACATAATTAAAGGTATTCAGTTTTTCTTTGGTCAGTTTGGGGATTTTAAGTTTATCAGTCCAAGTCCCCAGAGTGATCTGTGAGTTCAGAGAGTAAAGACATTTCTATCAGTGCCTTCTGCAGAAACTTTGGTGCTAGAACTCATGTACTGCTAGATCCACACACTGTGATGTAATATTTTATGGAGACCTAGCTTGAATTCTGAAAGCAGGAGAGACATAGTTTTATCCGAATTGAACTATGTTCAGGAGAAGTTCAGCTACAGCTGGAAAAAACACTACTGGGAACCAGAACTCCTGTTTTCCACAACATTACAAAAAAATCTGCTGGATATTTTGTATATTTTCAGACACATTACTTACTGAGAAAAGTGTCTTTCATTTTTCAATGAAAACTGAAAACACAGCAAAAAATAATTTTTAAAATTTTTTTTAAATGTAAGTAAAAATTATCTTTAAAAATAACTTTTTTTTTTATTTAAAACATCATTCATGTTTTCATTTCCTTTTTCATTACAGTTACTTTTCAACAATAGGAATGAAATTCAGTTTGGTTCTTTACTGTTTTTAAATAACAGAGATGCTACAGTTTTCTCAGTTGCCTGTTTCCTTCTTATTTGCATTTTCTTAATGTAATGTTTTATAAGAGGATGACAAACTAATGTAGCATGAGAGTAATGCTATAATCCCTGCATTGACTTTGAGAAGTACTTGAACGTAGCATCATGATGTTGTCTGTTTCTAAGGTTTTTCTTCTTCCCTAAAACAGGTCACGTTTTGAGGTGCTGAAATGACAACTTCAGCTATGGTGCTTTCAAAATCTCTGTAGTTTCACCCTAAGAAGCTATCTGAAGTTTACTGACTTGCTAATCTTCCAGAATCTACAACCAACAGGAATACAGATTATTTTATCCTTTCCTCCATATTTCTCTCTCTTGAAAAGAATTAAGCTGGTAATCATTTCCAAGCTCCAAAAGCCCAAACGTCCTTACATTATTGTTTCAGCTTCGGTGCATCTGTTTGCTTTATCTCTGCAAGTTTGCCTCATCATTGTGAGTACAGATACAATCTGTACTACTCGAATGGCTGGCAACTGAACAGTTTCAGAAATCTTCCATCCCTTATATTTAGCAACCCCAAACACCCTCACCTATTGCAACAATTCATAGAAGTGCCACGAATAGCTTGATCTGCCATTCAAACAGTGATCTCCTGTGAGATTAAGTAGCTCTACACTTGTTTCAAAAAGCATTTTGCTTTATTTTCTGTCTATTATAGAGGCTATCCATCCTTCCCTTTCATCCCAAAACCATTGGCCTTCTTCTTCAACCATTACTCCCAGAAGCATGCTCTAGAAACCGGTTCCTATTTTAGGTTTTATTGACATTACTATGTATTTCTGGATTGAGAATAGTCCTAAAATACAAGGACCCGAATTTTTTAAATTAAATACAGCTGTGATTTTTCCATTACCACACACAGTGCAGACATGTCTCTTCTTTCCAATTGAAACCTCTGTTAACATTTGTGAGAATATTCTATCTACCTTCATACACAGAGCAAAATTTTACAGTTAATGACAGGCACAGCCTATAACAAGGGCACTTCTTAACTGCAACAGAGTTGGGGTTTTATCCAAGGCTATTATTGCTATTGCCCCTATTACTACAGAGTTAAAAAGGCACAGGCATTGCACAGGGTTACATTGTCCATAGGCAATGGACACAGAAAAAGATGTTTCTCCCTCAATAGAGGAAGGAAATCACTGCTAAAAAGCTTTGCTTGTTGGTTTAATTACTTATATATTCAGTGGTACAGAAAGCCTCAGGGCTTTTCTTAACATGCAAATTTTAATAACCATAGGCCAGATTTAAAAGAAACAGTGTAGCCTGTTGAATGAGTTCTCTTGTTTAGTTAAGAAACCGAAAAACAAGGGCTGCTTATTTCACACAAAAACGCCTTAAAACAGAATCAAAATGGCTCAGCTAGACTAACGCAGGAAACACAAAGAAAGGCACCTAGGGACTGCACTGTCTTGTCTTACTCAACATCTTCCTTTTAACCTTTAATCTCTAAAGGATCCGTGGAGAAGCACTTGGGTATGACAGTAATGACTGAAATTTGTTGTAGTCCTTGATAAAATGGGGTCAGAGCAAAGGTTAAGAACCAAACAAGCAGTGGATAAAATCATACGCCTTGTGAGTAATTTTTACCCAGCTTGGAAATGCATGAAATCTACTTAATTACATTGCTTACCTTGAACTTACAGGAGAGCTCTGTGCATACTGTGCCCTTTTCTTCATCTCACCCTTCATTACAAATCTGGTATCTAATTAGTTTCACATATAAAGAACAGGAACCTGTGAGTGCACTAGCAACACTCCTTCTGCAAACTCCTGATGCAGGGAGACATGAGAAGCAAAAGAAGCAAACCAAAGAGCTCATTTGGCTGGCAATGGCACTGGGGCTGAGCTCTGCTTCAACAGGTGCAGTCCTACAGCCCTCCCTGTCTCCTACAGCAAATGAGAGAACTGATAGGCATTTAATGAACCTCATTCTAACCTGTGTGGAATAATCTTTCCACTAATCTTCTAACTGATTTCCATCCATCTAGCAACAGCGGTGCTTAAATCTCTTGTTTGCACTTTACTAGCTGCAGATTGTAAATGTTTCATGAGCCGCTGAGCTTGCAGCATTACTATTTTATTAGAATGTTGAATATCTTGTGTTCATTGCTGTCTTACCAGCAAATTTTATCTAAACAAAAATTGCACCCATACTTCTTGTGAATGACAATTTGGTAGTGTGATGGATGCTGTTTCAGCTTGTTTTGCATCAACAGTTTGAAAATAGCCTCTCTGCCTTGCTGAGAAGCAATGGTGCACCTGTGGTAAAGCCAATAAAAATACATTCACATCATTCAAATACATTATATCCAATATATCATATATCATCCAATATCATCAAATACATTCATATCCAATTTGCCTCCTGAAGAAGGGACAGAGGTCCTGTCAGCCTCTGGTTCTGGCGTTAAGCACAGATGAAAAATTCTTCTGCCTCTGAAATATAGAAAAGGTTTTCCTAAGTTGAGTATTCTCCATAGTGTTCTCTTTCCTTAAAACTGGACCACAGCATTACCGAACAGATAAACTGGTTCAGAGTTTATCTACGAGTGGATTGGTGTAACATCAAGCACTGACCTCCAAGGCATTAGAACCATTCTTGTGCTGATTTGCTCAGTTTTCACAAATCATGTGTACCCTTGGTAAGATCTTGTGATGTACGCAAGCCAGCTGAGCAACAAAAGTGTCTTGGAGTTCTTCATGGACTCTTGTGGGAACTCTCTCTTGCTGACCATGCAGCTGGAACACTCAAGAAGGAAAAAATAAAAGCCACAAGATGTTCAGGGTTCACAGCTTCTGTGCAGCCCCACTGAGAGGTCCCATCAACCCTGTGGCTGGTGCAGGGAAGCAGAGACTGTAAGAGCCAAAGAGTTTAGAAAGGGAAAAGGGGCACATAAGAAGTCTTCCCTCCCAGAGGGAATAAATCATGAATTCACTCTCTTGGTTATTCCTTCCCTGTGGATTTTGCCACTATGAAGTTTGATTTTGCCATGGAACTGAACTGAACTTTATTTCTTAGCACTGGAAATGGCTGATTTGGAGAGCTGAGTTTTCAGGATCAGTGGTCGGATCAACACAACCAGCAAGCTGTAATATGCTTTGGCACTGCCCAGGATGACAGACCATTCTGCCTAATCTCCTCCTCTTACAACCATTCCCACACTGTTGAATCTCCAGTGTCAACAGTTCACCCACCAACACACAGAAAAACACTGCTCTGGCCTGGGGGAAAGTGAGGGAGTACTCAAGACTTCCATACTGAGATACCTGTGAAGGAGTGTAATTTCCTTCAGTTCTGCAACGAACAACTGCAATAAAAGACCTGCATAAGTGTAAATATAAAGCTCCAAGAGGATGACACAGCCAAGTGAATTGTGTGGGCAGTAACACCAACATGCCCAACACCCTATCCACTTACTACAGCAGCCACAGTCACCCTGCCTACCAGTTTTCCCAAACAGCCACAAACTAAGCAGTCCAATATCTCCTGCATCCTCTTCCCACTACCTCCCCCTGCACCCCCAATGCCCAGTCCTGCCCATTTAAACCATAACCTCCACTCCTGTTGTTTCCTTCTGTGAGAGCTGCCCACCCACCCCATTATCTCCTGCTTTTATACCTTCGGATACCCTGCTCCATCACAGAAAGAGCTTCCTCCTGACAGTGTACAAGACTGTAACAAACTTACTCATAGGCATTACAGGTACCCACCAAAGGCATTCTGACAGGGGCAGGGCCTGCTTTCGGATAAACAGTTAGACAATAGGGTATATGAACCTCCTAACTCATATAATTGGCATGAAAGCACCATCCAGCGACCCAAAAGCCATAGGTGATGTCTACCCCCACAGCTCAGGGCCAGGCCAGGCAGTACCAAGAAAAAGAAGGGAAACAGAACCTTTTATGAAGGTCCTTATTCAGCATCAAAAGAAAACAAATCTGAGATTCATTGCCTATTTCATGCAGCTGTTTCAAGGCTAGTTTGCAAGCAGAAATTAAAAATATGGAAGCAAACAATTGGGAGCTTTCTGAAAAGGGTATGTCTGTGATTCACCCAGATCTACAGTCAGCACAAGGCACAGATAGAGCATATTCTCTCCAGAGACTGACTTTGGCAATCCCTGGTGCATGGAGATCCATTACAGAGCCAGAGTCGGCCTTAAGATTCTGATGTCAAACACCGTTCACTGAAGGAAATTACTGCTTCCTAGGCAGTGCTAGGAGGCAAAGCTGCTACTGCCATCCAGGGCTAAGCACTCGTACACCCTGTAAAAAAAAAGTCTTTTGTCACTTTTTCAGCTATTCACTGAACTTTTCAAATTGTCCCCTAAACCTCTGTCTTGTCAAACAACTAGTTTGACTTGCTGCCACCTGCCACTTTTAATGTCCTTGATGTCATTATGTGGGGGTTTGGGGGCTGTCCTTTCCATATTAATTGTTTCACACTTTGGAGTGATTTTCTCCTATGTAGAAAATAGAACCCTAATTCACCAAATAACTTGAAATTTTCCGAGGGCCGCTGCTCCTGCAGCGACTCTGATGCGGGTGACATTTACCTGGCCAACCTCTAAAAACCAATGCGGGTTTACCAGGGAAGGCAAATACCTCAATTTAAGGCAACGAAAAGGAGTAGACTGCCAGGCACCGTGGGAAACCCACGGCTTGGGTCCTCGTCTCTCTTCCCCTCTCACTCCACACCCTGCATCCCTCACCTCGTACCCTGCCTCACCCCCCGCATCCCTCCCTGCATTGCCCCCTCTGCACCCCAAACCCCTCATCCCGCATCCCGCGCCCGCCGCGCTCGGCGCTCCTGCAGCGCCCCCTGGCGGCCACATCTGGGAGCCGGTTTGGTTTTTGGGGCGCCGGAGGTGCTGTCGGCGGGGCCGCTGCCCGGGCTGCACCCTGCTCTCATCCCTAGGTAACATTTGTACGTAAAGAAAGGCATATATTTACGAAGGAAAGCTGATCTGCTTTCCCTTTTTAACTCAAGGCAGAGGGAGTCAGACCACTGCAGTACAATAACTAATTGCACCTACAATATTTATGTTCTGTTAAGCTCAGAAGTTGTATAAAACCAGAAGACCCCTTTAAATCTGCTCAGAAATACCACTCTATATATGTTTTGTTCTTCTGCAGTGGGGGGGAAAACCTTTCCATCCACTCCCCAGACAAAAATCCCCACAAAAGAAAAACTGCTAAGGGCTGCCTTCAAGGAAATGCTTCCAGCTGCTGTTGTCTTTATCAAAAGAAGTAAAGAAAGAAACAAAAAAAAGGCCCCTTCAGCTCCTGGGAGAATCTTCAGCTATTAAAACCACATACTCATTTAGCTCCCAAAAGAAGTCTTTCATAATTGCAAGGAAAGCCCACAGCTGAACCAAGCTCTTATTGCTTCTCCCCAGTTAGCCTGAATGTGATCGCTGTAAAACTGATTCCTGAGTGTTACTTTATGGCTGAGGCTACAAAGGAGTTTGGTAAGTGCACTAACTAACTCTGCATCCCACTAGCTGCTGGAATTCCCACAGTCTTCTGCACTCTGAACAGGGAAGTTAAGGACACAAGAATTAAGTACTTAGAAATTGCACGGCAAATGAGAGACATCTAGCTGGTATCTAGATAGGTATGCTAAGATATATAAGGAAGCTCTGTTTACAATACTATGCATGAATAGAGCTCTCTGACTGTAGCCATGGTTTCCTAGAAAGACCTGCTGCTACTTGCTGGATGCTGGAAAGGTCATGCAGAACTATCAGGTTTGAGGGATGCTCTCTGTAAGCAGCAAATCCATTGGATCAATCTGGGGAGCAGCGTGCTGTAGAGCAAGTAGATAAAGACAGGGATGTCAACTTACCCTTGCCCTTCACGGACTTCCAGGCTTCAGAAAGTCACCAGAACTGACAATATGTCATCAGTCTGCTCAGCATAGAGCAGGTGAGAAAGAAACCATCCAGTACACAGGCCAGTTACTTCCTGGTCATTGCTAGATGCTCTACCTTCTAAGCCTACCTGCTGTAGAGATGCAGAGCTCACTAGGCTTGGCACTGGGGACTGACTGCCCTTCCCAGGCTTACAACTCCTCCCTACACTCAGGATGTGCCAACCACTTGCACTCACTTAGGAACTTTCCTACTTAGCTTGGGAGGAAGGGTGGATGCAGGGTCTGTGCTCCCTCAGTCTGGCCAAAGCAGCATGTCTGTCTCCTCTGCCTCTAGAGATGCATCAGATAGTGCATGCATGAATAGTGCCACTTTCTTCAAGGCCCCAAGATATTCCATTCTGTAATTGGAGGGGAGACTGAGGTGAGACACAAGCAGAAGTAGCTCCTGGCTGCCTTGGAAACATGGGCCACTGCCCAAGTCAGAATGGGCCAAGAGGGTCAGGTCTCCTGGGGAGGCTCAGTGCAATAAGATCTATGTACATACTCTGTGTGTGTCTGTGTCTGTGTCTGTCTGTCTGTCTGTGTGCACTCCATCTTCCTCACTTCCCAGTACCTTCTGAAATGCTTTATCTGCCTCTGGAACTGCACATATGCAGGACCCAAGTAACTCAGCCCAGAGGCACCAGTGTCCACAGCCCAGGACCACTCTGTAGCAGACCCCTAAGTAATCTGTGCATGGGATAGGTTTGATCCCATGGCCACCCGTACTCTTCGATGTTCCCCAACAGTCCAGGAAAACTGCAGAGTCTCTACAAGAACAGCAGTTCAGCTGCTTGTGGGCAATTTGTGGAGACGAGACAGAAGCACTTGGTGCAGGGAAACAAGTTCCTTTGCTGTGATCTCTGCTTCAGATGGGCCTGGATTTCTAGAGATGCTTATTACCTTTCTTTCAAAATAGGTCTTAACATTTGCCTGCTTCTGGAACTAGGGACGTCTCAGTCTGCTGTGCACCAAGTCCTCTTGGTGGTCCATCAGTTTCTCTCGTTTCTCTGGCAGCTGAAGTGATGGTTGCTGCCACTGTAGCAGAAAACACAATTCAAGGAGCTAGCATATCATTTTTCCAGAGGTGGAGACTTCATCATCTTGCAAGGTTTCAGGTCCAAGGTTGTTTTCCAGAGAGGCTAGGAAGTATTAGGAAATTTCTCACACGTGCCATAGAAAAAGCTTCTGCAGTGATACAGTTTATTAATTGCTCTTTGCTCCAACAATAGTTTGGTGCCTACAGAGTCATAGTACAGGATATTATATGGGTACGAATATTATCAATAAAAAAGGCCTATTTTCCAGCCTTCCAGTTTCTGGTAATTTCTCTGATTTTTTTTCTTTTTGGTTGAATAACCTAATGTCTATTAATCACTCAAATGATTTCTGGTTTCTCTGCAGATAAACAGACTGGGGGCACTTTGGTGGTTGCAGTGCAGTAATGTGGCAATTCATGCTCCTCTCACCGTTTCCACTTACTGAAAGCTTTGTGTTGTACACATACTCATTCAGCATGTTACAGGATAAATTCAATTTATTCGTCGATCACAGGATGTGAGAGTACAATTTTTACAATGCACAGCATGAGCTCAAGCAGGAATACAGTTTGTACTGGCAAAGTGTTGTACAATCTGGTTCAATACTGTGTAAACTTGGTAGATAGTTATGTGCCCTAAGTCTTACCAGGGACTGGAGGGAGCTTTGCTTTTCCCACCACAGAGGCAGTGCTAGCATCCCCTGGCTGTATGATCTCCATGCAGGTGTTACAAACATCAGTCCTTACCAGAGATTGCAGACAGATGAGACTCAGGCTTGCTACCTCTGCGAAGCAAGGTAAGACCAGAGGAGGTCAGAGGGTGGCCAGGCAGCCTCACAGGCTGCTGGGAGAATCAGAAGAGGAAAGTCACTTGCTATAACACAAGCTCAAATATGTGTAAGATTTGGGATGTACCATGAAAGCAGTAAGATGACAAGGTCACTCTCTTCACACAAGTACATGTTGAACGTGGAACGGACTTTGAGAGAAGTGTTTTTTTCCCCAGTATGGGATATATCCCACTTGTCATAGTCTGTCGTAGAGCAGGGACAAGCAGTACCTCCCTCTGTCTCTCTGGACTGCAGAAGTGTCATGGCATCTCCCTCAGCAAAGGCACTTTCCAGTGCCAGAGGGAGCCTGAAGCTCATCACCAGTTCCTGATGAAAAAAAAAAAAAAAAAAAAAAAAGACATGTTAACGCCACAGTATTTGCAAGCGACATACAGAATTAGGGAATAAACTTCGAGCTAATCGCCTCTTTCAGCCCGTGCTGCGCCCCCATTAGGATGGCGTGTCCCTGTGCCGTCACGTCTCTCCCGCAGCAGAGGCAGCAGAGCCGGCGGTACCGCGCTATCACGGCAGGGTAGCGCATGTCGCGACAGATCTCAGCAGGAAACCTACAGGAGATGCAGCAGAGGCCATGTACTGTGGCGGCTCCCGCAGGTGCTGGCAAACCCCATTGCACAGAATCATAGAATAGTTTGGGTTGGAAAGGACCTTTTTTAAGGTCACCCAGTTCCAACCCCCCTGCCATGGGCAGGGACATCTTCAACTACACCAGGCTGCTCAGAGCCCTGTCCAGCCTTATCTTGAACACTTCCTGGGATGGGGCATCCAATACCTCTCTGGGCAACCTCACCAGTCTTACTGTAAAAACAAGCTTCTTACAAACATGTAATCTAAAACCACCCTCTTTTATTTTAAAACCATTACCCTCTGTCCTATGGCAGCAGGGAATTTCTCTGGCATGGATCAGAAAAGGCAAGAGGTGAATGGTTACCCTACTTTTATAAGAAGCCTGTGGGACAAAGTTACCACGTTGTAAAACATCTGAACCCATGATGATTGCTGCTCTGGCCTGGCCTGGCTCTTCCATTCCATGAAGAGTGATACCTGGGCAGTGGGTCCCTCTACCCCATTCCCACCAGCCACTGTAGGGAAGCCACCAGCTGTCAGGAGTCCACCAGCTACTTCTGGAGAAGTTCTGGTGAATATGAATTTTCTGCCTTTTTTTTTTCCTACTAAAAACCCAAGTCCTAACAAGGTTTAGTATTTCACAGAGGCCTTCTGAGCCAGGTTCTGAATTACATGTTTTGTATTCAAGGGCATGGAATCTTACTGCCTCAGAAACCACATTTCTATCTTAATTCTCCATTAGGCTAATTAATGCCACATTGCTAGATTTCTGGATTGAATTACAACTATTCACAAGTATGTTCAGAGCCAGCATGAAGAGCCCACACTGGATTTTTGTGAGGCAAACATAGAGATGAATTGGCTGTCACAGGAATTAAATAAATTGATCAAGGATGAAGGGCAGTTGAAGGGTTTGGAAAACAGTTGCTTTTTAGAATGACAGGATAGTTTGTGTTGGAAGGGACCTTTAAGGACCATCTAGTCCAACCCCCCTGCAGTGAGGAGGGACATCTTTGACTGGATCAGGTTGCTCAGAGTCTCGTCCACTCTGACCTTGCGGGTTTCCAGGGATGAGGCACCCACCATATCTCTGGGCAACCTGTTCCAGTGTTTCAACACCTTCACTGTAAAAAACTTCATCCTTACATGTAATCTATATTGACTCTCTTTTAGTTTAAAAACATTCCCCCCTTGTCCTACTGTAACAGCTCTGCTAAAAGGGATGCAATTTAACTGAGAACTCAAGTACGTGCTTTAGTCCATCCCTATTCCGGCCCACTTTCAGAAAAGCAATTAGGCACTTAATTAACTTCAAGCACACGGGCTGTTAAGCATGTGTCTAAGTGGTTTGTTGAAAAGGGATAGCACTAAAAGCATGCTTAAAATTAAGTACATACGCTCAGCTAATTTCCTTACCAGCTAAGCACACTTTCTAATCATAATGGACCAAATTCAGCAATGACACAATGACATCATTCAGAATGACAGCAAGGTCAAACTTAGTCTGTGGATTTCTGTCCTTTGAGATAATGAGGAATTAAGCTTCAAGCAAATAAGAAGAAATCAGACAGGTACTGGGAAGTGCCACTGCTGCACACTGAAATGGTATCATGGGTAGGGTATGCACAGGTATTTGTGACAGCAGAATGTATCTTTCCTATCTCATTAACAATAAATTTAAATTTTTGCTTCTTCAGGCAGAAGGGAGAAGTCCAAATGGGAATGTTTCTTGAAAAATAATTCCCCCAAAAAAAGACTGCTTGAATTTTATATTTTTTATGTTTGGAATAGCTTATATTTCAAAGCAAAATTACTCAAAATGAGAAAGAAAGAGTTTTCTAAGAAAAATATTAAAGGCAATTAAAGAATTTCCATCAAAGCTTGTAATTTCCCTCCAAGTTGTTCTGGGAGAAATTGATATTATTTTTAACAAAATGGGCATTCCATTAAAAAAAAGTGTCACTAATTTTCCTTAAGTCCTATTTTTCTCTTCTGCTAATTAATAACCAGAAAGGAAAAAAAATAAGAGCACTGAAACGCACTGTCCCTTTTGCCTTCTCATCCTAATTTGGGCATTGCAACCCCCGGAAGAGTTTTGAGAAGAAAAAAAATCCCAATCCACAAATCAAAATCAGGTCAGTTGAGGCAGAGGATCCTATGTATTTTCTAAAATTACGTGGATACCTCCAGGCGCTGATAAAAAATGATCCTAGTTCCCGAAAACGTAATGAGTGTTAGCATGGGCATGCAGACTCGCACAGGAACTGGAGTGCAACTGCTTCAGTCTCCCCACTCGCTCCTGGGAAAGCTTGTCCCATGGCTGTCCTGAGCAGGGGAATGCACAGGGAAGGGCTGTGGAGCCCTTGGCTGCAAAAGCCAGGCAATCCCATTGCAGTGCCGGGGCTCAGGGCTGCCAGAAGTCCCCCAGCACACAGGGATGTGAGTCAGCACAGGGGCAGCATGTGGACAGGAGGGGGCAGGAAGGGCAGGCACTTCCTTGCTCTCAGCTGGTGGCAGGGTCTGACCTGCTGGACCTCCATCCATGGGAGCCACTATGGGGTCGGGGGGCTCCATGTTTATTTCTTCCTGCTTGCCTGAAGTCCCCAGACAAGGAGAAGGAGGTGGCCTTGTGGCTATGGGATGCTCAGCATAAGGGTGCCATTAGAGCCTGGAGGCGAAAGAGAGAGAGGATCAGAAGGAACAGATGGATGCCCAGAAACCCCACCTGGTTCAGGGAGCCACCAAGATGAAAACTGCTCAGTGATGTTTGACATTTTGTTGGCTTTCCTTCTGCCTCTACAGCACACACAGTATTGCATCAGATTGCTACAAGACCTCTTAATTCTATGGTGAACATCACTTCAAATACATTGGCCCACCTTGACTATGTCCAGTCATCTGACATTTAGATCTGACAAATAGCTTTGACAAAAATCATGATTTCTTCTGGTAATTTGCAGTCAGAAGCCACCACTGATATCACAGTTGTCTATGTCCCCTCCCTGGAGCAGATACTGCTTCAGCTCCTCAGTATAAAGCTTTAACCTCCACTTAACTTGATATTCATGTGTCTTTAGCAGGTGCAAAAAAACTGATGTATTGATGTATTTTTTAGAATATCAAAACCTAAACGCTGATATATTCATTCTTCTCATTCTCCTAATCTTTAAAAAAATTCATACTTTATCCAGACTGGCCCAGGTATTTGTTTTAATAAATCCTTTGGTTGTAGGAACACAGGTATTACAACTCATAACTTCTAAAGAGCTACGAAAATTATTTCCCAAAGCTACCGAGATTTGGTTATAGATTTTTGTAGCCTTTTATTAATACACTGTGTGATGTCGCGATCAAATGTAACTTGTGATGTTAATAAGCACCACCTCAGTTCTCAAGACATACAATGGCTTTGGGGTAAGGCCATTCTGCTCATACCTGTTAACTGAGATAGCACCAAAATCAATGCCCAGTCTCACCTGCCTTACCACTGCACGCAGGCTTACAAATCTGAATGGGCAGACCAAAACCTGAGACCTACCACTGTTTCCCAACCCTGTTCTCAGGAACAAGATCAGGCTGATACTGGGCTGCCCAGTGTTGCAAATCTCTCTCTGCTGCCACTTCACACAAACACTATTCACGAGCACACAGGCAAGGTCAAAAGTGCCTGATGCAGTTTTGCACTTGACAGCGGCATTAGCATCCATTGGTACCATGGTTATTTGGGGCACAAAATGCAAATATTAATGAGAAGATATCACATACCATCCCTGTTGGCCTTCAGAGGGAGGAGGCTGCTTTCAAAACACAGGGTTTCATGCCCAGGTTGTCCCAGTTGGACACACTTGGGATTCACTGCAATTGTTCAAAACACCACACAGACATCTGCAAAGCTGGGTAATCCCAGTATTCCTGAGACATGTAGTAATAATAGCTTGGCTTCATCTAAGAAAATTTCCAGGTCTTTTGAACATTTCCACAAACTTTTATGGAAAGCACAAGGTTCAAAACTGAGTGAACAAACATCATTCTAGTCCAAAAATGACTCGAAAGTATATTTTCTTTTATTAATGAGTAACACAGGAAGCTTTTTCTTCTCTGATGGTAACCAAAGAAGTCAGAAAGCAAATGAGATCTAATCATATCTCTGAACAGTAAAAGGGTAAGGTCATTACGGCACCTTCCATTTCCTCTCAGAATTCTCTGGGAAATTCTTAGGATCATCCCCTTGCCTGAAAAGTACCACATTTCTGGTGGCACCAAAAATGGAAGTTGCATTGTGGTAGGAAAAACGGTTTGTGGTTTATTTAATACAACAGAGGTCATGTCTGTGGCCGGAGTACAAGGCAACTTTGAGTCAAAAACAGTTTTACATATTTTTGAGCGTGGATCTCAGACATCCTCAAACACGCAAAACCCCCATATATATATGCTCCTTCTTGAATTTATTTGTTCTGCAAAGCAGGGCTGTGGAGAGCTTTTTACTTACATGAAAATACAATAATTTAGTGCTATCAAAATGTATTTGTGCTTAGACTAACAAGATGGATTTATAACCAGAACATGTTTATAACGTATTCTTTACAAGGGAAATTAGTTCCTGACAGGTCCTTAAAACTTCTTGCATTATTCCTCTAATAATGATAATGGGGAAATTCATGAGACAATCAAATATCTTTTCCTTTTTAAGTAGTGAAATTTACTACAAAATTTCAGCAATGTGAAAGAAAACCCTGACTATCTCCAAAAGAAGAGGAAAAACAGGAGGCAATGTTTTTCATCTTCTTGTAAAGCTGAATAAAAGCACTCAGTATTTAAATAATACTACAGATTTGAGGCTCAAGCTGAAAGGAGTTGCACAAAGATACAGAACAAATCCTTTTTCTTCCTTTTTGAAAGATGTTTGAATGTGAAGAAGAAAAGGACATTCTTCTAAGTTTTTAAAATTTTTTTTCTATAGGAGAAACAAGAGAAAACATTCAGTTTCTTGGTCTGTTTCTTATAAGAAATGAGAAAGTATGCAAGTTATGTTAATGGCTCAATCTAAAGGTCATGGAATTTGTGAATATATGGATTGGCTATGTTGAGTTTTAAAACAAATTGCTTGATTCTTCAGTACAGTACTACTATACTGAATTACAACAAAACTAGGTGATATCCATTTTTACCTAACAAAACATATTCATTCTGTTTTTAAATTTTACCTCCTTTAACATTTATGAAGAACTCTGGGAACCTTTCCAGACGTGAGACTTTAAAGATCTCACTACTTCTTAGTTAGGAGATGTTCAGAGGGCTGTATGTAGAAGCAGAAGGCCTCTACCTGTTCACATAAGGTTATTCATCCCCTGGTCCTTTCTGTCGGTGTGACAGACCACAGAGAGAATGTCCCTGGTGGCTCACGGTGAGTCTTGTGGGTGGTTAAATGTGTGGGAGTTAGGCTCTTTTGTTCTCGAGTATCTCCAGGAGAAATCACCCTCAAACTTATGCTGCTATTTTTGTGTGAGTTGTTTGCAATGTAAAGAGGAGTTTACCATGTACTTTTGTGCTCTATTGTAGACATAAAAGGAAGTATCAAACTTCCACTGCTTATTGCCAAACTGAATAGATATATCAAAGGGGAAGTCCAATACGGGTTTTTTCCCTCCCTTCAAAGTCATTACTTTATAGCCCAAACAAACAAATGGCCTTTAGAAAGACAGACAGTGATTTACTCAAGGCTGAAAGCACAGTCTCTCCCCAGCGGGCTCACAGCAAAGTCACAAAAACTGATGTGATTTTGTCGTGGTGCTCTGCAGTACCAGGAGACTTGCCTTTGAACTCCCCAAGCTCCTGTTTTCTGGAGGCCCACTCTTTAAGAAACACATGGCCCTTCTACACCTTTTCCAGATTTGATTCTACCAAGACAACAAACCATGGTGTTTGCTCTCCTATACAGCAGAGTGTTTTAAATGAAAACATTATGCCAAGGCCTTTTTATGCAACTGGCTTGGAGCTACATAATAAAAACAAACAGCTGTTGCCATGTCCTGAAATCTCTGCAGCTCTAAGCAGGTTCAGTCCTGCCATCCCACATCAAGACCAGTGATCTTCACTTGCTTTGCTTACACAGAGATGCACAGGAGCAGTGTTACTCAGCCCACACCAGGCTGAAAGGGGTGACAAAACTTCCAGGGGGTGCAGCAAGGCAGCATGAAACTCCAAATGCCATGTGAAATGATATTATCTACAACCATAGGGCAACCACATCAGCTGGTGGTTATCTCACACAGAGATAAGAACAATTCCTAAGTCTGTAACTGTTCATCCTGATGGCTAAAAAGGAAAAGGAAATTATTATACACTTGGGGAAAAGCAGAGTGAATCTGGGTGGCCAAAGTGCAGGCACAGAAAATCCTTTGGACTCTGACAAGCAAAGCCAGGGAACCAGTCCCTCCTAGGCGTGCAGGTGTGTGTATTTACTGCCCTGTTGCCCCAGCTCGCAGATGCTTTATTAGCTTTTTCCACCTGGCAAACTTGCTTAAGCCAGAAGACCAGAGGCAGAGACATCAGTGCATGTCATAAACCACCACAGCTGGGAGTGTGAGTCAGAGACCTATGGCCCTTGACAGTCATCAACCTTTGCATGATGGAAAATGGGCTCCGGGTTTAATGCCTCCTCTTCTGATCTGCATACCCAAAACACAGGCCAAAGGGCAGGAAACAGAAAGCAGTCACATGCAGGCGTTAGTCTTCTTGTGGATCTGCAAACAGAGAAGTTAAGATAATGCACTGGTAGTAGACTGAGGATAAGAACCCCTCTGGTCCATTTCTCCCTTTTTCCCCATAGCCTTTGGGATTACATTCTGCCCAATGTGCTACCACAGAAAGCCACCTCTTTTCCAGGGTGAGCACACATATGCCCTTATAGTCAGTGGTTGACTTTGTGAAAAAAAACCCCTCTACTTAGATAATTGATCAAAGAGCACTTTTCTGTGGTTTATGCTGTACCCATGCTACATCTATGAGTTCTGGTCTTTCCAGGAAAAATCAACCAGCAATAGCAGAAGTCCCAGCACACTGGGAGGCACTCTGTCTCTTTTCCTGAGCAGGGAGGTGAGAGTTCAGCATTGAGAAGGGCTGGGTTGGTTAACTCCTGCAACAAGTTTGGGAGGGGTTACTTGTAGGCTTCTGAGGAATTTATGAGTTGTATTTTTTTGAGGATGGGAGACAAGTTGAAAGACTTTCAGTTTTTCAAAGCTCTCACAATGATGGGAAGGCTCAGTTGGTACAAAAGTCTTCAGAAACCCCCTGGAGGGGTTCTGGGCTTTTCCTACTGTCACCAAGGAGCTTGCCCTCTAACTGAACCCCTTGATGCTAAGGAAGAGTGCAGCTATCTTAACCACTCACAAGTCCAAATTCAGTATCTGACATAAGATTTTGGCTTTAAATTGACTTCAGAAACAAACTGGGAACTAGTACGGAGCCTGGAAGCCCTGAGCACTGATTCTGGAAGCTCTTGCTACAGAGGATGCAAGCAATTACCTGTATCGTCTAGCTTCCCTATATGATACATTGGGGGAATTCTCCCCACTACACACATTGAACTTGTTCTGAGGAATGACCAAGGGTGTCCAGTCTGGAATGATAATATTTCCTAGCAAAGAACTACTATCCACAAACAAACTATTGGCAAACTAAAAAGAAAAGTGCCTTTTCTATTTCTGCATCCAGTGCAAAGTCATATTGCCGTGTCATAGCCCAGCTTTCTCAGCAAGCTGTTATTTACGCACTCACATGAAAATGTTTGTGTGGAGGCTTGTGTTTGCTAACTTAGCATTTTCCTTATATCTGTTTCTTTCTATATGCCATCCAGACAGAGAAAAAAAGAGCTAAGGGCAGTTTCTAATAGGCAGTCACAGGGTGTTTCTCACAGCTGAAATCTGTTCAATGAGTTGATACTGTGATTCCCCAGACTTTCCCAGGTCCTGCTGGCATCTGGTAAAAGTGGACTGTAGCAAATCAGAGCAGCAAATGACCCTGTGGAGGCAGGGACAAGAGCAGCAACTGCTGGCCAGGTGCTTGGGAAAGCCACATTGCAACTGTGGAGCCAGCCAGCACCATTTGTTCAACTCATGCTGTTCCCCTGGATCTCTGTGGGACCCCATGGTCAAGGTCTGAGGGACTCATTCAGGGCCACCTCCACCAGATAACACGTGCAAAGCCATTCACAGAGAGGCAGAAGCTGAGCAAGAAGGTAGGGATGAGCAGGAGCTGCCACTTCTCCACAAGAGCAGGGCAGGGGTAATGCAAGAGCTCTTCAAAACTGGCCCCATCCAACTACTTGGCTTTGGTCCTAGCTGGGAACTCAGGCAGCTGCTCCTTGTGCAGTGTTGGAGCAGCAACAGTCTCACACCCTTGTTTTAACAGGTTGGCAAAAGAGTGGGAACAAAATCATCTTTCCCTCTCTCTCTGAACATCTGGAAAATGCACTCAATTCACCCATGCTCATTCTTCAGCTGCTGTTCCCTGTGGTTACATTTAGCAAAGACATTTTCAGGCTCATTTGAAAACCTGTTGAGTGAAACTGTTTTAAAAATCCGTACAGCTCTTTTCCTAGCCCAGGCTATGGTGACTGAGGGTGCCTAGAGGAGTGAGTGGGCTAGACGTGATGATGGCTCTGGCTGCATGTCAGGGCTGTAGGAATCCAGGATGGCTGCTGCTGGCACATGCATGGCATCAAAAACATTTTTCTGCACCACGCTGAGAATCTCTGAGCCAACTGTACAGGTGATCAACTGGTACCCATTCACCTGGATGCTAGGCCTTTAGTGGTTTGGGGTTTTTTTATTTTGTTTTTGTTCTTTTTTTTGTTGTTTGTTTGGTTTTCTGTTGTTTTGTTTTGGTTTGGTTTTTTACAATAAGGTATTTTCTCTATGTCACATGCAGCCAGACAGTCAGCTGTGGTGCTAGCACAGGTGAGAGAGATGATGAAGCTGCCCTTGCATGCTCCAGGTCTGAAATCACCTGTGGTCAAAGGTACTCACCTTTGAGTCTGCCCTGCTTCATTACAAGGGCCATATCTGTCAGAAAATAGTTTTGGTTTGGTAACACATTCTGTTAACAGGATCATGGGGGAGAACCATAAAACATTTCCTTTCCTTTTGATATTTGTGACTGTGGAGCATCACAGCTACAGGCAGTAAAATAATAACAGTCATGTTGAGAAGGTGTCAAACAAACAGCAAACCTGAGGTTTCTCGCCACAGGCTATGTAGCCTCACAAACTCAGCCAGACGTGCTTGGCCAGCACCTGCTCACTTGCTTTATTTTTGTTATTGGTATAGACCAAGTTAGTCAAACTTGCAGAGAGCTGGTTTGTAACTGGACCAGGGCTTCAGACACTTGAGTAAAGTGCACAATCTCGGGTTACAGGTTACAGGCGTCTCTCCTCAGTTACGTTAAAAGCCCTGAGAGTCCTGGACTTTCCCAGCAAATTCCTCTGGAATGTAAATAGTCTTCAGATCCTCCACCAGGTGCCAGCAGGCTTCTTGAGGTTGCTGAAGGGGAAGTCCTCATGACATACTCCAACTAAATAATAATAATAATAATAATGACTATAATAATTATAATAATGATGATGATTAAGGTGTTTGGGGTTTTTTTTGCCTCGGGGGAGGATGCTAGTTTGGGAAGAAGCAGCTGTCACTAAAGAATGTTATTCTGAAGAGGTCAACCTAAAATAAGATTTGATGAATATTGGTAAGGTATCTGCTCAAAAGTCTGGCCGACAATGCACTGACAAAGCAGAGGAATGTTTTGTTCCGCTCAAAGTGGAAATGTTGAAGCAGATGTTTTAAATAAAGCTCCTGGCACTGCAGATATATAAGCACCACAAAATATACATTTGTATGCACTCTGGAGATATTAAAGAAGTTGTAAGCAGTAACTATGATTCTTTTTTGACCCCATGGACAGTCAAGGGGACTCTCAACCTCTGGGCTCAGGTCTTGGTTTTGGCACTGCCTTCCCAGATAATCTTGGGCAAGTTGTTTCATCTCTTGTGTATCAGTTTTCCCAGACACAAAAGCAAGGTGTCCACCACAGCCTTTTTCACAAAGGCAGCTGTGGAAAGAACCGTGTATGATAACCTCTACCAATGCTATCACACACAGCCAACAATATGTGAATACTGGCACCATTCATGAGGGATGGGATGACATGCTGGGGGTAACAGGTAGCGGGAACAGGGCTTACAGAGGGAGTCTTTTCCAGCTTGGGTGCCTCTATCCACACAAGGGTAGCAGGAGAGCTGCCCAAAAAGTACATTGTCTGGTGCTAAAATATTCCTTGGAAGTTATTTTAATTTTTTTTTTCTGAATCTCACCAAGGCTCTGTGTCTTTAAATCATTTCTATGTTGTTCAACTCTTCTGGTTTTTAATTTTCTTTCCTTCTCCAAGTGTTTCCTGCGGGCTCTTGGCTGCTTCTGCCCTCACCTCTCCCTCTGCATCAACTTCTCCTTTTTCCAGTTCCTTGCAGTTCACTTGTCTCTCAGCCAGCAGCCCTTCCAAGACAGACGTCACATTCACAGCACTCTAACCAGATGGTTGGGAGTCCCCATCACTGGACAACCAGTCCATGGGGAGCAATCAGGCACTGTGGAGGCAATGGGAAAGCAGATGATGGTCTCACAAACTGAGCCCTTTGGCCAAATGGCGCTGCACATCAGTAAAGCATCCCTGGTGGAAAACTGGAGATGACCCCACTGAAGTGGCATGATCTACCTGGGATCACCTGGAAATAACAGCCCCTCTGCTTCTCCTGACACCACTAAGGGCTCATAGGGATGTCCAGGACAGTGGGGTGGTAGCTGAAGCCCTGGTCTGGGGGACAAGAGGGAGTGCAGCCCACCAGCACTGGTAGATCTTCAAAAGATACTCCAGAAGGGCTGCCCAGCGTGGGTGCCAACCCCCAGCCTAGGCAGGGCAGTCACGAGGAAATCTCCCAGCCTGTGCCACAGGCATTGCTGCTCCCCTGGGACACGTGGCGACTGGGTAAGCTGTACCGGCACTGCTGATGAGGTAAGGGTTAAGTGGTGGGGTAGGTGAAGTTTGAAGTGGTCCAGAGAAACCCTCATCAGCACAGAGTGGCCACCACACTTTCTTGGCTGCTGGTGCCAGTGTCCACCTGGATGGGGAGTGCCAGGTGGTTGCAATGTACAAGGCACTAGAAATAATGCTGCCAGGGAAGTGTTCCTTTTTTTTTTTTTTCAATGTAGTCTTAAGAGTTCTTTGTTGCCAAAGAAAAACATTAACAAGAGAAGCATGCATGAAGGGGGGACACAAGCAGGAAGCATGTGGCAAGCCATGTTGAGCCCTTACACAAATTTTCTATTTTTAAAGTGGCTTAATATAGTCTTGAAAAGAAGGTCTTCATTGTTATGAAATATGTCCTTGCTCTTCTTAAAAATATCCTGATTTTACGGGCAGCAGAGCAGGCTTGTTCTTTGGCACCAAACAATATAATTTTATTACCAGACCTCAGATACATCCTGGCCCTGGGAATATAGAATCACTGCCAAGACTGAAGCCTGTCCCTAAGCAAAGCTCCTTCCACACGTGCTCAAAAAAGCATTTCCTTTCCTAAAACATAGGCAACTGAAGCAAAGGTTTCTATTCAACAGGCAAGTGATATTTTTAGACATTTAGAATCATGATTTCAGGAACTGAAAGAAGGAAATTTATATCAGCATGAGGTCCATCCAAGAGATTTATCAGTTATTTAGAAGATAATAACACGCAGAAAGATCAAAGTCTTTTTCTGGGATGAATAACCATGATTCACAGAGCTGGGAGGTGGAAAGAAATTACTCCAGCTAGCTAGCTATCACTTGTTAGGCAGAAAGAAAGCACTTCTTTACACTTACTTTAAGCTATCCCTTTTGTTCCACAAATGTTTAAAGTACTACCCTGTAGCAATCAAATGGCAGGTGAAGCAGGAAGAGGAACAGTGTGATCTTGACAGAAGAAATAAGTCACAGTCTCTCCCACCACCAGAAAGGGAAGTCAGCACAGCTGGAATGGCACACAACACTGGAGGAAATCACCTTTTCATTTTCACCTCCTCCTTCTTCACGTCCTATGGTGGCAGGCTCACAGGCACTGAGGTTGCAGACAAGGAGGCAAAAAACCCCTATGTGGGATTTCCAGATTGTTTTGATGCCTCCAGTATTTGGAAAAGCAAAGTGAGATGTCTACGCAACAACAGCCACCAGGGCATGATGGCCACTTATCACTCTGTACCAGCCAGCTCCTTGCCTGAATGAAAGATGCCTATAAATAAGCCTGACCCCTGCAGAACAGACCACTCTGCCTTCCAGAACCCCACGACGATACAGGGTTCTGGGATGTCCACTGGACGTGGCCACATCCTGGCTACTGCTGGTGGAAAATCCATTGCTCACTCAGGAAGGAGCTGGGGATCCCTCCAGCTGGCTTCCCAGATATATCATGTCCTTCTGAGGCTTCTTGGAGCTCCTCTCCTCCTCACAACCCCACGCTGGCTCTCCATTCCCCCTTGCCTTTCCAGGGACCCATAGCGACTTCTCTCCCTGACCTTTCAAATCCCCTTCTCTATTTCCTGTGTGCCCTGTTCTCTCTTTTCTACACACCCTCTGCTCCCTACCAGCTCCTCTGGCCACCAGCCAGGCATGACATATTCCTCCCTCCCCTTTCCTCTCTTCTCACCCCAGAGCAGGGAAGATGAACAGGGCTGTGCTTTGGGTATTGCTGTGTTGGGCAACAGCCATGAATAGCCTTTGCAGCACTGAGCAGCAGAGGGAAACAACCAAATGTTAGGGCTTCCATGTGTGCTTCAGACCCCTCCTTGCTGCAAATTTAATGTCCTTCTACAAGAGAAGGGTCTCACTCAGCACTTGGGCGCTGCCCAAGTCTCGAACACTCCCAAGGCCTGGCCAAGTGTCAGGGGTGTCCTGCAGGTGGCCCTAGCACAGGCGAACTCTGGGCCTGGGGCACCTTGGCCTCTGCAGCCAGCCTCTGGCTGGATAACATCCATAACCCTCCCTGCACCATCACACATGGTGCAGTGGAGAAGGAGAATATGAAACATCCCCCTTGCTTTCCTTCACCCTTAATCTGTATTTCTTTATTGCAGACCACAGGTCTGTGGGCTGTCTTTCCCTTCACTGTATGCCAGCTGCTCATACCCCACTAGTGGCACACAAGTATGGCCAGAGGCCTTCACGCTGTCATCACCAGCCTCGGGGGTGACCTGTTCTCTGACACTGTGTGGGTATAGGGCAAGAGACAGGAGCAAAAGGCATTACTGCCCCACCAGCTCACAGACCTAACCCAAGAGAGCTGATGCCAAGAACATGTGTGAGCTCTGCTTGTCCTCAGAACGGAACTTGCAGACCTATGCCAGCATGCCTGCCAAATTGCACAGTCAGCCACTGCCTTAGGGGGAACAGGGTCTGTTCCTGGGTGTAGGAACCAGAAAAGTGTATGCACTCTGGGGTGCAGATTTTGGAAGGAAAGAGATGATATGCAGTACACGAGAGCTCTGCTGAGAGAGAGGAGAGACTTCCCGCATGCAGAAGCAGAGTGAAGCCATGAGCCAATTTAGGAAGATCTATCCTACCTGACACTGCTCATAAGAGTTTCACCTTTCAGCCCCAATTTGTTCATGCCCAAGTATCTGATTCGGGATGAGGTTTTCTTAGAAGCATAGAGGAGAATGCAGTCAAAATGCTTTGCAAGTGTGAGATTGGGTAATGAACACTGTTTAGCCCAGAATTTTGGCAGACATCTAATTTTGGCAAATCTGCAGTGCCCCGACATGCTGGAGCAGGGCTTTGCATTTAGCAGGGAGATGGCTTTCAGTCAAAGAAAGGAGTTTTATTGTTCTTGGAACAATCTGCCCAAATTTGGTCAAAATACAGAAGCTTTAGGAGAAATTTCAGTTTCCACATCCTCAGGAAAAAGCTCACTGGATCTTCCCCATGAACAGTTTGCACTGAGCATGTCTAGAACCAGGACTTCAGAAAGATCCCCCCTAAAGGCTGACAAAGAGCACTACCAGACTCAAACACCAAAGCTGAGAACAATGGTGCTAACACTTCTGGGAAGCCCTAGTTCCTCCTGAGCCCAGGCAATATGGAGAAGGCAGATGCCTACCTAAATACAGATGGACCAGGCACAAAAAGTAGGCAGCAAGATAGGTGGAACAGGTAGGGATAAAAGCCCATGATTATGTGCAATGTATGTCACTTCTCATATGCCAAAGGCTAAACCAATACTAATTATGGTGCTGTAGCAGCTTCACATAACCATTAAGTGAATTTGTGTCTGCCACTCCTTCCCATTTTAGCTTCTACTCCGTATCCCCCCTTCTCCTTCTGCCATCTCCTCTCCCCTTTTTCCAATGCCATTCTCTCTGTTTTGACTCTCTGCCCTTCTCATAACATCAATATTTTGCTGCCAGCCACTGTAACTGCTTTGCTGTTTACTTCTTTGTTCTCACACTGTCATGCTGCCTTTCAGAATGGTCCTGTCCTCCCATATGCCACATATGCCATTTAGGGCACTTGGGTTTCTTGAGGCACTGTGCTCCCTTCAGCATTGTTGAGTCCTCTCTCTTACTCCACTCAGTACTGCTAACTAATCCACACTACCTGCTAAGTGGTCTTTGCCTAACTGAGTCCATCAGCATAGATCTAAACTCAGACGCTCTCTGTTATCTCTCCCTGATTCTTGGAGTTACCAGTTCTCTCTAACCCATCTGTGACCTGCCCCCACCTTTTCCCATGGCAAGTCCCTCCTTGCTCACCTCAACTCCTGGTTTGCTCTTTACTTCTGGCCCTTGTGAGAGTGATCCTCTGGGGCTGAAGACCACTTCCACGGGCTCTATGACCAGCCTGACTTCCTGCACCCTTACAAATTCATTATGCTTTTTCTTCCTTATTGTTATTGACACATTTCTGTATCTCTAACTTAATTTCTTCCTGCTCCTGCCTCTCACCAGCACAGAGACAGTCTTTTTGTTGTCAAAAAGTTCTTTTCTGAATTCCTTTCCCCTCCTGACTAGTCATTCTCCCCCAGGACCCCAACCTATCTCTTCATCTCCTTTCTTACCTCTTTTGCAGCTTCTTAGGTTGGCATTACACAGGGAAATGGAGCCAATCTCGCCTCTCAGGATTGTGGGAGTTCTTCTGTTGTCCCATCATTCCCAGCTCCTGCCATTCTCTCATTGAGCCCCAGGAATGCTAGCTCACTGGATATTTCTTTGGGGCTTCAGCTCACTAACCCTGCAGAAAATGTCCTTCTGAGGCTTTTAGCTTGGAATTTTTCCTCCAGGGTTTATTTGGCTGAATTTACAGGAGTGACTTGAAAGCCAGAGGCATAGGGGAAGAAGAGGCAGCATCTGGCCAAGGGGAGAACAGAGGCAGTGGGTGGTGGAGTGGGACCTTCCTCTTTCAGTGGCCACAAGCCATGAGGTTGGCTCAGAACACTAACTGTAGCTTCACCCTCACTTTCCTCCAGTTCTTTCCTTCATACTATGAACATGTCTCCCCCTTATAGAACAACACCCTCTATTTCTACTGCTTTTCCAGTGAAGACCTCCAGGTTTCCTTCCCATTAAGGTAACTGGCAAAAGGGTTCTACATTATGTCCAGTCTAGAACCTCCAAATAGCACTCTGCTCAGTTTCTGACCATCTCTCTCCTAGCTAAACCTCAGAAATACTCATTAACAGGTGTCTTCATCTGTCTACCTCTTTCCCCACAAACGGCAGCGGTCAGGAAACCCTTGCCTTCCTGACATCAGAACTCCAGCTTTCTCTGACAGTTGTCTCTGTCTTCCCTCGTCTCTTCAGTCTCTGTCAACATGGGTAAAGTGGAAGTGCTCTTCATCAGAAAGCTCTCTCTGTGTTTTCCCATTCAAGTGTATGAATACTTGAATAAACTCTTTTGCATCACAGTGTTGCTGTGAATGTGCCAGTTTACCCAGACAGGAGGCTCTCATAGTAACTTAGACAGAGCCTTGGCTTTCTATTTAGAAAATAGGCAGCTTTTGCTACCATGTCTTCTAATAGCTTAAGATACTAAAAGACTACAAGGGGAACTGTATCTTGTAGTATTCTAGTATTGAACAGGATAAACTGCATTATGGAAAGCAAATCTGAGTAAAAAGCAACTCATACTGGTGTAACTGAATCTATGCTAGTGCTTTTAGTGGCATAACCATGTTAGCAAAAAACGTCCATACTTCTAACTGACATGATTTTGCTGGAAAGGTTATGTAAAACTCTTATAAAGGAGTCCATAGATTTTTTGATTTTTTTTTGCCTCAGGCATTTCTACCTATGGTTCTGGTTGGGGTTTTTTTGTTTGCTTGGGGTTTTTTTGTACCAAGTCAGATGCCACTTGTACCAAGTCAGGTGCACAGAATGCCAAAATGTTCTGTCACTGGCCAGTGTGTACATCTGAGGACTTTGGTAGGGCTGAGCGCTCCCAATCACCTGTGTGAGCCCAGGTTTGGAAACCCAAAGTCCTCTCTGCTACTCCTTGGGGCAATGCCTTGTTGAGCATTTTTGCAGGGAAGTATAGGCTTTCCATGCAAGCAGCTGCAGAATGGCTGCTTTGAGAGGCTTCTTAGGGGCCAGAAGTAATTGCTCAAGTCTGGGCTGAACCTCAGAGGAGACCAAACCCCTTCTTGTTATTGCAGAGCATGGGGTACAGGGGCCACAAGCTGAGGCACAGGGGAAGACCTGAGATGGTAGCCAGTGCTGGACACACTACCTGCTGAATTTCAGCATAAAGCACGTGGACAGTTATTAAAATCCTTTGCAGACCTGTTCACCTAATGGAACTCTCAAGATCAATGCTGTGTCCTACATTCCCTTATCTTATGTATGAATGTAAAGAGTCAGTAAAAATACTGCACTTTTCTGGACAGCCTGCTTTGGGACAGCAGTACAGCTATACGCATGGCTAATACAGGAGTTCCATGCAAGCTCGTCATTTTAAGGCAGCTTGTAAGAATGATCTCACAAGGGAATATAGTAGTAATTTCAAGTAGCCTTGCATCACTCTTGAAGGTGATGGCGCCCTACAGAAAGCAGACACTGTCTGTGTCTCTGGAGCCTGTTGAGCAGCTTATAGAGATGGTCCCTACAGAGCTTTTCTAAAAAATCACACTATTATGGAAGAAGTAGAGTGGCTCTTTTTCAGCATATCAAGTAAAGAAAAAAAAAGCATCTTCCAGAAAACAATGTAGAGATGACACAGGCAAAAGGAGGGTTTTGCATATTTGGGCAAGATACTTTGCAAGAATACCACGAGAAAATCCCACACATTTAAAAGGAAATCAGGCAGGATTGCATTGCAACTGGCTCCCCCTCTTTGCTTATATTTGCCATAGGCCAGGCCTTCTGCATTTCAAAGACATTCACTGTCTCCACAAGGTTTGTATGTTTTCTTCATCTCAGTATCTCTACCCTCCAACTCTTCACTGTGGCCTTCAGAGGTTGCTTCCTTGGTTCATGCTGGGTTTCCAACGACAGAAGTCCATTTACTTGCCTCCTTGGGAAGTTGAACAGCAAAGAAAGATGTTACCAAAACTGTTTACAGGTTATAAAGAGGGATTAAAGAGCATAGGGAACTATGGTTCTTGTCCAGGGTGGATGAAAGCTATGACCAGTGCAATCACTGTTGTGTGATGAAAGTGGATGACAAGATTGTGGCTGGACTGCTGTTGGGAGAGGCATCACTCATGTCATCTCTACCCTGGCACTGTACTGATAGACAGAGAGGAAGCTGCCATTGGTGTTTTCCTGGGGTGTTTTACATCTGCTGTTAGAAAGGTATTGCTTTTCCAGTAGGAATAAAATGTAAAAGTATACACAAAGTATAAATCCTTATGTAAATATGTTTTTCCCCAGTTTACAGTGAAGTGGGTTCAGTTTAGATGAGTTCCTCTTGTGAGATTAGATTAAAGCCCTAGAGAGCAGCTGCAGTCGGTACCCAGACACAGCTGGAGCCAGAGATGTCAGTCCATGGCCAACTCTGAAATCAAGTTCTTTAAACTACATTTTATTTTTTCCTTTTTTTTTTTTTCTGTTACGGTTCAGGTAGGACATCATTCTTAGTGACAAGCTTATTGCATGGCGAATCCTGATGGGTAGTGTTATTCCTGACTCACTCTGGGAAAAAGGAAACACAAGTATGTCTGTTTGTCCTTACCAAAGCCAGGGCCCTTAAGCTGCATTTCTTACACTTATTTCTGAGTATCTACTAGTATCTGAAAGCACCTCTGCAGGCAAGTGACTGCCATTTGGTGCTTTCTCACTTTATTTTGTCAGTCTGTCTTTGTTCATGTTACTTTGTCAGAAAGCATATTACAAAAATTTCCCTTTTAGCCAGCAGCCCAAGGCAAGGCTTGTTAGCTGAAGATTGTTGCTCACATAGATGAGGTGCCTGTTGGCCATATTTACATTGACACTAACCAGGCTTCTTGCCTTCCGTCTGGAAATCACTGCAGGTTTATCTAAACAAGGTTAGCCTGAGTCTCAAGAAAGTTAAGAAGACTCTGCTAAAAGTGTGAACTCCATTTTAACAAGTAAAAGCACATTTGGTGCCTTCTGAAGGAGTGGGGTAGAGCTAAGTTGCTTTCATTTCTGTGGACTGAGTTTGCAGTTCTAGTTGAGTCATCCCAGTTTTCCTGCGTGTCCCTGGGAGATGGGCCAAAAATGGCCAAACTTCCCAAACCCCCCTCACTGCATCTTGACAGTTCCCCATGCCTGACGGCTACAAGACACCTACCACACACTGAGAGGAGGGGAAATTCCAGGAGCAATGTGGGAGGGAGCAGGACCGGGCATGCATCTGGGTCCCAGGACAACCCTGCTGGCTCATTTACACCTCCATCTGAGGTTGGGGGTTGCTCTTCAAAGGGATACCTTGCCTCTTGCCATCCTTGCCTCTTGGCAATCTCTAGTAGTTGTATTCTCTTTCTGGCAGTTCTGCAGGTGGCTCCAGCTCAGCATCTGTCCACCTGGTCACTAGAGGACCCTAGGAAAGCAGCAGGAAGGTCAGCCAAGGGCAGGGAAGAGTGAGACATCCCCTTTCAGTGGCAACCCATGCAGTTATGCCGCACTTGGAGAAACATAAAACTGCTTCTGGGCCTGAGCAAAATTACAGTCTCTCTTACATCCCTACGTCAATGAGAATTGGGGTCATGGTGCCATTTCCAAGAAGATCTTGTCTTCTGATGACAAGATAAGATCACTGGCACATATGACAAAATGGTGAATGTGTCAGTGTTAGGCTAATGGCAGGACTCAATGATCTTAGAGATCTTTTCCAACCTTAATAACTGTGATTCTGTGGAAGAGGATGCTGTTCTGGCTGTGCTGTCATACCCTCACATACCATGCAAATTAGCTTAGTCCTACTGTGACTCCCAGCGCCCTGCTGATCCACTCTGGAGACGCACCAGTTCATTTCCAAGACCTTTTGAGATAGGGCAGCTGGTTCCCTTTGAATCACAGAGTCATTAAGGTTGGAAAAGAACACCAAGATCATTGAGTCCAAGCGTTAACCAAACTCAGGTGCAATAGGGAAAACAGTTCACCCCAGGATGGCCTGAGGATGTGTTATGGGCAATCTGCAACAGGTTTGTCTTCCTTTATTCCATATTGTCCTGCTTGTCCCCCACAGGCACCCCTAGGATCCACCTTCCCCATGACCTCACCTCACACATGTGGCATGTGGCAGCCTGGAATCCTTAAGCCTCATGCTAGAAAAATACTTTCGCAGACGGCTGCCACACAACCCTCTCATTGCTTCAGACACCTTGAACTGAGAAAACACAAGAAATATTGATCATGTGCTAAAGCTCTAGCTGTACTGCACGGAGCACAGAGGGCTGGGACAGGACCTCTGTGACCTCGATGCAGTCACTGTGCTCCAGCCCTGAGCAGTACAAGCGCAGCAATTGGCACTGGCCGGCTAGGACAGCAATCACTCATGCATTGGGAAAAGGATGTTTGTCAGAGTATCACAGTCCATGATGTCCCCAAAGCCTTTCACTACTCTTTAGGAGACAGAGAGAGCAAGAGTGTCAATATTTCATGGCAACACTCGTTACAACACTGCTGCCTTCCAAGTATAATTCTCATTATATGTTTATTACCTGTAGGAACATCAACGTGCAATTACTGGCACAACTTAGCAACTAATGAAAGGTCCTTTTTACTTTTACTTTGTTTGCTTTCACAGCCATTTGCGTCCTGTAATTAAAAAACCACAGTGCTACGCTCCATTAAGAGGGAGAACTTTCTCTTTCAAGATGACTTCCTGGAAGGTAAAGCAACACTTGTGCCAATGAACATTGTCAGGGGGCACACCTTCCCT
Source organism: Myiotriccus ornatus (assembly GCA_036023395.1). NCBI lineage: Eukaryota > Metazoa > Chordata > Aves > Passeriformes > Tyrannidae > Myiotriccus > Myiotriccus ornatus. Next base: position 50,582,782 of record JAYRBT010000114.1, read on the forward strand.
TTTTCAGTGCTCATCACATGGAAAGGGAAGAGGTAGCAACGAAAACATGGTTTTATATGGCTTTCTTTTTAAGTAGATACTCTGTCTTTAAAACAATATTTAATGTGCAGCACAGAGCTCCTCTTTGTCTGGGCACAAATTCTTCATGAAGAACAAGAGGTACTTGCATATACACTTGAGATTCAAGAGAAGGTATTGAGAAAAAAAAAAAACAGGGTAACATAAGCCAGCCTTATCCTCCTGATCTCTTTGCTTCTTCCTATATCCATCTCTTTTTCTATACCCTCCTCATGAGCCATGCTATATAAATAGAGGAGTAAAAATGAGCAATACCACACGAGTGACTATAATTAGAGAGGAGCCCTCACTCTGGCCCAGTAAAATGTCTTTCCCAGATGGGATTTGACTGCTGCAACATGACAGAACTGATGTTGATTACAGGGATGGAGCACCTCTCTTATGAGGAAAGGCTGAGATAAACGAGATTGTTCAGCCTGGAAAACAGAAGGCTTCAGGGTAACCTAATTGCAGCCTTCCCGTTACCTGAAGGGAGCCTACAAGAAAGATGGAGACAGTCTATTTACAAGGGCATGTAGTGACAAGAGGGAATGGGTTCAAACTGAAAGAGAGTAGGTTTAGATTAAGATATTAGGAAAAAATTCTTTACTGTGAGGGTGGTGAGGCACTGGAACAGGTTGCCAAGGGAAGTTGTGGATGCCCCATTCCTGGAAGTGTTCAAAGCCAGGTTGGATGAGGTTCTGAGCAATCTGGTCTAGTTGAATGTGTCCCTGCCCACAGCAGGGGAGTTAGAACTAATTCATCTTTAAAGTCCCTTCCAACCCAAACCATTCTATGATTCTATGGTGCAGGTCACTCATGTGGAGAGGGAGAAGATTTGCTACAGCTTTGTTCTTGTAGGAGCACCCAGGGGCCCAGGAGACTTCTGTACTGTAGCCTGGCTTCTCTGATACAAAGACATTACCCTGGGTTGAGGCATTGGCCAGAACCTGTAGCCAGAGAACAAACTTACATCAGAGAGTCCTTGGCCTGTGCTTCCATGGGCCCTTTTCTAGACGTGTACCCCATTTTTCTAAGAAGGGACACAGTGTATTTTTGTGTGTGTGAGGGTATGTAAATACAATAGAGCAATCAACCCAGAGGGAGGTATGAGCTATGGGTGAAGCCCAGGACTCCTGAAGGCCATAGAACTCAGAACAAGTGAAAGAAGAAATGGTACGGATCATATGGTCAAAATACCATAACTAACAAACTAAACCACAGCTCTGAAGCTGCATATCTGGGAGGGCCACATGGATTTCCTTTCTGTGAAACCACAGCAGTCTCTGCTATTGCACAGGAAAAATTCCCAACAGAAAGAAGGTGAGGACTCCTGCTGTAGGGCCAGAAGAGCATTTGAGGAATTACCTAGGATGACTCACAGAAATTATACTTTTTACAGAGAGAAAGGTCAGCCCAGCATCACCTCAGCAAGTTCCTGTCTGTAGCAATTTGACATTGCAAACTCAGTTCTTGCTCTGTCATACATCCAAATTCTTCTGTCTGGGTAGGCAGCAGTTCATCTCAGTTAACAGAAGACCTTTATAAATTTTGTCATTAAGATTGCAAGATTTTTCTCCTTGATGTTAAGGTCTTTAATCTCCAAGTCAATTCGTTTTCTCCCTAGAGTTAAACTAAGAAGCTGGAGCATGATCTTCGGTCACACCACAAAAATTGTGCTTGATAAGAGCTTTCATAGGCCCTCAAAAATAAAGCTTTCATTTCTTGGCTTTTCCCCCCCTTTTTCTATACTCAAAAGCCTCTGTTTATCCAGAAGAGCAACCAGAAGATCACAGTCTAGTTGTTCAAGCTCATTTGAACATTTTTAGAGGAGATATGCTTACTCCAGGTTCTTTATACTCTGCACATACTACTCCTTTGTCACTGCTGTGATTACAAAAAAGAATAGTTTTTTTGGGAGAAAGTCTGTGTAAGCATGTGTGTTTATCTTTTTGTTAATAAGTGCCTGTCTCAGAAACTGAATCAAAAATAAAAAATGCATTTGTTCACAGCAGTTGCTTCACAGCCCTCAGTTAATTCAGACACTCGCTGCTTAGATGCACCACCAAATTCAGAGCAGTTGTGCAGAAGCAAGAGGCTTGTGCCCTTCTGCAAAGGTGGCAGAGCCTCACTAGACCAGATGGATGCAGGGCAGGAAGGTATCATATCCACAACACAAAGGTCAGTGAGATGGAAAGGCAATCACAGGAATTAAGTGGGAATGGGTGGGAAGGATTTGGAAGGAGAGAAAGGGAAGAAGTGTACAGAGTAAGCCTGAAGGGAAGGGCGAGAAGGAAGCTAAGGGACCCAGGCTTTGGGATATTCATCCAAAAAAATCCCCGTCAAAACCACCAGGTGCTTTCTGCACTTGCTGCAGATTCCTGGTTCTGTCTCCCCTCCACATGCTTCCTCCAGAGCTTAGAGCCTCAGGATCAGTGCCAGTGGTGGAGGCAAAGTCACTCTGGCCAGCAGTATCACATCACACTTCCACAGCTGGTCCCCCACATCCCATAAGCACCACATGCACTTGAGTAATATGGCATCAATGTGCTTAATTGTCAGAGACAATATGATGTAGTTGTCTCCTTAAGATATCTGGATCTCATTTGCAGCTTGGAGCTCCACATGACAGTGGGTGCTCTCACAGAAACATTTCTGGGTGACTGAGGCTCAGTGGTTTGCTGGTGCCTGGCAAATTGCCTGTGACTGCCTACAGCAGAAGGGTGCCTGGGAATGCAACCCAGAGCTCACTAAGGCATGCTGACCCAGGAGGAAGCACAAGGTGGGTGTCCTGCTCCTGCTCTGACCACTCCTTGGGAGGCAGCAGGATAAATGTGACAGCACATCTTCTCCCAGGGAGAGGTATCTGACAACTCATTCCAGTATTGCTGTTATCAGGAAATACAAGTGGTAACTGCAACACTCCCTCTTTCACAATCAGAGAAAGAAATATCTCTGACCCTGTCTCTGACTAAGGACAACATATTTCCCACTTCTGGGTGTGGGGTTAAACCGACGAAGTGCAGTTCTTGAAGCCCTGTTTTTTCCTGATTAAATAAAGTGTCCGCATGGGAGCGGGCTGGATGTCCTCGATGGGATTGCCTCCAACTGACCTCCCTCAGCAACACTGCCTGAAGGACAGAAGGGAAACAGGATCAAAATAGAAGACAGCTGCACACTCCCAACCTGGATTTTGAGCACTAACAGTGTGTGGTGCTGCAAAAGGGCAGAGCCTTGTTCTTGCGCGGATCTGAAGCAAACAGAAGTTGTTGCAGGTTCCGTGTATTTCTCATAGGATGCTAGCCTTCTGTGGTCAGTCCTGCTGGTAGACACTCTTACCAGAGAGCTGGCAAGTCAGGGTAATCAAAAAAGTACACTGAGCAAGGGGAAGTTCTGGCAATGCTATCACTGCAGCAGTAGGCACCAGTTCTCATCTTAAAAGGACAGTATGAAATGGTAAAAAGCCATGCTCTCACCATAGAGCAAAGGGACTGGGTGCTGAAGACACTGGCATTCCTGCTATGTGACACACAGCACATTAGACAACTGATTCACTTCTTTCCTACTGACTTCTGTCTGTTTTCTACATTTATGCCATAATCTCGCAAGCTGGGAACTTCCAGGCAAACAAGGACAGGAGACATGGCCATCCAGTTTAGAGTGAGACTGGTCTGACAGTAACACCTCCTATGATGACTCTGAGTTTTAACTACTGTACAAGAATGAAAAATATGGGTAAAATCCTAAATATCATCACCACCCTGCAGTTGGACTTTACCTGAAAGGTCTAAATATAAAGATTCCCACTGTAAGTGATTTCCGTTTCACAGTTCTTTCTCTTTCTATTTTGAGAATGAATTCCAGTTACACAGCCTTTAGTTATAGAGGTTTAGAACTGAGACTTTCTTACTCAGAAAGGGGAAATAATCTTTCAATGCACCCAACAGTCATTGTGGAGAGGTAGGTCCCATTCCAAGCAGAATTCAGGTAAACAGCCAGTCATACAAATTTTCCTGCCAAGGTCAGGAAACAAAAAGGAAGGAAGCAGAAACTGAAAGAAGTTAAAGGTGACAAAAAAGACCCCCCAAAAAATTGGTTTTACTGGGATAGTCTGCCAGGCAGCAGAGAAAGAAAATGTGTATTTGCTACTTTTCATGATAAGGCTGTTTTCTCCATTGAAAATATTGTCCTTGAAAACAACTATAAATTCCTAGCACTGTTTTAGACAACCAGTGCCCTGAGGATTTTATGCTACCCTAATAAGAACATTTTAATATAAATCCTCTCACTCGTAATCTTCAGTTAGATATTTAACAAGTTCAAAAAGCTTGAGTGTTTCTTGTGCTGATATGGACCCACTTCTACTTTCTATACTTTCTCTAAGAAATTCTGTAAACAAGCAGAAAAATTAATAACTATTCTGCCATCCTACTAGTATGCCTCAGCAAGTAATCTGCCTTAAAATCAGTGATGAATTTGAAATCCATCTGAGCAGGCAGGTTGGTACTTGGTCTAGCAGATAGCAGAGGACTGTGTTTTGTGTATGTGAGAGCATGTGTGAACCTACACAGATGCTCTTCAAGGATTTGAAACTCCATTTTCAGTTGGTAATAGTAGCACTCATTTTCCCTCTCTTTCTGCCAGTGAGAATGTGAGAAGAATTCTCCTGCAGGATTCCTTCAATGTGAACTTTACTGTTTTTCTTTTTCCAGTTTTTTATACTGTCTCCAGTTGGGGAAATTGTGCGGTAAGGAACTATTCAAGTCTGCTAAACTTTAACTTTTCACTTTTCCCTAGGGGCAGTGTTAAACTGCCTTTTTTTTTTTTTTTTTCCTGGTCTTTTTTTTTTACTTGCTCTCTAGCTTTGTTGAAGCTGAGGAGGATTTGAAAGCTGCAATAGGAAAAAAAAAATGAAACGTGACCTGGTGGTGCCCTCCCAGAATGAAATCAGCAAAGTCTGGGAAAGTCATTGAAGACCAATATACACAAATCAATGTATGTCACAGTTTTGCTTGGATAGTTGTTGCAGTGTATTGTTCCTCACAACCCCCTAAACTAATCTGATTTAGAATACGAGCATCTCTACTTCCATTTCTAAATCCTGAATACATGTTGTTCCTTGATTCCTCATAACTTCGAAGAATTTCTTAAAAAACAGAAAGCAAATTAAAGTCACTTGATATTTCACATTTTACTTCAATGTTTCCCATGTAAAAATGGACTTTTTCCTGGAAATCACAAATTCCCAAATGCAAGGACTGATTTTGCTAAAACACCATTTTCCAGCAAGGAAATATTTAATTGGAAATATTTTGACCTTTTCATGATGATCTTGGAATCTTTCCAAGAGCACAGTTAATTGGGGAGCACAGTTAATTGAAGGTAATAAAACTTCCCTGAACACTTTTTGAGAGACACACAGAAGGCAGGGTGATCAGAGCTAGTGTTATAACTGCAATCCCACGGAAAGATGGATTACCGCAACTCAGTTTCCTCCGAACCACAAGGTTAACCAGTTCAGTTGGTTTGGAACAGATATAAATATTTTGGTTACTGTCAGCACTTATTTAGTGTTTGTTACCAAGACCGATGGGTGTGGTGACTATTGCCAGCACCCATAGGTACAGCTTTGATGCATAAGCAGCCAAAAAAATACTCATCTTCTTCTTCATGCAGCTCTTGTTCCATGTACAATGAAAATATCTCTGCTTGCTCTGTTCTCTCTATGCATTTCTGTTTCCTCTTTCCTGCATTCTTCTCCTTCCAGATCCTCGCAGATCCTTTCTGGGGTCTCAGAGCTCTCTGCCACTGCTCTGGCTGTGCACCACGTGCCCTCCATCATCCTCCCTTTCCTCTCACCCAGCTGTCATCACCCCACTCTCCCTGAACCCCCCACATCACAGTACCCATCAGTGAGGATGCTCTGTTCATGCTAAAGCTGGCCTGAGTTATCTTCCCTGCTTCTGGAACATCAGCTTTTCATCCACCAGGTGTGTCTTTGGAAGCTTGACTGGGAATGCACAGTGACAGTGACCAGCGTGTCTTTCCACAGTAGTCCTTTCGGAAAGGATTAGTAGTGCTCTGTTATAAATCAAGTAATTACTTAGACACTTGCAATAGTGGTCTCTTCATTACTGTGTCATGGCACACTTTCTGGCATCTCTGAGCATCCTGAAAATCTCAGCATAGACCAGATTCATTATGAGGATTTGATGTGGCCTGATGGTGAGAATGCTGAAATAAAATCTGAATTTTTCACCCTTCCTTTCTGCCTTGTGAAAGAAGGGATTGAACTCTCAGAAACTGTACCTGTATGAACTCAGAGATGGGAAAATGTAGTCTGAAATCCACATGTAGTTCATCCTTTTTAGAAGAAAACAGACATACCTTCCAGCTCTTCAGGAAAAAAGATAAAACAGAGTCCAGGGCTTTGTGAAGACTGGGGGAACTCTAGGCTTTTTTTTTTATTTCTTCCTTTTTAGGTCAATACTATGAGAAATTCTGGCCACATCTATATAGGGAAGTTGTGCCAATTTAACTGAAGTCCCCTTTGTAATCCCTTTAAAGTCTGACAGGCTCAGGGAAATCCACCCAGGACAGATACTACTTACCCTTCTGGTCCACCAAGAACCAAGGCCAGAGGTTTTCATTCCTATGATGCAGTGGATGGAATGGAATATTTGCCCATGCATCAAAATCTTAACACAAAACTACTGTTCTCTACACTTTTGGTATTTCATTATATGAAGTGGTTACTCTCTAGGTTCCCTAGAATTTCAACTGTGAACCAGGACAGCTAAGGCATAAGCAGGATGCAGATCCATCAGCTCTGCTGAGTGAGGGCAGGGTCTGCTGGAGAAGCAGAAGCAGTGCAGAGAGGTGCCAGTGCTGGAATCTTCACCGTTATGCCAAGCATCACAAAGGCTCAGCTGTTAGAGACTTCCCCTTACACAGACTCCTTGCTCATTTTCCTTCTACTAGGTTTAGACATGGCCTGTAGCAGTTTGCCTTACAATCATTCCACTGAACAGGAAGCCTACGTACTGCTAATAGCAATTATAGTGACAGTAATGTCCTATGTGATGTAGCTGGTTTTGTCAATAGGTCTCCAAAAGCTTTGCCATGAAAATAACACTATCTCTATTCCTAGCAGTGGGTAAATTGGTCACAGAAACTCAGGTGTCTGCAAGCAGCCCCACTCAAGATCATTTTTTTATTTTTCATTGTTCTTGATATATGACAGGCCTTTTTTGTGAACTACATTTTGAATACTCTTCTACTCTACTAAATGAAACCAGTCACAGCAACGTCATTTGTGGTGCAGCTCTCCTGAACGCAACAGAATCAAATAAAAGGGATGAAAAGGTTTTCTTTACTGAACATCAAGGCAACAACACAGCTTCCCTGAAGGAGTGGGAACCAGGAACTTTGCTAGGTTTCCTTCAGGGTGACGTATTGCCATGCAGTATCACACTAACATGCTGCTGGGAATCACCGTTTAAGTAATAGTCCTCCAGTCTCAAGGAAATAAACCAGACCTGACAAAACGACTTTACTGTCCTCCTGCCTCCAGGTGGTTTCCCTGCTCCAGCACTAAAGCACACTTGCAGCTCAGCAGGAGAATTTTTTTTCCACCTTTGCTACTCTACGTTTGTTTGGATCTTTTACAAACTCTGAATATATTAACTACAAGCAGGATTTACTTGTGTAACCAAAACATTGAGCTTCCCCCAAGACTTCTCCATAGCTAATGCGCCCACAGTAATTTTCATATCTCTTTTCTTTTCAAGAAGAAACTATATTCAGCTCATAGTAGCTTACCTGATAGCACGGTACTATTGTCTTTGCAACAGAACAAGAAAAAATATTTTAGATTATTGGTTTACACATACTTAAAACTGACAGAGAAGGAAACGACGCAACGGATGGAAGTGCAATAACACAGGAGATTATTCACACTGCCTCCTGCAGTTCAGACACCACTTGAAGGGGAACTGTGAAATCAGTGCGAGGGAGTTTCCTCTGTTTGTGCCTTTGGTTTCCTTGCACACTTCTTAGGGTTTTGCTTTGGATTAACAGACTGTCATGCCCTTTCAATCCATAGGACTCAATGAAGATGAGGAACTCCAATCAACACCCTGTATCAGAGAGTCTTAGCAGTTCCCTTTTAATTAGCTGCATACTTTTTAAGGCAATGTCTGAATGTAATTTTTTTTAACCCAATCTTACCTACTAAGATTTAACCTAATCTTACCTCATTATATAAATTATACCAGGGCTTCTTTCTGACTTTTTGAATTATGAAGAACTCCAGAACTATTTTCTTATTTTTCAGGCATCTATATGATTTTTTATTTATTCTGTCATAAGAAAATATATTAAAGGGAAACCAAAAGCTGCATTTTGCAATCTTTGTCCCTTTAACATAGAAAATAGGGGGTGACAAATACTCTTAGAAGTATAAACCTTGATACACTGCCCCATCATTCAAAAATTGTGCTGAGACAAGAAGATGTTTTAGTGTTTTAAATGTTTAGTGCAGTGAAATCTGGGCTGGCTTCACCCATGGCTCAGGCTGGCAAGAGAATTGCAGACAGCACAGTGCAGAGCTGGAAGGTGCCCCCCTGTACCTGTTGTGTGCAAACAGAGAAGGACCTGTGGGTGATGTGATGGTTGGAGGCATCTTGGACACAGCAATCACAAAATAATAGGGTTTTCAGTTCTTGGAGAAGTAAGGAGCAGGGTCAGCAGAACTGCTACCTTGGTCTGCTGCAGTGCAGACTAGGATTCTGGTCCCTTGGGAGGCAGAGTCCTGGCAAAGGAGTCCAGGAAGGCTGGACATTTTTCAAGAAGGAAATCTTGAAGGTGCAGGTGTGGGCCATTCCCATGTGTCAAAAGATGAGGCAGCGGGAAAAACTGGGCTGGCTGAACAGAGAGCTTTGGCTGGAACACAGGGAGAAAGATTTTATGACCTATGGAAGAAGGGGCAGGCAACCCAGGAGGATTAAAAGGACTTGAAAGCTGCCATAGGAAAAAGAAAATGAAACACAACCCGGTGGTGCCCTCCCAGAATGAAGTCAGCAAAGTTATGAGGTTATGCAGGAGGACAAAGCCCAGCTAGAACTTAGCGTAGCTGCTTACATAAAAGACAATAAAAAATGTTTTGGTAAATACACTAGCACCAACAGGAGAGTAAAGGAGAATCTCCATTCTTTACCGGGTGGAGGGGGAACCATAGTGACAAAGGATGAGGAAGAGGCTGAGGGTACTTAACACCTTCTTTATCTCAGTCTTCAACATCTAGACCACTTGTTCCCTGGGTACCCAGCCCGCTGAGCTGGAAGACAGGGACAGGGAGTGAAACGAAGCCCCATAATCCAAGAGGAAATGGTCAGTGACCTGCAACAGTGCTTAGGCATGCACAAGTCTATTGGGACAGATGGCATCCACCCAAGGGTACTGCAGGAGCTGGCAGAAGTGTCCATCGAGCCCTTTCCACATGCCACATGCATGTCTGTAGCCAAGCACTGTGGGGCTGTGGCATTGCTTGGTGCTGTCCCTGCAGTGGGAGTAGAGGTCCTCTAAAAGGTTTGTTCCAGTAGGCAGTAGGGTCAGGCTCCTGTATTTCCCAAGGATCTGGCACTTTTTCTGAACAGTGCTGAGCTCAGTGTCACAGACCTGTCTGCTACTGAGTCCCCTTGGTTTTCTGAGTTGGGCTAAAAGAATTATTGATTGTCACACCTTTTCTCAGATAAAGGGATGCTAAAAAATAAATAAAACACCCACAGAAAAAGAAAGAAGCTCCAGTACTCTAAACATATGCAAAGTAATTGTTTTCACTTGATCCTTATGGGGTTCTGCTCCTACTTTTGTCTTCAAGCTGAATTATCTGTCCCCAGGACGAATTTTCTCAACTTTTGTAAACGTAACTGATGTCCAAACACTGCTGTAAGATTATACCACACAAATAAATATGAATTAGGTAGGCAGAGAATATGTATTAGATAGATGGGTTCATGACAATTTTACCTTATAAAATTGTTATATATTGTTACCCCATGGTGAGCTTAATTTGTGGAAACCTCCACTTTGCACCCAGCGCAAAATAAACAACGTGTCTTTTCTAAACTTGACTCTGTTTGTCTTTACAGAGCTCCTAAAATTGGCAATTCTACCATACAGCTCACCTCCTCTCCACCCTCACCTTTAGAAACCAGGAGCTCAGCAGTGGAGGCTGCACAGTGCCTACTGCAAGCTATGTTGTTCCACATTGGTGTTATCAGCCCTCGATTTTACAAAGCACTAAAGGTTTGCAGAGGTCAGTTGTTTTTAGAGGGTTGCTTTTCAATCTTCTCTTGTACTCATCACAGAAAAGACTTACTTGACAAGTTTTGTAGCTTGAATGGTTGTCAGGTGGCACAAACCACAGAAAGCATGTGCCTGCACTCTGAAAAACTCCCTCTTTGCAGTTGGAGATCTGTCACTGTTACTGAAAAAAAGGAACGCTTCATTATTTCCATCCCTAAACACTCGTGTCACTTCCCTCTTTAAACTCTAGAGTTTTATGTCCTGCCCATATTAGGACAGCAACTTAAATGGTGATTCAACAAACCCAGCCTGCACTTCGATTATGTAAACTTTCTCCTCCTCGTAGGCTTGTCCCTGAGCATCACTTGTGGGGATCCTGAGGTGTCTACCAGCAAGACCAGCTGTGGTGCTCCAGCAAGTCTCTTCATCTTGCTCACTGGAAGCAGAAATACCTGCATTCTGACCCCCAGAAAGCACCTTGAAGCATTTTCCATGCAACCTGAGTCATGGTACACAAGCTGAAAGGTACTTGTGGATTTTGGGGGCATTTCAATGGACTTCCCTTGCAAAACCCTCCCATTTTTGACCTTGGGGAAGGAGGAGGAGCGTTCTTATCCCTCCCAGGATGTGACACTGGTGGAAAACTGCCCTTTCAAGGTAAAAAGAGGTAAAGCCAAGTTGTCCTTCCCCTTCAGCAGGGGCTTTGAATCAAAACTGAATCACTGTTTGCTCTGTATTGTATCATGCTGAAGCCATGCCCCAGCATTTCCACAGAGGAAGGTTTTTTTCCTGCCTTTGATGAGTAACTTTGGTGTCAGTGGGAGCCGGGGCTGGGAGGTGATGCACACTGAAATACCAAGGCTCAGCTGCAGCTAGGGACAAGCACCAGTGACTCCTCATTCCTGGCTAACGAGCCTTGGGCATCCAGGGCTAGGAAGGAACTAGCAAGGATTCAGCACTGGGAAACTCCCCAGGAATACGGACAGGATGTCTCATGTGGGTGAGGGTCATGATCAGGCCTGGTGAGGGGAACCAGTGTCAGACCTAGCCGTGGGATGTCCAGGCAGGGCTATGGTAAGGCCTGTTAGTGTAAGCCACCGGCATGTGTTGCTGGTGGACTGCTAACTGCAGCTATATCTAGGCAGGGTTCTGGGGGCAGCAACAAGATCCTACCTGGGGTAACCCTCAGCAGCCATTCACCTCGGCTTTTTCAAAAAGTACCAGGAGTCAGTGTGCATGTTTGTTTTTCTGCCTGTCTCTCCTGCCCTTCCTGTCCGCCCCCTCACTCAGAGACACCCTGTCAGCCAGCCCTGAGCCTGCTGGCCAATGCCAACCATGACTTGCAGGGACAGGAGTTTTGAAAAAACTAAATTCTGCCAGATCTATGGGAAGAGGCTGTTTGCCTCAGTGAGCAGCCCAGGGGGTGAAGCAATGCTCTGTCAGGAGGGTAACCTTCCTCGAGTACCAGCAAGTCCACAGAGAAGGGACACCTTATAAAGAAGCCCATCACGGGAAGATCTACAGTCAGAAACTGACTGTCACAAAAGCTGAAGGCACCGTTCTGTAGGAAAAAGGCTTCATGAACTCCAGGGTGAACAAGCAGAACTGGTTATCCTGATGTGTTCTTCAGAGCCCCCAGTTAGGGAGATGAGACTTGGACTGTATTTAGACCCCTACCCTTTTATGACAACGTACATTATCCCTTTGGGTATCCATCACTTGCATCCCATAAAGCAGCAAGAGGAGCTTCATACGGGAGTGGGTAGGTTTGATAGAGTAAATTTGACCATGGTCCTAAGGGATGCTCAAGTACCCATGAAAGGATTTAATAACACGTGTGTCCCAGAAAGTTTGGTATGCCAAGAAACCTGAAGAAAGCCTGGAATAGCTCCTCCTGTTTCTATGTGACCATGTGACAGTCCCTCTTGCAAGAATAAAGGTGACTTCACAGCACCAAGCTCCCACAAATCCTACAAGGAATACAGAGTCACGTTTTTTCTAGCCTTGTGACAGACAGACAAGAGAGGCAGACAGACACATCGCTGCATGTCATCTTCTCCTTTTTCTGGCACACACTGGGATGGCTCTGTACTTTCCAGTTGTGCTGGGGCTGTTGGCCTCCTGCCTGCGTTCAGTCAGCTGCCGGTGAGTCACCTCGGCCGCCCAGCAGGACTTTCTGAGAACACCCACAAAAGCCAGCAGTGACTTCGGAACAGGGCTCATCCCCAGAAGGCCTGCATCTTTCCTGCCCGCCACTCACAAACTTTCACTGAGCACAAACTTGCTAGCCAGGTCCCACCACAGCAAAGGCAAAAAAAAAGCAACTGGGTTAACAATTTCCAAGAATAACAGAGAAGCACTTTTCTTTTTCAAGCATCATTTTTATGAATGACTTATTCATTCAGTTGTGGTAATTCCTGCATTCATTAAAAAACCCCACCAACACACAAACACGGTGACTGTTCTTGGCTGCTGCTGCCTACTTAGCACTGGGATCTACAGTAAGGAGACAGACCCACACTGAGTTTCTGATCTGCAGGGAAGGAAGAAGTACAATACAGTGGCACCTCTGAGCACAGTAACTGCCCCACAGACAGCAGGGGTGCCTTGGTCTCAGTGCTGAATTTGCACACAACTGATTTCAGGTTAGAAAGTGAAATTCTGCAAATAACTGCAATTATTTTAATGCTGTGCTATAATATTGATTTTGTATTCTGCAGAGATTAAAACTGTCAAAATTGGTCAACGCTACATGCTTTGTATCTGTGTGTATGAACAGCTTACTTACTGGGGGTATACCACTGGGTATAACTTTCTGGGCAAAGCTGAATTTCTGTTCCTACCTTTGAAACTACAAGGCATCCCAAGAGGCTCAGGCATTCACATTTGATTAGGCCCTGCTTTAGCATTAGAACCTCCTCAGGCAGTGAGTGCATCATCTTGTCTGCCCAGCACCCATGTCCTCTGAGCTCCTCTTAAAATATGAGCTGCCAAACCAACATTTACACAAGCCCACTGTCTGATCTTGGTTAGAGAAATCTGAGGAAGTATCATTGCTGCTGTTTCTGAAACTTTTCATGATCTTCTGATAGTGGGATACCTAGACATAGGATCACAGGGTATCAGGCTGGAAAGGATGCTGAAAAGTCTCTACTCTAGTCTCCTGCTCAAAGCAGACGCAGCTGTAAGCACAGACCAGGTTGCTCAGGGCTCTGTCTGACCAGTCTTGAAAAGCTCTAAGAACAGAGAGTGCACAACCTCACTGGGTGACCTGGTCCAGTTTTTGACTGTCCTCGGAAGTGTATTCTTATATCCAGCCTGAGACTCTTGTTTCAACTTCAGTCCCTTGTCTCTTGTCCTCCCAGTGTGTAGTGCTGTGAAGATTCTGGCAACATCTTCTTGCTGACCTTTCTGTAGGTACTGGGGGGTCATGCTTAAGTCCTTCCAAAGACCTCTCTGCCTCTGAAGTAGACCCGATCCCTCAGCCTCTCCTCACAGGGCAAGTGCTCCAGCCTTTAGCATCTTGTGGCCCACTGCTGAACACGCCCCAGCTTTCCTGTATTTAAGGGAGAGAGTATGAAACTGGACATGGTATTCTAGATCTGGTCTGATGAGCCCTGAGTGGAGGAGGATAATCTCTCTCCTCCATCTACTACCCTCCCTAATACCTCAAAAATAAAATAATGGACAAGCATGACACTTAATTCTGGACTCAGTAATTCTAAGAGAAGCTCCTTACTAGCCCACCATTATTATTCTAGTCTGGCACCAGAAAACAGTGCTCAGCACCTTCAAATGTACTCGTGAAGTTCAGCATGGGCAGGACCCCTCCTTGGTGTGGCCATCCAAGAGACGCAATACAGCACCAATGCCAGCAAAAGGGGAGGCAAAGCCTTGGAGCCTGGCAGTGAGAACAGTTATTTTGCTCTCAGTATTTACCAGAAAGAGGAATGATCTGATTTAGCCATGCTACTGCCCCTTCATCAGTAATCTATCCAACTCACAGGTTTGTGTTTATTTTTATAACATGCCTATGACCTGATAGGATTCAACCCACTCGTAATCTGAAGGTTTAAGGGTGTTGAGGGCATGCATAACCACCCACTGCATGTCTTGCATGTTACCAGAAACTATCTGAAACCTGCTCCTTCTCTTTCCCACACACACCTACCTCACCCACACTGCTGCCACTGAAAGGGCTGCAGCAGAGGGGACCCTCCCTCCCCGTGCTGTGATCACAACCAAACGTTACTCACAGGCAGGGAAGGGCTGATAAAACAAAACAAGTCTAAGAAAGTCCAGGTTGTGCCTAAAGCCGAGGATGCAAAGTGCAGTCTCACCGAACAGGAAGCCAAAGGACGTCAGCAGAGTCACACGCCTGTAAAAACAATGTTCATGAGATCAGCCTCTGGCCCCAGTGGCAGCGAGATGAACAAGCCCTCCGGTGTACCTGGCAATCACCTAAATCACACCTATGTTTGCTAGGTCAAAAATGGGTTAACCCCCCAAAATAGAGAAAAAATGGGTTTTTTCCTTTAGAGCTGACATCTCTATCATCAGGACTACATGCCCTTCAAGGTAGAATGCTTTTAGGCAACTAGAAACAGAGCTGAGCAGAAAACAGCCACACTTCAGAAATTGTGGAGCTTTTGTCAAAACAGTAGAAAATGTAGAAAGTCAGTACAGAGTAAAAATGAGCAAACCAACAGACTTCCAAAATCTTTCATTAAAAGTAGTCATTATGTGTCCAGCTGGAACCAGCCACTTTTGCAACAGGACTGATGACCTTTCTTAGTGGAAATGATCCACTTATGGTAAAAAAGTCATCAGGAGATCCTGGTAAAAAAAATCTCCATTTCAGCTATTACAATAACTAAATTGGCTGTTGTTGGGAAATTAAAAATAATAGTGTTTTTCCCTGGTAATATAGCTAAAAGTCACTTTCAGTGAAGTGGCAGTCAGTTCTTGTGAAATTGCCACATACTTGATACACAAGAAATAGATACATCAAGGAATATTGGTAATTGTGCAATATAAATGATGCAACTGGTTTTGTTTTTTCTACCATTACGCAATTACAACAGTTTGGCTAATGCAAAATTCTTGATAAATTAAGCAGAGGCACAGGAATGAATCAATATACAAGTGGATTTATGATATATGCATATGTTTGAAGTTGATACTTGAGGACAGAATTTTTCTGGGTAAGGAGAAGACTACCTTCAAGGTGACCACCCTTGAAAGAGAAAATTAAAAAGTGAATTTCTATGCAGGCAGTGGCTGCTGACTATGACCCGCAACACCAAAAACTAAGGCCAGATTCATGCTGAAACAAGACAAACCAGCCTGGTGACATCTTTAGCAGGACACGACAGTACAGGAAAGTGAGGACCTGCACCGTGAGCTTATATCCAGGCAGGTAATAAATTAATTTTCAATTTGGGGCCTGTTCCACACACTGGTACTAAAATAACATGGCTGTGCTATTGACTTCAACTGAGCTGTTTTGATTTATTCAGGATCCATCTCTTTGCTTAACTATCTGGTTGGTAAAAGTGAAGTAAAGGATAAGTCTATAGGACAGGAGAGGGGGTAGGACTTGTTCTGAAGTTCTCTGAAGGCTTTCAGAAGAGATATTAACCTTGTTTGTATTGGTTTCTGTGGGAAGTCCTAAAAAGTTTTGCTGGCGTCACCATGTCAGGAATGTGGCTTCCTGGCTTGCCTCGTGCCACTCCTCGCCTCACTGTGCTGCCTTGGCTGTGCTCCAAATCCCACCTGGCATCAGCACCCCACCATGATCACCCATCTGATGTGTCGTGGGACATGCTGAATGCCACTGCCCAGCCGAGGTGAAACCACTGACCTCCGTTAGGAACTACTTGTTCCTCACACAGTCATAATGAGAAACATGCCTGATTTCTGCAGGGCTCATCACCCAGGACACCGTGAGAGAATGCTCAGGTGAGAACAAGGTGACCAAATGTAACTGTTGCCCTCCCACTCACCCCCTCTGGGACCACCCACAGAGTGACTCAGTTGCCCACACATGCTCTAACCCACCTGCATCGCGATGTCCTCCAGCTTTGCTGAAGACATGTGAAATGCCAAAGCAAAGGTGCTGCCGTGCCTTGCAGCCCTGCTGACTGAAATGGCTCCTGCCAGGACTGGTAGCAGCAGCAGTGACAGCATGTGCCAGTGACATGGGATTTAAGGCTTGATGCTGTCACTGGTCCTAACGGTGGGACAGCGGCACAGGAGCATCTGAGACATCCAGTCTGCAGTGGTGAGTTCTCTTAGTTGGTTTTTCATTATAAAAATGGAAAGCAAAGTCTGAAACTAGGTATTTGCACTATGAATACCTAACTTCTCCACACTTCTTTAATGGGAAAAAGAATCATTCACTTAATTCCTACAAAGTGAAAGCATTTGGTACCAAATGATGTTTATACTGCTTGGCTCCAACTGCAGAGTGCGTAAGTTAGGGAGCTGTAAGGTAAACATGAGGACACACTCCCAGTCAGTAAAACTAAGGAAGTGCTGGACCAGATTTCCAACAGCAAGTGTGAAAGCCTTATCACTGCAGGTGCATTCAAACAGGTAATAGGGGCATCTGTCAGAGTCAGCTGAGGTCTGTGAGGTCCAGGCTCATGGCAGGGGTAGGACAGATCACATCTGAATGCCGGGTTGCTTACTTTGTCTATCATGACCCATAAAAACTCATCTCAACCTGCTAGGGCAAAATGTGCTGCAGCTTCTGCTGATACTAAACAGTGTCAAAACTTCAGCATCATCAAAAAGATAGTAACTATGCAGCAACACAGTTTGTCTAACAGGTAGAGGTAAATGATCAGCAATGAGTCAGAAAAAAAAATAGGGCTGCCTCCTGAGTAATTGCTTCCACTGCTGCCATGTGGGTGCCACCTGTAGGCACCCAGAACTTTCCTTAACCATCTCCCACCCTCCATCAAGGCCCAAAGCACTTTATCTACTGATGTGTGGCACGTGTGGCTGTAAGATGACCTAGGTAAAGACAGCTAGAGACAGGCTATTTGGCCAAGGTTATTTCTCAGTAGCAAGTGCTGTGCTTATCTGTTAGGGAATAAAATTCTCTTATGTACCAAAAAGCACTTTCAGTTCCTTAGAGAATGGTATTTTCTCTCAGATGTCGGCCACATGGATAGTGATTGCTTCCTCAAGAGCATGATCTAAGTGAGTAAAGAGACCATCCCTCTCCTTATCTGACAAGGATTACAGCTGTCACAATGTACCCATAGCACAGTAACACACCGTAAGCTGCAGCAGGCCAGCACTGAGTTCTGTCTTTTCACAATTCCTTACCCTTGTGCACTGCTCTCATCCACATCCGCTCAACAGACTTCACAAAGAAGAGTACCATCCTTATTCACATTCGATGGATGAGGAAACTGAGTCAGAAAGATACCACAGCAGAAGCAAGAATACAACCCAGGTATTGCACACCAAGAGCCGGTGTGTAGGAAGATATTCCTCGTGAAGATGCATGTCCCACGGCACCATGATTAAACTGAGCCTTTGGTCAGTGAAGCTGAGGAAACTGGTCCTGAATCAAAAATGACAGACAGCATTTCTTGCCCTGAAGCATTAGCTCATGAAGCAACACCCTCCTGGCTTTGTAACATGCTTTGAACAGGCAGATACCTCAGCCACAGGTTGTTCACTCAAATGTAAAAGGCATCCTCTAGTTGTAAAAGATACTGCCTGCTTTCCTGACAGTAGGGGACTAGAAGGTGAAGGAAGGAGACATGCCCCTGCTGACCTGAAACTTATCTATGTTATATGTTCCTTAGGATCACTAGATGCTGGCCTGCATACACATAGGGCCAAAGCATAAAGCCTGTTAAACTTGGCCTTGGAAACATTAGTTTCTCTCTCTGACAGCCATCGGGCCAGGCACACAATGCTCTGGAAGCAACATGCCAGACAGTGCAGTTATAAGGCAACATCAAACACACACAAAGGCCTCTGTCTCTCTGCAGACTCTTCCACAAAGTCCAATGGAAACCAACACAACAATTTTCTGCGCCTCTCTGCAAGAGACTGGCAGAGGCACAGGGAACAGAGCTTGGTACCACTACGTTTTTTTCTAGGAAGGCCAGTATGGCAACTGCAGTGGCTCTTTAATTCACCAGAACTGCTTCACATCCATAAGGTTCCTTTTTATCCTGAGGACTGATGAGAGAAGACAACTTGTTAACAATGGCCTATCTCTCACTTATCATTCTTTCTGCTTTACCCACTGATGGTATCTTGCTGCTGACTAAGGCCCCAGTCACTGCTCATCTGCTTATCTTTGTGTGAAGTGATTAGCCCCACCAAGGTCACAAAGAAAGTATGCATACAGATCCCAAATCCAAGGCAGAACAGTCTGGAAATAAAAACTGCCTGCCACTCAACAGCTATCTGGCTACAACTGTAGTAAATGCCTTAGTTTGAGAAACTGTCAGGTTCCTTTAGGGGGATTGCTTACTTTGCCTTTCAATGCTCTATTTTTGCTTCAAAGCCCTTCTAAAACTTTTCTTAGAAAAATATTATCCTCAGATAAAAAAACCCCAAAAGATCAGATGGAAACAATAGGACAACACCCCGGGAGACCTGAAAGTCCCCTCACCTTTAGATTTCTTTGTGGTGCTGCACAGAGTTGTGTACCATGCACTTATAATCACTGAGACACTGTTCAATTTACAATTGAATAAGTTCTCCCAAAACTTCTGTGTAACTGAAATTTGCATGAGAAAGTTTGAACAGTTTTAAAGGCTTTTCCTCCCCACTTGCTAAGTGGAGAGCTAGTGGCTTCCTGTTAAGGAAACATTTAGTCTGCTCTTGACTTTGTTAGTCAAGTCTGGCATTCCCCTTCAAGAAAAAAAAAAAAGAGAGAGAGAGAAAAAAAGAAGATATTGCTTAGAAGGAAGCAGTCAAGCAATACTAAATTAGCCTGTACCTATAAAAACATTCACAAGCGTGGGCAGATCCTCCCACATCTGGTACACAAAGTAGGCTGAGAGGACTGACCATTACACTCACCAGTTCCAAAGGCCATCCATTTCTTAGAATACAGTGGCCTTTTCATTCCCTCCAGAGGCTTTTCATTCCCACATGCATGTATCTTCAGCACAGTTTTACTTCAGACGAGCAGCAAGGATGGGCTGTTCTATGGAACACATAGCAGAATACAGAAACACAACATATCACTTAATTCAATCTGTCATGTCTTGAAGTGACTACATCAGCAAGTGAATCAGATAAATCTCTTTTGGGGTGACACTGATCATGTAACTAAGGTGAAGAAAATGGGTTGGATGTCAACAGCTGTCCCTAAGCAGCAACTAGTCTATTGTGGCCACTGACAGGTATGAAAGGAATCTACAAAGTTAGGAGAGACTGAAGGCCTGCAGCAGCATGTTTGTTATTTGCAGAGAAAGCCATAAATGCTGTGGAAACAAAGGGAGGTAATAGGAAAGGATGAAAGTGGTTTGACCTTCTTTCCAGGATCAGTATCTCGCACGTAACTCCTTTAATTCTGTAAACATGCACCTGCTAGGAGGAAAGCACTGTTGCTTACAGCCACTATGACAGCACCTTTGCAATCTAGCACATATTACCTTGATGCGACATCGCCAATCTGAGTTCCTGTGCAACTTTTCAAGGATATAACAGCAGTACATAGCAGCAGCAAATGTCCATTCCTTTGAGGGGCAAACCATTCAAAGCCAACTAGTCACCCTATTTGCCTTTGTTTGGTGGTGTCTTTCTGAGTGGTACTTAAAGCAATGCTGCATGAGTGCCCTTCCTCGAGTTTCTTTTGGGTGTCCAGGAGACAAAAAATAAGACACCCCAAAGTAAACAATAACCTTTGAAGATCTGAGTGACAAAGGTAACCATTTAAAAATAACTACTAGCTACATTAAAACCAAATCTTCTACATAGCTTCCAAAGGAGACTACTGCTATTTTCGTATATGCCTCATTCAGTTAAAACATAACTATACAAGGATGTTTATTACCCATTTTGACCATTTTTCATTTTCTTGAAAGTGAGGACACCTTTATAATCCATAAGTGCTCTGTGGATACAGTTCCTACAGGGAAGAGCTATGCCTTTTCCTTTCTTGAGTGGGTTAACAAGATGATATTTCATTCTACATGTGTTTTAAGAGACTGCATATATTGGTAAAGAGACTTCCTATTTGATGTCTGCACACACAGGCCTGTTTCACCTCAGCTAACCCAACTGCACGATGTGTTTGAAATATCCACATTGCAACAGCCTTCTCACTGAAGTCAGTGTCCAAATGAAAACAAAAAAAAAAAAGGAAAAAAGAGTCACTTCACTCCTCAGGCAACCCCAGAATTTTTGGCAAGTAACTTTGTTAAATTAGAGGTGCACTTTTTACTTGAACTGTACAATTCTTGCTTCAGACATAGTTTATTAAGGACATAACTTCTATCAGTATAATTTTTGTCTTTTCCTGCAGCACAGAAGCATAGAACACCTTCACAGCTGTGTAAACATGCCTTCTCTAGACACTTGGGTCTTCAGTATATATTTCTCTATTTTTAATCAGTACGGACATCCTGATAACAGAGGTGATTTTTTGCCAACATAGTTGTGCTGGCGAAGATTCTGATAATAGAAAATACTTTTTTTTTAAATTACCAGCTGTTGAATTGAAGAAAGCTGCATTGGTATGAAACAATATTTTGTACATATATTTGTGTTCATTCATTTATCAACACACACTGTCCAACGAATACTAATAATATTTTAGTATGAGACAATGTAGTTATTTGCCAGCAGTCGCATCCAGCAAGACCAGTATTGAGAGTGATACTTGTATGTGATTATTGTAAACCAAGGTTCATCAGACAAAGAAACCTGTCAGGCTGTAATTTATTGTCTGAATTTCCCTCTTTACCAGCTTCACAGAGTCCCAGAGTCACTGAGGGGAGAAGGCACCTCTGGTGATCATCTGATAGATGTCACCCAGTTCAGAAGGTCAGCTTGAGCAGGATGCTCAGCACTGTGTCCAGTTAAGTTTGGAATTTCTCAAAGAGTGAAGACTCTACAGCCTCTCTCGGCAATAACTTCCAGTGTCTGATCACGTTCACAGTAAAAAATAATTTTTTTTATGTTTAAGTGGAGTCTCCTGTATTTCCGTTTGTGCCCATTGCTTCTCATCCTGTTACTGTGCACCGAGCTGAGCCTGGCTCCCTCTTCCTCCCATATGAGTATTGTACACACTGATGAGATCCTGCTGAGCCTTCTCTCCTCCAGACTAAGCAGTCCCAGCTCACATGGATTCTCCTTATATGACAAATGCTCCAGTCCCTTCATCATCTTTGTGGCCTTTCACTGGTCTCATCCAAGAAAGTCCACCTGTACTGGGGAGCCCAGAACTGGACCCAGCACTCCAGGTATGTCTGCAGTGCTGGGCAGATAGGAAGGATCACCTCCTCCAGTGCTGGCTCTGACAAACATCTCCTGGGATGGCATCTCCTGACATCTTTGCCACAAGGACACATTGCCAGTTCATACTAACAATAATCTGGACATTTCAGTGCAGATGAGACAAAGAACACTTCTGAAGGTGGAACCTGGACTTCCAAATAATGTAGCTATTTCTGACAATATCTTCCAGCCCATTTTCCTCAAAGAAGATGTGTAGGGTTGGGTCTATGATCCATTTATCTAAACAGCGGGAGGTTTACGTGTTCTTCAACAAAGTCATCACCAACAGCCTCAGAGAGTGACAGGCCAAGAGGGGCAATCCAATCATTTGCCAATCACAGTGTTACATGTCTCCTAGTCGCTCCTGCACTGACCATAATTAGCTGCATTCAGTGACGTCTGACTGATGCTTTTCATCCAGAGAGCTCTCCTGTTTTAACATCCAAGAGATCTTGGCTTCATCTTGTATTTGTTCCCATAACGATTAACTATAATTTAGCTATGAGAAGCTAATTTCTCATTTGAACTTGTCTAGCTTTGACTTCCAGCTGCTGGGGTTTGTTTGCCTTTTTCTATCAGTAGCACCTGGCCCTGTCTGTTTTAGAAGATGCCTTCTAAACTGATCTTCTTTCAGCCCAAAGTGTTGTGTTGTGCCCTTTAAATCTCTCAGAGAAAGACATTTTGTCCAACCTATAAATATTCCTTGCCATTTTTGAAAACTGACTCTTCCATTTTAAAGTGGAAGAAGGGCTTATGCATTCAGTTTTTCCTCTATTTTTCCAACTATATCAGCTGCTCAGATAAGATATAACTCTACCTACACTGCACAGCTTCTCCATTTTTTTACACCGTTCTTTAAAAGATAGAGTTTAGGGCTTAAGTTCGTGTGTCTGCATGCACTAGGCCACTATAAAAATAGATATGCTCTTCCAGATAATAATCCAGATGTTCAAATGGACTGCATTAGGAACAATACCATAAAGAATTAAAATCAGCAGTCCTGAAAAAAGAAATAGCTGGAGAAGGTATGCCAGAAAGATAATCTTCCAGAAGTTTAACCAGATAAATTACAAGCTCCCTAACAGTATATCTGTGATAAAACCTCACT
Organism: Myiotriccus ornatus; assembly: GCA_036023395.1. Taxonomy (NCBI): domain Eukaryota; kingdom Metazoa; phylum Chordata; class Aves; order Passeriformes; family Tyrannidae; genus Myiotriccus; species Myiotriccus ornatus. The sequence continues at coordinate 50,605,739 of JAYRBT010000114.1, forward strand.
AATAGGGTTCTTAATAGCTTGAGATTGATGTTAGAACTTAATACCTCCTTGAACTTACTACTTCTGTGTTCTCTTCCAGATCTCAACATACCTCTCAGCAGCTGCTCACACCTATTGCCCCCTCCATGCCATGGGTACCAGTCCTGATTGACAGTGCTTGTTGTGGGCAAATCCTAATATGCCACAACAGCAAATACAGCAGAGAATCAGTTGTCTAAAGGAGATACATGCTGTGATTGGAGTGAAGAAAAATGACAGGTCAAGGCCTGCAGCATTTTCTGCTCACAGAATAGCTAATATTAAACACTTTCCAGTAGCTGATGTCAGGCTCACAATTTCAGCTGTAAGTAGAGCTGCAGCAGAAGAGAAGGAAAGAAGCAGCACAATCTCTTCATTTAATGACTACTTTCTTGTGTTTGCCTTGGAAAGGATGTAGATACTTCTATATTGTCCTTTTATTTATTACTTCCACAGTGAAATTAAAGAAAGCTATGGCCTTAGTTTTAAGCCACATTGTTAAGTATTACAAAAAGTTCAGAAAAAAAGGGGAGAAAAAACATTGCCCTTCCTGCTATGAATACAAAGTATGTAAATAGAAAACTCATGTCTGAGACCAAGAGAAGCCACTAGTGAGAAGAGACACCAGGAAAATGGTATGTATTGAGCTTTAAAATGTTACTAAATATTAATAAATGTCCTACATGGTGTGGGACTCACTGTTCTGACTCTAGAGACCATAATGACATTTGGAATAAATTTCACTCTCATCTTATTTTCGTGGGGGAGAAGAAAACAAAGGTCTGGGTTCTTTTTCGCCCAGAAATTAAATATTTCTGTACCCAAAATAGAGACTAGGGTTTGGGGCTTTTATGTTTTCTCCACTGACTTTTTGATAATTATTGACCTAAATTGTAGAGGGTTTCTTTTTTTTCTCCCCTTGCTCCCAACTGGCCTCACAGATTCCTATGACTCACAAAAATTTTTAAAAAACAAACCACCAAAAGTGTGACTTAAAAACTATCAGTTACAGTTTCATTATCAGTTATCAGAGGGGATTCCACATACTCTCAGTGTAATCAAAAGGAGCACTCCTTTCCTCATTAATGTACAGGTGAATGTCAGTTCTAGGAAACTGCCTTTAATTTCAAAGCCAGACCCCCTCATCCTTGTCCTGGCTTTGAGCTGTTGATACCAGAAGCCCTTTTGATTCCATCAAATCAAACCCAACCAGACCCCACAGATTTTCTGTAAAATCAAAATTCATCTACTTTTCCTTCAATATCAGGCCTGGATTTTTGTCTCTAACATCCCTTTTGTTCCTAAATATTCATCCCAGACCTGAACATATTTATGCTAAACAGGGAGTTAACCACCAGACTCCAAAGTAAACTGCAGGCCTGTTTATTTATGCAGTGTTTCTAACCCAATATGACTGGAACAAAAATGCATGCCTTGTTTGATCTTTAGGGGAAAAAGCAAGATGAAGGAATCCAGGGTTTGTTTCCAATTCTCCAATGCTCATTTCAAATCTTGATAGATCAGTAAAATGGTCAGGATAATTGGCTCCTTTTCTACAAACGCAGTACTATGAATTGTCAACATAGTAATCAGGATTGCTGCATAAATAGAAAATCTATTCACCAACACAGTATACTACTCTATGACAAGGAAAGCCTCATTCATCTTGCATTACAAGCAGAGAGAAATGTCCATTTCACCAAACAGCTTGCTAACAGATGTTTACACTGCACAAAAAAATGTTCATCAGACATTTACAAATCAAACACTCAGGGTAGGAAACCCCAGAATTTAAGTTACCTTAGAAAAGAGGCCTTTCATGATCTCACAATAACTTTTTCCACCCCACTGCCATCTCTTTGCATGCACAGGCTGCACAGCTAGTCATTTGGTGAGCAGTTCTTCAGGCTTTTGCATCCTCCCCTTTGCTAGATGTCTAGCCTCACACCCTACTCCTCAAAAACGGCCCTGAAAATAAAATTACTCAGAGACTCTTGCTCTTGCCTCATCACTAAAGCATCTGAGTATCTTTGAATGTTAGCTAATCTTTGTTCGTAAGCCCTGAAGCATGAGGGAGTAGTACAATCCACATTTTACACAGAGGGAACTGAAGCACAAAGTGACTAAGGTCAAAAGTTTCCATTACTTCTCTGTACTCCCTAGGACCTGATTTCTCAGTTTATTGAATACTTTCTGTCTCCAAAGCACAGTATGCATTACCTCAGCTTTTGCTGTGAGAACTTCAGTGCTCCTTCACGTCAGACCCGAAATCTCCACCCACACATGCGTAATACAAGGAGCACCCAGTTGGTCATCACCTCTGAAAAGGTAGGTTTCAAAAATTTGCCCAGCACCGCACAGAAATTTTGTGGCAAAGAGGAGGATAAAGCACAGTTTCCCAAGCCAGCATGTGACCACCTTCACCACATGCTGTGCTCGCTCTTAGTGCAATCTCTTCCTTCAGCCTGCAGCTTTAGAACAAGACACTGAGCAAGGTGAAAGTCCTGAACCCACAGCTGACATCCTCTTCACTCTGCCTCACACCCCTGACTCCTCCAGGACAAATGTATTGAGTACTGTGAAGGAGACAGGAAGTCTCCTGTATCACACTTCGTGACTTAAGTGTTAATCTCTGGGACAGTGATAGGAAGTGTGGGACAATGGTAATGGACAATCAATCCCTGGTGTAGAAATAGCAAAACTTGATGAGTTTGAACACTAATCCATGCTCAAGCACAGACTATGCAGTGGGGCACACATCTCTCTGTCCACTGCCTCACACCTTCCTATTTTCATTCTTCACTCCTCCCTGTTCAGGTTGCACTTCTTTCTTCCTATATCTCTAATTCTTTTGTCTTCATCTTTCACTCTCCATTCCACAAGCTTTGCAACAAAGCTCTCATCTCTTTAGTTTACTAAGTTACAGTCCTCTTCCGTCCCTTCTGGCTAAGTCTTCATCTCTTCAAAATTCATAATATTGGACACTTTGCCAATAGCCTTCACCTTCCCTGCTCTCTGTTTTCTGACTACTCATCATAGTCTATTCCCTATCCTACTCCTCTCCCTGTCCCACTCGGTTCTTCCTTTACTTGATCTTTTTTTCTCCAGTGTTTTCCTTTTCTCATCCTGTATTTTAGCTCCTAGTAAGATCTGGTGCTTTTTCCATCACTGATTTCCTCACTCCCAGTTTGTTTCTACTCCAGTACCATTGATGAATTAATTGACTGACTGAATTGCTTTCCTTAGGCAGCCTCTCAACTCCCAGTTTCCCATATCCCACAGAATCTATTCTGCAACCACAGTCTCCCCAGCCCTGAAGCTGTCTTCTTCAACCTTAGTTGCCAGGAATCATCACCAAGTCTCAGCTGCCACTCAAGTAACACCAGGCTCTTGCCAAGTCACAGATATTCCCGTCCTCTACAGCAAGACAAAGCACATTAGAAGTATGAGATAGGGAGAAGTTCTGTTGTTTCATTTACAAAATAACTATATAATTATTGCCTCCCACCTTGATTTGGGCTAGTGGGGAGCTGGAATTGCAGAAGGCCCAGCCTTGCCCTATAGGTCTCAGCTGTAGACCTTCTCTGCAACACCCTGCACAGTTGCACCTGGTGGGCAATACTGGATCTGTGAGGAGATGGAATATACTTCACCCACTATGGGGAGCACACAGTTACAGGATAGCAACTTAGTCCATTTCTGGATAAAGTTGGTTTGGTTTATTGTAAGAACCAAAAAAATCAATAAAAGAAGTGGTTTAATCTGTTGGAAAATGCAAATTTTCCTGTTCCTTTTATTAACCTGAAAAATTATATTCACTTGCATTTTTACTGACTAGAAAAGCTTTCATTTTGACTTACAGCATTGAAAACATAAAAAACAAACAGCACAAAATGAAGAACGAGGAGGCAGTGTTACAGCTTCCTGCCTTTTAATGGAGGAGCCTTTGGTTTCCGGTATGTGAGGACTACAGAGAGATTCAGGCACTTCTACACCTAATATCACCAGATGGTACAGTCCAGGGTATGGTGCTCCTAACCTTGCATCTCAGGTCTCCCATACTCTATTCAGAAATGTTTAACTATTAATTGGAATAACCTCAGTAAGATTTCTCATCATTAGTATACGATGAAAAATAGCTCCTTGGTGCTTTCCCTCCTACCCAGAAAAAAAAAAAAATATATATAAGTGCCATACTTTGAGCAAGAGGGACTGAAAGATTCCTTTCACATACTCTGTGCTTCAGCATAGCTGCAAGGTTTCCTTACTTCACCAAGTAGGGTAAACGGAAGCTAGGTTTGCCTCTGTCTTCACCTGGCTTTCCATGATAGAGGCAGACACTAAACCGAGTCAACAACATTCTGTATATGAGCCCTCCCCTGAGCCACTAGGCAACAAGAGGAATTGACACTTCCACTTGCCTTCACCCTGAAGACAGGTGCAAGTATTTGATCTGACTCTTGATGGTTTTGGGTCAATCAGAGTGTATTTCTTGGATGGCAGGCAAACATGCTATTCACTGAAGCAGCACAGCCGAGCCAAGGCATGGGCTAAGCTCTGCAGGCTGTGGTCCAGAGACACAGCTCCAGCCAGGACTGATGGAGGCACAACGGCACAGCCACCATGGGAGGCTAAGAGGAATTTGCACATGGTAACTCATTACAGGACTACTGGTGGTTTGACTTTTAAGTCTCTACCCACAAGTGCAAATAGCAAATATTGTTGACTAATAATAGGTTTAGACTGACATTTCTTTGAGTGGCAAATAGCACATCCTTGATGCGTAAGTCTTTTTACTGCCATAGATCAGGTTTCTGTTCCTAAGACTGGGTCTTCAGATCAATTTAAATAAAAAGTTAGTGGATTTTTTTACACAGACAAAATTATGGGTTTTTTTTTTCCTTAATCTTGTCCCTAGAAAAGAATGAGCCATTTTAAGTCACACTTTCCTTCTTTCTCCTCCCTGTCATCAAATTATCAGTGGAGACCAATATCAGATACTTCATCCAAAAAAAAAATGTGGTTTGACAACCATGGAAAAAACAGGAAACTGGGTTTTAACACCAGCAATGCTGAACACTTAAGTAAACTGGTTTTGCCTGATTCTGCTTATAATTAAGACATAAGACAAAAAAACACAATCAAATTTCATTACTGAGAGATATATCAACTTTCTCTTAATAATAACAGTGATGGATTTTAGCATTCAGCAGACACACTGACTACTGGACTAAGGCAAGAAATGGGTAAGTGTATGTAGGTGCCTCTAATCTGCAAAAATGCTCATGCTGTAGTGAATGTTCAGCTAGGGGATTTACCTTTGATGAGCAATTCAGATGTTAAATTAGCTATGCACTACAACAACGTTGCGGGATTTCATGCACAGTTCAGTGGAAGTAGGTGAACTACCTCAGAGCTACGGCAGAATTGTGCAGGACTTCATTAGAAGGACTCATGCTCTCTGCCCAGGATAGCTCTGGTACCAGGAAGTTTCTCCGGAGTTATAAGACTCCCACTTTGAACTTTGAAATAACAGCAAGGCTCTACTTTGGCCTGTTGTAAACTACACCCATTCTGGTGCCATCTGTCCTATCTGTAAAGGAACTAATCTCTCTACAGAACATGAGGCTGGAGACAGCCTGGTTTCACTAATGCCCAATTAAAGCAACACATGCCAAGCAACCCAGAAGGGGCAAAACAGACCTTGCTTTTGCAGTCTCCACAAGTATCTATCACAAAGGCAGAGGGTGCAGAAATTACTTCCTCCCTGCACCTCTAGGGATTCAATGTACTGTAGAAAGAGAACACAGATAAATCTTATAGATACGTGCTCCCACAGCCAATGTAATGTACCTGAAGACAGAAGAAACAGTCACAGGAGCACAGGAACCCCAACAACGATGCACACTTAGAGTAAGGTCCTGCCTGTGACCAGGAATAACTAATGACTGCTGTTTTGGATGGAGGACTTTTGTAAAACAGACATGTCAAGGCTGAGTTTACTTACAGGGGCATGATGAGAGTGACCATGTCAGAGTGTACCTAGTGAGCCACTCAGGCGCTGACATACTGTCCTAGGACTGATGATCTTGAAGGATGCCTAGAAAAGCCTGAAGCTTATTGCTCAATTTCATTTTCCATCAGTAAATCAGATTAGGCCCCTCTCAGGACACAGATTCTGAATCATGGTTATAGCTGATCACAATGCTGTTAGATACACTAGATACACTAAAAGAGATACTTTCCTGCTCAGATGACCAGGAAGGGTGCTGTTAGGGCAGACAGACTTGAGCTTACACTGCCATGGCTGCCCCAAGAGTCAGGAGCTCAGGGGAGTTCAATGCAGGCAGATTGGAGCAGCGGGGATTGGTTCACCCATAGGTACAGCCTGCAGACTCTCTGTGCAGTATCCTGACATGGTATTCAGAGGAACAGAAAAGCACAAAGTTTCAAAGGCCTTATGAAGAAGAGCTGAAAAGCTATTATTGAAAGTGTCAAAGAGTAGAAACTCACGAAGTGACAGGGGTGACCGAGAACCTGTGAGAACCATCCACTCCCTATTCTGTAGATACATCACAGTCTTCATTCCTGTTGTTTGTATTCTGCTGCCTCTATCACCTGGTGATTTAGCTTTCTCTGTTCCACTTCTCTACCATCTGTGCACACATACGTACATAGATGTATATCCTTACTGGAGCATACAGCCCACGTATTACATTAATGATATAATAATTATTCACACACATATCCAGCATATACTGTTGCGTGTTTCTCAGCAGACAGTGTGACCCAGGGCACTCTTTGATAGTCATTCTCTCTTCTTGTAAACTGGAACCACCCCTGAAATGCAGATGTTTCTTTGGGAGAATATCATAGCTGCTACTCAATTAAAGTACTAACCTACACACCTAAACTACTTCATTTAGTCCATGAAATTAGAGGATGCCATAAACCTGATGAAGTTACAAGGGAAAACCTATGTAGGCAGATATAACTGACCTCATCGAAACACATCAAGCCAGAGCCGGCCTTTACTGTTGTAACAAATTCCATGGAATAGTTACTGACAGTGGACTCCTTGTATTTCTGCGACGTATTCTCATGAAATTTTATGACAAGTTATTTGAGAATTAGCAATAAAGTTGGTGCTTCCCTTTTATCTGTTTTAAAAATGAACTAATATGGCCAAAGTGTATAACCATAAAAGGGAAAATACGGTAAAACAGCAGAAAGAAGAGGCCTAAGGAGATCAGGATCAGCTGTGCACTGAACTTCTTATCTTGTTTGACTTCTGCTCCACAAGCCAGATGTGACCCAGCTTAGGACAAAGCTATACATACTGCACTTAAATTACTGGCAATGGACTTTTGGTCTCTGTCTTGTCTACAGTGGGATATTTCCTTCAATCTATCTTCAGATATCATGCAAAAGCATCTACATAGGGTTTGGTTTGGGTTTTTTTCAACATTTGTTATTCGGTACAGAAGGGAAGATCCAGATCAGACAGTCCTTAGTTTTAATACTCTAGAATCATGTGGATGGAAACAATTAGTTGGGGTGCTTCACGTACACCAGAGACGAATACATTTCTATAGTGTCTTCTACACTTGATATACTACTTTTTTCTTTACGATTCCCAAATCTCTCTGGGACTACTTTTACTTCTCTCCACCTTAATGAGTAAACTGTAATTTGTAGCAAGCAGCTACAATTTTCGCTTGTGTGGCAGCAAAAATTACAAAAGTGGGGGCATATGACATGAAAATACATGGCAGAAATCTTACAAAACTCTCTCTGTAAAGTTAGGAATAAATGATTATGTTAGTCTTACTAACAAGTGCTGTCATTGCAGAAATGGGGAGTCCCTTTCCTCTGAAATCAGAAGAAAACAATGTAATCGTTGAGTTAAAACACGTGATCAGAGTCCTTGTGAACACTGACTAAACTCATGTTTATAAAGGAAACTCGCCATTTCCCTAGTGGGAGATGACTGTTAGTTTTTAAGAAAAAATCTAGGGACTCTTATTTAGTTCAGCATATGCCAGTAAATTCTCATGCGTGAACAAAGATCCTCCTTTGGAGGAATTTTTCTTGGGGAAATTCTAGCACTACTGATACAGGGCAAATAGATTTTTGTTCCTGTTGGAGTAAAGCTAGCTTGAATTTCTGGCCACTCATAAAGCCTCTCATGTTATTCCCCATGCACAGAATTTGCTCTACACAAAGGAGATGCCTTTCCTTTGCTTTTGAAAGTCCAAGAATGAATTAACTTCCTCACTGTCACTGAAAATGGCTGTGAGCTTCGAATGGACCCAAAACATAGTTAATCTCATAACACATGAGATACTGAAACCTATGAAATGCTTAGCACTTTTGAGGTAAAACCCCAGTTAAACAGTTTGGCTGAGTGTGTGCCAACTGAGATTAACTCTCACACCTACACTAGTTACTCTAAAAAAGTATTTACAGTAAGCACTGTGGGTACCAGACCCCTTATACAATTCTGTTCTCTTTAACAAAATCAAAACAGTTTGTTCCTGAAAGAGATGCTGACATCTGGCAGCAGTTATGGGGCTGACACAGAAAATGCCCAAGAAGCTCAACAGACTGTGTTATTGTCTGGCAGATTAGACAACTGTGAATATAAAAGCTGGTCAGAAGCATTCATCAAGTACTGTAGAAACTGATTTTTTTTGGCTATTTCTCCATATTTTAATGAATTGGGGGAAATTACAAAAATTACATAGGGAAAAGATTGACAAGCTTCATGCTCTATGATTTGTGACTAAAGATTACCTTCACATGGTCACTCTTTATTCACTTAGCATCCTCACATAATTCCATCACTAAGAGCTGCTGAGAAGAGGTATTTCCATCTTGAGAGAAAACAGTGTCAGCAGTTCTCCATTTTGGCAAGGAATGATCCAGTCATATATTTATTCACATATTCACCAAGCACATAGAAATTAAACACAATTTAAAATAGATTTACTGAGTTTAAAGAGTGTAAGATTGGCTTAATAAATGGAAACACATATCAAAATACATTATTGGACATATCTAAAAGAAATAAGAACAGGTTGCAGTGAATTTTTTGCCATTCAGATTATAGAAACTGCATATAATTTGGGAGCAAGTAAGAACTCCCAGTGAGACTAGAGTTAACTGGGAAAGGAACACAGAATGCTAAAGATCTGGAACACTGGATAGTCTGCTGAACAGCAGGTTGTTCTATCTAAGAAAGTTTGACTGACTGCATTACATGTTGAAATTGTTCGAGGAACAGATGAGAGAGGAGTAAGAGCTTTAATTATGTGAGCAAGTATTTGCTAGCTGCATTCCTTGACCCTTCCCATTCACTCCCAGAGGGTATAGCTTTGTACTAAATGCTTACTTCAGACCTAAAATTAGAATAGCTGCTTATGCAATCTCATCAGATGGGAATATAAAATGAAGAACAATAGTAGTCCCTGCTTGATTTCAGATGAGGCATTGTCTTTAGCTATTTATTTGTTAACCAGTTGCTGACTCACAGATGTTGAACTGCTGGCTGAAAACAAACAGCTCTAAAACCAGACTTTTCTTTAAAGTCCCCTGTGCAATGGACGTTTTGGCAGAACAGCAGTTGTCTCAAGATCATGTTAAGATCAAGTTAAAATGAGTAGGCTTGCACTACCTAAACCCAGACATTTGCTCTGTGCATTAAGGCAAGAACTTTTGGAAAGAGAAGACCGTCCCTTGCAGAATCCATCCCTCCATGGTGTTATTTACGCAATCCTTTATGCTCACAACCCTCAACTTAAAGCAAAGACCATTCCAACAGTCAGAGTTCACATTAAATGAAGTCTGATACTTGTCTGGTAGCTTTCTGGAAGCAGGGACCACACTGAACAGTAAATAACCACGTGTCTAGGTGTTAAGGGACAGCAAATACAAAACAGGAGAAGACTACTCTAAAGAGCTCTAGTTATAATTAAACAAGCAAGATGACAAAAAAGTGTGAGGCAAGAAACATCCTCACACTTACTGTATAACTGAGAAACTGAGGTACCAGAGTGCTAAGCCACAGCCCCGATCCACCAAGAAAACTGTGACAAAATTCAGGCTGGAAAAGTATCAGGAACAATTCACCTTAGTTTCTACACTCCTTCCTGAGCACCTTCTCCACCTCTGTGAGAAATAGGGTAGTGAGCTCCATGGGCCTTTGGTTTGGCTTACTACTGCTGTTCCTATTTTCTTCAATTTAGGTACATGCCCTGTCTGAGACTGCTTCAAAACCCACAGAAATCACTTTGCTCTCCTAAGCAGAAATAATATTGGTCTCCCTCTTACTTCTTGATGGGGCCTTGCTGGAATTTTCTGTACTATGTATTGCAGAGGGTTGGTAATGCTGGGCTATGCTGCATCTCAAATGTAGCTATACATAGGCGTGTCCGTAGTTCTTAGGGGCCCTGAGGCTTGCTGCAGTACTTACAGATATCAGAGGAATGTATGACAGATAAAAATCAAGTTAGAAAGATTTTATCGTTACTGCTTTGACTTTTTCACACATTTCAGGGACAAGCATAAAAAGGTGATGAAACTTATCTCCAGACTAGTAGGTAAGAATAGTTAAGGCAAACTTTCAGTATGGTTAATGCCATACTTATCCCCTTCTAGCTAATAAATCTGTTCTTAAAAATGTCCACTGTTTGCCTCCATAGGTTATTTACTGCAGTGTTTCACTAGCCTTAACGGGAGAATACTATCCTTACAGTTTAACCTTCAGCTTAACAAAAGGGACTAAGGCAAGATTTGAACCTTCAGCCTCTTTGAACCCACTGCAGTTCCAGTCCTTTACTTCTGACGTTTCTATCACATATACATAAAAAGAAGAAGAAAAAAGAAAAAGCAGACCAAAAGCAGAGGAAGCCTTATTTATGCCCAGTGGCATAAATAAGAATTCCTACTTCCAGTACTGTCACCTGCCACAATACCCTGGTAAAAGTCTCCTTGGGAATCTGTAGTTTCTCTTACTCTATTCAGATGAGTATAGTGGAAAAAAAAAAATCACAAAACCAGTTCAGTTCTTGCTATCTAAGTGGCGGAGATGAGTTTGGGTATTTTTTTTTGTTTGTTTTTACTGTCATTACTTGATTCAGTAGTAAGCACCATCTTTCTGTCTGATAGAAGTTTAAGGGATTTTCCCCTCTCCTTCTCCTCTGCACTGACAACCTCTTATAATTTCTCCACCAGGAAAAGAAGCAACAGAAAGGCTCCTGGAAGACCGAAGTGCTGAACTCAAGCGTGACCTCAAGCACTGCTATTGCAATAGAAGGGATTTCCCTTTTTAGGATCCTTTTCCTCCGTTCTAGATGAATCACACCTCTTACAGAATTATCTGTTATTAGAAGACCTGGCACATGATTGAGCTATTAAAGTCTCAATGTTACTATCCATAAATATTACCATAGTCATCCTCCTATGATAGAATATTATACATGTAATAATATATAATATTATACAAGACATGAGTCTTTCCTAATGCAACCTCTGAAACACTTGGTGATGGTGTTCTGAACACCCTGACGTCTTGGTTTAATTTAGTAAGCATGAGCTACTCCTTCCTGAACAGTAAAAAGAAACAAAGTAATTAAAATAATTTAGAGATAAGGAGCTGAATGGGGCCTTGAGAGATTTCTTCTTCCTAAGCACAAAAAAAAATTGTTACTGATTGATGTGCATGAAACTGAAACTGATTACTTTTCTCAGAAAATGGATATTCTGCAGTTTCCCTAGACAAAGTCCTCCAGGGTTATATAAACTTCACCACTTAGAAGAGTGAGCTTTTTCACTCTTATGCTTAACCAGAATGTAGGTAGCTGTAATTCAAAGTATTTCTTATCCTCTCCTCAATGGCAAGAAATTCTCCCTTCCTTCAGGAGATATAGATATGTACATATACATAAAAATATGTGTGTATATAAATATGTAGTTATGTGTGTGTGTGTGTGTATCTACACACACTTCAAAGAAGAAAATTTTCCTTGACTTTTTACATATGTATATATATTTATATTCCATCAAATATAAGCATTATATCATAAATTATGAGATAAACCATGGGGTATAACTACAAAAAAAAAAAAATGATTAATTCAGAAAAGGGCATTTAATAATTATTGATGCTGTTGATGTTTTTAATGTATTCCCATATTGCCTAGAAGTTATGGTTGACAGGAACTTCACTTTGTGCTGTGCACACTCAGATCAAATGAATTCCTGCCATCCTGCTCAGACCTGTTCGATAAACATCAGCTGTAAAAATGTGCAATCAACTTTCAGTTTATCAAGGTGTAAACAGTAATTATGAATATTCAGAAGTGCTTACCATTTAGAAAACAAAAATAAGCTGTTGCCTTTTCAGGTTTTCCTGGGTCTCATTATCTCCTTCATGGGCTCATAGCTAATACCTGCATATTTATCAGTCTTCTTATTCACACTTATTTTCCTTTCCTTCTTCTCCTAAGTGAAAACCAGAAGGGGCTAGGACCACTTGTTTATCTATTTGCTGCAGTTTCATACACAAAGCAGAGCACAAGTCAGCTCTTTTTTCCCTACTTCCTTTCTTAGCTCCTCACTCCCACTCCACAGTGAAATCCTCCATCACTTCAAATGCCCTCAGTAAAACTGGTTGAGGGGCTAGGCTTCATATCACTTGAGAGAAACGTTTTGGATTAAAACTTTTTTTTCTTTTATCTAATCAGATCACTTTAGTAATCCGGTACCTCAAACCACATGCAGGGACAGAGAAAAATGTCCAGGAGCAAGCAGGGAATGACAAGATACTGGCAGAAACATATACTGGGTAAATCACACAGCGCTGCTCTACTTATGCAAGCAGTCACTCAGGCCTTGTTCCCCCAGGCATCCAGTCCCCTGGATCTTAGACACCCCTCAGGCCATCAATCATTAAATGTAGAGTCTTCCTACCCAACTACTACTTCCCGAGGCAGCAGAGAGGCTAGAGGGAAAAGAAAGCAAGGGAAGAAATAATAGAAAAAAACCCCAACACACCCACAAAAATCTTTTAAAAGAAATCTCTCCAAGGAGGTGGGGGGGTGTGGGGGGTGGAAATTGGAAGGGATTATTCTTTTCCCAGCCACATCCCTGACCTTTTTTTTGAACAAAGGCAGAGAAGAAGGACGGCCAGCTATGCAGAGCCACCACAGGCCTGTAAACCCTGGGAAAGATTATGTTGCCACATAACCAGTTGTGTGACACAAGCACATGAGCTGAGCCAGCTGCTGCTACTAGAGGTGAGGTGAGGGATCTCAAGGATGAACTCTTCCAAAGCCCACCTGTTCTCTGAAGGAGTCAGTATTTAAGACCTGATTTCAAAGTGCAGAGCAATCCCAGCTTCTCATCCAGGCAGTGAGAGTGGTGGATGCTCGGGAACAGGCAGGAACTCAGCATCTGTGACACTGAAGTCTTCTAATACTGCAAGAAGCTTTGTTGCACTGTATTTCATTTCTGGGTGCCTTCAGGTGGTAAGGCTGTTGAGCAAGGCACTGCCCCTATTCCAGCACAAATCCCATCCATAAATCATATTAACAGGCCTTACATATTAGAGTTTTATTCAGTGAGTTTTTTCATTGCACAGGTATTAGGACACTGTTTACAGGTGTGAATTAATTGCTTACAATAATTAAATGTAATGATTTCTACAAACTGCTAGGTGAAGTCAAGAGTTTATAAACATATTCAGGCACTAAGCTCTCCCTGATTCCACAGCTTTAGCCCAAGGTTCTGCCCCTTGCCTGTGATGACCTTACCTTGAGCAGGGCTGGATTAAAGCTTATTAACATCTCCTGCCAAAAATGCCAGTATATGGGATTACGTATCTGCCTAACCTCTAATTAAAGAAATGAAGTCACTTATGGTTACTTATAATACAAAGCCAAAACTGTGAAGCAGATGCAAGCTAAATCATAAAAATAAATACTTGCTTGGGTTCAAAAACAGTCTGGGAGAGAACAGCTTCCGTGGGATGGGCTCCCTTCCAGTGCTGCTGGGATGCTGACGGCAGGGGTGTGAGAATCTATACCCGGGCACCTACACCCCGAGACCCGTGTGCAAGGCTAGGAGGCCAGCAGGCCCTCGTCACGCGTGGACGAGGACGAGGCCAGGGCTCCCGGGGAAGCCGGCGCCTCTCGTGCTGGCGTTCGGAGGGTGCGGGGCACAGCCGGGGCGCTGCTCTGCCCAGGGACACAGAGCTGTTCCAGACCCAGCCACTTGGCACCGGGCCGGCCCGGCAGCGGAGCGAAGCCTGCGGGACTGGACGGCACGGGCAACTCCTCCCCCCCTCCCCCCCTTCGCCCGGGAGGAAGGGAATAAGGAAGGAAAACATGCCACCCCGGCTCCCCGAAAGCCCGCGGGTGCGTCACGGCGGGCGGAGGGGCTGCCCGGCGGCGGCGCCCCCTGGCGGCGGCGGGCGGGGCGGCGCCGGTTGTCACACGCCGGAAAGTCCCTGCCCGGCTGCCGGTGGAAATCCCCGGTGGGGTTTTTGTGTTGTGTGTTTTCTCTCTCCCTTTTTTTTTTTTTTTTTCTTTCTTTTT
>JAYRBT010000114.1:50623058-50694815 GCA_036023395.1 Myiotriccus ornatus
TCTAGATGAAGGGTAAATAATCTAGATGAAGGGTAAATAATGATTCCTTTTTCCACAGCCAGCTCCTGACCTTTTATCTACACCAGAGATAAATAATTTTCCCATTACAGATGTATCCTTCTCTTTTCTTATATGGATAAGAACTTCAGTTGAAAGGAGAGTTTAGGCAGCTTCATTAGACAGACTCACACTTCACTGGAGGATGGACAGGTACCAGCTCCTTCTACTGCTGGCTGTTTATTTCTCTGAAACATAGACATTGTTCCAATAACCTGGCTCCTTCCTGTTTAAACAGAAACAGATCTGGCTGCTGAAAGTGCCACACATGCATTTTTCATTTCCTCTTTTTCAGCTGCTGTTTATGAGTCACCATTAGCAATTTTAATTATAAAAGCCTCCATTTATCATTTTTTTATTCTACCATCATTGCTTATTACTACACACCTAGTTCTAATTACTATGAGGTAATTACTGTTTCTGAATTATGACAGTCCTCCATCTTTGATTTAAACTACTAAAATCAATGGTTCTGCCTTTAAAGAAGCCACTACAATAAAATATTGATCAAATAACTTTACACAGTGTTGGAAGCAGTATAACATGGATATTTAAGACTAGCAATTAGCAGGAGACTTTGCTGAACACAATGACATTTAAATCAGTAGTGGATGTCTGAAATGCCAAAGAGAAAATTATCTACAGTGTGAACTGTGGGTTGCTTTCTGCTTAATGAGGGTTAAAGCTTTCCACTGCTCTGAACCCAGTCCTTGAACACCTATTCCAAAATACTTGTTGTGCCTTAGGTGCTTTAAATATTTTAATGCTGAGAAAGGAGTTTTCATTTCCAAATATGTTGCCCACCCTTTTACTTGCATGCTCCAAAGGCACTGGGGCAGGGCCTTTACCCCAAGAGAACCATTCCAAGTGCCACTGGCTTCGTGGAGCTGCATTGCCAGCTTCTTCAGCACAGTGTTTGTGGTTTGGCCTTGTAGCTTTTAGTCTGTAACTCTTCACACTCCCCTTGCAGCTTGTTTGTAACTTTACAGACCTGGAGACAACGTAGTACATAATCATTTATATACCCCAATATATTAACTAACACCGTGCGTGTACAGAGCTTAGCCAGTCAGCCAGCTAAGACATGCTAAGACATGTACCTGAAGAAGTGCAATGGGTGCTCACGGCATCATAAGTACAAACAACTGGCAGGGAGTGTGAGGGAGTTCTGATGAAAGCTATAAAATGCCCACCTCTGCGCTGGTAAAGGTGCACATTTGAGGCCCTACCATTTCTCTCAGCTGACCACTACTGATTTTTTCCCCCTTCCTCTATTTTGACTCTTGTTTTCCTTCCCACACTCCCACCCCCTGTGCTCCAGCTTTCTCCAGTACCTCTGAAGTCAATGTATGGCATCAGTTATAGACCCTGCCAGTAAAGCTTTGTACACACAAGCCTATATGAACTTTTTGTGCAACATATCAGTGGACCTTTGGACACCAGAGTGTCCTCTGGAAGAGCTTTGTGAATTTCATGTGTTATATTGGGCTCATGATTTTAGTCTCTAAGTGAGATGTTACAGTTTGGATTTTGAATGCCTCCTAAGTGGCATAAGCCTGAAGCTCAATACTTATATTTAGAATTAGTGGTATCCAGAAGATATCAGAAAAATATGCCTAAATTAACACTTCTGTTTAGATGAGGAGCATACTTCTGAGGTGCTTTTTTTTTTCCCCCAGACCAGTTACTGTGGTCCAGTACATTTTTCAGAGCAGTTTTGCCTCTTGAAGGCAATTAATTTTTCAAGCAACTAGAAGATGGTCTTTGGAAACATACCTAGTGCACACCACCCTGGTCCCAGTTCACAAACCCAAACTGAAGCAAAGCATCCTGAAATGAACATAGCACAGGTTTTAAAACCTGAGCAACCATTGCTTTAATCTAGAAATCCATTCCCAGAGGGCAAGTATGTGTTCTTTGCTAATACAGACACAGCCCGAAAGCACCTAATAAAACGCAGTCAGATGTTTTAGCTATTGACTGTTGGTTGCAAAAATTTTCATCTTTCTCCAGAAAGAACTGACACTTACTCCTGTGCCATGGATAAACTCATTTGCCTCTCTGCGATCACTTTAATTCATCCCAGGTTAGATTATCTCAGTTGATTCTCCATCAAAATTGATCTGAACTAAAGAGCCCATGGGTTCTGGAAGATCAGCTAAGCTACAGGAAACTGAAACATGGAATCTTTGGGCTCTGCTGTTGCAGCACTTTCAGACACTGGACATCTTTTCCCTTCACATTTTTTTAGGCAAGAGATGCTAGCTTCACTTGAATTTTTAGTTCAAAAAAGCTCATCTGCAAAACAGACCACTGCATCTGAGATGGTAAGACAGCTACAAACTTGAAAAACAAAAAAGAACTCCAAATACTTACGTTTTCTCGAGGTCCTGGAAAGAATTTTATGATTATTCACTGCAGAAGGATATTTGCATTACCAATCCGGATAGAAAACTTTCTTTACAAAGTGAAGAATGTGACACATTTATTAGCATAAGAATTCAGAAAAGTACAAGGCAGATTTACATCTTTTGCCTTGCAATAAGACTTTAAAAGACAAACAAACTAGCAAACCCACCTACAAGAGGAGTCCTCCCTACATTTTACACAAACTGAACCCACCTGCCTAAGGTGTTTCTTTCCTGTGAGTTGGTGAGGTGCCTTGATAAGTAGATCTCATGTGGGAAATACGAGTTGGGACGGTCTACATACTTTGGGAAGCAAAGTTAAAAAGGCAGATAAAAGCTTTTTTTAAAAGCAAAAAACACTGTTTCACCCATTAGCCATTTTTCAGCACAGAATCCTCATTTTTACCAGAGTTAGACTTCAGCTATGCCCTGCTCACTCATTTATGCAACAAAAGCCAAGAAGTTTCTTCCCTCAGAAGACCTCTTCTCTCAGTCCCCCTACCTGCCTGCCCATCCCAGGGGGTGCTGTTACAGAAGCCCTTCTTGTCAGCAGCCTCTGCAAGCATTAGGAGCTGTTGGAGTGGCAGGCATGGGTACATTTCACACAGCATTTTATGCTGTCCTTTTTCTCTCTTCTTTTTGGCAAACAAGAAAGGAGTCGAGACAAAATAGTCTTTAAGAGATATTTACACCAGTTTATGTCAGAGGCCAAAACAGTTACTGCAAGGGAAGGTACCATTTACTGGAATTACGATTGTTCCTGTTCTCAAGTTACCATTAACACTTCGGCTCTTTCAGGGGCAAAGAGCTTCTTCTTCAGAGTACTTAAGTATCT
Source organism: Myiotriccus ornatus (assembly GCA_036023395.1). Classification (NCBI taxonomy): domain Eukaryota; kingdom Metazoa; phylum Chordata; class Aves; order Passeriformes; family Tyrannidae; genus Myiotriccus; species Myiotriccus ornatus. The sequence continues at coordinate 50,626,359 of JAYRBT010000114.1, forward strand.
GCTGCTTCCCAACTGTTTGGGCATACTTCTTTCCTTCTGCAGCACAATTGCTCCTCATAGTAAATGTGCTCCTGGTTTATATGTGATGCATTTCCCTTTCTCTGAGCCCCTGTAGCACTGGTCTCTGATATACCTTGTCTAACTTCAAAGTTGCTAGAATTGTATTTACTTCTTTGCAAAGGCTTCTGCCCCATTCAATTTTTTTTCTGCCCCAAGGCTTGTGCTTTCTATGCTAGTTTCATAGATGAACCACACTACCATATCCTTTGCAGGTCAGTCTCCTGGATGCAGCAGAAGAGGATTCCAGATAATCTTTCTGTACCCCTTTACAGACAAAAAGTTAATCCACCCTTCATCTCCAAGACTTATTGTATGGGGTTTGCATGGTAAGGTTTTGGTAGCAGGGGGGCTGCAGAAGTGGCTCCTGAGAGAAGCTTCCACTATGTCCAGTAGAGCCAACGCCAGCCAGCTCCAAGATGGACTCACAGCCCACCAGTGATGGTGGTAGCGCCTCTGGAATAGCAGAGGAAGAGTATGAGGATTCCTTCTCCTGATGAGGAAAGAGTGGCAGAGATGTGATGTTCATGTGAACTGATCACAGCCCCCATTCCCTGTTCCCTTGCACTGCTGGGGGGAAGTGGGTAGAGAAACCAGAAGTGAAGTTCAGCCTGGGAAGAAAGGGGGCAGGGGGAGGGAAGTTGTTTTAAGATTTGGGTTTATTCTTTGTTGTCCTAATTCAATTTGATTGGCAATAAATTAAGCTAATTTCTCCAGGTTGAGTCTGTTTTGACCATGACTGTAACAGATATGTGATCTCTCCCCGCCCTTATCTCAACCCATGAGCCTTTCCTATTTCCTCTCAGCTGCCCAGCTGAGGAGGGCGGTGATAGAGCGGCTTTAGTGGGCTCCTGCCACTCAGACAGGGCTAACCCACTATGCTTACTCTTTTCCAGAAAGCCCCATTGCCATTCTCACTGTTATTATTTCTGCTTTCAATTTGTCTGTACTCAGATTATATCAGCATTACATAGAGGGGCAGGCAGAATTACTCTAAAATAAACTGAGCCAAAGGGAAGGGTTTTGAGTATCCCCACAAATACTGAACCAGTCTCTAACACATCTCTGTAATACCTTCTCTTTGAATGCAGGCTGTCACCACTGTAATCAGACTCCCATTCATTTTTGTAATGACCTAATCTCCGACACATCCTGTATCAGGAGGTTCAGTTTGGGCTTTCATTTGTGATTCTTTTCACTCTCATGACAACTTTACACATCAAACCCACATTCAGGGTTTTCTTTTTCACGAAGCTAGCTCATCCATACAGCCATCCTCAGGCTTTACAAGTGCCTTGTTTTCTTCAGCTGCCAATGATTTGCTTTCCTAAAATGTTAGCAGAAGTAACAGGTGGTCCCAAGCATACCTTTCTTGTACAAGGCAGACCTTTTAGGTATCAAAGGTAGAATTTAAATAAATCATTTTTTTGTCTGGTATTTTTCCTTAAGCACAAGTAATAACAGCAACCACTTACTCCAGTCCACTTATTACTTATTCCATGGAAGTTTATAACATCCATCTCTATTTTATGAGACCATTTGTTTTAAGAATGCTGGGCATGGCTTGTCTTCTCTTACACCTCAGTTGTTTACAATGTTTGTGTTCCTTTGAAAAAAGCCAAATTAAACAAGCAGGTCCTCCTTTCACCACTCAACCCCCTTCTAGAGTTTTCATCTTTGAGCTGTTTAGTAATTTGGGATTTTAATTTGTGCAGTTTTCTGCCATTTGTGATATGATCTCTTCTCTATGCAGAAAGTGGTATAAGGTACAAAATCTCATTTGTTATGCCTAGCACCTATGCCTAGCGGAGTGGGTGTGTATCTTGTACTCTGTAAGATGTGCAGTCAGTTGCTTGGGCCTTCATAGATATCCTTCAAATTACATCTAGAAGGACTCAGAGTGGGGCTGAGGGTGTTTGGGGAGGGAGTGGAGCATGCAACTTTCATTATCTTATTATCTACATACCACCAATAATTGGGACTAATCAAGTCACAGACTGTTCAGCCAGCTCTCCCTAGCTGCTACTAAATATTTTTCGACTGAACGTGTTGAATAGATGAATTGGGCACTTTTTCTCAGCTTGTCATAAAATATGACAACTGCCCTGCAGGTATCAGACCCCAGCTTTTGTATTTTGAAGGTTCTGCTGCTTCAAATTTCTTTTAGAAAAAACCAAGAATTTCTCTGGTCAGTGAGACACAAATGCAACACCTCATGTTTAATCACTTTTGGAGGTATTATGGGAGATGTACTCACAGATCCTGATGCTCCAGAAAGACAGATGAAAATAGGAGGAATTATTCTGCATGTGTGTGTTCCAAAAAAATATGTCAGTGCTTTCCATCACACACAAAGAAAGATGTAGCATTTTAAGGTGCAAAACACTGTTTACACAAAGTCAGCTGAACATTTTGGAAAAGACTGACACATTCTGTAGACCTAAATCAGATTCATTTGACAGCAAGAGACTATTAAAATAAATTCCTTGTCTATCATGGTATAAGAAAATTTTCAATTACTTCATATTTGTGCTCTTTGTAGTTAGGCTACAGCATAACAGCTCCTACTCTGGTTTTATTACTACTATTACTGCATTAGTTAGGATAAAAACCCTGATTGGATTTGAATAGGATATTCTGTAAATAGCAAAGAATCAAAATTGCAGATCATCTCATAATAGTTTACAATTTTACAGAAGACTTTTCTAAATGAAGACACAGCAGTATAACATGTGACCAAACACTTAGACAACCTAGTACATCACCCTTTTAAGGCTAGTGATCAGAATGCAAATTGTCAGTTTTAACTATTGGCTTTGACTGATTTGTCTCTCTTTGTTGCCATGGAAACCTACATTACATTAAAGGCAAAGAAACAATGGAACCTAATTAATGTCCCATTCTTCTTCTGTACAGCAAATGCATTGGGCAGCACTTTGTAACATTATGGCAGCACATGCAACATGCTTTTTGAATACCTAATTAAAGGATTTCTGCTCAAAAGAAGTGTATTTCCATAAAAATATATAAAAAGATAAATAAGCCAGAAGTATGAGATGGAGAAAAGAGTCCCTTTCACCACCAATCCACAAGATGAGATATTTTGAGGGGCAAACCATTTTGAACTGCTCTTTCATTTAGTCTCTGGAACCTGGCAGTTTCATTGTAAGATCAAGAATCAACCTGGCTTAGAAGCAAAAGGTTGTCTTGAGAGGAGACCTTAGGGGTGGGTATTGGTAGAGGGAGACACCATCAAGATGGTTGTAAGTGGATGCTAAAGAAGTTGCTGAGAAAGAAGGATCTCTCTTTGTTAAACTCTATTTTGTCACCTGCCATCTCTCATTCATATGTGCACTGTGATGCCTCTGTACTTTACTTCCAGATCTGATTTTTTCCCCAAAGACTCCACCTTTAAAGAAGTATGAACCTCCACATCTTGCTTTTCTAGTCTTGTCCCTAGATGAAGGCTCTGCAGGTGCAATGGTGTGCATGATACTTTTATGGTCCTGCTGCAACTTCATATTAAAAATTTAGTATTCATAGACAATGTGGAAGAGGATAGAAGATAGCATGGGTGAAAGTCCCGCAAGTTTAACTGGAACATTTTATTCGTTATTTAATCAATTTCTCCAACTAAGTAAGACAGGAGATTAAGAGTAATATTTTATTTCCCAGGTTAATTAATAGATAGTTATAGGAATTCGTCTTTACAACCAATTCTAGACTGCAACAAACCCCACCATGTCTCAAGAAAGAAGATGCTGGTTGGACACTATCATTTAGTTTCACTGTAATTATACATCCTCCTCTTCTGGGAGTTATGAATGAATAAAACAAAGCATCTTCCTGATGTTAAACTGAAATACTTCACACACAACCGGTTAAGAAGAGGAAAAAGTGTTTGGGCAGAGGGCATATTGGTTTCTGCTGATGGGCACCAAGTTGTCTGTCCGTGGCAGTGCCGGGACCCTGGCTCGCCACGCTGCCCCATGCTGTCAGCCTGGCTGGGAGCCTCAGCCGTGACTCCTGCCCTTTTCTGTGTACAGCACTGCTCCCCAGCCTGATTGTGTCTGACAGCTCCATTACTCTGAAGCTACTGACAGCATCCTTAGTTTCTTATGTTTTATAACTTATAAAACAAGTCATGGCTGCAGTGCTGTAGAATGTGTTGTTCAGTCAGGGTTTCCTGCTTAAACAGAAGGTGGACAACAGTTTGGAGGGTGTCTTTTTTCCCTTGTCACTGGGAAAGAGCACAGACATACCAGGAGAGCACAAGAGCCTTGATGACATGAGAAGTTTTCAGTTGCCTCCTAAGTAAGAGAAAAAAGCAAACAGAAAAAGATTTTCTGGAATGTGAAATGAAACTTCATTAGAATATCTACAGAAAAATGAACATAGGATGTCATTAAAGCAGGCTATACTTGTCAAAGGTTGTGATAATACTAATTATAATATTCAGATTTCATCTGAATTGGGAGTATCAAGCATTGCCACTAGTTATTGTGCATGTGGCATCAGTTGTACTAAATATACAGCTAAAGAAAGAACCAAAAGCAACCCTATATTTATTGATGGGGCGTCCTGAAGTGGTGCATGAAAACATCACTGTAAAGGTCATTAGAGTCTTTTGAATTATTTACAGAAAGGGAAAAAAAAAAAAAAAAAAAAACAACAAGAGGCTGGGCTCAGCCCTTCATTCCGCAGCGGCGGTGGCGACAGCAGTAGCAGCAGCAGCGGCGGCGGCTCCGGCGGGGAGAGGGCGGAGAGAAGGGAAGGAAGGAGCCCCTTGCGCTGTGTTGGGGGTTGATGGATCCCGAGCCTGGCTGCGTCCCAGCAGCACTCCAGACCCACTGCTGAGAAGGAGTCGCCGGCAGGATCGGCCGGAGGAGGAGCCCGCCGCGGAGAGGTGAGCGCCGCTCTGGCTGCGGGAGGGGAGGCGGGCCGGGCACGGCGGAGCCCCGAGCCGGCTCCATCGCCCCCGAGCCGGCTGCATCGCCCCAGTCCCGTTTGCAGGAGGACGCCGCGGGGGACCGGGCGGCTCTGGCGGCGGGGTTCGGCCGTATCCCGGCTGGCACCCGGCGGGGCCGAGTGCCGGTTCCCGGTTCGCCTCGGAGCCGCCGCCCGGGCGGTGCCGCTGTACCCTCTGCTGAGCGGCTCGGCCCGGGCCCGGCGGCCCCCGGACCACGGGTGGGCTCGTAGGGCGGGAAAGCCGCCGGCGGCGCGGCCGCTAGCTGGGAAATCCGTCCTGCAGCGTGGGGCTCCTTCCCCTGGGAAGCTGGCGGGCGGTATCACGTCCTTTCCACCTTGCGTACCCAGCTTCCAGCAGAGCAGCAGGTCGGGGTACTACGAACGCGGAACATTTGCTGTGTGTAAATCAGTCCTGTGGGATATAAAACAGCCTCGGTCCTTATCTCCTTATCTGGTGAAGAGTAATACTATGCTTTGTTTTGTACCGAGCAAAGACTTAGGCAGAGAAATCCGTGGACGCTGAAGAGGCATTAAGCATGTTTATTTTATGAGTCTTAGCACTTCACGGAGAAATTTATTATTGACAGTTTTCAGATGGAGGGCAGAAAATAAAAATAACTTTATGAAACCACGGGCAGATCTCAGAAGAGTATTCAGCTTTCCCGAGCCCAGCATCCTCAGTATTGTATGTTCAGAAAGATGCTGTTTCTAATCATTGTTTACAGCGTTTTTTTTCTGGGAATTCATAGTCATTACTTGTCAAAAGTTTAAAGTAGCATAGCACACGGTACAGTACATTATAAACTAATACAACTACAGTTCTATTTTCTGACTCTTAAATCTGTAGCTTAGATGGCTATTGAGTTCTGCTTTTTTAATCACATTGATTTTGAAAATAAGGGTTACTTGGCTTTTGCCTTGATTGACATTTAATGACTGTAAATAGCATATACAGTAATTTCCACGTGGGGAGGGGAAAATATGTCTGTAAAACATAGTATCAAATAATGTAGTTTCAGTGAATGCTTCTGTAAATTCAGTACTTTTTGTTACTTAAGGCTGGAAATAACCCTTTCAAGGGTCCATGCTGGTAGTGATTAATCATGTGATTAGTCTTTATTTATGTAAAAAAATCCCATTGACTTGGGGTCTCTGCTTACACAAGGAAGCAATTTGGTCATCTCGGGCAAAATATAGCTGTGTTTATTACACAGATTAGTAAGGGGTTGTTTATATTTTCTTTTTAGAATTATCCATACATTTATATACAGAATTAGATAAGTAGCATATGTAAAACTATACTGGTGAGGGGAGTGGACGAGAAAATGTATTGTTTCCATTTTAAGGCTGTATGCTGGTGGGGGAATTATAAGAATATTCCATCTTTATTACCTAAAGAAAAGCTTTTCCTCATGTTGCAAGATGTGACAGCGCTGAGCCCAGTCCCTAGTGCTCTTACAGATGCAGAGGAAACGCTTTGTGAATGACATTGCCCTGAAGTAGAGAGGACTTGGTAGCATCACCTGTTTTCACCTGCCTCTGTTTGGGGCTTGACAGGATGTCCACTGTATCTCTCCATCATCTGGTTCTCAGAGAGGTTATAGAGGTCAGCTCCTGGCACCAGGAGTTTGAGGTCCCCTCTTACCCTGGGAGGGTTTTTTCCAGCGCTTTGATTGGGCGGTTGGAGGTGGATGTTGCCAGTGGATGTGTCTGGGAGAAGAGGAGAGAGCAACTGTTTCCATGTGGAGAAGGATGTGCTGAAGTCCTTCTGTGCAAGAGAGGTCTTCTGCCTCCAGAGATCTGAGAGTGCCTTCCCAGTCAGTCCGTCAGATTCATGTCCTTCTTCCTCTCTCTAGCCCTCCAGACTCCTAGCTCCATGAGAAAATTTCCTAATAGTTGTATAAATAATTCTTAGTTGCTTCTTATCTCCTTTTATTGATGTCCAGATCTTAATATGCACTTATTGCTTGATATTTTTCCCTAGGTTCATAATCACAGTGGTGGGTTCTCCTAATGTGACTAGCTGGACTCTAAACATGTTAGGCATGCATACTTTCATTTCTCTTGATACAAATTTGGCTTTGTTTTTAAACAGAGCAATAATGTATGTGGACAGCATGGAGAATCTCTCTATGTAAAAGCAGATGGTTGTTGTTGTTGTTGTTACTGTAGTGCATGGGAGTTTTGAGGGATGTGGTTCTTACGTTTGGTTCTAGATAGCCACAAAGTTAGTATCCTCTGAATACGTATTTCAGAGAGTGTAGACAGTTTCAGGGTTGTGGGGTCTTTTTTCTATGTTCTTCTTGCTGTAGCCCATCAGGCCAGAGATACTGAAGAAAGGGATGTAGGGCAGTAAACATTATATGTCCTACTGTGGAAAAATATTGGGGATTTTGAGCCAAATGGAAATGCTTTTTCAGCTATGTTGACTTATCACTGAGTAATAGTGGCACTACAGTCTGCACCCCCACACACAGCACAAGCACCTCAGTGCAGTAGCTCTACCACTCACAAAATATAAACAACCTCAAAAAAAGTAACATAAATCTGCCCTTGAGTGCTTGCTCTGTGACAAATTCCTTGTTTACCATATTTGGCCACTGTAAGTATGGGATGGATAACTAGCAGAGCTTGCAATTCTTTGGACTTTTTCTGTACTCTACTGACCATCACTTCTCAGAATGTATGGGCTGACAAAATCTGAAATTGTCATTATCTGCTTTTTTTGGCACGTTATCAAAAGAAGAGTTTGAAATATGCTGAAAGTTCAGCAAGTTTGTATGGGATTACACTGTGCAATTATCAATTAGTCAAGTTCCCAGGATAATTTTCCATTCCCTTGATCTTGCCTTCTTTTATCCTTACTTTGATTTCAATGCTTTTTTTTTTTGGCTGATGATGCAATTTCCTTGGTTATGAATAAATTGTCTTTAATATCTCAGTAAATTATGGCAGCAACTGAGTGGGATAAACTGGTCAGTGTCTATACCTGACTAATGCAGAAAAGTTAGTGAATATGAATTTTAAAAACCATTAAAGGCTCAGTTGGACTGCATCCGCTCTGTGCTTGTTTTAGGCAAAACTGCACCCTCTGAAAGCGCACTGTTACACAAGGACACTAACATGCCAATAAAAGGATCCTTTTTCATTTCAGATGTCTTCTAGAAATATGGCTGGCCAACACATCCTTCCTCAAGCTTTGTATCAGAGCAATATGCTGAAGGCTATGAAGATCAGAGAGAGGACACCTGAGGACCTAGTCAAACCTCCCAATGGAATAATTCACCACTTCAGGACTATGCACAGATACACCATAGAAATGTTCAGAATGTGCCAATTTTGTCCTCAGTTTCGGGAAACGCTTCAGAAGTCCCTGACTGACCAGGCTACCCAGACTTCACTGGAGCGCCAGAGGAAGCTCAACTGGTGCATGGAGGTTCGGAGACTTGTTCCTTTGAAGACTAATGGTAAGTTAGGAGCAGGTCTTTGCACTCACAGTAAAATGGGTAAGATGAATGTAGCATCTTTATTAATAGCATCTGAGTGCACATTAGTGAAAGAGAAATGCATAATTTTATAAATGTGGGGCCGTTTAATCTTAGTTTTGTAAACTAAAATTCTTTCCACATGATGTACTGTCCTGAGGCTGTAGCAGTCCCCTGCCCATACCACAGTGTTGTGAATAGCATTGAAATTTCACAGATATTTTCACAATGTCAGTAACCTGTGGCACTTCAGAGTCAAGTAAGGTGGAGAAACTTGACTTGCAACCCATTGCCTTTCCATGAATCTGACAGGTTGTGTCAACTGCCCTGCTGGAAGTGCTGAGCGTCCTTTAATGCCAGGCAAGAGGAGACTTCAGATGCTTTGAGTGACTGAGTTGCATTCCTGTGTATATATAGCAAAAGCTAATATCCTTCCATAAGCCCTGCTGTAGTAACTGTCAGGCAAGGTTCGCTTGCTGATCCAGCTTTAACAACAGTGCCAGTAGGAGTGTTCTGAACAGGGAGCCTCTGGGAACCTGACACTGCTGTCCCTGGGGTCAGCACCCAAACCTGGCCAGCTCCCTCATCCTTAGCTACCTGCTGGAGTTTGCCAGCTCTCACCTTCCCTCAAGGCTCACTGGTACCTCCCATGTGTGTGACTGATAGTCATCCTTGTGCAACACAAAGTTTGCAGTGCCCTTTTCTTTCAACAGTCAGTGCTGGTTTTAGGACTTGGTTTTTGGGTTGCTGTGTGTGTATTGCATCAAGTCCTATAAGTGAAAAAGTACAGCAGTAGTGCAAAGATTTCCTGAACAGGTTGCATATGTCCACAGCCTTGAGCAGGAAATTTTGGCACATAACTGTAAGAGTCACTGGGCATTTCACATTCAGTGGAGAAAAGATTCAGTAATGCTGTGACTTGTGGTCACTCAGCTGCAAACTTGGACTCAGGATTCCTTACAGGACAAGCTGCTCTAAACCAGGAAGGATAGACTGAGACAGTGAGGACTCCAAGAAGATGGAAAATACATATTCTTTGCTTAAGGAGCAGATCACAGCAGTTACAGAAACACTGGGTGAGGTGGGCCTACAGCCTTGTTGAAGTCCATGCTGTGTTCTGTGGATACTTCTTTTCATATCTGCTTATATACACATTGCCCTTATCTTCCTAGTCCACATTGTTCCCATCCCATATTCTGCCGTATTTCTCAGTCTGATTGTACACAGCTGTGTTGTACAGAAGCCATAAAAATAGACTCAGTTAGTAGATGTCACCGCCCCGACCTAGAAGAGCCTGATCCTGATGTATGCCTCTGTAACTGTTGTAGAGCCACTGACATTCTGGTGGCCTCTACACTGGTGTAAGATTCTCATGACTGTAATTAACGTTGTGCACAAAGGTCGTGGAATCTCGAGCTTCTGGAAGGACTGGAGTTGCAGGCAGCGCTTTATAGGTACTGGGACAGTAACATCAAGTGTTGCATCTTCAAAACTTCACCTCAGGAGGTACACTCTAAGAGATTTACTAGGAAAATGGACAATATGCGGAATTATTTTTGCCCAGGGCAAAGAGTAATGGTTTTAGAATCTCTCATCTTCTGTCAGTACAAATCCTGTAGGGGTTAACACTGCCTGGACGGACCCTTGTTGCTAACAAGGTTATATTCAGTAACACTGACCTCTTTTTTTGTCTCATGACAGTCGGCCAGTGTTACGCATGGGAGCAGTGTGGACTTGGATCCCGCCCATGAGCAGGAGTACCAGTATACAAGATCCTGAAGTGCTAGGGCAGATTGAGGGAAGGCAAAGGAAGGACTTGGTTTGTGGTCTCCCCATACCCTGTGCAGAGCATAAACTTGACTTCAGTTCAGTGTTTCAGGATCATTAATGGAATGGGTAGAAGGAATGGGTTTGGGAACCTCTGGTTTATGCAAAGTAGTCACACTGAAGGATCTTTGCATGAGAAGGAAGGTAGATTGGACTGAAGGAGAGGATCTCTGAAAGAAAGGCGGAAGCCTGGAGAAGATCTGTATTATCCCAGAACATAACATTTTTTTTCTCCAAAGTGGCATGAAGAGTACTTTTTTTAAGCATTTAGCTGCTTAACCCATAGGTGTGGGAGGAATATATTAGTTCTTTCAATCAGCGGTGGGCTTTCTTCAGAAAATTCTGGGGTTTTTTCTGCTGAAGGTTGTAGTTGTTGAAAACAGAGAAAGTATCTCTTACGGGATCTTTTGATGTATATTTTACCTAATATGTTTGTGAGTCTGTGGAGTGGTGGGGTTTTTTGATTAAAAAAGCCCTTTTGAATCACCACACATTTCTTTGCAGGCATCTTAAGTGAGGATAGAAGGAGAGCAGTAGGAGGTATAAAAATCGAAACTATTTGGTTTTTTTCTTTCTTTTTTTTTTTTTTAATTTGAAAATTCCAGCATCTATTGGCTGTAGTGATTTCACTTGTATAATGAATTGGCTTTCATTCCAGCTCACCCAGCCACACCCCCTGGGAAAGTCCGAGGGAGGCTTCACTGAGCAGCTCTGCACGCAGCAGAACAAAAAGTACAACTGTTGCTCAATTGCTAGTCAAACGGTGTTGGGGAATTCCAAGTGCTGTGTAAGGAATTTTGGGCAGTGCTTCTCAATAAAGAACTGAAAGCGAGCTCTCAGAGAGAGAAAAAAATTAATCTTATCTTTGCTCTAGATTTTGCAAAGGGAAAATTTTAATGGGATTAATATGTCATCTTTCTTGGTCAGAAGGAAACCCAGTCAATTTTTCTGTCTTAAATGTTGTTCCCCGATTTTTGAGCTCAAGTAAGCAGCCTGCAGATTGAAGTAAGCTTTGCAAGACAGCATTCAAAAACCAGAAAACAGCTGCAGGAACCTGATATGCACCAATCCCATAACAATTTATGAAGTATTGAGTAGACTTCAAATTATATCTCTTTCAGGATCTGGAGTCTGTTGAACGTTTTTCTCTGCAGTTTCACAGAAAAAGTAACAAAAGTGTTTGCAAATAGTGTAATTGAATTCATAATGTCTGTGGCAAACTGGGTTTAATTCTTTTGTGGGAGTTCTTTGAGTATGGGGGGTTTTTTCCCACTTGGGAAAAATCTAGTAGCTTTGTCAGGGTTGATATACTGTGGTTGCTTAGCATTGGGTGAATCTATTTACCATTGTAGTAAACATCAGACCTAGTTTTGAGTCTGAGGATATGACAGTAATGATTCTTGATTTCTCCCTTTCAGGGGAGACATTCCCTTTTGAAGGTGGCTAGAGATAGAATTTGAAACTCAGCCACAGGCATATTTTGTACCACCTTTTAATTAAATTAGTTACCTCCTCTGATTCTCAGTTTCTTCCCCTCTGAAATTGCGGAACATCACTTTCCTTCCTTCTGGAGGATTTTATTCTAATGCAAGGAGATTGTATAAATGAAAATCAGATAAGTCCTTTTCATTTATTTCGTTTTAATATTGTGTTTTAAAATAAGAGCCCTCTAAATAATATGGGTAACATCCCAGCATACTATCATTTCTGAGAGGAAAGCAAGAGGTGTTCCTATGATTACTTTATATAATGACCTACTCCTTTCTTTCTTTTTTTAATTACAATTCCTTCATCAGTCACAACCAAATGCCAAGCAGTGCTCATCAGGGGATGTGAGGCTTGGTGTTACTATATTTTCTTAGTGGTTTCCATTGTCACAACCCTGTGCCATTATTTAAGGTGACTTTGTTGTGTTTAAAAGCTATTTCAACTGTTTGACATTTGTAGTTGACCCCAAAATTTAGTTCATGATACCAGTCAAAGTTAAGTCAGATAGGTAAAGGGCACTGCTCAATGAGAGCTTAACACTGGCTGGTGCAGGGATAAAACCAATAGAGAGGGGACTTTTTTCCTTTCTGTCTCTGAATAGAGATCATAGCTGTGGTCTCCTTGTTAAAACCCTTCTGTCTGAAGCTTAGAGAGAAGTGCACAGGGAATATGCATGTGTGCAGTGTGATTCTACATCCCATGCACTTGTGGGGTTTTATTTAAGTAGCCATTTAAGACTAATGGACTCTGTTTTTTTGCAGGTGATGGAAATTGCCTCATGCATGCTGCATCACAGTACATGTGGGGTATTGAAGATATCGACCTTGTCTTAAGAAAAACATTGTTTAGCGCTCTCAGGGAGATTGACACACAGAACTTCAAGCTCCGCTGGCAGCGGGAGGCTATTAAATCCCAGGAGTTTGTAGAAACAGGACTCCACTACGACACCCGGGTAAGGCGGCCTGAGGGAATGGTGCTCACCAGCATTGCCTTGCTGACTTTGTCTGCTTTTTGGCTTCATGGATTCTGCCGTTAGTGGAGAGCAGAATTAGTCTTCCTTTGCAGAAAATGGGAAAATGTGATTATTTGAGCGTTGCTGTGCTGCAGCTGGTTCCCAACTTCCATGTCTGAATCATTGCTGATGACTGTTTCTTTCCTCAGAACTGGGAGGAGGAGTGGGAATACCTCATTGAAATGACCTCTCCAGAAATATCTGGGGCTCAAAACAGGCTTCCATATAATGCACTGGAAGAAATCCACATCTTCATCCTTGCTAACATCCTCAGAAGGCCAGTCATTGTTCTTGCAGGTGAGTCGCCTCTCCAGTCATCTCACCATGTTACTCTGTGCTGTGTTAGTAATCTTACTCAATAATTGTTGTTTTCAGGTAGATACATGTCAGAACAGAGAGTTTTCAGAAATGTTTCTAAAACACCCAGAATATGTTTTCTCTTGCCTGTAGCACATATTTATTTGTGTTTATTTGTGTTTTCTTCCTGATGCAGATAAAGTGGTGAGAAGTTTAGAGTCGGGCTCCAGTTTTGCTCCTCTGAACGTTGGTGGTGTTTACTTGCCTCTCCTTTGGCCACCTGAAGAATGCTACAGATACCCAATTGTGCTCGGCTATGACAACATGCATTTTACACCACTGGTGACTCTGAAGGACAGCGGGCCAGGTATTTTTGAAGTATCTCATTTTGGTATTTATGTCCCTTCTTTGATACCATTGCTCTGATAAAACATTTAAAATATGATCTGACTTAGATTAGATTTTTTAAAGTTAAATAAATGTAAAAGATTCCTTTGAAATATGTTCTTAAAATGTGAGCAGGAACAGCTTTGTCTGTAAATCTGAATAGAAACTAAAGGTTGCCTTCAAACTTTTGGTTGAAAGTGGAGTACAACTCACCTGCTTGCAGGCTGGAATTAGTCAAAGGGTGGCCTCTGCTTCATTGTGTTCTGGCCTTCTTTCCACACCACATGACAAGAGAAGAAGCTTCGAAGGATGCAATCTCACAGCACTGTACCCCTGCCTGGCAGGGATAATGAAATATATGCTTTGCCTTTTTTAAAGCATCTCTTCTGAGTGGATAGTAGTTCTCTAGGTTCAGGTTACAGCATAATCCCATGGAAGGTATAACAAACTAAGATCTGCAACATTTCTCACATGGAGAAGAAAATTGCTATGGCGACAATAAAACTACTGTGGGATGGGGATGAGTCTGTGACTTTCTCCAGTGGTACTGTATAGAAACTGATTGCTCTGGCCAATTGTTCTCCTCTCTCTAAGAAATTTGTCAGCAGTGGTGTCATCTCTGTTGTGTGTCTTGTCTCCGTGTTGCATCTTGTGGTTACTCCTATATCTATATATGTATCTTAATCCTTCTTGTTTCCCCACAGAAATCCGGGCTGTACCTCTGGTCACCAATGAACAAGGCAGATTTGAGGATTTAAGTGTGCATTTTCTGACAGATGCAGAAGAGAAGGAGAAAGAGCAACTGCTAAAAGTCTACTTGATAGTGATAGAAATTCCAGTGCAAGGCTGGGATCATGGTACAACTCATCTAATTAATGCTGCAAAGTGAGTGTCGTTCCTGTTTCCTCAAAGTTACCTTGTTTACAGAGGTGGGAGAAGCCAGGCAGCCCAGTGTGTTCTTTTGGTCTTTTCTTCCTTCCACAGAAGCCCACATGTTAACTTTCTGAAATATGAAACATTGGCATTACTGTTGACATGTTTTGAAGTTGTATGAGCAAAGACCAGTCTCAGATTTAAAGACAAAAATGTGTTCAGACTTAGCAGACTGAAACTAGTATTTTAGAAGAAAAAATCTGTTTGATTAGTTTCAGTGACTTCTCGATTACATGCAGTTAAACGCAGGAACTAGTTGGGCCAAGCTCTTGTGCTTTATATAAGGGCACATTGCATAACGGGCAGTTGGTGTAATTTTGGCTGCCCTAGGGAAAGTACTCAGCGGTATGTTCTTATCACAGATGCCTCCCCACCCTGGGCTGCTCTTGTAGCAGCAGGCAGGAAGCAGTGGCAATTGGAGGAACTGGCATCTCTACTTATCCCCCTGATGGTTGAGCATCAGAACCATGCAGGGAGCAGCTGGCAGGACCCATCAGCTTCTCATATTTAGTGGACACTGACAGCAGTGTCCAACCAGTCCCCTCATGAGTGTTGGAGGGAAGTGACTCCCTATATCCTCTGTCTTTGCTTCCATTACCGCACAGGGAGGTATCTTTATACTGTTGGCTGCTTCTGTTCTAGGAGCCTTGAAAATTGAAGCCCTTCTATCCAAAAGATATATGCACACATAGAGTAGCACACAAGCTTCCCTAGTGCCACTGCGTAGATGTGTTCTGGAGTATTCCCAATGATGTTAGCTCCTCATCCTACTAACTGTGGCATGGTGAATCTCCAGTGTGGGGTTTTCCCAGAGGCAAAGTAGGGATGCTTTGGTGAATGCTAGCATTGCATACACCACACTGAAGCCCCATAGTTTGTTTGAACAATTCCGCTGGTAGATACAGATCCAACAGGGCAGAACCAGAAGCAGATTGAATGATAAACTGTATCATGAAATGGTGACCCCGCTGCTGGAAAGCCTTGTTCTTACTGTGGGCTGGTGAAGAAAGGGGTTTTCTACTCTAATCTCTCCTCAGCTGAGCCGGTCCTCAGAGATATTCAGGATTTGGGGGACTTTTCACCTGTGAGGGATTAACCATATCCTTCATGCAAACCGCTTTTAGACAGAAAACCTTCACCTAGAAAATCCTTTTAAGAATATTTCTGTTTAGAATTGTGTCAGAACATTTCTTTAAATGTGAAAGTCTCCATCGCTGAACACTTGCTTTTAAAACTATTTGCATTTACAGCAACAGTGTAACATCCCAGATATTCTATCTGAGTAAAATGGATGTGCATTAAATCTGCATTTCCTTCCCACATTGCTTGTATTTGCCTCCACCCCCACCATCTGCTCTTTTTGACCACTGATGCAATCTTCCTTTTTTTGACTGTCAGGTTAGATGAAGGCAACCTCCCCAAAGAAATAAACCTCGTGGAAGATTACTTTCAACTGGTACAGCATGAGTACAAGAAGTGGCAGGAGAATGCGGAACCTGCTAGAAGAGACACCTGTTCCAGGAACAAACAGGAGCTGTCCCTTTCCCAGCTCTCCCTCTTACAGATGAAATGTGAAATGCTGAATTGCCCTTTTTACATGTCTGTGAACACCCAGCCCTACTGCCACGAATGCTTTGAGCAGAGGTCCCAAGCAAACAAAGGAAGAAAGCAGACCTTCAAAGCAGAACCTGAGAAAATGAAGGCAGCTGGGTCAGGCTCCTCCCGCAGGGATATTTGTGAACGTGGGGGATGGCCCCCTGAAGGGCCTGTAACAGAGCCTCGCTCTGCACCTCCAACAGCTCCGAGCCTTTTCCTATATAGCGAAACCACGGCCATGAAATGCAGGACACCAGACTGTCCCTTTACACAGAATGTGCAACACAATGGGCTGTGCGAACGCTGCTACAACTCCAGACAGCTTGGTCCTTGCAACAACTTGGATGACCAGAGACATTTAGACTATGCCACATGCAAAATGTGCTGTCAAAAGGCCAACAGGACCTTCAATGGCATATGCAGCACTTGCTTCAAAAGGTCTACAGAGCAATCCTCAAATGGCAGTCCCGCTTTCCTGCCCACCTGCCACCAGAGATCAACGTCTGACCCATCCCAGATCTCACAGATCCTTCACCAGTACTCCGGCCATCAGGCTCCCAACAGCCGTGGTGAGGAGCCCCCACCACCAGCGCTGCCTCCTGGGGAGAACAGGGGAGGTAACCTCTGTAGGAAACCTGGCTGCAAGTTTTTTGGGACATCACAAAATGAGGGCTTTTGCACACTGTGTTTCTTTGAGTACAGGGAAAACCACGGTAAGTTGACATGGAGTGAGCTTTGGCACACTGCCTGCAGATCAGCCTCCTTGAACTGTGAAGCTCTGAGGGGACTGGGTGCTAAAAGGGCAGGGCAAAGCAGTGTGGAGCAGGAGTAGCAGTGTGAGGAGAAGGTGCTTTTCTGGCCATTTCTATCCCATTGTTGTGGTTTAACCCCAGCTAGCAACCAAGCCCCACACAACCATTCGCTCACTCCCTCACCAGCAGGATTGGGGAGAGAATCAAAAGGGTAAAAGCTGGAGAACTTGTGGGTTGAGACAAAGACAGTTTAATGGGGAAAGGAAAAGACACACACACAAAGCAAAGCATAACAAAGAATTAACTCACTGTTTGCCATGGGCAGGCAGGTGTTCAAGCTATGTCTTCTCCCAATCTCCCATCCACCCCCCACTTTCTTGCCAGCATGGCAGTATGAAAAGCAGAAAAGGCTTTGGCTCTGTGTGAGCACTGCCCAGAAATAACAAAAACATCTCTATATTATAAACACTGTGTTCAGCACAAATCCGAAACACAGCCCCATACGAGCCACTGTGAAGAAAATTAACTACCCCAGCCGAAACCAGCACACCCATAAAGGATCACATGGCAACGGTGTGGGAAATCTGTGAAATCTCTTGTAAAGCTTCCTTTCAGCTTAAATGGAAGCAAAACTAACTCAGGAGCAGGTGGGTTTTGATAACTCCTCCCCATCCACTGCAATCATGATTTGGTATGAATTTTCTTCACAGTTAGACAAGTTGTAGGGGTCAGTGAGGGAAATGCTATTATACTGACAGTAATCAAAACCAGTTACGTTAGCAGGGTGTTTAAAAAGCTTGCAAAGAATTTGAAGATCTGTGTCTGTTCTGCATGTAACAATTTAATGCTCTGGAGTAACCACTGTAGTTGCTTTGATAAGCAGAGCAAGTAGAAGTTGACTGGATAATGTGCTTGTATTTTGGAGTAACTTAGAAGTGTATAATATAATAATGCTATAATACACTTTGCAGTCTTTCTTAGTAATATCATGTGTATGCATGCACATGTATCTTTAAAGGCTGACCTTCATAAAGCTAATAGTCTGTGAATAAATCACAGCACAAAATCTTCATCTTTCATGCTACTGCCCTGTTACACAGGTAAAGAGACCTTAGGTACAGAGGGTGAAAGGCACACATAAGAGGGAATTGCTTATCTCCTCAGGCTATTCCATTGCTGATAAGTGTGCCAATAGCAACATAGAATAGGTTGGGTTGTAAGGGACCTTTAAAGATCATGTAATCCAACCCCTCTGCCATTGGCAGGGACATCTTTCACAACACTGAGCTTTCCGCATGCTTTCAGAATAGGGAACTTCTGTGCTGGCTTGCAATAGCTTATTTTCCAGCATTGCTCACAATGAAATTTTTTTTCCTTCTGATTGTGGAATATATAAGATTTCTTCATGAGACTAAAAAGTATAATGCACTTTTTCCCATTAAACATTGTACCACTGTACTTTAATTAGCCGATGTGACTGAAATGGGAGAGGCTGAAAGGGAAGTGTCAGGATAGGTTACAGGTGACATGCTGGAATCAAAGGTGAAATCAAAGGGATCTAGGTTTCCCACTTAGGGCAAGTTTTTCCCAAATCATCTGTTTCAACAACTGATATGAAAATCAGGCTGTGTTAGCTCCCTTATTTATGTAACATGAAGGAAGGTATACCAACTGGTAGGTCTCACGATTGCCAAAACCCCATGTTTGAGGCTAGTAGATTTTTTAAATTTATTTTTATTTTTAGACTGTGGAGATTTTTGTAGCTTTGGGTCTCCAGATCGATCAGGCACATTCAAACTCCTCCTGTCTGTACTTTGCATTGCAGATAGCGCTTTGCTACGCCACCAGAGGAGATCTCAGAGGAAGTCTTCGGCAGGGGGTCAGACGGGGACCTCCACTGCTGGCTTCCGTAACACTGTGTCCTGCCAGCGGCGCGACTGCGGCACCCTGGGCAGCACGATGCTCGAGGGGTACTGCCAGAACTGCTTCATTATAGCCCAGAACCAGCGACTTCAGGAAGCCAGAAGGACAGAAGAACAGCTGGTGAGACAGACAGAAGTAAGTGTGAACTTCTCAAAATCTTCCTCTTGTTTAGCACTGCATATTTTTCTCTTGTGTGAACAGCTCAGGATGCATACTAGAAAATCCTCAAATCACTGCATCCTAAGTGTCATGGAAAGATAAGCGTAGAGCATCTCATGATTTTTTTTCTGCTGCGACTGAGCAGTGCTCCTAACAAGTCATTCCCAGGTTAGAGTTGTCATGTCTGTGCTCAGTTTTACCTCATCCCATTTCAGTCGAAGTAACTGAACCAACAGTTGGTTTGTTTTTCTCGTTGGATTTTCATTCTTACCCTTAGAGGTATACAACTGCATCAAGAGGTTCAGTTCACTTCAAGTTGCCTTTTTGATTGAGCTCATTACAGATTGTCTTTGTTCCAGATAAGTTTTTTTTAATTTGATTTGTTTTGGTCCTTTCGGAATTGTTACCAAAGATAAAATTTCCTAAGAAATGACAGAATTTGTGAATTTCTTTGGTAAAGCTGAACTTGGCTCTTGGTATTACACTTTGCAGAAGCAGCACGTGCCTGCAAACAACCCCCAAGTGGTTGCCTATACAAACCACGAGCAGAGTTGAAAGTAAATGAAAAGCTATTTGTACTGCCAGCACAGCAACTGACAATGTATTTTAATATTTTTCAAGAGAACAGGGCAGCACGGAGATGTGCAGCGAGCAGCACTGAGTAGCCAGAAGAGACAGTGTGCTGTGGCTTCATGTAGAAACAACCGGGCCTGCAGAAGTGATGACTTGTGCCCAGAGTGCCGGCGACTTAGTCAGCTCCCACCATCGGGCAGTACCAGGGACCCGGCGGCACAGGAGCCCCCAAAGCAGCGCTGCCGAGCCCCCGCCTGTGATCACTATGGCAATGCCAAGTGCAACGGCTACTGCAATGAATGCTACCAGTTCAAACAGATTTATGGCTAGAGGAGGAGCTGGTAAGGAACAAGAAAGCAATACCAGCTACTTCCTTCACTGAAATGGTGCTATGTCCAAAACACTTCACAGTCTTGGGAATGGGAGAGTGGGGGGAAATATAAGCTGTCTGCTTGGTTCATGTTTATTCCCAAGAATGGGAATAAATGTCTACTTCCTCTAAACACTGCATACAAGGACTGCTGAGAAGGTCACGTTGCCTTCTACACAGAGCTCTCATTCATGACTAAGTTCCTACAATACCATATTTAATTCTTGGACTTCCCAGGAGGAAGTGTGAAGCATTTTGAATCCAAAGAACTTCCCAGTTCTGCCTCTTTCTCAATACCTCCCCTTCTCCCAAGCAAGGAGCTGTATCTTCTGTCGGAGATGCAGGAGCTCCTTATGTCTTCATACATCAGTCAGAGGCAAATGCTTCCTGGACGGGATTCCCCAGGACAGACTGATGCAACTTCCAGTTGATGTCTGAAGAAACTTTGTTCATGTCCTTGCTGGTGCTCTTACAGAGTTTGCCAAGGTGGGAGCTCCCACAGGTATTTAGGGAGTTCACAGCAAGCAGTTCTGTGTTTGCAGAGCCCTCAGCAAACTGCAGCCAGAAACAAGACCAGCATTGGTCTGCTGCTTCAACATGCTTAACCAAACCAGCATTTAGATCCTTTCCCAAAACCAAGACAGGTGGAAATACAGGTGATTACAGAAGAAATGCATGTGATGGGAAAAATGTATCCTGCCATTTCCTGCTCATATGGAAGGAATTACCTCCAATGGACAAAAAACCCCCCAAAGCCCTTTGTCTTCAGCCTTAGTTCTGAAACAAGAGTGACTCTTCTCTCTCTTGCATTGCAACTGTAAGGAGTACGTGTGTGCTGTTCGTATCCTCCCTCCCCGTTTCTGTCACACTTTCTGTCATCCTTGATGTGATTCTGTCATGCAAACAGCTTGGAGCTCAGTAACAGACTTCTTGAGGGTTGAGATTTTACTCCTGGAGTTTGTGCATCCACTTCTCAATCTGCAGTACTTTCTCTAGCAACCTCACCTTTACCACTGTGCCTGGTACCTGCTTCTCTCTTCTTTCACACCTTGTAAGTTTTCATCATCTGTTTTGCTGCTATGATTTTGGAGGTGATACCTCTTCTAACTTGCTTCTCAAGTTTAGAATCTTTTTCTAGTTATTAAGCAGTTTTTAAAAAGAAAAAAATTAACTCATTACTTGTTTCTGTTAGATTTTATATATTTTGTGAACCTTAATGTGAACGTATGTTTTATTAAAATATTTATATTATTTGAAACAATGCAATTTGAAATTTGCACAACTAGGATTTTTTTATATATATTTACTCTTGTGTTGAAGGTTACAAACTTAAATGTATAATTGAAAAACATTCTCTGACATAAAGAAATAAATTATTTAAGGATTGAACTTGTTATTTTTGTATTGATGAGAAAGAGAGAGCACGGTTGAGGATGGGACACCAACCTCTTAAGGAAGTATTTCTGTTCAGTACTACCATTCACCCTGTTACTGAGTGCTCCCTGGTTCAGATGATGTAGCCAAGTGCTTTGAAGAGGTGATAACTTGCTGTAAATCAGTGTTCTCTCAGGAAGAGCTCTTGGTATTGTTGAGGACCTGGGCATAAGGAGAGACGCTCCTGGGCGCTCCTGTGGGTGCAGAGAATTTTCAGTCCCTGGAAGTAGGGGTATGGGAGAGTGCGGATGGTACAGGAGCAGGCTACCAGGTAACCTAAGCTACACTGACTTTGGCTTTCTTTGTTCATGCATCAGTTACACCAGGGATTCCCAACCAATGGTGGCTAAATGCCACCCTGGAAGGTGTAGTACATGAAAGCAGTGTTTTCTTCTTATCCCAAGCTCAGCATAACTGAGCCCCACTGCCAGGGAATTTCTGCACTTTACATCCTGTACTGGCACTTGGGTGTTTTCAGACTCTGCCTAGACAGCCAGTATTGTACACTATCATGGCTTTTGGCTGTTGCTCATGACCCGAAAGAAAAAAATGAGTCAGGGCTGAAAACGTCCTGTGCAGTTGAGGGCCCCCTCCTAAGAGGATGATCTTTCCAGGCCAGTTGCTGTCTATCCTGATTAACTCTTTAATCCATAGCCCAGCTCCCTCTGCACTCACATACCTCTCGTTTCATAGCACACAACCTAGAAGTTAGCCCACCACCCCCAAAGCAGGAGCCTGCTGGACCTACCAACCACACCTCTACAGCATATTTCTCTTTTACGAAATCTGACTCTCTGTTGACCAGTGCCCCACTTCCCCCTTCTTTACAACTCATGCAACTCACATGCCCATGCGATTCATTGAACCTCGCATCAGGCAGACCCCCTGGTGGTGAAAGAGAGAGAAAAGACTGGGAGGGATGTCTGCAGCCAGGCAGCAGGAGTTGGAGGCAGCTCATGGGGATCTAGTCTCAGCAGCCATCAGCTTCTGATCACTGAAGAGACAGAACCTCCATCGTGACACCCTGAGTGTCAGGAAGCTGATTTACTCGAGTTGCTGTTAACTGCAACTTCTGCAGAGAGAAAGGATTTCAGATCAAATGCCCCAGATCCCACTGATTTTTCTCTGCTGTTTTCTGGGCCCATTACTCAAACCCCTCAAGTCATGTGAGGCTGATCTCATTCTGAAGCTCCCACGTAAATGAGTGCCCAGCCTGCCTCTTGTGATTTACTTGTGTGGGAACATTAAAGCTAGTGAGGCCCTTTTTTTATTAACTACTCCGGTATTTCCCTAATGTCCTTAGGGTATTTTGACCTTCTTGATGCTTTCTGCTCCTTGGGCAGGCAACTCTTCAAGTTCATATATTTTTTACCTTCCGGTTCTGCAAGAGAGAACTTTTATTTGGAGTTCTCCCTTTTTGTGACCACTTCTGGAAGTCACTTTGCTAAGACACAAATTTTTGATAGCCAGAGATTTGTTATTTTTTTAGCAGAAAGGCAAAACTAGTATAGAATTTTTAAGGCTGGAAAAGATCTCCGAGATCATTGATTCCAGCTGTTAACCTAACACTGCCATGTTCACCACTAAACCATGTCCCCAGGTGCCACATTGACACATTTCTGAACACTTCCAGGGATGGTGACTCAACCGCTTCCCTGGGCAGCCTGTTCCAATGCTTTATGACGAACTTTGAAGATGGATAGGGAGAGAGAACCCCATTAAAGCCATTTCAGTGCAGAATTTTTTCCTATTATCCAATCTAAACCTCTCTTGGTGCAATTTGAGGCCATTCCTTCTTGTTCTGTCACTTTTTACCTGGAAGAAGAGACTGACCACCACCCAGCTACAACCTCCTTTAAGGTTGTTGTAGAGCATGGTAAGGTCTCCCCTGAACCTCCTTTTCTCCAGGCTAAGCAATCCCAACATGAAACAATTGGCTAAATTACTATTTGTATTAGATTGGAATTCCTTATAACATAGTGCAGGAAGGAATTATCATGCAGGCTGTGCTTACGTATTCGTTTTATTTGGGGAAGGGATACTTTTAGATGAATATGAGATGGTCTGAATATTATCTCTGTTTTTTTATTTCTCAGGAATCTAACCACTCAATTCATAGATAACTTATGATATAGAAAAGAGGAAAGCACTTACTACATTTTCAGTAGTACAGAGAGAACGTATATTTATCTTTTCATACTTCAGTGGTCTGCTTAGCAAATATTTGGTGTGTTCTGAAGTACTAGGCCACTTAATAGGTCTGGGATCACAAAACAGCACATCCCATATTGGATGAAAACACCTGACATTGAACTACTGACCTAAGTGTGTATCCCAGGAGCCCTAGGCAACAGTCAGCAGTCATCTCCCCAGCCTTTCCTTCTGCACTTGTTCAGCCTCCATCCCCACCCTCACAGTATTCCTCCTCACCCAGCAGAGTGGAAGAGAAGAGTTACCTGGAGATAGAGGGAACCTGCAGCCTGAAGCACCAGCGGTGCTTCTTTGCTGCAGGCAGACTCACAGGCAAACCATCCTTCTCCAAGGTAGTTGTCAAGAAGTGGTTTTTGAAGAAAGGATCTCCTGCCATGCAGCTTGGTATACAGATTCCAGCTGAACCACTGATGGCCTGGAGGAAGTAAGAATGAAATAAATGGAAAAGAAAAACCTTTGACTGAGTTGGTATAAATGTAGGAGTGGCTTCATATCCCCTTTTTATGTGCTTGATTAAATCACAAGTGATAGCCATTTTGCCAGCTGTCTTTCATCCTGATGTCCCTGCACTTGCTACAGACTGTCCTAATCTATACCACCCCATTCTTTTTAAGTGTCTAAAGTCAGTTAAACCACACTTACCTGGCAGCTGTGGCCTTTACACTAACAGTAATAGGCATA
Organism: Myiotriccus ornatus; assembly: GCA_036023395.1. Classification (NCBI taxonomy): domain Eukaryota; kingdom Metazoa; phylum Chordata; class Aves; order Passeriformes; family Tyrannidae; genus Myiotriccus; species Myiotriccus ornatus. Next base: position 50,650,512 of record JAYRBT010000114.1, read on the forward strand.
GGAGAAAAGGCAGTTCAGTGATTAGGATACACACGCAAAAGTAGAGATCATGAGAGCAAAGCTCTTGGGGTATGTCTGAGGTGTCTTTTCCACCTGGGATTAGGATATTTGACTCTAAGCTCCTCTTCTGAACGGGCACTACAGGGACTTTTAAGCAGCTACATCAAGGAGGTAGTCAACCTACTGGGAAGTAATTATAATCTTATCCTGTTTGTCCCTAACTGTGTTTAGGAAGCAATGAGTAGGCAGGAATATCTGATAGGACCAAGCCCTGGTAGTTCATATGCCCACAGTGATGCTTTGTTTGAGTGTCCCGCTGAGACTTTGGCAGCAGGAAGGCCTCTGATCACTTCTTCAGTGTGGGAACAGGGACACAGACACCACAGACATCCTCAGTACCTGTATATTTTACTGACAGAGGGGATGAAGGACTTTTGGAGCTGAAGGCAATATTTGAGGGGATTTGTGAAGATTTTACTAGTGTCTAGATGCTAGATTTGTGTTTTGGGTATAAATCTCAAAAAATTCATGCTGAGCATAATTTTGTGCACATGAGTTCGTCATGATGATATTATGTATGGTTTGTTCAGGTGAGAGCCACAGGGGAGCAGCAGCTGCATAATTTTATCCTACATATTTGAGTAGGAGATTATAGTGTAATATGTACACCATTGAAATAGAAAACCACAACACTGAACAGTTACAATTTCAGGTTATATTAAACTGCTGAGGCCCCTTAAAATCAGGAGTTAGAGGCGCATCAGAGTGCTCCATTTCTCAGGTGCCCACATTTGACATAAAGTGCAGCAAATCTGTCACTGATGGGAGCAGATTCAATGGGCTAACCTAACCTTGTTCAGTCATTCCTGTGGTGATACTTTCCCCCACATCAGTGATAAATACTGATGGCATCAACCCTTGCCTGGTTCAGAGGAGGGCTGTCCTAGCTGATTTGTAAGAAAGCAAGTGCTTTAATTGAGCTGCTACATTGTTAACTCCCCTTTCCTTGATTATCCATGGTTATTTTGGAGAAGACTGCCACTAGCTCTCAGACAGGTTATTCATCTATCTGTTCAATGTAGTAGGACACATGTAGATGTACCTCACACCCCAATCCTGCACCTGTACAAATGTTATCACTTTTCAGCCTGTGGTCAAGGCAACTCAAGGAGTCTGCCCAGGTTCCAGCAGCTGCCCACTGCTGATGTCTGGTCAGAACCATGGCTGTCCAGCCCCAGCAGACCAACACTCTTTTCAAGGGCTCTTGCAGCCCTTTTACTTGAAACAGCTGCTGTAGAAAACCCGGTCAGCCCCCTCATCTCCATTTGTCAAGATCACAAATGCCTACTGAAAAAGGCCTGTATGTAGAAAAAGGCTATGTATCTATACTAAAATAACCAAAACCCCCAATGTACTCCCTGTCAAACAGAAATCTAAAATAAGGGCAGGTAATTTTGCTTGGGAGTTTTGTAATGACTTCTTTTTGTACTAATCTTAATTTTCAAAAAAAATCCCTGTGTCTAATACTGAAAGACAGCCTACAGCATGCTATCCAGACCGCCCCCTCTTCCAACCTCACTAATGAGTATTAGGTATGCAACCTCTCCTCTCTCCCATCACCTCTGATCTCTGATTCTTTTCATTATTGGTTTGTCTGTTTTTCTCCAACCACCTTTTTGGGGGGAGTTTGAAACCAATGCTTTTCTTACTGACTTCCGTCAGATATGCTGCTAAGCACCATGGGGCAGGATTTGGTCAGAGCATGAAGCACAGTGCAGCATGAGATTATCTGGTCAGAAATCCCACTTGCTAACGTTATTTGTTGTGGGACTCATTTCATTTCCTGTTGCCTGACAGTGATGGCAGAAGAGTGAGGACTACAGTGACTCTGGCTAAAGGTCTTGCTGCAAACTCCAATAACATTTATATTCATATGAAGCTTTAACAATTTAATCTGCTCTGCAACTTCCCTCCAGGTATTCTGTAGGATAACTAAAATGGGAATTTGGCCAGCAATCATATAAAAATAGTCTCCTATTTCCTTTTATTCTTTCTGGAGTGAAAAGATGCACCCTAAATAGCTGCTGTTGGTATCCTCATGCCACAAAGGCATGCCTATCTGAGGAGACCTGGTTGTTAAGTCTCTGTATTCAAATAAATGCATATCTCTGTTGTTGGCTGGAGTTTAATAGGAATTAGGTGTCTTAGCCTTTGCTGTGGTCCCTAACACAGAGCAACTTAAAAGGCAAGAAAAGCAGCAAAACTGATATTTAAGCATGATAGATTATAGCTTATTTATCCTGTAACTTATTACTGGCAATGAGGATAAAGCTCATTTTTACTGATCGGAAGAAGTAAGTCACATTATTTTTCATTTATATACTACTAAGGCACAACCTAACAGAAAGGGATAATGTTGCATGGCTTTTTCATAGTCATGTACATGTTTAGAACAGTCTACATTTGTCTAAAAGAAAAAAGTTATCATTTTCAGAGATTTAAAAAAGACAAAACCAAACAGAAGTTTTGGTGGTTGTGATAGAACAATAAATGATGAGCCCTGCCATAGTTCTGCTCTTTGAAGGTTGGTGCCACGTCAGCTGCTTGGAGACAGGAAAGGCTCCAATACTTTCTGGCACTCCTGTGCATTTGAGTCATATCAAAAGTGTGCACCATTAAAGTTCAAAATGCATTACTCACACCAGACATGTAGCTCAGGCCCCATAGGCCCAGCCCAACTTAAGCCTACATGAATGTCAAATTTAACATATTCATCATCAGAATTTTCTTCCTCTCACTTTTTCTTTTGTACACTCAGTAGAGAGGACCTGTTAAGGCAGAATTTTTTATCACCGGCGTTTCATGATTTAATTTAACAACTTTCAGTTCAGCCAGCTTGGTGTTGCTTCAGACCTTTATCTTTGCTCATCTCCCCTGCACTGGAACTGCATCAGCTTTCGTCTCTGGGCTCCATGGTGCACTAAGTCCTCCTCAGAGTGGTACAGTTTTTTCTGAGGATTTGGTTTGTTGATGTGTCTGCATATTTTAAGTTGACTGCAGCCACAATGTTGAGCTACCTCACTGCCATGTGTCTGTCCTCTGATCCAAGCTGACTCTTCCCTCCCAGAAGAGAAACCTGCCATAAACTGGAACCAGGAACAATATGATTTTTATGTGCAGAGCTTTGTGGTATTTTCCACATCTGCATGTGCCAAGCAGATGACACAACATTTCAGCTTTAGCCAACTTTCCAATGTACCTGTGATTTCGTTTTGCAGTGCAATGAGGTTTCTGCTTCACTATTTTCCCACCATCATGTTGGGTGTAGGTGCATCTTGGTTTGCTCCCACCAGTGAGCCAGCTCCCAGGGCAGTCACGTTCCTCTGCTCCCCAGGGCTTTGGAGAAGGTGAGGGTCACAAACACAGCTTGCTTAAAATTTCTAGCTCCTAACGCTCCTCCTTTACGCTTGCCTTCTGTGTCTCGCAGATGGATTTATCTGTAGAAATGCAGAAGTTAGGCCATGCTTTTCAAAGGGCCTACCTTACAAATTTCACAGTATTTATTCTTCAGAGTTTATAGCACTTCCTATTTGTAAACAACTTCAAATTAAACTCTCAACAAAGTCCAGCAGCAAACAGCAGTTATTGGGTAAGTTTTACCTATTTTCTTCTTGTCTTCAGTGAAGTCTCAGCCTGTAGTAATAACATCTGCATTCCGGCGGCCAGAACTGTGTTTGTGCCTAACCTTTTATCAACATGCTCTTTCTGTTGTGTTTTGGGGTGTAATTAAATATTTTCAGTTCCAGGGAAAGTCTAGCTAGATCATATTGTTTGTAACTTACTTTTCCCCCTGTCAAAAAGCCATAAACTATTTAAAAATATTTGATAGTGCATAAAAAATTGCCTAAATCTTTATTTTAATTCTGCAATGATGAAAATACCATCAGCAGATAAAATTAATTCAGAAAAGCCTATAATAAATGGAAAATAATCACAGGGCATCACAGAGGTCATTAAAAGAAGGAAATGATAATTTTCTAGGCATGTGCAGCCAGAAAATGTTTAATCTATAAGCTTTCTTGTTTTGAGCTGGATGAAGCAGAGGCAAGTAGACACAGGAAAAAGTACAAATGAATTCTTTATTCTGAAGCTGAATTAGAACACTCTAAAGATAACATCAAGGATTGGAAATCCCCTGGATATGTTTTGTATTTTTTTCCAGTGAATCTCAGGATAGCAAGGGTAAGTGGATGACCATGTCTGGTGTAGGTTGCATTTTGGTATTCCACTTTTGCGGTACTGACACAGAAGTTGGAATTCGTCTGTGTTGTCTTTCCCTTCCTTGACTAAAAGGAGTGTCCAGATGACTAGTCCAGATGTAGATGTTTACACTGTAAAGGTGACATGTTTGATGAGATGAATCTCACAACCCATTTCTAAGGCGATGATTCCTCTTGGAGAAAGTTAGAAAATCAGGGCAATATGCACATTGCCTGTCTCTGCACAGCTTCCTGACTAATAAATTTGATGCTGGGAAAACCACAGAGACACACAAAACTTACAGCCACTAGTACTTCCTGAAATCAATGGGTGTTAGGCATTTAAATGCTTTGTATATCTGGGTAATCAACCTCTCACTTCTTCCATTTATATGTTTGTTCTGCATAGAATTGGAGAAATAGTACTCACCTACCTCTCCTCAGTAGTTATGAGATTAGATTAGGGTAAATAACAATAATTATTTCTATCTGCACTGAGGATGTACTCACTTGGCATTATCAACATACCTTTGGGATCAACTAAGTCTCTTGTTTAGACTCCTCTTTCATTTTTCTGAAGTAGCTTTGTCTTGTTTCCTTTCAGGTACCCCATGGGATATAGAGGAATCAAAATGAAACTTGACTAAAGGGAGGAAGTAGAACCAGATGTACTTCTCTGCATTGAACAACAGCTAAACACTAATGAATTACCATTCATTACAATTGCTTCATTACCATTTTCTTGGTTATTTTAGCAGTATTCTCAAAATGTGCTGGAATTCTCAAAGAATTCCCAGCTCAGGCCCAAAATGTTCTCAGTGTAGAAAATCAGAACAAATTGAGATATGGCAGAGTAGGGCTGTTTGGAAGAACTGTTGATGGCAAGACACTTGGTATTGTTGCCAAAAACAATATCCTCCACTTGCATTAACACTGCATTCAAGAAAATAGGGTTTTCCTTTGTAGTCAATGGAATTGCATCAAAGACCTACCTGGCTCCATCATCGGTTTCTCTTTCTGACAAAGCAAAAGATCCGAAATTTTTTCAAACAACAAGAAAAAGTACTGAGTCACAATTTCCTGTACACCACTGGCTGCTGAATAGTGTGTTTATCTTCTTCGAATCATAATACACTTGATATGTACCAGGGAATTTGTATCCGGCTTACAGAGTGATTAATGTTATAAACTGGGGCAAATAGATTACCCACTTGTTTACTTTAAGGTTTTCAAGGTTATCAAGGGAGATGAGAATAAACTACTGTGGCATGAACAAGGAAGTGAAGTGAGAAGTTCATTTAGCTGGCTTTTATCTATTTATGTATTGACTTGTTGACATAATCAAGGGGTAAACATCCTCTTTGGAGTGGAAAAACATTCATAATAAAGATAAAATTTTGATCTCAGTGAGACCTGAGAAGAACCAGTAAAAAGATATAAAATTACTAAATTCTAAGTATGGAAAAAAAAATCTCAGCAATGAAAAATACAGGTGCAAGAAACACCTTTTCTGTAAGCTTGCTTAGACATCCCTGAACTGCATCATTCCTTTTAACCCTGTGAATTGTGAACCCATAGTGAGCTATTTGCTCACCATTCCCCTTACTCTGTTTGTTGCTCTCAGATGCAGCATTACACTTTGTATTTGCCTGTAGTAAGATATATTTGTTTTGGTGGTTCTAGTTTGCTAATCCATCTATTTTACACTGTCTGACTCCTCTGATTCCTCCATATTTAGTTTTCCCAGTTTCTTGTCATGTTTGGGTTTTATCAGTTGGGACTTAATATTTTCTTCCTGGCCACAGATGAAAATGTAGAATAAGATCAAATCTGGCACTGATCTGTACAGAAAATAACTAATGAAGTCATGTGCTCAAGATTTCTTATTGGCAATGTATTAGTAATTATGCCTGGGCATCAGTTCTCACTTTAATGGGCATGGTTTTTTGCCAACAAGAGTTGCTAGATTTTTCCATCCAAACATTCTACAATACCAAAAAAATACTGCATGAAAGTCTATGTAGTTGCTTTTATCAGTCAGGCTAGTAATTGACATCAGCAAAGCATTGAATCAGGTTCATTAAAGAAACTTTGTCTTCTAATAATTAACATGGAGTTACACTGGTTATTTTCCTTCTTCTTCAAGCAACTGTTGTAGGATTTGTGGGTGTACATTGCATTCAGGAGGAACTGATGTTGTCTACTTGTACCACATAAGAACAATGATTTCTGTTACATTATTATTTAAGGGAGATGTTAGATACAAAACCAAAATGTTTGCTGAACATTTTCCCCCTCATGCTTAGAATTCTATTTTCTCCAGAGGAGATAGTTATTACTGCTGAGATTAATTAGATGATAAAAAAAACTTTACTGCCTTTAGTTTTGCTAGCTTCTGATTTTCGCCCCATGTGAGTGCAACTCAGACTTTGGAAGATATGCAAGATATTCCCAAAGTCATCCTGATATCAATGTTCATGTTCTGTTTTTATAAAGTGGAATTCCTTTGAAAAGGACTAACCACTTTATACAGTCTGTCAACCTTCAGTTCGGACCTGCAAGAAATTTTTACTTCAGACAAAAATTCACCTAGGGAGATAAACTACAGTATAAAGGCTCTCCAGTGTCACTGACCTTCAGTAGCTCCTGTGTACCCATCTAATCTGCAAGAAAAATAAGCGAAGTCAAACTCTTGAAAAAGTTTCATGCTAGGAAGATTTTTTTAACTATTCTCTGCTCAAACCTGTAAATGACCTGTAAATGATCCAGCATCTGATGATAGACTTTAGGAGTTTCAGTCCCTGTGTGTGGGAGAGATGTGTTCATGCTGTAAACAAGTCAGATGTCAAAAGAGCAAATGAATGACACACAGGGTGCTGTGTTAGAGTTCAACCATCAAGTTTTGGCATTATGTGGCAATACGAAAAGTTCCTACTCCTACGTGTCTGCACCTTCCACTCAGCTCCGCTGCTATACTCTGGCTACTCCAGCCAGAGTATAGCACAGCTGTGGAGAGGTCCTTTTCATCCCTCAATCCGGAAAATGTGATGTTCTTTATTTTTAATTCTACACAATTGCTGTATTACTTAAATCTACGCAATTGCAGAGCTAGGCAAAACTGCTAACAATAAATAAGAGAAAACAGTGTGATATTGGTTTTCTGCATCAGGTCACTGAAAATTTTCAAGACAATAGCAATAATTTTAAAAAAATGTAGTTCACATATTTGTGCTAAGATTTAAGTAAGCACACAAGTAAAAGAACATAGAAATATATTTGCTATCAGAATAAAAATTCCCATGTAAGTGAGAATTAAATAGCTCTTGGATTAGTTTATATTCAGGGGAGGAAAGCTTATGAAGAAACAAGGTATTTTTATTTTTCTGACTAAACAAAGTGAAAAATGTCAAATTTGCCATAGACCAACAAACATCAACCTCTATGCTATGGAGTGTTCCATGGTGACTAGAAGTCAGCATGACCACACCTGCACCTGTCTGTGCTTGCTGACTCCTGAGGCAGGTTGCTGTGTCTCCCATGTCCAGCACCAAGCCTCTTTGCAAGCCAGCTCAGCCCAGATTCAGGCTGTGTTCAGATGTTGTGTGTGCCATCGGCAGTCCTTCCTGGCAGGATACCAGGTGTGGCGCTGACAGAGCAGGTAAGACATGTGGCAGCTCACCTATATGGAGCATGGGATCCTCATCCCCAGGGGACAAGTGAAAAACCCTTGTTTTACAAGATTTTCTTTGGAACTCCTGGGTTTTCTTGTACTCTTTCCTTGGGACTCCTGGCCCAACTCAGCGGTGGGCTGGTGTTAGAGCTGGCTTTGGAGATAACCCAGGGGAAATCTGTTAAGACTTTATCTCAAGAAAAACATCCTTTGGATTTCCCTGTCCCTCTCAGCTCCAAGGACTCCAGGCTGCAACTTGGAAGGACTGAGGACACCTCAGGACCATTTTTCTCCAACAGATTCAGTCTTGATAGGTCTGAAGAATAGTTTTTCTCTTTGGAGGTTCTGTCTAGGGAGAGTCTGAACGGTGCTTTTACAGGGTGGTTTGCAAAGAGGGGGTTTCCCGTTTGCAGCCTCAGGAGATTAACGTATTTCCTGTATAAAAAGAGTTGATTGTCAAGAAGAATGGCACCTGCTGACTATCAGGGGCAGGCTGCTAGGGGCAATCAGTGCAAACCAGCCAGGGGTTCACACCAGTGTCTAGTGTGCTGGGAGAGCACAGCACACCTCTGTGCAGCAGACACCTGGCCACCTCACCTTTGGCAGGATTTTCATTTCTTTCCTCCTCTCCATATATTTGATATGCCAGCAAACACACCAGCACTGCCACTTTACCCTGAGGTCCCCATGTTTGTAAGCTGAGGCAGTTCCCAGCAGGGTAATCAGGTAGGTCGGGGCATCCATCCCTGCCCAGCAACACCCTGGGCAATCCCTGAGTGCAGGAGCCAGAGCACTCACCTTGAGCTCTCCAGCATGACCAACACAGTGTAGAAAGCTGGTAAAGTCAGCTCATTACATCTTGTTTTCACCCCAAGCTCAATGCAGCCTCCATCAGTTCCCCCCATACCACCCAAGACACAGCCCAAGGTCTCTAGGGTGTATGGCAAAACCTCTTGAAATCTCTTTGACTGCTGCTTCCATAAACACAAACTAGCAAAATCTGGTTTATTTCAGGTTTTTTCACATTTTCTGTGAATTTTGAAAGCAAATGTCTTAGAAAGTCCCCATACAAGTGTGTTTCCAGCATATGAGGAAGGAACAGCTCAGCAGTGTTTCTGCTGCCCAACCCAGTCACTCACCCTTACCCAAACTGTGCGGTGAAGTGTGAGCAAAGTATGAGTTTCTAACCACTGACACCACCTCAGACATCCCCAAGGATACAACTTTTTTGCCATTATATTCTGATTCATGCATTTAATTTCTTTTCAGAAAGATTCTATAGAGAGCTGGAGGTATGAGCATGGATGGACACATTTATACTGCACCAGTCCCTCAGGGCAGAACTGTTCTTAGCCCTGCTCGTAGCAAATGAACCAGGGCATCTGTGCCCTAAACAGTTCCAGGCTTTGAAATGTCAAGGGAACTGTAATTAAAAATTTAAGAGACTGTATTTCGCAGAAGTAATTTTTCCTGAAAAAATTCTGTTCAGGGTGAAGAAAGAGAAAGCAAACAGTTTTGTTGCTTTGTTGTTTTTGATTTGGTTTTGTTTTCTTTAAGACCGCAGCTTACCACTGTAAAATATCTCTCTTGAAACAACATAAGCTTTTTACAATACCATTGCACATAATGTCAAAACCTTAACATTAATTCCTTACCTGGCACAACACATCAAACTAGCTTGGAAGGGGGAAGGGAACAAAACCAGGCTCGCCAGTGATGAGCAATGGTACGGTGTGCCAAAACTGGAGGAAAGGAGCACTAATGGGATTCTCAATATGCTTCAGGAGGTTGGCTACATTGGTTGGCTACATTGGCTACAATGCACCACACCCAAAATGTTTCTACACCAATGCCCAGCATGAGGAACAAAGAAGAGGAGCTCGAAGCTTTGGCTTAGCCTCATTGGCTACATTGACATCATTGGCCTAAGTGAAACCTGGTGGGATGAGACCTGTGACTGGAGTGTCCTGCTGGATAGTTACAAAGATAGACACGATTAGGAGGGATAGGCAGGGCAGAAGAGGAGAAGGGGTGGCACTCTTATGTAATAGGAGGGTTAGAACATATAGAGATCATAGTTGGCAATGCCACAGTTGAGAGCCTCTGGGTAAGAATCAAGGGGCAGACAAATAATGCAGATGTCATCATAGGAGTCTACTATAGACTTCCCGGCCAGGACGATGATGCCAACGAATTATTCTTTGAGAAACTAAGGGATATTTTCAAGTCAACTACCCTTGTCCTTATGGGGCACTTCAACTTGCCAGACACTATCTGGGAGCATCACACAGTTGGTACAGCCTGGGTCAAAAGATTCCTAAAAAGCCTGGATGACAACTTTATGGAACAGGTCCTAGGGGAGACGACTCAGAAAGATCCCCTCCTTGATCTGCTGCTTGTCAGCAAAGAGGATCTCATGAGCAAAGTGGAGATTGACGGCTGACTAGGCCACAGCTGTCACAAAGTGATCTCTGTCAACAGGAGAAAAAGTGCCAGTAAAACCTCAACTCTGGACATGAGGAGAGCAGCCTTCAGGCTTCTCAGGGAATTAGTAAGCAAGTTCCCCTGAGAAAATGTTGCAGCTGCTGGGGTCCATCAGTGCTGGTCACCTTTCAAACATCATCTCCTAAGGGCACAGGAGCAGCAATTCCCACATGTCAGAAGCCAAGCAGGTGAGGCAGAAGGCCAGCTTGGCTGAACAGGGATCTTCTCTTGGAAATAAGGCAAAAAAAGGGAAGGTGTATGCCCAGTAGAAACAAGGTCAAGTGACATGGTAAGAATACAGAGATGTTGCTTGCTGCTGTAGCCAAAGCTCAACTGGAGTTGAAGCAGGCCAGAAATGTGGGGGACAACAAAAAGAGTTTTTTCGAATATATCAATGGCAATAGGCAGTATAGAAATATAACTGGTCTGGTACAGGATGAAGATGGTCACCTCACACAAGGACAGAGATAAAGCAGAGGTGTTTAATGCTTTCTTTGCCTCTGTCTTCAGTACTGAAAAACACCTGAAAGACAACACAGTCATTGGCCACAGCTAGCACTGCTTCATGAGAGGAAAGTCCTGTTTATCAAACCTCTTATGACAAGGTAACCCACCTAGCTGATCAAGGGAAGCCAGCTGATGCAATCTTTTTGAATTTCAGTAAAGCTGTCAGTACTGTCTCTCACAGGATCCTTTTGAACAAAATGTCCAGCACTCAGCTGGATAAACACATCATGTGGTGGGTGAGCAATTGGCTCAGGGTCTAGCACAGAGGGTAATAGTGATTGAGGTGACATCAGACTGGTGACTTGTCACTAGTGGGGTTCCATAGGGCTCCATCTTAGCCCCTGTGCTCTTCAACATTTTCATAAACCACTTGGATGCAGGACTGGAAGGGATACAAAGCAAGTTTGCAGATGACACAAAACTGGAAGGAGCTGTTGACTTCCTCAAAGGCAGGGAGGCCCTGCAGAGAGACCTTGACAAATTAGAGGACTGGACAATCACCAACCATATGAATTTCAACAAGGGAAAACGATGGATTCTGTGCTTGGGATGGGGTAACCCTGGATATACGTACAGACTGGGGAATGAGACGTTGAAAAGCAGTGCCACAGAAAGGAACCTGGAGGTGCTGGTTCATGGCAAATTGAATATGAGTCAGCAGTGCCCTGGCAGCCAGGAGGGCCAACCATGTTCTGGGGGGCATCAGGGAAAGCATCACCAACCGGTCAAAGCAGGTGATTGTCCTGCTCTGCTCTGCACTGGTGCAGCCTTACCTTGAACATTGTGTGCAGTTTTGGGCACCACAATGTAAGCAAAATATTCAGCTCTTAGAGAGAGTTCAAAGGACGGCAATGAAGACGGTGAAGGGCCTTGAGGGGATGCTGTATGAGGAGTAGCTAAGGTCACTTGGTCTGTTCAGCCTGGAGAAGAGGAGACTGAGGGGAGACCTCATTGCAGTCTAAAACTTCCTCATAAGGGGAAGAGGAGGGGCAGGCACTGATCTCTTCTCTGTGGTGACCAGTGACAGGACCTGAGGGAATGGCCTGAAGTTGTGTCAGGGGAGGTTTAGGCTGAATATTAGAAAAAGGTTCTTCACCCAGAGGGTAGCTTGGTCATAGCACCAAGCTTGGTCATAGCACCAAGCTTGATCATAGCACCAAACCTGACGGAGTTCAAGAAGCATTTGGATGATACTCTCAGGCACATGGTGTGACTCTTGGGGATGGTCCCATGTAGGGTTATGAGTTGGACTCAATGATTCTTGTGCGTCTCTTCCAACTCAGCATATTCTGAGATTCTGTGATTCTGTGAATATTACTGAATAGCTGAATAAAAGGACAGGGTATATTTGAATTGTACCTTGCTTTGTTCCATAACAAACGTAAGTTACTTAACCAAAGAACATGGTGACAGGAAAAGGAAGTCTTACTGACAACATTATTTATCTTGTCACCAGAACTAAGTTTATCATGTAAAGATAATAACTACAATTAAAAAAACATTTTTTCACTGAATAACAGTGAGAAACAGGAAAAGAGAAGTCACACCACACTCAGAAACTTCCCTTGCAAGTGATTTTTTTCCAACCTTCAAATAATTTTTGCCCTCCTATTTCTAGCTTGATCAAAGACCATGTGAAAAACTTAATAAAATATTCACCTTTAAATACTCATCCAGACAGGACGAGTCTGCCTCTATGCCCACCTGCAGTGCAGTGCATGGGCTCATCTCAGCCAAGGGCCTCCCCTTGTCCCATCTCTTCTGCCCCTCCAGGCATGAAGCAGTGGGCAGGATGCTGTACCACCAGGCCACAGCACAGCTTCTCTACTACTTCTGCTTGAATCCTCTCCAGAGGAATATTAGTACAAAAGCGTATTCGATTTCATTTGATCAATAACCACTTGTGTGTAATGAGGGATTACTTCAACAGATGTTCACTACTTTTCCCTTGGGCATTAATTACACATAGTCCTCCCCACCTCTTGTCAGTGAGCCACCGGTGATGGCTTATCTGCACAGATTTCATGTGGTTTGTCATCACAAGACAGGATTTGGTAGATCGTGAACTTATTTTGCTAAACTAAGTGGTTTATTGTGACTTCAGTCACACAATTTTTTTTTTGATCAAAGTCTTGGATTTACACAAATGCATCTTTTAGAAACAATTTCAGCCAACTTTTAGATGGTATCTCTCCTCTCTAAAACCTCACTACTGTAAAATCTAAGTTGGAAGTATATAATGATTCATGCTATCTCTTCCTTTCCCATGTGAAAGTAGTTCTAGTTCCTCAGACACTTCATCTAGGTGCTTTTCACAAATGTCTGTGTACCTTAGGTGGAAATGTTCATACATATGTCTCAGTTATTCTTTATTTCTGGTCATGATGAGTTGTTTTAAACATAGCTCTTATCTCCAGCTACATCTCTCCAAGCAACAGGAAAATATTTTTTCAAAATGTCACAGGTACTTTCATACATTTCAAAATTAATTGTGGCTAGAAGACGTCAGATGGGAAGCAGGCCTTTAGCCGGAGCAGCACATCCTCTACACTCATCTGATGTCCTCAAATGATGCCTTCAGTTCCCACAGCTCCACTGTCTTCCAAGGGCTGGGGGATCTCCACAGCTTTGCTGCGTATTTGGTCCCCCATCCGCTCAGGTATCCCCATGTCTCCATGTCCATGCTTTCCAATGGCAGAGGGGTGCTGCTGGTATGTGTCAGGACAGGGCTGGGTGTCACCAGAATGCCAGCCCAGGCATCAGGGCAGTGCTCGTGGTCAGCACAGCTGCTGTCATGCAGAGAGAGTGCTGTCACACTGACAGCTAAAAAAAGTTTCCTTGTGGGCAGATTCTTCTTCCCAGTTCCTCTACTAGCCATTTTTTGCCTACCCCTTGCTTGTCACAGCCTCTTCCTGCCTGTTTGGCCAGCAGCTGGCGTGCCTGCCTGCTGCGTTTCATCTTCCCCTCTGCAAACATGTACACTGCTCCATGACCATCCACCACCCCAGTCTGCTCCAAATGCCTAGCTTTCCAGCATACAATCCATGCTGGTCCACCACTGCCGCTCTGGGGAGCCCACAGCACTTCACTGTGGTTGCCCATCTCTGCTACCTCTCAGTGCTTCTCTGCCTCCTTAAGGTGTGGCATCAAGAGTGGAGAAGTGTTTGCTTTTGTTCTAGGAGGTTATTTAAGGCTGTCTGCTGCATAATTAAGAAATGTTTCCACCAAGTGATTAGCAGCCTACCCAGCTGGGAGTATCTTTTATTCACCCTGTGCTTGGGAACACACCCAGGCTTTTGCTTTGTGCTGAGCTATTTGCACTTTTTCCCCTGAAGTTCTTTTTGCTGAAAAGGCTGAAGATGTACAGCAGCCCACACGTGTCCTTCGAGAGCTGTTGTGCTCTGCTTATGGGATCAAGGCTAAAAATGGCACAAGAGCTTGGGAGAATTATTCTCTGAAGAACCACTTCCTGCCATTTAACTGTGCTCTTTTTTTTGCTTCTTTTTTTTGTTGTTTGTTTTTTTTTTTTAGTTTTTTTTTTGGCTTAAGAAGTAACATAACTAATATTTGTAAATATTTCCTCCCTCTTCAATAATTTTCTCCATGTCTTTCCAGAGGAAGATATAGCAATGTGTATATACAGCTTACTCTTCAGAGCTTTGCCAGAGATTTGACTTGTGTTTGTTTCTAAAAGCAGAAAAGAGGAATTGCTGTCTCTTAAAATCTAAGTGTGAGAAGTAAGCCAGTGCCTGGGTTAACACCCCAAGCTCTCCAACAAATCTTCCTCTTCACTTCAGACCTTGATTTTTGGTGGAATAGTATGATATCAAAGATAGAAAATGCTTGAAACTACAGATAAAGAGCAGCCAGGGGTATTGTGTGGGGTTGAATAAGGGAAAGTACTTGACCTCGTGGTGCCCTTAGTTCCAGATGAAAAGTCCTGAGCCTTTTGAATCAGTATTGACAACTTGTTTCTTTGTTCAGTGTTCATCCTTGAGGTTATGTGTCACATTTTTAACAAAATAACAGTAACTTCATATAAACATTTGCTGACAGGCGTCAATGACAGCTGCTAAAGGAACACAAAACAGACAGTACGTACCCATGAGGAGCACGGTACGGCTGCTGCAGCACATTCAACATGCAGTACTTGCAGTCACATAGAGAAAGAAGGAAAAGGTGAACAAAGTATTCACTGTATGGAGAAAACAAGCACTGGAGTTTGGTTTCCACTGAACTTAGCATTTCAATTAATCCTTTCTAGAGGTCTGTGTGTGAATAGGATAATTTCGTGAGTTTGGCAGAAGGTGTGGCAGTTCTTGAGTCTCCCTATATAAATTTAACCTCTCAGTGCTTCAGTTTTGGGGTTGTTTTTGTTTAGTAGCATTCCTAGTAACACTGCTCTGCACAGCGTTTTCAAACACTAGATCAGATGTTTGAGATATTCTATATAAATGTATACTATATATACATACCAAATCCAATCTCGGTGCTGGTGCAGCAAACAAAAGTCACCATCATCTCTTGGAGGTACGACGTTTCTGTAAGTGAAGGTGATGGCCAGAGCAAGGCTCATAGCTGACAAGCCCTAAAGACAGGCTCATAATCACAACTCACTTTCTATTTGGCATCACAATAGGCAGTTTCATCAAGGACTGACTAAACAGGGATGCAAGATTAGCTTTACCGTCTGTTAAGAAATCCATCATTTCCCCATTTTAGAAGGCTGCAACCATGTGTTTTCTCCAAATTTGCATGAGTCCTGGTCCTGTTATTAGAAACAACAAACAGAACTCAGAAGAATTACTGGCAATTGACAGAAATGGACAAAAAGTTAATAAATAAATCACCACTCAGCATAAGAAAGTCTCTAGAGTATGCTTGTGTAACTCTTTATTTCCATACTTTGAAATTTATACTAATTTCTATTGGCATGACATTAATAAAAAATGTTTAAAAGGGTTTTGCACAATTTTAATTAAGTTTTGTTAATTTGTAGTTACCAGTTTCACATGCTATACCCTGGAGAAAGAACCTTCCTTTTACTAAAAGACTAAGATGAAGGTAAAATGTTGATTAAACCACTTCAACCTCATATAAATTGCACCTCAGACACTTTCAGCTGACTATAGTAGTTTTATTTTGAATATTGTGGCTAATAATCTAAATTCAAATCTCACTGCTGGAATAGTGGAAAGGTATAGAAAAAACACTATCCTTTTCAGCTGAGAATTTGCAACAAGATTTGGAAGACAATTGTCATGGTCAACAAGATACACCAATCCCTCCTTGTGGGTAGGTTATTTCAGTAGCTACTGCCTGACTGGTCTGTCATTCTCCATCACTGTTTCTTCTTAAACCCAGCAGAGCATATTGGAATCCCCAGGAACCAGGAACTCAGCCTTGCTGGGCAGAAAAAGTTTTTGGTGCCACAGAAATTATTCTTCCAGAAAACCCCAGTGATTAACCCAGGGCTTTATTGAGTGCTTACATTTCACAACACTGCTGAATTAAAAAAAAAAAAAAAAAAAAAAAAAAGATATTGAAGTGATATTCACAATGTTGTGTCTGTTCTGCCAAAATACTATTTCAGAGAGAATGAGAAATTCCTGACATAATCAGATGATCTGTTTAAAATCCTCATTAGAAAGTAACACTGAAACTACAGATTTTTGTTAAAGTAGAATTCCTGAGTGAGTCCAAGTTAGACTAATTGCAGGCTTGGATTTCTTTTGTTGAACTTTTATCACTTGTCTAACATTGTTTAGTGACAAGTTCAAAATTCAGGTTTCAAAAATTTCAGAATCTTTTGTGAAATAAATTCTTCAGCCCCTTTTAATGATTTTTAATTTGCTTTTTAAAAGAATTTGATTTCTACATGGTAATAGAAACAAGCCAATGTTTAATACACAATGTTTCTTACCCTATGAGTGTTACATTTCCTTCATGGAATGGATCAACATTTTCAAATATGGCAGACTAAAGCTAAGTATATCCATGCATGCGTCACCTCTGAAAATGCAAAATTAGCATTGATTTCCCTCAAGGAAGATGACTGCACTTATGCAAAAGAGTAAAAATGGATGTTACAGGGCATAGAAATCCACACTGGCTAAGACACTGGCAGCTCTGCTTTCACATACACACAGTAGGTATGAGGAGCCAGAGAAGCACTTAAAAGAGAGGAACACATTTTCTGTTAGTTCCTGACAAATGAAATGTCACATGAGAAAACTTTCAGAGGATGGTAGATGACAGCATCTTGCTGCAGTCAAGTAGCATACTGAGTGGTTATCCTCACCCTACTGTCCAGGGACATTGTGTTACTATTGTGCCTGGAGTGTGTTACAGCTGAACAGGACTGTGGTAATTTACCAGCTGGCCTGGGAGGCATGACCTGACAGTCACCTCCTCTGCCCTGGGGTGCTGTGCCCCTTGCTGTGCTTGTGATCGACTCAAAGAAGTGTGGACATGCTGCCAAGACACTGGGAACCATTGAAATAACTCATCTGTAGGCAACACATCTATATAGTAGGCACACAATTTCATTTTCATCAGTCTTAACTTTCTATCTGCCTGATTGACTGAAATCATCGCTTCATTTCAAGTTTTGTTGCAGATATTTTATGTTCTTGCTAAGTATGGACAACATAACTGAAGTTTTACTTTCCAGGTTGCAGTGGCCAGAGATCTCTTGCTATTGTCTTTCGCTGTAAGCCTGACTGACCACAGCAATAACTTTGTTGTTGACAGAACTATTTTGTTTCTTTTCTCCAAGAACAAAAGCTTGCTGCGACTCTCTAAGCATGAGTCATAGGTATACTGTTGAAAAGAGAAGCTTTTGGAAGCACTCCTAAGCTATTTTAACTTTGATTTGGCATGAGGTGAGACAACCCATGGTCAGTTTTGGGGAAGAAGTGTTTCAACAGCAATGCAGACATGGCTGATGAAATAACACTACATTCCCAGATCTCACAGGAGCTAGTATGAATGCACCATCTACATCCACATTGCAGGCCTTTCCCTTCTCTGCCTCAGTGTCCACTTGAGGTCTGTTCTTAAATAATACCCAGTGTACAAACCGTCTTGGCAGCTTTGACAAGACCCCTCCATCACACTAGTGAACTCCATAATGTCCTCATCAGATGTATCCTGTGGCTCTTCAAGTCCCGCTCAGACAAGTGGCCTTACCCACAGCCGCCTTTTCCATCATTGTGGCATACAAAACTGAGGAACACGGAGCAAAGAAACAGTCGGATCTACAGAGCTTCTGTACGGGTAGACCTTCACGAGGCTGACCTGACATTTTATGACCAGTGCTGTGAATCTATGATTAGAGATAGTGAAAGATGCAAGCCAGCCACCCCTTGTTACATTGCAGATTGGTAAAGCTGACAGTGATCAACATGGGATTACTGAGATAAAATAGAAAAATTTTTTTGTTTTACTGATGTCCACAGAAGTGCAATAGAAAAACATGGACAACCATCTTTGACCTATGATTCAGGACACAAGTCTAGCTTTAGTATTGTAGAGCCATGATTAAAAAGTATTCTTGGTCACTGTCTGCTAAAGCATACAGACAGGGGATCCCATGAAAGACAAAAAAAGGCACCTCTTAGCTATCAGCTAATCAATGGGGCCTCTCTAACAGATGCCATGTCCAACAGCTCCCTTGCTCTGTTGGCAATGATAGATGAACACCAGCAAGTAATGGTCAACCAGTAGCTGCAGGGAACCTTCCTACTGGCCTGGACCATGCTTCCTACAAGTTCCACAGTTAGATCCTGGTGGCAAGATGCTTGGAGCTCTGTCTCTGTGTGCCATGACTTTGCCAGGCTTTCACAAGAGCCTAGGGCTGGCAGATTGGCATTTCTGCACACCCTCTCAGAGGCACTGAAGAAAGTCCAGATGTGCCCAGGCTGCTCCCATGGTACTAGAAAAGCCAGGAGCCCTTTCCAGTGAACCCAAGGGCAGGCCCTTCAAAACCGATATTTGAAAGAAAGCTCAAAGCCAATTAGACACATTAGGTATTTCTTTTCCATGATTTCTAGTGGGAGGAGAGACTTGAGGAGGAGGTAAAAATGAGGGAGAAGCAGAAGAGGGAACATCAAGGTCAGAGAAAGGAGGTAGAGGTGTTCCACGTGGGAGCCCATGCAGCTGGTCAGCAGCCCATGAGGGACCCACACTGGAGTACATGAATATTCCTGAAGGACTTCAGACTGTAGAAAGTCCACATCGAAGCACATTTTTCCTAAGAGCAACTGCAGTTCATGGGCAATTCACAGTGGAGCAGAGGAAGTGTGAGGAGGAAAGATTAGCAGAGAGAAACCACTCATGCCACCCTGTACCACTTGGAGTGAGTAGTAGAGTCTGGATTGAAGGAATTTAGTTGAACCTGGAAAAGTGGGGAGGAAGGGTGTTGCTTTAATGTTCTTCTTTTACCCAAACCTATTTTAATTTGCGGTAAGTTACACTGATTTGCCCCAAGGAGCCTGTTTTGCCCATAACAGCAATTGACAAGTAATGTCCCTGACTTTATCCTGGCCTATGATCTTTCTCATCCTCTTTTCTCCCTGTGTCCTACAGGAGAAGGAGGGCAGGGAGGAGGGATGAGCAGCTGGGTGAGCTTTTGGCTGTTAGGCAAGATTAACCCACCACAGCCTTCTTTTGGCATCCAAGGAGCTCTCCTTTGTGGGGAGGGGCAGAGATGTCCTGCTTTTGCCTTACCCTGCCTCTGCCACCCAGAAGTATGGCTGGCACAGCCATCGACTGACCAGTGCTCCATATCTGGGACTTCTAGCAGCATCTCAGACTGAGTCAGGGGCGTCTCCCCACAGTCCTGGCAGGAAATATCATCCTTGGCCTCTGTTAGAATTAGGCTAGGTCTAGCACTAGAGGAAAGCTCAGGACCTACATGTTCAGGATCCATGCTGACCAAGCTGTTCTGCTCAATCTGGTTTTGTGAAGAGCTATGACACAAAACTCTGCATGGCACTGCACCCTCCATCTCTCCTTATCTGGGGTAGTTACCCAACTACTAATACACAGAATAACCACGGTTGCTAACATAGCCAATAACATTGTCAGGGTGGGTTGTCCTGCCTCTTTGGCCTGTCCACATGAATTTGACCATGAAAAGACTAATTGAACTTATAAAAATAATACTGCATCTTTAATACAGATTATAGAAGGAAAAGGGACATGTGCAGCCTTTTGTTACTGAACACAGCCATCTAGTGGTTAATTTTTGTTTACTTTTCAAAAGAGAACAGGGCTGACAAGAGACCAAGAGAGTGAGATGCACAAGTCAGAAAGTTCCCTTCCTCCTTGTACATCACACAGGGTTACCCTTGAGGTCTTGGCCCTCTTGGCTACTTGGCCATCTCAACTTGTTGCTGTTGGTAAGCTTTCTAAAAAGGAGCCATAGTAAGACCTGGGCACTGAGCACTCAGCACTACCAGATGGGGTAATACCTGACAGAAATGGCAACAGTTCTATTGCTCCTTGCATTAATTCAGTGTTTATGTGATTACATATCTATAAAAGTACCATACCCTAAACAAACACTTAACATCTTGGTGTACTTTTTATCCTTTCCTTTCACACATAACTGGGACATTTCCTAAATAAAACATTTTGTTACTTACATTTTTTTTTTAAAAAATCCCAGGCTATATTAGCATTTCCACTTTGGTTTAGAGAAATGCTGATTCAAGAGTCTTAAAGAAATGCATGAAAACAGAAATAAAAAAGAACACAAGTATGTAACAGTTTTATTTCAGGTAAGGTACTTCACACATCCTAAACAGGCTGTGTGGGAATACTTAGAATTTAGCTAATAGTCTAATAATGAAATAATAAAAAGGAATTGCAGTAGAAATGGAAGAAATATCTAACAATAATCTAATTCATATTGCCAGCTGAATACTAGAAAAGATTGCTGGTAGGTCTGAGTAGCAGCTTCTAATTCCTGTTAAATTACTATCACAAGGTAACAATATGCAACTGGTTTTCCACATCTTATCACTTCACCTTTCAAGATGGTTAAGGTGGTCCCTTATATGGGACAGGTAGCAACACACACCACTGTCTCCCCTGAACTCAGGAAACATTCACCCATGGACCATGCAGAGGATGGCCAAGTGAGAAACAGGTTTATGGCAGCAGGAGAAAAGAAAAGGAAGTTTTGATCACTTAGGCCCAACCATAGGTCCCCCAGTGAGACACTGCCTATGTGCTGTATTTAGGGGCCCCACATAGCTGTAGCACCTCAAAGCAATGTGTGAAAGGAGGCAAGACTCCCAACGCCGTCTCTTAATGGTGTTTGCTTTAACCAGGGACATGCATTACAGTCTACAGAGTGTCCATAATAAAATTAAACAATACAACCTTTAGCATCTATTTTGTATTCTCGTACCAATGGAGCTTGCTCTACTTTGTGTGGCAATCTGTCTACAGAAACAAATGAGCATTTTAATACGAAATGCATTCAAATGAGTCAAATCCTATTTTAGCAAGTGACAGCCACATCACGAAGACAAGCCCTTTCAGGCACATGTTATTAACGTAGGAGAACTGGAATTACATCAGCACTTTATTTCACTGGTAGGCTTTGCTTTGACTGGGACTGAGTGTGAATATTATTCCTACAGTGGGCTGGTCCTCCTGAACTCCCCCTTTGAGCTCACACACTCACAGGCCAGGCATGTTTCTGCCACCCATAACCTCACAGCCCAGGGATTCAGCTGGCTGCAAGCCAGGGTCCAGGTTTGCAAGACAAGCTTGCATGCCCTTGGTGCAACTTTAGTGAGGAGCTGTGGGGTAGATAAGATGTGGGGGATACTTAAGCTAAAGTTGTACCACATAAGAGAAGTAAAAGCAAAGACAGGAGTAAAGGTGCTTAGGCAAGATTAACTCCTAACAAGAGGACTCAAGTGACAAGTGGAAATTTGAAGCAGTATAAACCCCTAAGAAACAGAGAGTCAAAATGGCTCAATAAGACCAAGAATCAGCCTGTGCCAAGCCTCATTGGAGGGTGCTATGTCCCCTTGGCACTGAGAGCTGCCAGCCCAACAGGGACACATCACATGTCTGCATCCCAAAATACAGTCCAGTAGTACATTAGCCCCAGCAATCTTCTGCGTATTTTAGTCACTAGATTATCCCTGCATACTCATAAAGTTGTGCATAACCTGCTTACACAACTTCTAGGCAAAATAGATGACTAAGAAAAAGCAAACCAGTGAAGAAATAGTTACAAATCATACTGAGCTGAGAACATCCTACCATCCTACTAAGAATGCAATATTGATACAGCATGATCTTTGCATCAGGATTTCCAGAAAGAAGGAAGGGTTCAGGGCCTTCCTGATGAACATTCTTTTATTTTTGCGCTATTTGGTGTCACTGAGCTTTGGAGTATCATAGGGCTGGCTGGCAGTTGACCCCACAGATTTGTAAGTGTCCGTGTGTTGTGTGTATGTATGTGTGCTCAGGATCCAAAAAAAGCTACACCGCAAAGCAGCAGGAGGGGTCATAGCCCACTGCTCCTCTGAGGACAAGGTTCAGCTGCAGTGGGCTTGCTGGGCTTCCTTCAAAGCCAGCAGTCAGCCTACAGCGTCATCCTCATCTTAGGCAGAGGTCACCAATCCAATCCTTCTGTCTGTCCCCATCTGGGGAAGACCTAGATTTAAATCCAAGGTATTTCCGGGAGCCTGTCCCAGGTTTCATATGAGTGGTATGTGGCAATCAGAAAAGGCAGTTTCCAAGCTGCGTGAGGCAAGAAGGCAACCTAAGGTGTTGCCTGGCTGCTGCTAATTCCCTCTTTCAGGCAGACGAGGAAGGCGCAGCTGGGCTTGCCGGCAGTCGCTCGGGAGCCCCGTGGATGCTATGGAGGAGGGCGGCTCCGCCCACGCCCGTCGTGCCGCAGCCGTGGGAGCTCCTTTCTCCCGGCCACGGGAGCTGCCGCTCGGCTCTGCCGCAGGAGCCTCCCGGCCGGTCCCCTCGTGCCGCTGAACACCTCACAGAGAAGCGAAGAGCTCTGCCCGCTGCCCTACGGCCGCGGGAAAGCCCCAGCCCGGGACGAGCTGTCAGACGGCCGGTTGCCCAAGGCGGAAAGGTATCTGCCAGCCTTTGTTCTGCCTTTCCCTTGCGGCTCACACTCGCCCGCCTGGCGCGGCCCGGCCCGGCCCATCGCGGCCCATCCCTGCCCCGCCCGGCCCATCCCGGCCCATCCCATCCCGGCCCATCCCATCCCTGCGGGCCTCGGGAAGCGCCGGGCGCGGCGCCGGTGCCGGTTCCGCTCCGCCCCCGCGGCTCCTGCGCCGCCGGGCGCCGCCAGGGGGCGCGCGGGACTGGGAGACAGTCCCGGTGGGAAGGGGCGGGGAATCCCGGCGGGGGTGCGGCAGCGCCCCGGGAAGCAGTTTCGGACTGCGCTGAGTGCCTGTAGCGAAGTGGCGCTAGTTCCTCGTGGCAGAGATACGCAGACGCTCTCCCTCCCTCCCTCTCCCTCTCCTCTTCCGCTCCCTTCTTCCCTCTCCCTCTCGCTCTCCCCCTCTCCTTCTCCTCTGCTTCTTTCACGGTGCCACCTGCAGCATTTTTCTCACAGGCCCTTCCCAAGCCAGCCCTCCTTTCTTCACTGCAGCTCTCTTGTGTCTGGAAGTAAAGGTTTGCTGACTGTCATGACACTGGCCAAAAGAAACAGTCAGACTCTTGTTGGTCTTCGGACAGGACAAAAATTTGCCATCACTACATTGTGTGGTTTAGTCTCAAAGACACTTGGTCAGCTCAGGCATTTAGAAAAACTGTCTTCATTGGAAGGGTAGTCAAGCATTGGAACCAGCTACACAGGGAAGTGCTGGACTCACTGTCTCTGGAAGAGTTCAAAAAATAGGTAGATGTGGTGCTTAGAGACATGGTTGAGTGGGTTAATGGTTGTACTCAGTGATCTTAGAGGTTTTTTCCAACCTTAATGATTCTATGAATTTCTAGTTTTTCTGTGCAGTCACTCCTGATTTTTTTAGTCCCTGAGATCTCACTCTTTTAAAAGAAGCACCATGTCTTTTTTTCACCTAAAAAGCAGGCATGAAACAACATAGTTCCAGAGGTACCTTTGGCTTGACATGTGAACCTCATGATGTTCAACAATGCCAAGTGCAAGGTCCTGCACATGGCTCAGGACAATCCCAAGCGTAAGGACATGATGGAGGAAGAATGGATTGAGAGCAGCCCTGAGGAGGATGTTGGTGTATGGGAGGATGAAAAGCTTGATGTGACCTGGCAATGTGCACTTGCAGCCCAGAAAGCCAACCATATCCTGAGTTGCATCAAAAGCAGCATGGCCAGCAGGTCGAGGGAGGTGATTCCACCCCTTTACTCTCCTCTCATGAGACTCCACCTGGAGTATTGCATCCAGCTCTTATGTTGGACCCCCAGCATAAGAAGGGCATGGACCTGTTGGAGTGAGTCAAAGAAGGGCCATAAAGATGATCAGAGGGCTGGAGCCCCTTTCCTATGACGGCCAGGTGAGACAGTTAGGGTTGTTCAGCCTGGAGAAGAAAGAGAAGGCTCTGGAGAGACCTTATAGCAGCTTTCCAGTAGCTAAAGGAGACGTACAAGAGAGCTGGAGAGAGACTTTTTACAAGGGCATATAGCAACAGTACAAGGGGGAACGGCTTCAAACTGAGAGTAGGTTTGGATTACATATAAGGAAGAAATTCTTTACTGTGAGGGTGGTGAGGCACTGGCACAGGTTGTCGAGAAAAGTTGTGGATGCCCCATCCCTGTGTTCAAGGCCAGGTTGGATGGGGCTCTGAGCAACTTGGTCTAGTGGAAGGTGTCCCTACCTATGACAAGGAGCTTGGAAATAGACGATCATTAAGATCCCTTCCAACCCACACCATTCTATATTTCTATGATCTCATATCAAAAAAGCATGTCATTTTGCATGGCAAATCTCCCCGTGGCGTCAGTCAGAATTTAGTAACTCTTTCAGCAAAAGGTGAAAGTGGCACTTGCTGCAGTCTGTGACACCTTCAAAGTGCAGCTCACCACCTGAGTGCCTCACTGCGATGGCTTGGAGTCACCATGGGCTAGCCAGTATCACATAAGTTCACAGCCCTTCAGTATATTTACACCTGCAGTTTGCTCATAAATATTCTTTGAGCTTTTGCATGAGAACTAACACTGAGGATTCTGAGCTGGGAGCCTGAAGTAATTATTTCTCTAACAAACATAATAATCAGAATTAAGTCTGGCAAGGACACTGTCCTAAAGTAGACAAAGCTTTGCATGGGGAAAAGTAATTCAAATTAATTTGGTGAATGACTAATTTAACCATATTAGGGATAAAATTACATATTATCATGTAAGCCCTTAGGGTCACCATTTTAAGGCAAAGGAAATAATCTAGATTTTTTGTGAAATTCCACTCTGGGTGACTTCATTCAGTCTACTAGAATTTCCCCTGTGGGTTCAACCACTGTTGTTGCTGCTAATGCAATACACAGGTACTTTCCTACTTTTACCCCTGCTGTGGTATGCTATAGATCAGCGCCTTTATTACAGCCTAGGCAGTGTGGAAAGGTAACAGAAAATATTCCTGTACAAAGGGGTGATACAGTATTCCCTTTGAAAGAAAGCTGCTATAGTGAATACATTTCTCTAAGTCTTTTCCAGAGAGATGTGCAGGTACAAAATTAATCCCCAGTGCCAAATACAGGCTACCCTATTCCTTTCCTGAGCCTAGTCTAACTCCAGAGTTAGGGCAGTGGAGTGTAGATGACAGAAAAGTGAGATGGGGAAACAGTATTTCAGTGTGGAGTTGCAATTCTTTGTATTAATCCCTTTGATCCTGTTCTCCTTCCTGTACGGGGCGAGGCAGTGTGCTGTGAGTATGGCTCCAACAAAAGGAGGCAGAGACTAATCTCAAGTCATTGAGCCACTTTACCTTTTCTTCAGCATGCCTAACAAATTTGAGGAGATGTCAGCTTCCACCAAGGATAAGATCATGGGTAATTCTGTCAGTGCAGAGGAGCTTAGGAGCTGGAGATGAGGAGCTGGAGAGCTGTACATGATTTTTGGTTTCTGTGCATGTGAGAAGGCAGGATGGGCAGATTGAAAGGTGCTTTCTGGCTGAAACCACTCCGATTTGGGTGGAGCAGCTTCACGCTGTTCCAGCTGGCAGTTTCACTCTGTCACTAGGCCAAGGGAAGCAAATTAAACTGCCTGGAGTTGCTGCAATTAGATATTAATCTCTGTCTTGATTATTATTAACTCCTTTAATGCCACACTGCCTACCAAACAATTTGTTACTCAACCATAAACATGGGTCTCTAACAACTTACTGCCCCTCCTGCAAGCACACGAGCAGGGACTCTTCTTCCCAAGTCCATGGCTTTTGTTGTGGAACTGTCAGAAATGGTACCATCTCCTCGTGCCAGGACTAGCACAGAGCTGTCTGGGGCGGAGTCAGCAGCTGGAGAAGACACCTGCTCCAGGAGAAATGATGCATCCAATAGAGATGGAGATCTCCACCATGGCTCTTAAAGTGTTTTTAGAATAAAGATGGTGTCTGCCAGCGCCTGCCAGTGTTTGTTCACACTTCTTTTGTGCCTTCAGGAGGCCTGAAGCTGATTCCCCAAGCAACAGATAGTCAAAATGGGGTTATAATATGGTTAAGCTTTTCAGTAACTGGACAGGAGCCAGAATGTATCTATACAAGACATGATTAATGTTGTTCTTGCATTGGTGGGAAAGGAATCACTTAGGTAACTACTTTATCCCTAACTCAGAGGTATGTCACCACTATTTGTGGGTTTGTACCCTTACAGGTCACACTCCCCATACACGCACATGCAGCATGTTCTGCATCAGCAAGTTTGAAAATTGAATCTTCCCTTCTCTAATTTGCTGAATAAAAGTGGATTGTTGAATGGCTTCGTAACTTCACCTACCCCCAAGAGCTTAATAGCTAGAAATGTGCCAACAGTGTCATTGTAACATGACATGAAAGAGGGAAACAATGCTCTCATCTGTTGCAAATGTGTGAACCTTGTAAACAATGCGGACACATGCCCACCAAGTGGCACATGATGGCATCCCTTGGCCAGGCCATTAAATGATTCACTGTCAACAGCTTGAAAACAGAATTGAGAAACTGAGCTTTGGTTTCAATCAGAGGGTCTAGCACTTTTGAGCAGAATCCTACACAGGAAAATGTGTCAGAGAGTATATGGATGAGATTTTTGAACATTTCTCTATCTAAACGGTTGATGTACCACACCTCTGTATGTGTGGTCTGCTTCTGGGCTGAATCACCTGAGGTTTTGCTGTGTGCTTGAGTGTGGATAACATGAGACCAAATTTAGACATATTACTCGCAATAGCTGTTTTCAGGTTTTAACCCTCTGGGGACTTCCAACCTTCTCGCTCACCATGTTCACATTCAAAAAACCCACAGTTCATGAAACCTGCAACTTGGGCATGGACAGCAAAAAACATCTGCTACCATGGGAGGCAGAGAAGCCAACGCTGTCACTACAACATTTTCTCTATCCCTTCCTATATAGGGGGAGAAGTGATTTTGTTTGCATTTTTTTGTCTTATGGAACAACAAAACTGAACTGTTTACCAAATTTATTCTCAAACTTCAAACTCAGTAGACCATCTGCACTAATGTTTACAGCTCTTCCTTCCAATAACCATCACACCTTTATAGCCACAAGGTTTATTTAACCAGCCCTGTCTGCTGAGGAAACAAACTGAGAGCAGATGCTTATAGTTTGCCAGATAATCCATGTCAGGGATTGCAGCCTCCTTACTACAAAAAATTAGTCTCGAGAGATGAAATAAAAACAGGTTAATGTAGCCACTAATAATAAAGAAACCTAAGGTTAGCTTTCCAAGTCAATCAACCAAGAAAAATATAACTTCAGAAATCAACCAGCCGCCACATCAAAAACGAAGTTGTGGTCCTCAACAGAGTTTTACATGGGATAACTCACCAATCAATTTTAAAGTTGTTATAGCCTTACATAACAAATTATTATTTGTCCTACATAATAACTGACCTTTTACTTGCAAAATGCTGTTACAAGAGTGAAGTCCTCCCTCCTTGCCACAGATACAGAAAGGCCCCAGCTGCTCTCATGGTTTGAAAAAGCAAATCAAGATGTAAAAAAAACCTGAGCAAAACACCCAAAGCAGATCATTGATACCTCAATATTTACTTCAGAAGCTACTATTCTGGTTGTAGTATTCAACCTGGAAAGCAGACTGCCTCTTCCAGAGCAGTTTCAAAAGGATAAGATCCTTGAGATTCTTGCGAGATATTTTTAACAGAGCCATTAAAAGTCCTAACACTTTTCTACCTGGAAGATAAACTTGCCTCATACAAGAGGATTAATAAAAGTGAACCCTTTGTGCCTTCTGGTTAAGACCCACATCCATCCAGATCTAATTATTGTTTACTTGGATTTGTTTAGGATAAACTTCAAAGAACTCCAGGGCATGATAAGCTGCAGCTGAACTGATGACAGTCTTCCTGGTGAAAAGTGCTCCTAAACACTATCTTTTGACTATTTTGTGCCATAAAAGAAAAATCCACACAAAGTGGAATAGGTCTGTAGGTACTGTAATATAGCTGCTGAAGGTTTTCTTATAAGCCTGTTAATTAACAACTTTGCACCTGAAGATTGTTTTTACCAATATCAGGTGGTACCCATGCCATGAAGTAGCCTTTCTGAATGCTGCAGTTGATTCTTTCTCTTGTGTGCAGTCCCCTACTTGTTGTAATACACAGGCATGGGGGACTGAGGGGGTGATTTATGTTTAAAAAGAAACAACAAAATTAGTCGTTTGAGATAAGCCTAGTTGTTACCTGGTGTAAAGGACAAGTTTTCAGTTGGTTACTTTTACATTCCCACCTGGAGGCTCCCTGATGAAGAGCTTTGCCACAGCTCACATACAACGTAAACCAAATGTATCACTATTTGCACAGCCTCTCATTAGTGAAATTAGAGATTTACACATAAATTCACTCAAAAACTGCATTCCATTGGTTGGTTTGCTTGTTTATTTATGAGACTTACCAAGCTGTATAATTAAGACAGGCCCACAATTCATTATTTCCTGGTTTATTAGCAGGGAATAGGAAAATTTGCATAATGCTTACTATAGAATATTAAACTCTCATAAATCTGTTAAAAGTTAAAAGAAAACCTGATTACAATAATCCATTCCTTAAGTCTACATATGTTTCTAAAATTGGTACTAAATTTCAAAGCTTCCAGTTCTGCCAGAAGCCCTAAAATCCATTAAAGACACTTCTTCCAAAAGCTGTTTCCTGTATCCTGTTAGTCTCTCTGTTCACCTTCACACACACACAAAAAATATATTTTGGCTTCTGGTGACTACTAGGCTACCTGGTACCTCTGGCTGTGAAGCCAGAGGATTTTTTCCTGTGAATAGACTGCTGTTTTTTGCACTGGCCAGTCCCTGACCTGGACAATGACAACGTTAGTGTTTTCCTGGCTTTGTACAAGATTTATTAGTTTTCTTTGTTCAGTGCTTTCTCCAAGCAAAACCCCTCTGAGCCTGTACAACACCCTCATGATTCATCCTCCCCACCCCCCGCCCGTGCGACAGCAACATGTTGCTCAGTTACCAGAACAAACCAGTGTCTGCAGCGTGGCATCTTCCAAGACAGCCAAGATAACCACTGCTGTACCATAAACCGGGAGGGGAATGACAATGCTAGCACTGCTGATGCCACAGTTATGGTTATTCTGGTGTCCTTGGGGCACTGGAGTAAAAGCAGTACCAGCACCATTGCTGCTGATCACAGAGGGGTAGCCTTCAACCTCTCTAACCTACAAAGCTTGAACTTTTAACCAGGTCTGAAAAAGAAGTGTTGCTGGTTTCTGCTAGAATATATACAACTCCCAAACAGTTTGCAGGCTGCTCAGAATCAGCCAGAGAAGTTGAAATATTGAAAACGTTCTTAGTATGTTGATATACTTCTAATGAAATTATTTTGTGTTGTCACAATTGCTCTCTCTCTCTAAAACATGGGAAAGGACACAAAGGACAGTATTGCTTCACCTGCTTCAGTCACTACCATGTCTGACATAAGCAAACTGGGATGTGAGGACACAGAGTACTAAGAGGAAGGAGAGCAGCTTCTTCCTTTCTTTTCGGATCAGGGTGTTGGCAGCGTTGCCTTGGGTGTTGCATTTGAGGAGTGGCTGTGTTGGCATCCTGAGGAACAATAGGCTCAGGTTCTTTGCTAGCTTTAGAAATCAGTAACAGTTAAATTCAAAAACATCCACCGTTTCAGTGTACCTCTCAAATATGAATTGTTTTAACAATTCTATTTTGCATAGAAACAGATGTTCTGAAGAAGTAAGTGGCACTGGAGGGTTACAGTACTCTGTTACTGCACTCATGGGATTATTGGATATGTTTTTCTGTTCATCCCTGGTATCCACATGTGCAGGCAAAATTGAGGTTTTCACTCAATAAAACAACAACTAAGATCAACCCCCTGTAGGTTCCCTTTCCTCCTAAACCCTCACCACAACAAACCACTGAAAGATGATGGCTTTCCTGAAGCAAACTATAACACTGAAAGTACAGTTTGCACATGCAGCTGGCTAAAATCTTTCCCTGCAGTACACCCTTATGGATCACTAGCTGCAGCAGTAACAAGATACAATTGAAAAATAACATGAAGAGCAATCCCTTGCAGTACTTGAAATACTGGCACTTCATATCAGGATTAGCTGTAATTTCAAACTCTTCTTGAGCTGTTTCCTCACTGACACATTTTTCTTAGAAAAGACTCTCCGTATGGCCCCCTCAACACCACTTGCGCCTTTTGTGTTTCACTTACTGACCTGACCAGTAACCATCACTCTGCATTTCCTGGGGGAAAAAAAGGAAAAATTAAAAAGTAACTCCTGACCCTTTCTATCATCTCTGTGTGGTTTCAGGATTTTCTTCACTAGGATACTTAGGGAAACTTGTCTTTGGAAGGACAAGTTGTTCTGACTTCCTGCTATCATAAGACTTCAATTGCAATCAGACGCGAGTGAATAAAAATGCAGGTTAATATTAACTCTTTGAACTGGAATGCAGACTCTTGTCTTAAGCATGTGCATTTGTCCTTTGCTCCCACCTCTTCTTTGATGACTGAAAGATTTCCAATTAGTGCAGCTGCTGATCACTCAGTCAACTTTTTAGTCCAGGGTAGCTTGAAAAACCTTTAACATGAAAGCTCCTGAAGAGCTATTAGCTAAAACTTTGTCTTACACGAGGCTCCTTGTTTGTGCTGCTATAAAAGCTCTTACTAAATCAGTAATGTTTCAACATAAATAATTTGTTAATTATACAATTAATAGTCTTCCCTTTGCTTGTAATCCATCTTGTACTACACAGGGAGCAAAGGAAATATCATGGATGCCACCCTGGACTGAAGAATAAGCCAGTACTTTACAACACATTATCTTCAGCAATAGCAACCTCCTTGGTCATAAACTGGTTGTGTTGCAACACCTCCCATTCTGAAGAATGAGGCAGACACAGAGGCAGCTTAGTCTCTGGATCCATCTGTGTGTCCCCTACAGCTTTGTCCCAAGGTTTTTCCTCATATAGACCTAAGTAGACCCATGTGCCAGGTGCTTGATGGCTCAAGGTGAGCAGCACAGCCAATGCTGGTGCGTCAGTCTGAACACGGCTTTGCTTTAAGGCAGCATCTGACCCAGCCAAAGAGGCTGAAGTCCCCATGACAGAACTTGAGGTTTGGTACTCACTCTTCCAATGGACAGGACATTCACAATGCCCTCCAGAATGGACATTTATTCTACCTTCTCATTTCATTACCTCTAACTTCAAGAAAATTTCTCCAGTTATTCATATTTCTTTTTGCCTGTGCAGAAATTCCTTAACCAAAAGTGTCCTGGTTATTCACCAGAATCAAAACTTTCATAAAACTCATCCCTAAAAATTCAATTTATTGACAGTGGTCAGTGAAGAAATTTCTTTTCAACGATTTATGTTTTAATATTTTTATATTTCCACTTGTTGTGAGATAGATTTAAAAAATCTACAGGAAACGTTATTTAGAAACATAAACTAAAGATTTACTGAAGTTATTTTCGTAAGTCCTTTTGTTTTGGTAAGATTCAAAGTTTCATCTCATTAAGCACTGCTTTTGTTGTTCCACAAGAATAAAAAGAAAAAATTAAGTGCCTGAGACTGCAAATTAAGTGTTACAGTCTCATTTTGTCCAAATCTGCTTTTTTCCAGTGGGAAAGGTTTCTATATGAATTTTTTCTTATTTTCTGTTTTAATGGCCACACAGGCTCTTATCAGCTGCAAAAACAAAAAAGAAAACTGCAGTGTCTTGAAGCAGAAACAGGCTGGTAAAGGTTCAATATAAGCCTATAAATCTCTAATTATATAAATTATATTTGTCACTAATAACACATTCTGCTGGTCACAGATGATGGAACAAGGACTATTAAAGTTTAAAGGAAACTTTTTATTATACAGATGAAGAGAAAAACATGCTTTTAACCTCCTGTTGGAGATACTAAATTATTATCATTATGATGGGCAAAGTTGTTGCTTTTGAATGACCCTCATGAGGTTATGGTCTTTCCTTAATTTAAACCCACATGAAAAGAATGGACGCTGCAGAATTGTGAAACCCTCCTTCTGTCAGTGAATGAGGAGGAGAGAATGTCAGAGGATAATCTGTGTGTTGGGTAAGTGATGTTTCCTTCATGGTTGCAACCTACTGACCAAGCAACATAACCCGTGAGGGGAGGACTGCCTGTTCAGATGAGGTAAAACAGTGCTTTTTTAGCAGTTACCTACACCTTTCTTCCTCATTAAAGCAGATGGTGCTGGCTTCCATTACAAGTCTAATATCCTGGTTTCCTCTGTGCCATTTGGCATTCAGGGCAGTTTAGTGATCATTTAAAGCCGCCAGGAAGTTTCTATTGACAAACTTTTGGAGATGAAACCATAGGTCTTGCACATTCTGAATTTGAATCAGAAGTTGCCAACACTTGAAAAATACATATATAAACCTGCAGTATAGCTTTATGAAAGCTATGAAACTGTTCACAAAACTGAAATGAAAAAATATTTTAAAATACTATTAGTTGTACTGTTTTGGTGTTCTACCTTTCAGAAGATCGTGAGATTACTGAACAACATTGGTTTCTCGGTGCAGTATCTGGGTCGTTTAGGATGAGGTAGGGATAAACACAGCAGTTCTACAGAGGAGAGACTGTCTAACAGCTAAGTACAGTTAGGGAAGCAAACTAGTGAAAGAACATCCCTTGCTGACATGTCTAGCCTAGCATTTCACTTTAGACAGGTCACAGGTGGCTGACAATAGAAATAATGTGAAGACTGAAGCATTACAGAGTTTTTCCGCTGCCTTGCTGCCTTGCTGTCTCGTCTCAGTTTCTCCTCTCCTTCCATTCCCACCACATCTCCATTCCACTCGCTGTCCATTTATCCTTTTGGCTTTAAATACACCATCAGTGAGTTTACAAGACAAAACTAATTAGGTGACGAAGCCGAGAAGATGCTGGTTTTGGCATAAAGTAATTTCTCGAGGTTACTGCCTGCTACTGATCTACAATAGAATGGTCCTTCCTGGCCTCCTCCTCCTGTTTGCAGGATGTTTGCAATCTCTGTTGGGAAGAGTACAATGGTTAATTGGAACTTAGGGCAAGAGGGCGGAGGCTCCTAAAACATAATTACAAAGCACCATGCTCTGTCCTAGCACTGCCATGGGAAAGCAGCTTGTAAATTTAATTTCGATGCTGTAATGGCTTCTCTGCCAACTGTCTCACTGCCCTCAAGCAATTGCAGAGGAGCTGCTCCCCAGCACCAAGTGTTGGATGACTGTGCCTCCTGTCTCCTTGCCAAGGAGGTTTGGAGCAGCCCAGCCCTAGCCCAAGGGGCATTTTCTGCCCAAGAACTGATACTGAATGTCTCATCGCCAGGGCCTCAGCCCAGGGTTTTCTGCCTATTCAGCTCCTTACGACTGCACAATGTATTTCTTAATCTGTTGTGACAGTAGAAATCTACTGGTGCCCTAAAGCTGGAATGCAGCCTTCCTATTGCTCAGATCAACTGTTTCATGCTGAGCTTAATTTCTTGTGAGTAGATGTTCTAGATGGCTGCTATTTGCATGGATACGGTAATTTTCAGTCCCAAAGCCGATGGGAATTGCTATTTGAGGGGTATTAATTCACATCTTTTTGCTTGCAAGAGGTGGACTATAGCCCTGCTTACCAAAGCCGTGGGGGACAAAGGAAGTACGATGATAAAGCTCTGTGAGACAGACACAAGCACTCCCTTTTTGAATGGCCCTTCATGTTAGTTCATTCTTTTTTTAATCGCTAGGCCAGCCTACATCTTTATTTTAATAACACAGACAAAATGGAGCTCCCTAACACAAGGAAACTAAAACATCTGTAGAGCTGTAGCGAGGCACCGATGACATTTCTAGTGGCAGGAGCGTAAAGCGGGGGTAGTGTATTATTTGACACTCCTCTGTCTTCAAAAGGTTTTCCATAGGCTGTCAACAAGTCTTTATGTTTGTATTTGGCTTTCAGGGACTCTCAAAACCAGACAAGTGAGGAGGAGCCCAGGTACAAGCCCAATCATCTGTAACTTGTCTTAGACTTCTGTGATCTCTCATCTGATAACCTTCAAAGCCGGGCCTTTCTCAGCGTTTCACTTGCTGTTTGGATGGTATTGCTGGAGAGAAAGACTCTCTTTGGTTTACATTAGCTTTATATTAGCCATACTACTTTTTTTAATAACAAAGCAGGTACTGTATTTACAACAGCAGAACGAGGCCAGTTCTGAAGCAAAAGATTACTTGCTAAAAAGCAAATCAGATCCCAGCTTGAATTTAAACTCTCAGATTTGTCATTTGTGAATATTTTCATGCACTATAAAATAAAAATTAAACAACTAAAATGTCATACCTGCATACTTTGGAGGAAAATTTAAATTTTTCACTTCAAAATTTTATAATTCTAAAATCTGGAAAAATATATACTAGGAAAATGAAGCTGAAATAAATAGTTTGTTTTGGGCTCAGGCTCATGAAAGTAAGCCAAATAAAAAGAAACCATAAAATGTCCTAAATATTTAGGCAAACTTAATACTAAAGTTCTGAATTTTTTTCCACAGTAAGATACAAATAAACACAGCTCAGATTAAAGCTTTTTTGATTACACAAGGTTGCTGAATATCAAGACCCATTTCCAATATTAATCCAAGCCAGCACCCCACCTGTAACAATGTTTGCTACATTAGAACAAAGCACCCTTTCCCAAAACATACACTGTATCTGGTCTGTGTAATATTCTGTGTAAACTAATATTATATGGAGATGATAACCCACTATGACGCCTGAAGCCATCTTTCCTCCTCAGATCTACTTTTGTCTGTTTGCTTTGTGTTGGTTACAATCCTGTTGCAGGTTTCAAAGCGATCTTGAGTTGCATTGCTAGGAGGAGATGGAAATGTATGTGGAGAAGAAATCTTCCCACTTTCTTTGAACCTTTAGAGGACTAATTCCTGCAAGCACCACAGTTCCCAGGTGTCCTCTGGAGCA
This sequence comes from Myiotriccus ornatus, assembly GCA_036023395.1. Classification (NCBI taxonomy): domain Eukaryota; kingdom Metazoa; phylum Chordata; class Aves; order Passeriformes; family Tyrannidae; genus Myiotriccus; species Myiotriccus ornatus. The sequence goes on from JAYRBT010000114.1 coordinate 50,686,087, forward strand.
TGGGAGGTAAAGGCAGAACATGTCATTTCAAGTCCACTACTGCAGAAAATTTTTTAGCAAAACATTCTTGTGCCCTTATTTGTCTTAACTGTACAGATGGAGAACCAAAGAGGTTTGCTTTAACCTAGTTCTTCACCTTTTCTTTTAATTCTCCCTCGTGCTGGCCTAGATGCTCTCTCTGCTGCAGAGATGAACAGTGCTCCCCTCCAGCATGCTCACATGGACAGGGTGAGGAGTGCTCCTCATCTGGCTGCTGCATGGCCAGCTCAGAATATTGTGCGCTAGTTTTGGCAAGAGAAACAAGGGACTTGAAGGATGCCCAAGACAACCCTTGGGGTGACAGTAATTCTCTGGAATGGTAGTCATGGGAAATGAGGCAGCACCTGGGACAGGAACACGGATTTAGAAGGCAGTGTGCTACTTGTGGAAGGATGGTTTGAAAGGGATGGAGCAGACAAAATGAAAGTTTTTGCATTTGAAATGAGTTGTGTTGGAGTAAAGTTCAGAGGCAATAGGGCTGCCCCTGGGTACTGCCATAAGCAGTGCCAGAAGGAGAGATACTCTTTTTGTCTGGCTAGTGATACATCCTTCTGTTACTAGTCCAAAAAGTATTTCTTGGTGTCAAAGCATCAGGACTAACAGTTATGAAGATAAATAGGTGCATCTGTTCCCTCCCTTCCTCTGTGTATCATACATGGGAGTATCTTAAGGAAAGTTGTAAGTCTTGACACAGTGAATTTTTGATTTACAAAATTCTTGGGCTAACCACTGTGAGTTTCCAAATCTCTAACCTTCCTCTGCCCCCACACAAAAGCATTTCAGATTAATAAAATGGCACTTTCAACTTGCCAGTAACTTATTTGAGACTGTAGGTTAAAACAAAGGGAAACTTTCACTTGAATGGACAACCATCCTGGCATGAAGACACCAACCATATCATACAAGAGCCAAATGAGTCCTTCAGACTTCCTTCCTAAAACTCCCTTCCCTGAGCACTGTAGGAGGCAGAGGTGATGGGCAGCTACTCCTTCTCAGTACTGGAAGATTCAGAAACTGGTGCCCAGAAGATTTGTTAATGTTCACGAAAAACAGCAAGACAAAAGAGAGTACAAACTCACATGAAGGAGGGGATGCATAAGTAACTTGGCTGCCAATCACCCCAAATCATTTTAGTGTTAGGACTGCAAGTAGATTTTGGGACACCATTTTTGCACTGGACTGGGTTTTTCTCTTGAACATCACTTCTTGTTTCTTTCTTCTTTTGAGGGTTAATTCTAAAACAGCTTAAGAAAATCTTCCATTCTTCTAATTTTCCTAATGTCCACAATATATTATTACTTCTATATATATATTACATATACATATTACTTAAAACTGTTTTATTTAAGAAGCAAAGAGGAAAGTTAAGGGATAAAAACATAGTTGTATTAATATGAGTGTGGAAAGCACGAATGTGCTTGTCAGGACAGGGTGTGGTAAAACTAGGACAGTTTACCAAGAAAAGCAGTAATGCTCTACAGAAGAAGTGCGGTGAGAAGAATTCCATATGGGAGAAAATAATGAAAAACTGGAAATAACAGTGCAGCCCCAACTGTGATTTACGCAACTTGAGTCCATCCTCACTCACACTGAGGTCAACTATAGACTACATGGTGATACTAAGTATGTTTATATGTATATGCCTTTCTGTAATATTTTTCCTTCACTTCTTTTGTTGTTTGCATTTTCACTTACTTATTTCTTGCTATGCTGAGGGCAAGATTCTAGGGCACCAGTTACTTTGTACGAAATGGGGAGCTGGGCAGCAGATCTACAGTCAACAGTTGAGCGAATTTGCTTCTTCTGGGTTTACACTCATCTGTGGAAAAATCCTACAGTCAACATCTGCCTCTCTGTTTGATCTGCATTTGAACAGTCAAGGGCTATTTAAAGTGCCCTATGATGGATTCTCCATGGATACCTAATACAATTTCTTTTCATTATGATACAATCATTAGAGTAGGTTTTCACAAAACTGCATCTACAGAAGAACAGATGGCTTGGGGAAAACAGTGGCAGAAGTAAAAGGATGTATCATAAAAGCTACCCAAGAAAGTACAGTTTGATCTGCTCTCATCACATTAATATTAAATAGTAAAACTATTTTGAAAGTTTCTCCTGTAAATTTTCCCCATGCCTAACAGTCACATGCAAAATTCTGTGGTGCATTCACATTTTTACTCTGATCACGAAAAATGAAAAGCAAAATCGAAAAAAAATTGCTGCATCAGTTCATATGCAGAAAATCTGTGGAACTAACCGATGTGTGCAGATGAGCATATGAGCAGTATTTTGACAGTGTGGAAGATCCACCTGACTGTCTCTCCCTGTTATTATCTATATAGCAGTCTTTTGATTCTCAGGTTTGAATTACCAATATGACCCAGAAGTAACTCTTTGGCTGTTCAGATCACCGTTCTTCTAGCAAGGTGGTTTGATTCCTGCTTTCTGACGGAGTGTGAAAATGGGCCAATCCTATTTGCCTATTATCACAAGCTTAATCATTTCAGTCTTTTCTTAAATCTACTCATCTTTGTACCACACAGAAATCCACTGGATATAGAAGTGTTCCAATAAATTGAATTACAAGAAGCAATAACTGTCGCACAACTGAGATGTGTTGAAATAAAGGATGCATCTTTTTACTGTGACCGTGTTGTGTGATATACTTATGACTCAGGTTCTGCTAATCTTACATACACTGAATTGTCCTTTATTCTGGAAATAATGCTGTCTGCTGTAATGCTTGTTTCTTACCTTATACATACCCGTGTCCTACTCCAGAAGTAAACAGAGTTGCTTTCTGGGGCATCCAATAACGACACTACTGATTCTGAACACATGATATAAAAAGGGTTTGTGCTTCAAGGACGAAATGTCAGCCTCGAGAAAATCAATAAATGTTTTGCAAATTATGTAAATGAGGTCAAACCTTCACTCTTGTCATTACTTTGTACAACAAAATATGCACAATTTAAATACAGTTGCAAACTAGATTGCATTTGAATTACTGATTAAGCAGGCTGTATTTTAAGACCAAACGCAGGTGCCTGAGAAACGTAAAGTGAAATATGGACACGTTTGCAGACAAAACTGAAGAAAAGACCTAGACGCACAAATGTTACACAGGCTCTGACCGAAGTGCCAGAAATTAAATTTAACATATTAACCTGCCTGTAGGAATTTTTCATTATTTCTTTTGTTTCAGCATGTATCTGTAGAGCTGCTTGACACTCCACTTGTTTTCAGCACCATTTTTCCTTTGCTGTTCAGTAGTATAGTTGAATTAGATATAACATGTTTATTGGCTTACTGGAGGATATTTCCCTAATTCTTGATTTGATAGGAACAATAGCAATGCCTTTGGCAGTTGTCTTTATTTCTGTTGTTGTAGCAAACCTCATGTCCCCGAAAGCTTCAGACATCTGTTCTACCCTGCTCTTTCTTTAGCACTGCCATTGGGCACAATGAAACTTGAAGTCCTTTATTGTGCTGCTCTTAGTGTTTAAGTGCCCTGTTCTCCTATTGGTAAGGCTTGGAGCAAGAACACACTCAAATGGAGACACAGAACTAAGTGGATATCTTCTCTGCCTCTAATTTCTCATTTGTTTGAAAAACCAAGCTTTCTGATTGTGACTTAGCTAAAATTAGTATGACAATTTTGTTAGTTAATATTGTACTTGACCTTAAATTGTAGACGATTTTAACAGTTTGGTTTTTAACCTAGCAGTTGGTAGCGTAGCTAGTTAATAATCTAATAAGTTGAGGCACATCCTTGGCTCCTGGATTCAGCTTCCTTTCCTATCAGCACAGATTGTATTTTGCATGCTGTTTTTGCCATGCACTCCTGTTGCAGCAGTCACAGAAAACAGCACTGGCATCTGTAAAACAGTTCTATACTTCTCACTGTTTTTCTGCTGCAGGGGTTAGGATGTGTTTTTCAGGAATCTGTGGTGAACTGGTTTGGCATGACTGGAAGCAAACTACCCTAAAGGCAGGCATTTGAGCCCTAGTGCCTGTGATGCTTCTGCTTGTTGGATACCCACCTGCCTTCCTTATTTTTTTAAGGGAAAGCCTTTCCCAGGAAAGGTCTGGGGCAGGGAGCCAGTCTAGAATCCCTGTTCCTGTGCTGGGGTCAGCAAAGCTGCTTCACTCCTCTTCTCTCCCAGGAAGGGGAAAGTGGCAGTGAGCAATGAGGACTGGGTCTGTGTCCCGCAGAGACACTGCCTCCAGCCCTGACACTGCTCAGACACCCTCAGGCAGAAGGAGGAGCAAAAAGAGGAGAAGGAGAGAGAGGAAGTGGTAAAGCTGCCGAGAGCAGCAAGGGCGAGGAGGAAGGAAGGAGAATGATTGCTGGAGATTTTGTTTGCTTTTTAATTATGCTCTGCTCTCTCATCAAGGTTGGAGTGACACTCCTAAACCTTGCTTTGTGCACCTTTCCCCACCTCCAGATGTTTTGTCAGTGTCCAGCTTACGTTAAAGAAACTGTAAATACAAACAGTGGTTGCTTAAGTTCCCTTTTGCTTCCTCAGACGATTGACACATCTGTTGGAGCAAACTCACGGAGCAGGACTGTTCTGGCTTCCTATGTGGTGAACAGCAGTTTTGTTACCATCTATGCCAAAACGAGCTGTAGCACATTATAGCACAGAATCATGCATAGAGTTACTTGACGCCAGGAAGCGCGTAAGCAAACAGAGCATGTCTGCTATTCTCATGTGCTTGTAAACAAGGCCTCAGGAGACAGCCAGAATAGGACTGAAGAATAACGCAAGCTGTTGTGATGCTAGATGTGTAAGTTACTCTTGCCTCTCAAAATCCAGCCAGCATACCCAGGCACTCCAGTGTGGTGCCTGAGAAGAGGAGGCTTTGGAGGATTCCACACTTCCCCAGTCTCAGTAGAAAACAAAAATTAAGACTTATTTTTGAAACAATACATAGATACCATAATTTATTAGGTGTAATAAGCATAATGAAAATATTTATGATGTTTTTTTCCTGAATGGATAATATTACACAAAGAATTGCAAGTAATTTTCTACAAACTGTGTTCTCAACTCTATTCCATTTTTATTTCCTTCCAGGTAAGAAATATCTTCTTAAGGTATTTACAAGTTCCCATTCAACTATTCCTTGTTGCATTTATTTTTCCCATTGGTCTTATACACCTCTCATGCTTATTGATCAAAATTAGACACACTCCATAGAAGTGAATGGAGTTAATTGCTTAAACAAACAAATAGACAAAAGCATCAAACAACCCAGGTGAAGTCCTGTGCCTTTATTAATTTCAGCTACCAAGTGGTTTTTACTAAAAAATTTTTTACCTCTTATCTTTTGGGGTAAAGAGTACTTGGCAGGGCACTTTTCATAAAGCACACACAGTTACAAAAATTGGAGATGGTTTACAAGGTAATAAACTTCCGTAGCCAAGGATTGAGATTAGAATTGTTTTCCACATAACAAATTATCCATTTTTTTCCCTTAAGAGAATAAATGGAACATTATAAAGTTAGGTTTAACAATGCAGAAACCAGCATAGTCTTGAGTATACTTCATTGCTTGCAATATATCTAGGCTTGAGGCACTGTGGAGTGTAAGATGCTGAAAGATGTTCTATGATGTGATTTTCTCCATGAGAGCTTTAGTATGAGATGGCAAGGCGTATTTATGCATTTTACAATTACATATGATAATATGCACTTTCCACTTTTAAAATACTTAAGAATAACGAATGAAAAAAGGACCTTTTATCAACTGTTTGATACTTACACTCACACTGCTCCAGCTCAACTCCTCAGGTGTAGGAGAATCATACCCAACCTTTCTACATTGGATAAAAAAGCTGGACGATATTACAAAGCATTTTAAAGCTGTAGGTTTTGACACAGCAGAAAAGAGTGTCAGATGCCCAAGAAGAAAACCACACCAGGAGTTTTATCAAACCAGGTGTGTAGTTTGCAGGAGTGGCTTGAAATCCCCTCTGCCTCTACCTGCTCTGTAGTGGCACCAGCAATGGCATGCCAGGATTTTTAAGGGATTACTGGTGGTCCTTGCTTACTTTTGCAAATATTTAGACATAAATACATTCCATATGGATGGGTAAAAACAAAAATGCTGGCTTTAATAGGTGACTTTAATCCTCTTTTACCCTGTCCTTATAGCTTAAGTGACTGAAAGAAAAATGGAAGCAAAGTTATGAAGTGCTGGCTGACTAATTTACCACTTAATCGGTGGCACATTCTTGAAAAATGTGCAAAATCCTTAGGTTGAAGATGATATATACAAAATGGGATTTTTTGTGAATTGCTTTCCTTCAGGAAGGTGAAACACATTGTTTTGTTAATTGCCAGTTTACAAAGCTTTTCTGAATTTAATTAAAAATATGAATGTATTTAAGATGCAGTGGAATCCACATACACCTCACTTATGGGAATGAATGAGGAAAACCTACATCTTTTAACATTTACAATTTATCTAACCAACCCACATCAGATATAAAGGTCCAAAATAGAGTAAATAACTTTATTGCAGATGCTAGTGCCATTTTTCTACATTTGAAAAGTTTCCAGCCTTTTCTACTAATATCTGATGACAATATTCTGAAAAACATAGCTAGTCTGTCAGATATGTCTGGAATATGAAAAGTGGTTTCCAGGTGCTTATGGGGAAGAGTAAAAATACGTGGGCTTGACATTACCCAAGATCTGATCTTCATAGTTAGGAAGGCAGCAGAAGAAGAATCCCAAGCATATTTCCATAATGGCGGTGGTCCAGCCAAAGCCATAGGCCCAGCTGAACATATTGATTCCTGTCATTTCAATTTCAGATGAGAACTTTACTGGATAAATGACCAGGCCCATGATGGAGAACACAGCTGAAGAAACAGGAGAAAACAAAAGATGTTTAACACCCAGCCCATTCCAGAAAACCTGTAGCTAAATTCACCCACATATCGGAGAATCTAAAAATTAATCCGCTCCTGTGACAGACTTTAGTTTTCACAGAGGGCTCAAGTGCACAGAAGGCAGAGACTTGGGTACAGAAACAGCTGAGGGAAATAAACAGTTCTAGTACCGATATACCTGCACAAGTTAAGCCTAAGTCCTTACCAGCCACAAAAAGTAAGCCTCCAATCCCACGTATGAAGTTGAACCGAAGTGTGTCAATGGCAAACGCTATGATGGCCAGAGCAAAACAGATGACTAGAAGTAGAAAGCCAACCAGGTATGTGGCAGCAGCAGCTCTTCCCCAGGCTGAAATCAGAAGGAAGATACATTAGAAAGGAACAAAAACAATAAAAAAAATCCTTTGGACTGTTTTTCTCTGGTTCATAATGAAAGGTTAATTTTAAAAACTGTGAAAAGAAGGTTAGCTCCCAAGAAAGAAAGCATGGGAACTTTCTCTCCTCTTAAAGGTAAATATTTTAGTTCCAAAAAAAAAAATCATGCACTAAGTGCAGAATGCATAAAAATGCCAGCTTTGTCCTCTCACATGGATTCCAATGGGGCTTGCATGCAAGCTTATTCTTTAGCTTTAACAATGAAGAATCTAGACAAAAATGGCTTTAAAATGTAAGAATGGACACCCTGCTTTAATAACAAATGTTACCTCAGCAGATGCCATAAAATCAGCTTCATTTTGCATGGATAAGAGAAATTAGGCTGTCCCTGAAATGAATTTAATTCTTCCTTTAAAATGAAATGTTCATACAAGCACATGCAAGCTTAAAGGCATGGCAGTAGCCCATAAATGGCAAAATTCAGAGATTTCTGCCTTTCAGCCTTTGTATAGCTCTGTATCTTAAATGGAGCTAAGGATTTCGAATCTGTTTTGTAAAGAAATTTGACCTCTAATTTTGGTACAAATTTAGAACCACCTAATTTTGACAAGCTTGTTCAGGATATTAATTCTTTCATTTTCAAATTATATAACTTTATAACATGTCAGAGCAAAGCATATTGTGTTGGCATAACAACCGGAAAAATAATATTTATTTAATATTTTAAGACTGGAGGAGCAACTACTGCTCAAAGAGATCAAAGTGTCTCCTCTTTTAAATGTAAAAAACTCACGTTAACATTTTTTAAATTGCGTTTTAAATTGAGTAAGCAGTTAAAGTCTGCTAGGCATCTACAGACTTCATCCCCTCACCTATACACTATGCATTTGTAAGGTTTTGGCCTCTAACCAAACATATACAGCAGCAATGCCAAAAAATTATCATAGCCAAAACAACCCTGATGATAATTACAATTCAACTTAAATGCAGTGCACACAGTTCAGTAAGAGTTGCATCTGAAATTGTGTAAGTTAAGATTTTTGATATCCAGTAACCTGCCAATTTGTTTGCTTTAAGCATGTAAGTAATTGAATGCAAAGTGTCCTCCCTTTCCCATGACCAGAGTAAGATATGCATGGAAGCCATTGGCCTGTTTCCAGTGAGTGACAGGTTGGTCCTCAGTCTCTCTTCCCCCAGGCCCCATACCACCACTACTATTAGATAAGAAAAATGGATCAGGATTTTCCAGATATCCTTTTATTCCCTTAAGTCCTGAAATGAGAGCAGGGCCTAAAGAATTAACTGAAATATCTTGCTCGCTGAGAGAAGCCCCTCCATACCTGCTCTGCCTAAATTGCTAAAGAAAAATTTGTTCTGTTCCGTTCCTTGGACCTAATCTTAAGAAGAA
>JAYRBT010000114.1:50694915-50731804 GCA_036023395.1 Myiotriccus ornatus
CCTCCATACCTGCTCTGCCTAAATTGCTAAAGAAAAATTTGTTCTGTTCCGTTCCTTGGACCTAATCTTAAGAAGAACGCTAGAAACATTATACAATGGGTCTGTAGGCCAAAAATTAAGGCAAAGTAAGATAAGCTAGACATTTGAATAGGAGAAATAGGCCTAAAGCCAAGGCTTTCTCCAAGCTTCAAAAACATACAAAATTGTTTTGGGGCAAAACCAATAGAAAGGTAGAGAGGTCATATTGAGGAAGACTATCGAAGACCCTAAGCCCCACAGGATGAAGGACCAGATATACCACCAAGAATGGGGGCCAAGAAAGGACTCTGCCTGGACTCCGTCCAGACTCTGCCTATTATCAATATTTATGATTAGGTGTTGCAATCATGTGAATATGTATGTTAAGATGTTGTAATCATAGAAGTTAGAGTGTATAAATTACCCTGTTTTGCACCAATACCTTGGAGCAAGAGCTTTGAGGTGAGAACCACGCTTGCTCCCGAAGTCGACAAATAAATACCTTTGCTGCTAAAAAGACCCAAAGGCTTCTGAGCGGTTTCTTTACCGGGTTTCTTGGATTCAGTCCATCAAAACAAATTTCCCTTTTTCTTGCTTTTCAACATCCTTCCTGATTTATGATCCCTGCTCTGTTCTGACTATTGCACTGTATGTTCAATGTTATGTCATGTCAATTTTCTTTCTTATGCCAAAAACCTGTCTGTTTATAAGGCTTTTCAGCTGTATTTTTTCTCCTGTAAACAGGCAGCTACCCGAGAAGACTGAAAGGGACAGCTAGTATGTTCTTACATCTCATTTTCTAGCCCTTTATCTTAGCCCAAACTCTTCTCTCTGGGATTTTAAAGTGGGCTTGAATGTGGAGGCACAGGTGGGAGGACAGCGCTTCAGGCAGAATTAGAAAAAACAGTCAGGAAGAAGAATTTATTATACTGCTCAGTATACCCTGTTGAAGATGCTTCTGCTCCCAGCCATTCCGTTACCCCTTTAAAAGGCAAAAAAGTGGCACCTGGCCATAAGAGAAGTCCCTCAGCGGTTATGACCTCACTGCTCTTGGACATAGGAGCTATAACTTCTGTCAGAAGGGTGAAATGACAAGGACATGTAGAGGTGATGGTTTTTCTAAGGTGCACAACTGGTTCTGGTTAGGCACAGAACTCCCAGGCAAAGGAGTGTCCTTTCCCAGAGCAGACTCAGAGTACAGCTGCCTGCCCAGCAAGTTCTGAGGCACCAAGAGTCCTAGGCATTCTGTCTCACCCACTGCCAGTCTGCCAAAGCTCAGCCTTGCTTCCCAAGAGCTGATGGAAGAGTACCAACCCCTGGGGAGGGAGCATCGCCTGGGCTGGGGGCTCAGGGAGCCACGGCTGGTGGCTGCAGCCATGTGTGGTGGCACCTTGCCCATGCCAGCACCTCCCTTCTCTGCCAGGCTCACCCAGGTGTTTTTCCTGAAGGAGTGTTACAAATGCTGTGGCTGTATGAAAGCAGATTGGGTGCACGCCCAGCCTGCTGGGCATTGGCTCTATAGCAAGAAGAGACATGTTTGTTGCAGCATGCTTGCATCACTTGGAAGCATTGCTTAATCACCTAACAGCCAATTTTGTGACAGTCACTTCTACAAAAGAGAAAAAAATTAACTCAGCATTGGAAGAAAAACAATATGCAGCTCCAAGTAAGGCAATAGGCTTGCATGGAGGAGTCTTTATGGGGTATTTTTGAGGAACTGAAAGCATCTAACTGAAGCAGCATCTATCAGTAGTCTAAGACTGCAGTGTGTAAGCACCTTACCTTTCTAGGGTAAAAGGTAGCAAAAGCTTTGTGCAGGAATAATTGCAATTGTTTCTATATCCTAGATGCTTATTTTTCATTGTGCCAGCCAGGAGCACTGAAGCTTAGTGTCTTTACCAACAGAACTAGAACTTAAAATTCCTTAAAAATGTCAGAATTAGTAGAATTAAACTGATCAAAAAACACTGACAAACAAGTGTCTAATTTGGTCCCAAATATTTTCTTATCTTTCAGTAATGCACGGATTTTTTGCTTTAACATCGACCAAAAGCATAAATAAATTGTCCTAACTGCAAAGCTTTTTCTTAAAATTGTGTACTCCAGGCCAAAGAATCCTCACTGGTACAATACCAACTCAAAGTATGCTTGGGTCTAGAGAGAGGGCAGTTGAAAGCTGAAAGGTTCCAGTCCAACTGTCATCAAATGAAAAAGAGAAACAGAGGGAGCAGCAGTTACAGGTTATCAAGCTGAGTCTGTGAAAATATTCAGTAATTTTTGAGATCTGTTTTCTCAGCCCAAAAAATGGCAGTGATGTTTTGGCTGTTTAAGAGTTAAAATGTGCTTGTTAGAAAAGAAATATGAGTTTATGCAAGAGTGTCCTTGAATACCAGCAGGATCCTGTAACACTTTGGTGCCAGTCCTATTTCTCTCTTTTTCAGTTCCTCTATCAGCTGAAAGAACACCAGTGATCACTTTGAAAGGTTTGTAGGCAGCTACGCACCATCCACTCTTCAAAACTCCTAACTGGAAATTTTCTGAGCAATTTTGTCTTAAAACAAGACCTTGCTACCCCAAACAGACAGAAGGAACCCATGTTTTCATGCCTATCTCAAGCAGAGCAAGGACAGTGTTTCTGATGATAGTGTTTTGTATGTCAATCAACAATGATTTGTGAAAGTCTGGGCTATCCACAGTGAATACAGTAATATGTGACAACTGGAAAATGGAAATAAATGCCTGCCTTCCAAATCTTCCTATGGTGTGAGAAGACCCCTGAGCTAAATTAGAGACCAGAAAGAGCCCACCCAAGCCAGGACAAAACTCATGGTATCTTATGAGCAAGATAATCAACTGAGACAGAATTCAATAACAACGCAGCTTTATCACTCTGATATTAAAGCTAACTCGGTTTGGAGGTAGAATGACTACCTCTTGGATTGCACCATATAAACACATTCTGAATATCCTGTTGCTGGCTACAGCCATGGGAGAACCTGATGGACCTAATTAGAGATCCACGACTGAGTGCTTCCAGTTTCCTGCCTTCCTGATTTTATTCACTTGCTTTTACAGTTCGCAAAAGCGTAAACACTGTTTGCACTTCACACATAAGGAAAGAAACTTCCTTGCTCAGCAGTAAGTTGAGCCAAAACTTCAAGCAACCAGACCTAGTATTTCCTTAGCCTGCCATCTTTCATGTTCCGAATGGTGCCCTCAAAAAAGAGCTGTTGTGCCTTGAAAATAGCATGGGAAACCTACTTCCCTCAAGACAAATGCAAATGCCTGTTTTTCTGGTGTATGTGTTTCAAAACATGGGAAAATATTCATAATAAAATGCCCCTGTTTTCCTTGATCTGGCACCCCCAAATCACATAAACTATCGAGTCTCTCTTTGGGTGACGTTTTCTGAAAGCCTCTCCAGAGAATTCAGGAGTACTGTTCCTTGTATAATCAATAAGAATATATTTCTCTAAATTTTCTTCCTGGCTTGAAGCTAAATACACAACTAGCACTGGAAAGAAAAATAAACATTTGTTGCTGCCTTGAAGACACCAAGAATTACTTACAGACTCTTGCTGACTGATCATTTTAACACTTCAGTGAATTGTGCAGCAATTTGAGGAAGTATATCTTTAGTTCAAAAGAAACAGTAATCGGGAGAGAAAATGTAACAGACTAATATTTTTGTTTGTTATCCTCCATACCATCATGGGAAAGAAACACAAACACTGCAGTTCTATCTCCAGTCTTGGAAAGCAATTCTTACAAGAACTAAAGTCTGCAATGGTGGCAATTCATTTCTCTGTCGTATGTAATGAGGATGTTTCTAAGCTGACTTTGCAGAGCTCAACCTGTTTTACATCTCTCTGATTAAAGGGAAAGAGTATTATTTTGGAAACAAAGCTGAACTCACCTGGGTTTCTCAACCTGACATTCTTCATCAGGGTGTGGTAAACACTGCAGAGCACATGCTTCACTTTGAAAAGGGACTGCTTTAGCCAGGTTTTACCCATTTCCCCTTGGTTTGTACTCCTCAAGAAAGTTTCCATGGGAAAGTGCCCATGTTTACAGCAGAACATGTGACCTCTGAATCTTAAGATGGTCCATCTGATTCAAAGAAATCCTTAACAATATGTAAAGCACACTTTTATTATGGCTGAGGAGATGCAGGGGGTTTTGCACCCCAGTGCATTCCACTGAGAAAAGAAACACAACAGCTTTTTATACGTTTGAAGGAGTGAGTTTCAAAATTATCTATCATATACACTGTTTACAAAGTCTGCCTTATCTAAATAGACATTTGGTTGCCTAACTCCTATTCTTATTACTATAGAGTAGTTACATAAAGTTTTATCATTTCAAACAGCTTAGGTTTCCCCCACCCCTCTTTTGTCTCCCTTGAGATGCTACGTGCTAAAAGTCTTTCCCGCTTTCCCTGACAGTCTGTCTTGTTTACGTAAGCTAGCTTTATTTGACTTGCCCACAATTCGGGCAGCAACCTTCTTTCAAGCAGTTACAATTTTGTGAAGTCACACTTAACACAGCTAAATTTTACTAACATAGCTAAATTTTTATTGAATTTTATCTTGTCTTTATTTCACATCAAATTCATAAACACACCTCTGTCAGCTGAAGGGTTACAAGCTGCTGGTGTATGTGCAAGCCATTGTCATCAGGACTCTGGATGCGCTGTGTTACCTGTGCAACACTAAACAGTGCAAAGACCTGTCTCCTGGAAATCCCAACTCCGCAACATGCCAACTATGGGAAGTTTCTGTGCTCTTTTTGAACACAAGTGTACACTGAAATCTCTGCAAGTGTTTGGGGATCACATGAGCTGGCATTGAAATAGCCACGTGCATGTGTTTGTATACAGCCAAGATAAATCCAAAACTGTTAAAAGCAGTTTATGGATAAACTGCATCTGCAGACTGAAAGCTATTGACTGAAAATAGTTTCAAAGGAAATCTGTACAAATGAGGAAAAATCACGATACTCATGCATAATTTATGAACAAAATAAAATGAGAAAAAAATCAAAGGCATGATTGGATGTGCACCATTTTCTGAGCTTCTGTCTTCATTATATCTCCATCATTTTTGAAACAACTTCACTCTCTGTGAATCTTTCCCACAGCAGTCAATACTGGATGATTTCCTTTGAATTTTTTTGTCTGTGTGTCAGTTTATATCTTCTGGGGTGGAATACATAATTTTTAGTCCTTCTGTATGGCTTCTTTTTTGGTAACTCCATTCTTAATTCCCTTAGCATTACTTCTGTAGAGTTCATTGGCAGCTATTATGGATTTCTCATTTAATAACAGAGTATTATAACATGAAAGCCATTTTTATGTGAGCTGCCTTTAGCCTGCCACTATTTAAGAGACAACCATGGAAACAGAGAATGACCTATTTAAGTTCACACTAAGATAATGTCATTGCAAAAGTTTCTTGGTGATTAGTAACAGGTCCCATATATACAAGAAAGGATTAGGACTTTATGACAATTACCCCATAATAATGATTTTAAATGACAACATTAAGAACAAGAGCCTTTATGCATATGTCATTTATCAATAAAACACAGTAGATATTAGCAGAAGGCAGTGTCTTAACCACAGCTGAGTGCTAAAGTGATAGTTCAGAGTGACTTGGAGGGCTTTAATTCCTTTAAAGCAAAAACCTATTAATTCCTCACCACTGACTTCACTCACAAACAAACACAGGCAAAGCCTCTGTGTAATCTGCAACCCTCCCCTCTTACTGAGGTAAGCAATTAGACTGAGAAGCTATTCCAACTTGAATTTGAGGGGAGGAGCAGTTACATCTTCAGGGAGTGGTTCAAATTCATCTCATAATAAGCTCAGACATGTACAAGCTTGACTTAGAAGCTGGCTTCTGCAAGTGTTGTATTAATGAGGGCTGTTTCCTGATGCTTACTTAGCACTAGGAAGACAGAAGCGGCAGAGGGTGTAGAGCCATCATCAAAGTGAGCACCAAGGGAGTAAGTTAGCTATTAAAAATAATGCACACACAGTGCCTCAAAATTAAAGGTTTGCTCATGAGAGTCACGGAGTACTCCTATCTCACATTATCTTCAGAAGCAGTTGAATACAATGAGAATATCTCAGGATTAAAACTCAGTCTCATACACTTTAACGCTATAACATTTTTTTCCTCTTATTTTTTTCTATTTATTTTAAATTAAAGCAGGATTACTCACGCTTGGATGTGTATATGGGAGCTGGGAGGATCAGGAAAATAAAACAGGTAAGGCATTGATTAATCAGTTCATTTACATAAGCTCAATTAATGAGAATAGGAAGATGTACCTGCTCCCTAACTACTCCTGAGTTAAAAGATGGGCTGAAATATTGAACATGAATTAAATAGAATCAATTTCCATAATAATACAGGCTATGAACTAGGACTTTTAATCGAAATAGCAAAGTGGAACCTTTCCAAAAAAAAGCTCTTTTAAAGTTTTATATTCCCAGAGAAATTTGAGACTGAAGAACACTGAATTTACATCTTATTTCCTTATGCACCAAGTTTTCACTCTTGATCTGCAGTTTTTATGCTGTGACCAAACTTTGTTCTGAAACCTTGCTGAAAGTTGCCTTTTGCACTAGGGAATTTCCCTCTGACTGACAGCAGCTGTGAATCTGGATCTGATTTTCTGTTAGAAGCAAAATTTCACTATTTGCAAATTAAAACCCCAATATACAGGCAGAAATGGTGCTTTGTTTCTTAAAAATACATTAATTCTATTTACTGTTCTTACAAATTAAACAGTTTTACAATGCCTCCTGAAAGTCTTTGTCACTTGCTCCTTAGTGCTAATGGCATTGTTTAGTGAACTGCACAGAGACTTCCTATATTTGGTGCCTATTTGGGCCCAAATAGGTGACGTTATGTTGACATATGTCAACATAATAGGTGACATTAGATGTATTAAATTGCAAATTTAATACACCTGAAGTGATCTGAAGTGTTATTTAGTACTAGTAGAAGGAAGCTAGATACTTCTGGGACATGGGCTACTGCCATCATGCCACAAACTACCTTGAGTTCCTGGAAATTTTTGACCAATGAGATATTTTGTAATGGCCCTTAACCAAGAAGAAACATGGCATTAGAACACTCACTAAGTCAAAACTGTTTAAAATTGCTCAGAACAACACAAGCTGCAGTGAGAAGTGACACAGAAATGTGAAAAAATGTTTTGAGAGTTTCATTTATTTTCCTACTTAACACCTTTCAAATTAAGCAATCTGTTTAAACCTACAGTGAAATTGTGAGTGCATCTTGCCACCCTTATCACTGTTCAGACCATGGGGAGGTTATTATAGCCCTGCTGTATCAGATTACCTCAATAAGATAGAGGAAGAGATGAGGTGAAGAGAATTGAGAGCTTGGCCACAAGTTTTCACATGTTTTCAGGAGAGATGACTCCTGGGCGTGTGTGAGTGAATGGAATCCTCTCTCAAGGACTTCAGTTCCTGACAACACAAAGTGTTGAGGATCTTCAAAAAAACCTCAACACCAGCAGTTCATATTTCCTGATGGGGAGATGAGAAGTGTCTACAAAACCGCTGTTTTCTCACCCAATCTAACTGTAATTATTAAAGGGAGGTTTATAGAATTAATTGCTCAAGAACATAACTGTTATCTAGAAAAGACTCTGATTAAATGAATCTGCCACTAAAATTATAAAAGGACAAACTCTTAAATTACAAGGGAAAGCATGTCAGCAATCACAGACGAGAAATGAAAATTGGCATGGTAATTAAATGCCCTGGGCTTGATTCCCTTCTCTTGTAACTTTTTAGAAACAATGAAGTGTCCCATACAAGCTGGGGAAAAACAGAATTTGTTCTTTCATTCTTGCAGCAGAGTTCCATAAATACACTGATGAGATATTTTCGTTACTCTATATGTTTAATTGAGACTGTGTTTTATATCATTCTAAGTTTTGAATAATTATTGAATATTCTACATTATTAAGTAACTAATCTTGTAATCTCATTTCTCACTGGTTAATCCAAGGTAATGCTACACTTCTGGGAGACTGATGACAGGAAATTATGTTCTTCTCCATACATTGTCATTAAACTACAGGCAATCACTCTTTATAAATATAACCATTTCATGCTAGGATATAGTAGGAACAGCAACAGGTTTTGGTTTTCAGTTCACCCTGTGTCAAAGGAGTCAGGGTTTACCCTGTAATCTGGGACATTTATGGGGCATAGAGTTGGGCTCCATCCTGGGCTCTCCCACAGGCTTCCTTGGATTGGTCAGAAACATCCCCAGCCTTTGTTTCCCAGCTGCAAGGACACTTTCACAAATCTACTTGGATTTTACCAGTTTCTGAAAGCTGTTAAATGCAGAACCTTGACTTCAGGGAAAATCTGCAGTAAAGGCACTGTGACTTTAGCTGGTCCCTGCTTCAAAAGCACAGTTACTTGCTTCCTTCATTTCTATTCCAATGTACAGACACTCTCAGATGCCAAAGCGCCATTGGGACAGCTTGCTTCTCCTCCCAAGCCCTGTTGTATCCCATTCTGTCCCTCTGGAAATATCCCTGTGTCATTCTGCTCAGGGTGCTTGCTTCACCTTGAGGCTATTGAGGGTTTCCCCATGCCTGGGATTAGGTGCTGGCTGTCAGATGCTATGGGACTGCAGGGAAAGGCAAAACAGTTTTACGTAGGTAGCGTGGCAATGGTGAAACTTGGTGCCTGGTCTGTCCTATGCTCCAGGTGTGATGAATCACCGGTCTGATGGAGAAGGTAGTCTCCTGGAGGGAGACAGCTGTGTGGACAGCAGTGCAAGGCCAGTGGTAGGTTTAGTACCAAGAGAGAGCCTTTGCTGCTTGGAAGCTGATCCCAGCCACAACACGAACCCCGCTGTTGTATCATTTCCTGACGATTGTACCTGCTGTTGTGTGATTACCCTTTCAGTAAGTGATTTCCATTTTGTTCCTCCTCCAGAATATTAAAGAGTGCTTCATCATAGCAAAAGATTCTCCAGAAACAAGAGCCTGATACAAAGGCAAAACAGGGAAAAAAAAACTATTCATCAAAGGGGATGCAAAATATTTCTTTCCTCAAGAGGATTATTACCTTTGCAACATTCGCTTCTTTCACTTATCTTGTAGCCATACTCATCATCATCACACTGTCATATTTGAAGTAATTTTTGTTCATTATAATCATACTATACTAGCCTTCATACCCTGTAGTATTGTATTAATATTCATAGATCAAAATAAAACTGGAATTATCTAGTTGCCAGTGCTTTGCCTGGAAGACAAGCTGCAAGAAGGTGTCCTCTCCACATGGCAAAATCATTCATCCCTCCACTAATCTCCACAGCCACTAAACTCTCCACACATCCTACAAAAAGGCTACCATTTAATATTATGATGTGAAAATAACTGAGCAACTGGATTCCACTTGCCACATGGAAAAGCCTTTTCCTAATTTTTTTCCCCAAGATCTTTGTTTGCACTATGTGAATGAGCTGATAACTTCAATCTAAACTTCAAGCTTTAAATTTTCAGTTGTTTTGATGACAGCATCTGCACATGGAAGAGCTGCAGGGCTGGGTGGAACATAACATGAGACAAGTGTAGCCACGAGTTTTTCACCCTACTATGCATCACATTAAGACTAATAAAATCAGTTATTTTCCTCCAACCAAACCTACACGTTTAAACATCTTCAAAGCCTGCAGTGGAATAAAATTACATACTGAATAAGTGTCTCAGGTCTGCAAGACACACCTTGTTCAAGAGAAGCAATATAGCCAAAGATCAAGAAAAACAAAGGAGTGCTGTATCATCTTCATAGTGGGGTTTAACCTCTGCATTTTTTTGTAAACTTAGCCATGTCACAGACAGATACATTCCATATCATGCTCATTGTCTATCCAAACGTCTTCATCTCTCTTCATAAAGACAGAACAATGAAGAGCTACTGTTTGTATCTCTCAGCTCTTCATCCTAAACTCCATGCATTCTAAGCGTCCTAATGCACTGGACATTTTTACCTGGAAAGTTCTATTTATTTGAACTAAATACATTTGAAAAGCAACAGGCTGCTGACAAAGACTACATGCGTGCCATATGGTTAAAGCAGATGATCTGAACTCTTGGGGAAGATAACTGTATAAACCTTTTCTGTTCTCACTTTTCACAGAGCTCATAAACTTTGCAAAAGACCACGTGTGAACTGATGCTTTCACAAAAGACAACTGCACAAGTGGAGCTACTCTACTAGCTTCCAAAAAAAAAAGAAGAAAAAAAAGTCTTCCCTGTGACCCTGTGAGGTTTTAATTCTGCCAATTTAAGCAGCTACTCAGAAACTCCAAGCTCCACTGCTGCAGCCAGTGAAACATTCAGTCTACTTCCCTTCCAATCTGACCAATCTCAATGATATTGGTT
The DNA here is from genome assembly GCA_036023395.1 of Myiotriccus ornatus. Lineage (NCBI taxonomy): Eukaryota > Metazoa > Chordata > Aves > Passeriformes > Tyrannidae > Myiotriccus > Myiotriccus ornatus. The sequence continues at coordinate 50,705,383 of JAYRBT010000114.1, forward strand.
TTTTGTCTTCTGACTGTGCATAAACACATCTTAAGCCAAACAGCAGAAATTCAAGGGGAATTATAAACATTGCACGTGCAGCATTTGATTTGAATTTGTACATTATAATTAAAAACTTGCTAGAATGTTACAATTATATCTAATTAGGATATGATGAAGATGTCTGTAGTGGATTAAGATAACTACACTGTCCAAGCCATGTTGACAATATTTCCTGGCAGCTGCTGGAGTACACATGCATATCACATATACCAGTGAAACCATCCCCGCAGGAATTTCAGAACCTACCCAGCTGGTGGCAGATTAGACAGGGAAGCTGAAAGTAAAGATCAGAAGAAACGAGATGGAAACTGTGGAATAGAGGGAGGAAGAAGATCTCATCTCAGGAAGGATGTAAAACACTCCTGTCATTTATGTTTACACCATGTCTTTTGTCTCTGTGCTCAGGGAGGTGGATAATTACACTTTGTTTAACCAGCACTGTGTTTAGCTTGGCACAAAGTTAAACATCCCACATGATGCTGACTGCTTGTTTTCCAAGGCCTTTCTGGAGTACTGTGGATAAACTCAATCCCAGAATTGTTGAAACCCTATGTTTAAACACTGAGGCAGGTAGAATCAGGCTCAATACAAGACCTGGATGCTCACAAGTGAGATGCTGTCTCATAGCCTTGTCTTTTGGTTGGAATCCAAGATCAGCATCAGCCACCTGCACCCTGCGTAAGAAAAGGCAGGAGTCACAGAATTAAAATCCCAATCCCACACCACTGAGCACAGAAAAACAGAAGACCAGGACTGAATCTGAGCACAACCCACCTCTGGAGAGAAGATGTCTGAGGGAAAGGTCTGGAAAGATCAGGACAGTGACATGAGATTTCATCTTTAATAGTCAGTCTACAGCCTTCTCATGCGTAAAGAATAACTCACCCCTGGGAAAGACAAGATCCACATTTTAGTGGCATAATCTTACAGAGGTAGAAGCCTGGCAGTGTAATCCACTGTCACCTGGCCTATGCACACATTGTTTACATACAGGCTTTACATATTCTCCGACTGGCTAAGTGACTCCATTGTCCCAGACGTATTCTTCACTTCCACCTGGAAATTTTGTCCAGGAGGATTTTGAGGATTTGCTTATGTTTTCTGGGTATTTACCCACTGCAAAGAGGTCAAATGATGGATGCATGCCCATTGAGACCATAATGCAGTCATGCAGCTCATGAGCAGCATTTCTAATGCTTTCAGAAACATCAGTTGACTCTCCAGCATATCTGCCATATAATATTCTGCATATGTGTACAAAGTCCAACATGTCTGTGTTAAAAGTGCTGGACTCGCTGTGGATGTGATTCATGGCAACCCCAGACCCTGCAGGATAATCCCCATAGAGGATGACCTCTCTGGTTTGTCTGTAGATGCTGTCCAGTGGGAAATTGCATACAGATGAAGAATTTAAGGCTATCAGAGTGAGGCAGGATATGGAAGTGAAATGCCAAACAACTATATAGGACCTGGAAGCAAGGTGAAAATTATCTTGTATTATCAAGAGAAGCTAGGTGAAATGTCTTGGTATTTTCTATCCAGTTAAAGCTGGCATTTGTAGCATTCTTTAGGGCCCAACCTGGAGATCAAGAGGAGGGCTGACTCTTCAGGAAGCCTAGGAGGAGAAACTTAGGGAGAAGACCTTTGCTAAGCATCATGTTCTCTCTCCTGCTCTCTAGCGCCACGTACCAGAGGCCAACTTGCCGGCCTGACTTATGCCCAGCCACACAGCTGATGAGGGAGCCCTGAGAGCAGGACTGTGTGTGATGCTCAATAGCGCTGGTCTTGCCCTGGAGCCCAGCACTCGCAGAGGCCTGCTACAATTAACTCATTACACCCAAATTTTGTGCATAGAAGGTAGAGTTTGATGATGTACAATAAACTTCCAGGAACAATTTTGAAAAGCTGTAATAAATGATCCTTGAGATTGCTTCTGCAAGTGTTTTTACACTCATTTTCAAGAATAAAAACTGAAATTCTTAGCCTTAGAGAAAAGGTTCTTTCTTTTCATATGAGTTATCATAAATTTTAAGAACACTTGAACTTTCTTTCTGGCTCAGGGTAACAGCCCTTCATTCACAATTACTTGTTTCAGACCACGGCCAATAGCAGATACACAGAAAGAAGGAAAAAAAAAGGGAAAAAGAAAAGGGGAATATCTATAGTGATCCTTCTCTTGGGCTCTTCTCTCAGGCTCAGTGGTTTACATCTTTTCAAGCTGAAGATTGCACCTGGGTCAACAACATGTTTAATAGCATACTTAACCAAAACTTAGTACAAACAAGAAGTCCTTTCATCTTTTAAAGCTTTCTTTCATAATCACAAGGAGACTTTTTCACACGACCCACCTACCGGAGCAGTTTCAAGGCAGCATTTTGCAGCCTGACACTCCCTGGGAATATATTCCTACCATCTTACATTTTTACCTTCTCATTTCTTGCTGGCACTCAGACTTGCTTGTCACAGTAATGCCAGGCTTGCCTCCACAACCTGCTGTTTGGATATTTGATCAGCAGTAGCCGTTAAGTTTTGAAAAGTAGTGATTAGTGAGAAGGTTACCAGCTTCTTCTAAGAGAGGAAGAAAACGCTGTAATATTTTCTGCAGTGGTACATTACCATGTGTGTGGGGCCTTGTATTATGTAACCCATCAGTTTTTTATTTCACAGGGGTGAGGGCATTTTATTTCTTCACCCATGTAGTCAAAAGCCTTGATGTATTTCAATGGCAGTCTCTATTGCCCATAACCTCACGTATAAATGCCAGATATTGGGAAATATGGTTAGGAGAACTGAGGGAAGATGACTTCAGAGATGCGACCCGCTGCTGCAGAGACTGCTCCCCGCCACCCTTGCAGGCGCTTACCGTAACCCATGAGGGACTCGCAGCTCCATTCCCCACCCTGATTAGGCCTCCTGCAGTTCTCCCATAACGACGCTTGCTGCACGTAGGGCAAGGTCTGCGACTCCAGCCAGCCCCTGCCCGCCAGCGCAATGATACCGAAGATGACTCCTATGCCCAGGAGCAGGGGTAGGATCCATCTGCACCGAGTGTAGTCGAGGCCGTACTTCACCATTGTTCAGGGCAGGGGTGGCTGGCGGGATGGGAACAGCTGTCTCTGCCACAGACTTGGTGTCACAAAGCAGTCGGTGCTTCTGCAAGGCTCCTGCAAAGTGAGTGCCGGTACCTACGGCCGCGTTGGACAGATGTTTGAGAAAACTCGCAGCAGAGGGGGAGGGAGGAATGGAGGGAGGAAAGGAGCTCCACCTAGATTCAGATGAGTAAGAACTGCTGCTGAGCAATAACCAGTTGAGCTGGGGAGAAACTTCAGAGGCTGGGTTTATCCGTGGGATCTTCTCTGCCCTGCTGACTAGGTAACAAATCGGGTGCTGTTTACCCTCAGCATTTAACACTTTCCTTCCTGACATTCCCACCAGCAGAAGAATCTCACAGCTGTGCATACACCTATCTCTTAAGGGATTTGCTCCATGGCAGGTGAAAACAGAGAACAGGGAACTATTTGCATGAGAAGGTGATTGCTTCTGAAACTTGCCACTGGGAGGCTGAAAGCTGCCTTTCTTGGACTCCATTTAAAAATAAAACATACCTTATTTTTTGCAACTAAAAAAATTCCCGTAGCTGCTATAAAGCTAAGATAATAAAGAACATGAGACTGTCCTCCCTTCCCCCCCTTTGGGCCATAACTACCAGGGAAAACCCCCAAAGTTTATCATCAAAAATACAGTATGATCTGGATATAGCCTTAGTGGGAGAAAAAAAAAAAAAGTTTTGATTTGACTGAGCCTTACAAACACTCCCTGTGCATGGGTCTGGCTGTACATGCACTGCCTGGGGCCTGTCAGAGCCTGTCTGAGGCAGGCTGAGAACGATGCAGAGATGAGCTCTCACCTCTCTATGCCCCGGGAGGCCACCCAGCCTACTGCAGGGCAGTTTTCTCTGTTGGCTCAGAAGCAATATAGCTGTGCTCCCTGCACTCTCCCTTTGAACTAATAGCGGCTACAACCTAGGATTTTGGTAGGACCCAGATGCATTTACATCTGGAAGTAGCTGCAGCCTTTACAGATCAAAGCTGGTTTGTGTGAAACACAGCTAAGCCCAGAGGATGCAAAGTATCCCTTGCTCCCATGGTAGATTTTGTCAGGTGGGGTTCCATCCAAGTACTGACTCCACTTAGTCACAGAAATTTGCTATTGTACTGCAGATCATGGTGCAGTGTGACAGCCATACTGAACTACAAATTCACAGCATTTCTGAATTAATATTCATAAATCAATAATGACCTAAATAAAAGAAGTTAATAATTTCCATTACATTGGTACACTGTGACTAAAGAGACATGGAGCTTGCAGAGAACCAAACTGGAACATTCACAGCAATAAGCTACACCACAGTGCAGGAATAGTAACTCCGTCATGAACACGGTTTGAAGAGATTAATATGACACCATGCAATATCTCTCATCAGAGATATCTTATTAGCCTGGTGGTAGATTAGCAGTGGTGTGGCTGCTTTATCTCTTATTCTGTCTAGCTGAAGCATCCTGCCAGCAGCTGCTCTTTGGCTCAGACACAGTCCAATATCCCTGTGGCTGTGAGAGGTCCATCAAGGGCATCCATCAGGTCTCTGTGATAGCAGGAGACATTTTTACAGTTTTGGCCATTGAATTTTAATGTTGCTAAAAGCTAAAGACAACTATGAAGACAAGCCAGCTGCTGTTCTGAGTTGCAATTAAGGGACGATCTCACAATTTTTTGTAAAGTGAACTTGAGGAAACAGAACAAGCATTTCCTTAGAATAGAATGTAACTTCCATTGTAGTCCACATTTGTGCTATCCACAAATTCAGTTATCATTAACCTAATGTTTAAAATGCCATTTACCAGTTCTATAGCACTGCAATGTATTATTTTTATGCATGATTTAAAAAACATATTTACATTGAAACTAATGTTATTTGATGCTCACCCTTAGTGCATTACACTGGTAGATGCAAGCTGTCCAAGTTTATTTACACATGTTCTTTCTGTTGCCACAGCCAAGGTAGAAATGGGTGCAATAGAATACAAAAGCTTGAGAGAACACAGATTTGGATATGAAATTTTTTTTAAAGATGACTTCAGAAACACTCATGAATGTGGCAGTAGAGTGCAGATAAGCCCTCACTCAGCTGTCTATACCCAATCTCTTGCTAAGTTTCAATCTTCCACAAAATTACAGCTTTCTAAGGAAATAGCCAAATCAAAGCAATTTTGTATTGGAAATCTACCGTGAAGTCAGTACTTGTCATCACAAGACAAAACTGATGTCTTGTTTGTCATCAACAAACAAGAGCCAATATTTGTTAAGAACTAAAATGGTCTTCCCTGCATTTAGAATGCTCAGCCATGTTTCAGGTAGGCAGTTATGACTGAAGGATTTGTCATCAGTTTCTGCTGTAGCTCACCTGTGGATGAATGCATACTGTCACAAACGTCAGCATTTGCGAGGTGATACCACAGAGCTCATTGTCACGCTGTGAAAGAAGGTGAGTAGTGTTCAATCACTATGGGTGTTTCTGTGTCTTGCCCATTTTTGTCATCCCCGAGTAACTTAGAACTACAAGCAGTCTTCACATTCAGTAAAAGGGTATTTTGAGATACATGGAAGAGCAGAGAGGGTTTGTTATTCAAAAGTGATGAAATTATGTATCTATCTCATGTAATTCTGATACTTCTATGACAAACAGAGGAAAATGATTGGAAACTTTCAGTGATTTGTAGTGATGATGTACCCTCACCATGCTCCGTCTTTTGCAATGTACAAGCTGGGTGTTTACATGAAAGCAAATGCTTTTTCTCCTTCTCTGCTCTCTGTAGATAGTCTCTCCTGGCTAACAATGGTATCATCTGTTGGAAATTATATATTATCAGTGTTAAAACTAGATTGTAGTGCACTTTTTGCAACTAAAAATATTGCTAATGAGTCTGCATTATTACTTGAAGTAACCATTAGAGCTAAGAGGCATTAGTGTTAAAAATAAAAATATGCCTTTTTTCAGCCAAGACACAAATGGTTTTCTTAGTGGAAGAAGAAACTTAGAAATGATTGGCAGCACATTTTCACTCACCTTTAGTCCCTGACCTGGTCAGCTAAGCTATATAAATTACTGGATTATCATAAGAGGACCAGCTGTGGTGCAAATTCATTACTTTTGCAGCAAGCACATTTTCATTCTCTGATGTTCTCAGTGCTTATAAACAACAAGTCCCCAGAGTTTGTATTTTAAAAACTTTGCTAAGTTTATTTTATGATCTGTTCTCTTGTGTGTTATCTTAAATCTAATAAGTCACTCTGGGCAACTGAGAAACATGTTTGTCATGAGCTATCATAAGTCTCCTAATTATTACTATTATCTTTATTACAGCTATCAGCCCTTCTTTCCAATAATGCCAATCTGCTATTTTCCTTTGGAAAGGGCTGAACTGCAGTTATTGTTACAACCACAGGGTATACAGTGATGCAACTCAGTCAGCCAAATTGTACCTTGTGGTCGCTGCCCTGCATCCCCTGGGCAGTAGGGCAATAGCATTCTCAATGTGACTAATATTTCATCCGTACTAAGCACATGTAGAAAAATACCTTTAGACATCAGAAGTGTTCACAGTGTAATCCAAGCTGCACCTCCTTTATGTTAATTAGAAGGACAGTGGAAATGCATTTTGAGCAGGACCTTACTTTACTTCTTTGCAAAATAAGAACACCCTCCTAAAAAAATGAACTCAATTGAGATCTTACAGTCCCCCACACCAGCCCTTTCTGAGGGACACTCCCGTGGCGGCCAGACACTGTGACTCTTCCATGACGCTTGTGATGACCTGGGAGCGGTCAGTGCTCAGTCCTGCTTGTGCGTTTGGGAAAACCTTCCTCTATCTGCCCCACACAGAGCAGGAAAGCTCTGCAGATGTTTGGTATTTCCTCTATTCACTGACTGCTGAGCTCGGAGGCAAATTCCCACAGGGTGTTGTTAAGATTTTATCACAAGTCATCCAGGACCAACTTGCTGTGGAACTTCCGAAGCCCAACCCATGCGCAGCACTGGCTGGCTCTTGTCAGTAAAGGAGGCTTGCCTCGACAGGACAAACTCTTAGGCTTTTAGGCTTGAAGGGGCTTTCTTCTTTTCCTTACTAAGGCTAAATGTGCAAACCAGTAAGTTTTAACACATGAGATGCAAACAGAGCGTCATCCAGGATTGTCATTTATGTGAGCAATTCAAGAGTGTATTAGGAAAACGCAAATAAGGAAAACACAAGGTTAGAAAAGTACAAAGACTCGGTACTTAATCCTCAGCATGGATTTAATTGTCACCTATTTTTTGCTAAAGGACTTGATAAGCTCTATATTGGAACAAGGTTTAATCACCAGGTATTTCTTAGAGATGCTCTGTAGAAGTTTGATGAATTCAGTCAACTCCCCCTTCTCCAGGCAAATGGTTGAAATAAATGGGATCCTCTAAATCTGCTACACAGCTAACAGCTGAGAGGGCCTCTGGACATTTGTAACCATTGTGAGTGTCAGTATTTTCCTTGTGTGGCTGTTAGGATCACAAGCTCTCTGGTGAGCACACAGAACCATAGAATCAAAGAATCATAGCATATTACATATAGGGATTTTATGAAATCCTGTGTAAGCAGTTAGAGTGGTACAACACAGTCCTCTTCTACACATGGGATAATTTTACTTAATCTACTTTCTTTGGCCTCCACAACTTCTCTGTGGCATAGGTAGGCTAACTAATATTTGTCCTATTGTAGTGGATCATAGCAATAACCTCTTGCAAAGCATATAGCTCAGTTGCCTTAGAAGATAAATAAAATTAGCTTAACTTCGGTTATTCCCAGGTGCCACTACCTTGTACTTACAGCTCTCTGTCAAAGGAATGGCTTTTATTTGCTCTGCCTTATAGGTCAGTTGGGAACAGCTACTTCTTCAAGCACGCTGAGATTTACAGTTATGACATGCATACCAAGCATATCTTTTAAGAGTTTCGGCCAGGAATTTTCACTTTGAGATTCTCCAGACAAAAGTAGAATTTTGCTCAAACCAATATGTTATATGGAAATGACCTCTTCAGTTTTAAATGTCTGATATGAAACTGATTTGACAAACAGGCTAAAATGAACCTGGTGGTCTCCTGGTAAAACTTTCAACTTACCCTATTGTCTTGATACAAAATGGCAATTATGAGTTTCCCAAGTTTTGTTTTGAGAGTTGTTTTGTTTTTCTATTCCAAATAAGAGAAAAAAAATCATTTTCAAATTGCTTACAACATATTCTGTATTCACAAAGACCTCTGTTAAAAATAGCATGTGTTGTCCACATTCCCATAAATAAATAAAAAACAGTCATATAAATTCTTCTACTGTTATCTAATCTCGCAAAGATGAACCCATGAGGAATATAATTAATTTCTATTTATTAGATAATAATTTATTTATATTAATTATATTATGCAATGCATAGTTCTTATCATACATTATTATTTATCTTGCTTATAGCTGCAATATGATAAAGCTCTAGGCATGTCTGCATGTTTTCTTCCAAAGTCTTTATTATAAATACAGTTTTATTAAATTTATGAATTCAAAAATCATAATAAAAAACCTCTTTGGATTATTCTGACAACTCCCAAGAAATTTAAGTTTATAGAGGCAAATTTTGATGGCACTGGATTTTTGCCTGGAGTTTCTAGATGTCAAGTTTTGTAACTGAAGCAGTTTTGCCCACACCTTTGGACACCAGGAAATCCCAGACTAAAGGCTGCTTACAGTACCAGTGCAGATCTCCACCATGGATTCATTGGACCTATTTTATAAATACACTGCATATGCACAGGAAAATCGACACATTCTTGTTCAATGGGATCTACGCATATAAACTGCTGCACCTGTGCTGTGTACATTGGCACATACCAGGTTCTGTGAACTCATTGCACATGGATTTCACTACATGGATTTCACTACTCCTGTACAGACACCTGTTACAGGAATAACATCCAGAAACTCAGCATCCCTATTTTTGACAAATACATCCTCCAGATTAGATTAAACTTTATTCTTGTTTTGAGTATCATCTCCCAACTTCATGTAAAAATCTGTGCAACTTCACCTACTGGCACAGAATAACCTGTTTTTTCAGGGGGCTGTTCCACATCGCCAGTAACCTCCACTGCTCTGAGTTGTGAGACCAGCTCCCTAGGCTGTTGTGCACCTCCTAAAGCATCTTGGTTTCCATAGATATATATGCTTGGTTCATAATTAATTCATAAGTGTTCAATGATCTCAGCAACTCTGAGTGTGTGTGTGTGTGTGTGCAACATTTTCTTTTAGCATGTGGGCGGTTTTGTTTCTAGAGTGCTTATCACCATAACAACCCACCCCCTCCTAATGATCTGTTACTACACTCTTGATTTATGTACGTACTCTAGGTTCAAAAGCCCTTGTATGCAGGATGTTAAGGTCAGGTGAATACTCTTTTAGGATTCTTCCTTGACAATGAATTGTCTAAAAAATTAGTCACTTGTTGCGTCAACTAAAAATACAAAATCCCAGTGGGGTGTGGCAGCTGTTTCCCATATCCATGAGATTTAAGCATTAATCATCCCATTCAGGTCAATTAGCCTTCCCTAGCACTCATTTATGCACATTTTTGATTGCCCATAACTCCCCCTGAGACAACGGTCAAGTGTGCTCAGATTCTCCTGAACTGCTCTCTTTTCTCCAGGGTTGGATTAGAAGGAGTGACCCTGCAGCCTGAAGCTCGCTGGAGCTGCTCAGGGGATTTTAGCGAGCACAGATTTAGGTTGCAGCTTAATACGCACTTGTAGGTAAACAAGAGTACAAATTTTCTTCCTGTCAAAAGAAGGGCACTATAAAAACCCTCCAATTATCTTCAGAGCATTTAGAAAAATCTAAAAGGAACCAAAATATTTTCCCCATTTGTGTATTTAAAATTAAGAGTAGTTAAGAGGGGGGAGGCATGGAACCAAAACCAAAAAGAAATCTGTGCAAGGCACCAGAATCCAGGGTAGTAACTGTACTTAAAATTAAGACATTTAAGGAAGAGAACAGAATAAAAAAAAAAAAAAAAACAAACAGGGGAATGATGAACCTGTCTTTTCAGAAATCAGAAGCCAGAGGCTGGTGTAAGACAGCAGTGACTGACAGATTTGCTCTCTGTAAAAATACAAGGGAAAAAAAGAGTTGCTTAGGATACAGAATGACACTAGCACAGGGCTACAATGTGGGCCTCGCATAATCTTAAATTAGAAATGGGAAGGTTTCTAATCACAGGAGAAGTGCAGCCTTCTACTGAAAATAGCAGGCCAGTACACCATTTTTTCTCACTATTTAAAGTTCTTGATCAGTATAGGAAAGGCACTTGGAACTGTTTTGATAAAGAACAGACTTCCCACATCCGTTCCTCCTGTAGACTGTTGTGTACTTAAAATGTTTAGAGTTCCCCCTTAAGCTGTGATGCACTTAAGAGGTTTTGGCTTAGCAAAGAACATTCTCTGCCTGGCACTTCCAAAGAAAGTGCACAGACATGTTTTGCACTGTATACCTAAGCTTATTTGACTGGAAAATGAAGTTACTGCCTCCTGGACACGAGGTCATTAACTTCATTTTATTAACCCGACACTTCATGGATACTGATATTCACGTTAAGAGAAGGAAAGAATGACTACTTCTTTGAATTTATGAAATTAACCCATGAACCACAAACACCACCAAGTTTCTACAACCGTAAGTTAAAACATTTTTAATCAAGCCGCCACATTTGAAGGGAGTGTCACATACATTAGTATCACTTGAAAGTAATTAATGACTATTTGCAATAGCTTTCTCTGGAACATCTTAATTGTGTAACACACTGGTTGTGCTTCTACCCCTCCCAGTTCATTTAGAGCCAAGTTTATTTTACATCTGTGTTTTTTTGACAAGTTACAACAATGCTTATAAGAAAGCATACCAAAGACTTTAATTATGCTAAACCCGGTTACCATACCATCCTCCCTCTCATTAGGAAAGTTGTCCATTTTCTTACTTTTTTTTTACCTCCTTCTCAGCTTTAGCTGTACAAGAATTTTCCAGACTTGGGATTCTCTACTGTGTTTTTAATTCGATGGAAGTAATTACTGTCATTACTTATGATACAGGTAAGTCTACACAATATTCCCCAACAACCAGTACTGTACAGAAAAGGAAAAAAAAATAAAGGGACACATTTGTCACAGGATTCTCTTATTCAGAAAGAATCACAGATACACTTGATTGTATATGCCACAACTGAGCTCATAACACAATTCTGAAGTCTGCAGACATTTATGCTCTGTAAAATTATAAAATACAGGCCTTGAAGGGACCTTCAGGAGTCACATGACCTTTCCAAAACAGGATCACAGTCAATATATAGTATTATCAAATTAAAAAAGGTGTTACAAAATGGAAAGCTATAAAATATATAGTACAAGAAATACTGAGCATTATAAAATATTAGTTGTAAATTACTTTAGCTTTACAGTATGTTGGTCAATGCTTTTTAAGTTCTATTTCGTACATGTGCATGAATACACATACCCATACACTTACTCTCCCTTAAGTACTGGGTTCATGAGAGAAGAAATAACAGAGTAACACACAGCCTTTGCTTTCCATCCTGCCTGAACCCCCCTCAGTCTGTCTTTGCTAGAGCTGCTTCTGGAAGAAGAGCTCACAAAATAAGCCTCTTCCTTCTTCCCCAGATGAAGAAAGCCCTGACAAAGATTACAGACCATAATTAAATCTGCTGTAAGATGCTTTAGGTCCATGACCAACACAGACACAGCTCTGCTTTGCTGGAATACTTATTTGGAATTGCTGACTGCAGAAACACAAACTAGGAGCCAGCCAGATTGCTCTAACACAGATGTCTGTATGAAGTTTGCATACATAAACCGCTCACAGAACTGCTTATCTATTTTTGCCTGTTACCACTAGTGACTCATGAAACAGCCCCAAGTTTACTAAACTGAGGCACCTACAGTGTTAGAAACTTTTGGAGGTTTTCAGATACCTTACACTAAGATTTCCCTCTAAAGTACACTGATAATTAAAACACTGAAACTTTAAAAAGGTAGACAAATAGAAAAGTTTATGTTTCTACTCAAAGATATTTTCTAGACCAGCATCCCTAAAATACCATGTGAAAATATATGTAATTTTTAACATCTGAAATTTTATTGATTGTCTCTACAACAACATATATTAAACACGTCTGTGACTCCATCACAAGTCCTGCTGTGGCCACAAACCCACCAATGTTACATTAGCCACTGGTACACACCAGCTCCATGCTTTAGAAGAGATCTCTGTTTAACAGCATCAATTGGTGAAAAATAAATTTTAGTTTTATTTTCCTCTTAATTCAAATAGCTTTTAGTCAGTAACAGTACAGTAACAGATATAAGAAAAGACTTTCAGGTGACAGGTGACTGTGACAGTCTCAGGGAAGTTCCTTCTTCAGGACTGACTTTGATGGAGGATAAACATTCTTTGGAAGGCTACTTTTTTTCTAGTTCCATTTAATGCAATTTTGTCAGAGGTGAAAAAAAATATTTTGCAGGACCCACTAATGGGTTGTTTAAAAATCTATCCTCTTCCTTTCTACACTTGAAACACAGTCATCTTTATTCATAAGCAAATGTTTGAATAATTAGTTAGGAGGGGAAGGAGCAAGTAAACCACCCAAACAGAACTGACATGAGAATACGTAACTAAAAACTTTAGATAAAAGTTATTTGCTTCAAGATGCAAGTGTTTTTCCTAATTTATTGCCAGGGATAGTAAGATATACTCTGGTGAAATAAGTTGGGTTTTTTTCAGTCTCCAGATGTACATCATAGGTACTTCTCTGTTGTTTTGACAGTTGACTGTACTTGGACTTAATCTTTCAATTTAAGTATGGTGCTCTCTCTGGGGAGGAGTAGTAATAGGTAGGCTTGATGTTTCCCAGGACTTCATCTTCCCAGTTGGGGAGGCAGCAGAAGAAGAAAGCACAACCTATAACAACAACAGTGCTGGCCCAGCCAAAACCATAGGCCCAGCTGAACATATTATCTCCTGTCAGTGGAATATCTTCCGTGAATTTCACTGGGTAAATGACCAAGCCAATGATCTGGAATGCAGCTAGAGTGAGAAAAAAAGAACAGCAGGAGTAAATTACAATGAACGTATTACAGTTCCTACTAAGAAAAGGTACCTGGAGATAACTGCATATTTAAGACATGTAAGGATTAGCTGCAGTCCTGCAATCAAATCTGCATTCTTACAGAGGTACGTGACTTCTGACCAGGGCAGATCCCCACCCCTATCTGATTGCAGCAGCTACGGCTGACATTGCCAGATTGCTAAGGCACATATCTGCATGCCGTGACCAGCCCTGTCCTACAGCCAGGCACAGTGAACCCTGCGGAGCCAGTTACCTCCCATAGCCCCATTGTTCTTCCTCCCACCAGGAAGGTGGGAAGCACCCAGGGCTCTCAGCTCCTAAGTCTTAGCATGTGACATGCAAGGTCAAAGGTGATGGGTGTCCCTGTACAGTGCTTTGGGAAAGTGTTAACAGACAAAGCCCACTGGAGCTTCCTTAACCATTATTCTCTTAAATCAACTTTTCCTCGTTTCCCATGAAAATGAGTCATAAACCAGACAAAGACAGCTAATTTCATAAGGGAAGCTCCATCTAGCTTGTTTTTCTGCTGATGCCTGTTTTACATCTCAAATAACCTTGTCTTTGTGCCCAACCTTACCAACAACAAAGAGCAAGCCTCCAATTCCTCGCACAAAGTTGAAGCGGAGTATCTCGATTGAGAACGCGATGACTGCAAGAGCGAAACAGATGACCAGGATCACAAAGCCAACGAGGTATGTGGCAGCTGCTGCTCTCCCCCATCCTTGAAGAGAAAACAAGAAAGGTGTTACACACACCAGTATGTCATTGCAGTTCTTTGGTTTTCTTTAATCATTTTTATTGAAATCTTTTACTGTAAGAAGCATGTCCTAATTTCAAAGCAATACTGAATGCCTCCAAAGCACAGAGCTGCAGAGCAGAGAGACATCATCACTGTTGGAGCAGCACAGAACTCCCTGTCCACTAACTTGTCTTGCTGAAAAGAGGGATATAGTGCAGCACAGAATAGAGATAATACCATCAAACTCTATCTGTAAGACCCACAGACATCGGAGCAGATAGGGTCCACAGCTGCTAACAATGCACTTTATTGTTACAGCTCCTGTTTGATATGCAAGTTTACAAAACCACTTCCACGCACAGGGAAGTGTGAAAGCAGAAAAGAGGGTACCACCACAGTCGATAACTGGGAAATAACAGTGCTGTGAGCATACAATTTCTTCCTGTTTGTTTATGACAAGAATAGTGCACCTGTAGCAAAATTAGCATGACCAAAAAGAAATAAATTTGGAATAGCTGAAAAGATAACAAAAAGAAAGTTCTTGAAGATAAATATCTATTCACAGCTAAAATGTAGCAGGTGGAAGAGAAACAGCCAAATGTGAGTCAAAAGTTGAAGAGTCTTTGAATCATTACTTTGACATTTGATGGAACAGGGTGGTGGAGATTCTTAGTATCAAGCTAATGCATGCTGGAGAAGCTCAGGCATGAAGCAAGTGGCTGTATTCCAGCAGAGCAGCACTAGCACCCAGAACTCACACACCACAGGCCAGGGCCAAGGCAACAATGGTAAGAAAGCCTCTGAGAAAAACAGCCAGCAATTCCACCTTTGCAGAAACGTGGCCTTGCAAAAAGGCCCTCACAGACCCTGTCCACTTCAGAAACCAGGTACTTAAGGTGAGCTCCATGCAAACAACTATAAGCAGAGGTGTTCCTGCCCTGGAGGCAGGATACCTGCCCACAAGGGCTAAACCATACTGGCTAATGCTTTGTTTTCCAGTCAGCTGTCATCACAATTCAATTCCCACATCTACATAATGTGGGTTTCTACTTTCACACAGACGGAGGTAGGGCCAAATCCCGAGCTCCCTCTAATGTAGGAATAAAGAGGGCAGTGAGATCTAGGTCAAAACATTTTAAAAAATCTCTTTCATCAGAGCTGTCCTTTCCAACACAGTTGAAGTTACTTTGGATATCTTGCTTTTATTGTGGCTTCCATTCTTTCTGTGCAAAAAGTAAGAGGAAAAAGGAGGTAAAATAAATTTTTCCTAAAGAGTTATAATCCCCCACCTTAACTCATGTACTCTACTAGTCGCACAAATGGCGAAAAATAGTATTTTGAAACAGAGAATGCAGTAAAACTATCTCATATACCTCCACTGCATACATCAATTTGCAATCTGAAAGCAAGGCATTCTTTCACAACCATTTTAATTAGATCAGTTTGAACCGGTTTCCTTCTCCTCTATTTCATCAGCAAAAGTGAAATACAGCAGGTACCTGTCAGCCCAATCTCTGCCCAAAACTCCCAACCACCACTGCTGCCACCTGAAGACAATAAAACTCACATAGAAAAGGTAAGGAAAAGGGTTTTCTCTTCCCTCTCCCTTCCTGAAGCTACTCAAGACAGCAAAAACTTTTCAAATTGGTTCTCCTTCAGCTAGTTGTACATGTTTCATACCCCTTCCCTAAGGGAATGGTGAGGGGAAAGGAGAGAGGGAGAGAGGGAGGGAGGGAGGGAGGACACCTGATGAGTGTCTGGAGAGTAAAACTATGTCAGCAGTCTGATAAAATCTTTTCATACAAAATATTCTCAGACATACCTAACACAGGCATTGAATATTGTCTCCACAATAGGATTTCTTTAGTGATAACCAATATAAAGGGATATATAACCACAAAGCCAGCCCAGGAAAACCAATTCAGACTAAATGATCTTGGAAAGCTATTTAACAATATTTACACTATTAAGAAAAAAAAGCACAGTAAGTGCTTAGTTATGTACAACAGCACTTAGTTCCCATAGCACATTCCCTTTCAGATGCATTATATATGCTGACAAGATACAGGAAGACAAATCTGGAATCTGTTTGATAAAACTTAGGTTGCAAACTCAAATATACCCACAGGTTAGACACCTTGGGGTTCGGTGCAACAAAAACACAACTGGAGGAGTACAAGCCAGAATGCCCCCAGTGCTCTCTCTACCATTTTTGTAACATCTGTGCTTACTTTACAAGCGTAACAAACTTTTGGATACAGGTCAGCCCCAGCTCTGCTTAAAGTGATTTATTGTCTTCTCTCTGGCAATATGAAAATGACAACACATATGACTGTGGGAGATATCTTGTCAGGAAGATTAATATCAGGCTCAACTTTGTTTCAGGTTTTCAGAAACAGGGCAGCAGTAGGCACCATCATTTTCAGTGAGTTTTGTGCTCACATGTGACAGAGCTCAGTGCTGGTGATCCCATAACTTCCTCTCTTTCTCCTGCTGGATTGTCTTTTCCAATAGCAGTTAACAGCCAGTTGATTGTAGCAATTGTATTAATAACCAGACCCCACAGTTGATACTGACAAGACCTGATAAGACTGAGTCATATGTGCTAGCCACAGCACTAGATGGGTGTGCTCTGGGCTGGACTAGTGTAGTAGTCAGCCACTGGACAACCAGCCTGCCATTTGATCCCCTGTGAGAATCAGAAGAAGAGCAGCAAAAAGCTCTAGACTTCTATATGCACACAATGTAAGAGAAATCTCAAAAATTAACCATAAGTCTTGTAAAAAGTGACCGACAAGAGAGATCGGGATGGGAGCCTGCACCTTTCCTGAGCACAGGGTGCAGCCCTGGCACGTTTCTTATCTGCAAGAACTGTTGCTACCCCCACCAACATGGAGAGCCTTCAGCAGAGGGGCTGCTGCAGGACTCAGGCTGAAATTGCTGTTTCTGCATGCAGGATTCCCCTCATCCCCATACCTATCAAGTCAGGCTTTTGCAGCTCCTTGTCCCTCTGAAGACTTCCGAGAGCTGGTCGAGTCCCCACAGGCACCCAGGTTCACCTGTGTGAAAGATCTTCCCCCTCCAGCTCCCAGGAGGAGAGAGGTGCAAGCTTACCCTCTCACCGTTTTCTGCCTTAAGGGCTGAAGAGACCTGCTCCCACTCAGAGAACGACAGATCAGCCCCAGTTTCTAGGTGGTTTATACTCAGAAGTACCTCGTAATCACAAGATATTTAGCCAGGATTTAAGTTTTCCATAAAAATAGAAAATTTTCAGTTCCATTCATTTGGCAGAGAGAGTATTTCAGAGTATCTCTGTTTATGAAATCCACCAGTAACACCACAGTAATTAGGAGCTGCATAAAATGAAAGGCAGAAGAATAGGAGAGCAGAAAAATAGAAAAAAAGCTGGAGATACTAGTGTTCCCAGGTTGTCTTGGCCTCAAAGAATAATCAAGTTCTTTGCATCTAATCAGCAGAAAAGTATTTATCAGTTAGGTAGTGTTGAAAGAACATTAAAAAAACAACTGTTCAGGAGCTGAAGGTCTATAATTATCAGGAAGGATTAAGAGTTTTGTTACATAGCACTACATTACATTAATGATTACTATGGAAAGGAACTAAGCTGCAAATGTTATCATGCAAATAACTAGGAGGGGTCAAGATTACTTAATGTTAATGATGAGCACCAGTAATATGATGAAATTAAAAGAAAGCAAGCAATAGAGCCTTAGCATTAGGTGTATTTCCTGATTTCATTTGGCCATGCCTCAGCCTTACCAGGGAGAAGAGGGAATCTCTACAGGCTAAATTATTTAAATCTAGATTTCCTTTTAGAAAATAATAAAAGGGCTAGGAAACTAGTCTAGCAGTGAGATGAACTTCTACAGGATTTGAAGTAACAAGAGTTTCTCATCTTCATTTACTTACTTCCAAAAGCAGAAGCTAGTTTGTTAGCTTATGAATAACTGGAATCTTAGGGTAGAAGTTTTTATCATGACATGCATAGATGGGGCATGTTTTTACACTGTCGCTTTAATATTTTTCTGCATATAAATGGCAGTAACAATTCTTGTTTGGCCTTGAAAGCCCATTACATAGAATACACAAAAATATCTGCCTTTGTTAATGTAATAAAGTAGTGGACTGCAAGTAAAAGAGCACTGTCAGTCCATTTTCTTGCTCAGATAATGCGCATACTTCCATGGTAGCATGACTGGTGACAGGAAGCTAGGTGCATACCCACCACGAGCACAGAAGAGCCCAGAATCAAAGGGTTGCTAGAAGGGCTGGTTGGAAAATAGTACTGGGAATCACAACTCTGTTTTGGCTTTCAGAGTGCAGGAAAAGCAATTGCTATTAAAAACAAGCACTGTGGTACAAACTTGGTGTCAATTGGCTCCACCAGGAGCTGAGGAGATGCACAATCCTATACATTTCCAACTTTTAAAGTCTCTGGGTTGTTAGCAGTGGAAGTGTGCCTGCCCAGGAGCCAGCAAAGCACGCTGGCAGAGACACAAGCCTCACCTGTTCACTGGGTTCTTTTACCAGGGAGTTGCGGTAAATGCTTTCTGGGTGTAGGTAGGGACAACAACTGCTACACCTTTCCCATTACCATTTTCCAAGTGCCTGTGCTTGGATCACACTATAAACAATGTTGATGTTAGTTTGTCTTGACTATATCCTGGCATTGTAAATCAGACAAAAGCATGACTGAAAAAGAGTTGTACTGAAAAGATAAGTGTACATCTAACATTCCTCCTTCATTTACCTGGCCCCTCAGTGAAGTCGACACATGCACTCAGCTTCACCAATAGTCTATGGTATCAAAGTCCATGACTCTAGGGACGCAGGTACAGTGGCACAGCTGCAGTGAAATATGATTCACAAAGGCTGGGCTCCTACTCCTAGGTTCCACCTCTTTTTTTCCCTTCCTTTTTTTTTTTTTTTTTTTTTTTGTTTTAATTTGTGTTTGTGTTTTTTATTTGTTTGGTTTTTTGGGGTTTTTTGGCACCTAGTATGAATGTTTCCCTTTTTCTTTGTTGGCTGTTGTGTACTTAGTGAACAACAACTGGCTGTTAGGAATATAAGAAAGAGTTAACCTAATGGGGTTACCTTTACTACACACATACACACCCATCTTTTACAGTGTTAATACCAAGCAAAGTCGCTGGGACCAGTCATTCAGAACCAGGAGGATACAGCCATCCACAAATACTGCTCCTAAACGTACAGCCTCATCACTATAGAGACAATCACCCTCTCCAAGGAACACATTGCAAATAATCCTTGTCACAGCTGATGATTTACTGATATGTTTTAAACACCAAGTCAACAGTTTAATCCTGCAGTGGTCCAGATTAAGTCATCTTGAGTCATATTCTAGTGCAGTGCAGCACCTCTGCATTGCAACATTTTGATAATACACAGACGCTGCCAGCCAGAGTACTTCCCAGACACAAACCAGTACGAACTCTAAACAAAATCCCTTCCCTGCCTCCCTATCAAACGACATCCTACTCTTCTTTTTCCCTTTCACTTCTTCTCTCTCATGTGGCATTTGCAAATGTGTATTTGCAAATACATAAGAAGCCATGGAGTTTACTAGACACTCCTATTTGCAAATCTTTTTTTTGTCTGTTCCTGCCCCTTTCCCCTCATTTAAAATAAGCAACTTGGCTGCTTTTTCTCCTCCTCTTCTTAGTACACATGCCATAGCTCAAGTAAGAAGTTGTCTAATAGAACTTTCTGTTAATGGACATCCACTCTGAAGTCTCCATTTCATCAAGAGAGGTGGAGGATGTTTGGTGCCTAGCAGCTACTGTATGCAAAACACAAGTTATGCATCTCAATTAGTTAACTTTAATTTTCCTGCAGCAGTGCTGTAAATGCCTGCTAGGCATTTTTTCCTTTGTAAATGCCCTCCCCTATTTTGAGACTAATTGCATTAGAAAAAAAAGGAATCAAAATAAATCAAACCTGAACTCATGTGTTACATCCTGTCTCTAGATGTAAATACTGTTTTAGTAGACAGTGGCACTGATGTTATGAAAATTTGAAAAGAGGCAAACTAGTATAAATGAGACAAGGATGTAAATAAGTTTTGGGTGAAATAAGCTAGGACTTAAATAAGCAAAGGCAAGGATACTATTCTTCTCTGTCAGCCTGTTGAACAGAAAAACAGCAGAACACTACTTTTGCCCCACAACGCTGAGGGCTGACGCAGAGCACACACCCATCAGTACTCAGGGAAGTGAGAAGCAGTGTCACTAGAGGAGAAAACAAATTTCAGCAGCTGTTCTGTAATAGCACTTTTTCCTTTTGCAATGCAAATTTCAGCAACTCTAATACCTTTTCTTTTCTGTCTAATGGGGGAGATGGATATTTTAATCTCACTAGCCAGACTTCTTCCACCTACAGTAAGGCGTGAAGTCATCACTTGGCCAAAGCCATTTCTCTTACAATATATTCAGGACTTAGGTTTTAAGCAAAAGTGTTGCAATGAAAAGCTTCTGGAAGTCAGTCTGCCTTGCTCAGACAGCAAAGGATCTGCGCAGGGAAGCAGTCCCAGCTCTCCCAGCTGAAACACACCCTTCCAGCTTCCCAGTCCCTAAAGAACCCTCATCCAGGATCTTAAGGCGGGTCTGCTTATTTGTCCAGAAATATTTTGCTTTAGGGAAAAGCAGATGTAATCAGACCCATGTGTTCTAGCAATAAAACAAGAAGTCCCCCCAAAGACCCAGAAACTGAGAATGTGCAGTAAGAGTATTACATTGTTGATGCCAGATACAGAAGCAGCTCAGCCAGTTAAAACAGAGGTGCAATTATCCCTGCTTTAGGCCCCAGTGCAACAGAGAGGTGTACAAAAGAGCTTTTTTTTTTTCTGCCTGCAAACCCACATCAGGCCATTTTAGGCTGCAGATCAGGAGACATTTTAATACCTGCACTGTCTTGGCCAGGCAGGGTTAAATTAAGGTGCTCTCTCCCTCGAAAGAGCCCGGGGAAGACCATTTCACTACTGTCCAGGTGTGGTTCTGCATAGGACATCTTCCATGAAGGTTTGCACGCTCACCGTCTGACCAAGGAGGCCACCGACACAGGGCGGGGGAATTCACTGGTGCCAGGTAAGGCTGCTGGGACCGCAGCCTGCGGAGAGTTGAGGGAAAGCAAACTGACGGACTTGTAGCCAGTTGGCTGTAAAATAACTTTAGAAAAACCCGAAGTATCAACACCCCGGCTTTTCAGTGTTGTACTGATAAAAAAAGATCGTTCTGAAGCGGTCTAGACCTGTGTTTCTTTGCTGGTTTAAGCCCCAAAACAGCACGAGTACTGGTTCGGCGAAAGAAACTCCATTCCGGAGGGCAACTGCTCCACCACAGAGGTAGAAAGGGTCCATGGCCATGGCACCCACTGCCCCGGGTCCCTCAGAGGGCTTCTCACTCACCGTAGTCCATGAGGGATTCGCAGTTCCAGTTGAGGTCCTCCTCGCCCCGCGTGCAGCTCTCCCACAGCGACGCTTGCTGCACGTAGGGCTCCGACTCGGACTCCAGCCACCCCCGGCCCGCCAGGGCGATGATGCCCATGATGATGGCCAGGCCCAGCAGCAGTGGCAGGAGCCACCTGCACCTCCAGCAGGCGAGGCCGCACACCACCATCGTGCCCGGCCGGCGGGGCGCCCAGCGAGCGCGGGCGTCGCGGGTGGGGTGCGGCGGGGACGCTCCGCCGGGACGGGAGACTGCGGGCGCCCCAGTCCGAGCGGGGTTTTAAGGCGCCGGGGAGGAGGGAGTCCCACCCACATTCCTCTGACTAAGCCTGCCGCCGCCGGCGGCCCCGACCGGTGGGGCCGGCGGAGAGGAGCGGAGCGCAGGGGAAAGGAGGGGAAGGGAGGGAAGGGGAAGGGAGGGGAGGGGAGGGGAGGGAACGCGGGACCAGCCCGCTCCCGCTCGGCCCCAGCTCCACGCCAGCCCCGAGAATTCCCGGCCTTTGGCTCGCCCCGCCCGAGCTCATCCTTGCACTTACCCCCTTGCTTCCTGCCGCCCTCCCGCACCCGTACCCTCTCCTCCGTCGTGGCCCTGCCAACACAAACCGCAACCACAGCGAAAAAACTTTCCGTTCTAGGGATTCCACGAGCCCTGCCGTCCTCCCAGGGACTGGAGCTCACCCTCCTCCTTTCTGTTCACTGGATGGACCGACCAGCTTTACCCAACACTGATAATACTGATGGTGTTCCAAAAATCTCAGGCAGATTACCTCAAACTATGTGGAGTATGACCAGCCCTCCCAACATTCTTATGGTCGTTCCCAGTCTTCAGATTTCATTCCAAATTCATAATAAAGTAGAGCTCTAAATAAATTTTGCCAGAACTACTGTTCTGGCAGCACACAGTTTTTTCATAGAGAAGTAACGGCAGAACTGGGCACCCCGATCATCTCTTTTGTCACTACAGCAGAACTTCATTTGCACAGTGCCGAGCGGTGATTTTCCAGCAGTCTCACTATCAGCACTCAAGTCACCTCAGAAGGAGATGCAGAAAGTACTTTCTTCAGCACAAAAAATAAGAGCTGTTGGAAGAAATGAGGTTAAATTTCATCCATTTTGCGAGAAGTAGAGGAGGAACACGCTGGTCAGGAAAGTGGTCTCTTCATTACAAGGTCAAAAGTTAGGGAGTTCCCCCAGTTCAGACAGGAGCATAGAGCTGGCTCCCATTTTTAGTAATTGCATTACTTGGTTTCCCAAGGTTCTGCCTGCACATGGAGTGCCTCAGTGCCCAAACGTTTCAGTAGCATAATGTCAAGCTCTGAGATGAGCATCCAAGCCCACCTCTGGCATTAATGGCTTGTGTGGCCTGTTCTGCTTTTCCCAGTGGTCCCATGAAAAGAGAAATGCCATCTTCTCCTTTCTTTTTAAACACCTGGCTTTTAAACAACTAGGAAATCTAGCTGAAGTTAAAAGATAATGTACCAAACATTCCATTATGTACGACTGGGGGTCTACAACACAGTCAGTGAAGTTACCTGCCTTAGTCCCAGTGATACTTAGATTTAGTAATGAGGACATCTAGCAAACTAATAGCCCAGTGCCTCATGCAGCAAAATAGGCAGCTCCAGTAACATATGTAGTTTTTCTCACCTCTGGGCTGTATAGCCCACATCTTCACAGAGACCAGATGGTAGGAGTCAGCTCTGTGGGGCTGCAATGATACACAAATGAAAAACATGTATTGCTG
Source organism: Myiotriccus ornatus (assembly GCA_036023395.1). Lineage (NCBI taxonomy): Eukaryota > Metazoa > Chordata > Aves > Passeriformes > Tyrannidae > Myiotriccus > Myiotriccus ornatus. Next base: position 50,728,651 of record JAYRBT010000114.1, read on the forward strand.
TGTTCATAAGGAAAAGATGCCCTAATACATAACAAAACAAACAGGAGGTTTGCTTTAGTAAACACGAAACCCACCTGAATGTATCTGGGCATTCCGGATCAAGCTGCTTTGCCAAATATACAATATCTCCAGCCATGAACACAGCTATGTGTTCTATAGTTGTGAAAATCTAGACACTTTCCCTAATTTTTTCTTTAACTGTGGAAAAAAGAATCATAAGCTTCTTTCACCATCACTACCCTTACCTCTATTTGTTTATTATGTGAATAATAAAATAATTTCATCATCTTCGTGGCTCTTTAGAAATTTTTTTTCTCTGTAGTGTAATGAGGGATACGCCTCTCTAGTAGATGGTGCTTCTTTATGTGGAGTAAATCATTTACCACTGCTGGCAATCATTCACCCAGCTATCAGAGAACACCAGGTAGCCCTGAGTGAAGGTCAGGGATCAGCTCCAGCCCAGACGGGTATGGAGGGGCTCTCACAGGCTTTGAAATGTGCCAGTGGGAATCTGCAGGCTGGTTGCCAAGAGTTCATTTTGGGGAGGGGGGAAGAAAGGGGACACATGGTAGGTAGCACAATGCCAAAGGCACCTCTGTACCTTGCAGCAGAGAGTCACCTCAGGGCTGGGGTACTTTTCCTTTATCTGTTTTACCCCACTATATTTTCTAGCCTTTTTACCTCTCAGCTAAAATCATTAGGAAAAAAAACAATGTCCAGATACTGAATACCTGTTGTAAATACAATTATTTTGTAATTCATGGGTGTTGTCCTTTAGCAGCGTCTTATGCTCACTTTCCTCCATGTCCAAGTGCCCCAATTCTACTTAATCTCTCTTCAGGCATCACAGCCAAAATACCTAATTAGCATCACCTAAACAAGGTAGTCATTCAATCCATAAAACAGGATAGGGATGGGATGTATTAGTGTAACCCACAACAACCACTCCATCAGTATTACCAGATCAAACTTCAATTTCCTTGTGTGTGCTCGAAAGCTGCCATTATCTGAATTTATAAGAAAACAATTTTTCTGACCAGCTCTTATCAGTAGCCCTTGGTTGAACTCAGTTTACATTAGAGACTCATCCAGGGCTGACATAGATGAAATAAGCTGGCTCTCTGCAATTGATGTGCTGTTGAGCCTGCTTCAAGAGCCTTATGAAAATACCAGGGCAACAGTTTGGCCTGCAGAGGTGTGACTAACCCTTTCTCACTCCAGCAAGAGACACCTTGTGTGACTCCATCAGCCTAAGATGACCTAAAATCTTAGAAATTAAAGGATAGTAAAGAGTCCTCCTTCTGTGCACTCAGTGCCTATGGTTGCCATACAGACAGCTGTAGGGCTGCACGTCGGCTCACTAACTTCAGTTTTCTATGCTTAGGTTGTGCAGTGGACTCTCTACTGTCCTGGAGTTGCACTGGGTGAAATTCTGTTTCTATTAAAGGAAATGGTAGGATCCCAGGTAGCAGCAATTTTTCCTCGGAGCTCTCTAGGGACCTGAGGCTCACTTAGATCATGCTCACACAACATCTAGGGTCTTCAGAAAACTGAGGTCTATGGACTGGTTGCTGCAACTTTTCCTCCTTTACCTCATTCTCTCATTTGCATTTCCAAAATATAAAAAAGGAAAACATTAAATGAAGAACTGTGTCATCCTTGATCCCCATAGTGATTTGGGATTTGTCTGTAAGTCTTTTTCCAACGTTGACCATCTTCATGTGTGATGTTACATAGTGCTAGCAATTGCCTGGCTAACACTGGAACTATTCTTGCAGGAGTGTGGGCTTGCTGCAGCTTATGAACATTATTTCCTAGACTTGCTATTACTTCTTTTTGAACCACCCCTACAAGAAAACCCAAGGCACAGTGTATACTTATTCACGAGGGGCTGGAGAGTTTCACTGGTTTTTTACTTTGTTTTCATTTAAGATAAACTTCTGTTTATTCAGAAGAATGGGAAAGACTTACTAATCCTTGCAGAGAGCATGCTTATATTTATTCTGACTTGTGTATTCACATCTGATAAATCAAGAGATGTGACTTGTAAAAATACCATATTGGTGCAGTATCAGATACAAAGCTGGAAATGGCTTCTTCACACGTTTCTGAATCTGGATGTCAAGTCTGAAACTCTCCTTGAGACCTGAAATTTCTGCTCCCATGTCACTTTTCTACAAGCGCCGCAGGTGTCCGGGGGCGGCAGGGTGGAGCCGGGGCCGGCCCTGCCTCTGCCGCCAGAGGGCAGGAGTCACCTCGGGAAAGCTTGGAAGTCGGGGAATGAGATCCGGGGAGGGCAGCGGCGGCGTCCCACCAGAATCCCCTTCCTGACGAGGGGCTTGTCGTGTCTCGGAACCCTCCGCCCGGCACCCTGGAGCCTCCCGAGTGGCTTGGCCAGGCTCAGCGGGGCCCTTTCAGGTGTCCTTGTTTCTCCTCCTATAGCAAAGAGAAAATGGCATTCCGGCTGGAATCGGCAAAAGTGTGGCCAGTAGGACTAGGTTAAATGATCGCCCCGCTGTACTCAGCACTGGAGAGGCCACACCTCAAATCCTGTAGTCCGTTCTGGGTCCCTCACTGCAAGCAGGATATTCAGATGCTGGAGCATGTCCAGAGAAGGGCAACGGAGCTGGTGAAGGGTCTGGAGCACATGTCTTAGGAGGAGAGCCTGAGGGAGCCGGGGATGTTTAGCCAGCAGAAAAGGAGGCTTGGGAGGGACCTTAGTGCTTTCTACAACTATGTGAAAAGAGGTTGTAGCCAGGTGGGGTTCTGCCTCTTCTTCCATGAAACAAGTGATAAGACAAGAGGAAAAGGTCTCAAGTTACATCAGGGGAGGTTCAGATTGGATATTAGGAAAAATTTATTTACCGAAGGGGTGGTCAAGCATTGGAACAGGCTCTTCAGGGAAGTGTTTGAGTCCTCATCACTGAAGGTATTTAAAAGATCTGTAGATGTGGCACTTGGGGCCATGGTTTAGTGGTGGACTTGGTGGTGCTAGGTTAATTATTGGACTGATGATCTTACAGGTCTTTTCAAACCTAAATGATTTCACAGTCCTCTTTGAATTGCTGTAAATTTTTTTGGTGAGGCCACACCTGGAGTATTGTGTTCAGCTCTGGGCCCCTCAGTTCAGGAAGGATATTGAGGTGCTGGAGAG
>JAYRBT010000114.1:50731916-50747036 GCA_036023395.1 Myiotriccus ornatus
AGTAATTGGAGTTGGATCAGGAGTTGGACTCGATGATCTTGGAGGTCTTTTCCAACCCAATCTATTCTATGATTCTAGGATTCTAGGATGCTAGGATTCTAGGATTCTAGGATTCTAGGGCATTTGGGTGCTTATTCCCCTGAAACTGCAGGTCGGGGACCTAAAGAGGAATTCCTCTCACTCGCATGCTTTAGACTGGGGCTGAAGTGAAGAGAATGGCTGACTGTCTCCCCACTGATGATGGGGAGTCACCCAGGCCATGGGGTTAGCTCCCACCCAGATACCTGCACCCCAGGTGTGTGCAAGGCAGAGCTTAAAACCTGTATGATTTCCAGAGGGAGTTTGGCACTGCCTCCCATCCATGTATTTGACTTAATTTAGGGATCTGGAAGGTCCTGTACTGCTGTCTGTTCTTAGCACTGGAGTTATATATATTTTACTAACTGGTTTTGAGTAAGGAGTCAAGTTGAGAGTTTTTCATTCAAATATCTCATAGAAAAACTGGCCTGATAGATATTTTGATAGATTTTTAAAGTAAGTTTTCCTTTCCACCAGTATTTGCATTTAATTGCATCAGTCTGTATTTCCTGTCTCAGTTCATCCTTCCTCTCTATAAAAACTATGTGTATCTCAGAGCTGCCCACACAGCACTGTAGAAGATCATCACTATTTTTATTCTTTCCAGCCTCAGCACAGACAGCTCTTGTAAAGCAGCAGTGGCATCAGGAGCTTTTGGGAAAAACTTGATCTCCAACTGCACATCCTGAAGCAGACATTTCATTGCAGAGCTCCACATTAAAGCCCCTGTTTAGCTTTTATAAATGACTCACCGAATAGCTCAGTCCACTGAGGCCTGATTTCTAAGAGACAGCCTGGTACTTAAGCACATGCTCGAATGAGGGATCACAACTCTAAATTAGCAGCACATTTGGACATGACACTGGATTAACACAGCATGCATGAACGTCAATACTTTGAGTCATTATTTTCAGGGGCAAACTGGGGATACTGCTTCTGATGCAATCTCTCCCAAGCCTTGTTCCACGAGGAGCTGCCTCTGTTTTTCTCCCTGGCAATGACCCACTTTGCTCTATTATTATGAAAAGCAATAGTTATAAATAGCTATAATTCTGAGTCTTCTCTCCCATCATACTGGACAGATAGGAGAAATTTCCATCTATTTGTCCTGCTGCAGATGACTCACTTTCTTCACATCAGCTTGATCACATTTGCAGAGTTAGCTTCCCCTTGCAGAAACAGTGCTATACCTCTTAATTTTAAAAGCATGTCATTCTTGAACACCTTACTGTGAGAGAGAGTTGAGTGCAGAAAGATGAAAGGGGACTTTGCAGAAGATGATGTTGTAAATGCCTAAAAATATGGGAGAAGAAATAATTTTAAAACTACACGTGGAGTTAACACAACCATGCATGACCAAGATTAAGACTTGAGAGTCAGTAGGAAAGGGCTGGGAGAAGGAGGAAGGAACACAGGGAAACACTGCTTGGGTGTTGAGAAGGATGCTGCAGGAAAACGTTTTAACTCATGAAGTGTGACGGTATCTACCTATTTCCCTCAAGTGTTTGTGAGTTTATTCTGTATATGCTTTTGTGCTTTATAGTAGTAAACAGTGAGATAGAAACATTGCACTGGATTCATGTATAAAAGAGTGAAGGTGAGGGATTTAATTTAAACACTCATCAATAAGAAGTAAGCACTGAAGATATGTGCTTACACAGAAAGAGAGGGATGGTAGGCAGGGGAAAACTATACTCATATATTTGCTCCTCTCTTTGTAGTTTACACATCATACAGTAGACGGCAATTAAATTGAAATATAGTCTGTGGTATAGTGTGATCAGTTGGAAGAGTGAGACCACAAGAGACTTTAATTGATTACACAATAACAGATGGGGTAATAAAACCTGGGACAATAAGGAATATTTGCGGAACAAATGAAAGATCAATTCCCCTTCTGTTGTAGAAGCAAGAAAACAGCCAAGTGTTAAAGAACAATCTAAAAGGCAAATTGATGAGGAAAAGAACATATGGCAGAGATGGAAACTGCTAAGTACACACGGAGGAAAATGTATGTTTTTAAACTGTCTTTATAGCACACTTGTTTCTAGTCTTTGCATGCTTGTTTCTTTTTTTTTTTTTCCTACCATTTGTGAAGAAACAATTCCTTGGATCTCAGTAGCAAAAAGCATGAAGAAGCTAGGTACAAAAATATAGGTTTAAAGTTTAAAGAAAAGCACAATAGGCAGAGGAAAGACAAAAGGAGGCTTTACCACAGGTAATCCGAATGAAAATTCTACCAAGACTTTTTTTCCCACAAATATTATTGTAAAAGAGATTATGCCAGGTTTAGAAAATGAATGCAATTAGAAATGGATAGGAATCAGTTCTGTCTAGCCACTGATACTATAGTTTTCAGTGCAGTATCTAAATAGCAACACCAAGTATATCTTGTACTCCATTCTGCTGGGAGCAGAAGAAGCACATTAAACATGGAAAGTACTGATAAACTACTGAAAGACTGGAATATCTTTGAACTACTTAGAGTCTGTTTGTACAGTCTGATGAAGGGCAGTAGGAGTCCAGCAGGTGATATGAAGGGCCAGTGCAGAGATTTGGCCTAAAAGGGCAACTCCAGGCACAGCCAGAGCTTACTCGTTCTCTGTGGGACATGCAGGGCCTCATATGGCTGGCAACTCAGCAGCCCCAGGTAGCCTTCAGTTCCTGGGTGAGGCAGATAGGAGGAGGAGTGGTACCCAGATCACTGCTTGCTGTCATCCCCAGCCTAGAGCATTGAGAGCAGCCTTGATGTGGGCAGTGGTCCTCATCCACCAATGACTGCTCCAGGGACTGTCTGTGAGAAGCTCATCACACACTCAGCACTGAGCAGCCTCACTTCCAACATGAGCAGGACGGTTGCCTTTAAACACGTACTGGAACTGCAGATTGCAGGGAGAACAACAGTCCCTCTTGTTCCCTCACTCTGTTCCCAGTTCTTAGCTAGGAAAGTCCCACAGAGTTCACTGGGACTGTCCTATATTTAAAAGAAAGACCTGCCAGCTATCTGCCAGTTGCAGGGGTGACAGGGCTGTGGTTCGCACATTGGCACTGCCCACTCCTGTAATGGGATATGCAGCAGAGGCATATAAACCCTCCGTGGGTCAAAAGTACAGTTGAACAGAAGCGAGGTCAAAACCCTGGATTTAGAAGCAACACTTTTTTTTTTTACATTTCTATGTTTGTTCTAAACTAGTATTTATTTTTCTTTATGCTGCATTTCCTCTTTCTCATGGTAGTATGCAAAAGACAAGAAATGGTGAAGTCCCTACCTATCCCTACCTGCAGTCCCATTTGAATACATCACAGTCAATATAGTCGTTCATGGTAATATGAGAAGGACAGCATGGAGACAACAGCAACACTGATGCTTATCTCCTGCATTGTGCATCGGGACATGCTGCAGAGCAGTGAGCTGTATTCTCAGCAAAGCTTTTTCTGGATTTTGACTCATGTAGAGCCCTGTTTTTCTGCTCCTCTCCCACCTGCTGTGACAAACAAGAGACTTACAGGTAAATAAATATATAACCAGCTACTATTACCAACCAAAATTCAACAAAGAAATGTAATGTATTGCTGCACCTCCTGCATACAGGCACATTGGGATCCTGAATCCAACACTGCACTTGTACAATGACCTGTGCCCTGTCCCCTCCCACTCTGAAGCCTCAGTTGAAGCTCTCCTTTTTCAAGCCCTCTTCTCATTTGCAGTCATTTACCTATAGCAACAGGCCAGCGAAGAAGGCTGTAGAGTTTCAGAGGACTCTACAGCCAAGAAAGAGTAGGTGGAGATGTTGAGATGGAGAGCTGAAAAGGTCAGAGGAGACAAGCAGTAGGGTAGGGTAATATAGAAGCAAGCCTGGGCGGTGGATAAGAGCCTGCTGACAGCAGCTGTGTCACCCTGTTTAAGATCTTTGAAACAATGTAGGTAGGGTTTGGAGTTGTAAGGGTTTCACTTTTCTCTTTTTTAAGGGTGGGTATGTTTATGTGCCTCAGCACAACTAAAGGCAAACAGATGGAAGTTACAAGAGTGAGCCAGTGTTTATCTGAGGTTGGTGGAGAGTCCTCTTCCTCCTACCCACAGTAGCAAAGTTGAGCCTGAGATATTTCAGAGCCTGAACTTATGGGACTAGCAAACTTCCACCATCCAGTGACCTTTGACAAAGTGAGTTAACATAGGAGGCACCCACATGTCTGGATGGGAGGGGATATTTACTCTAAGCCTGATCTGTCTACTCTGTGTTTCATCATTTTGCAAGCTTAATGAAGGGACAAAATCTTGACATAATTGTAAACTCTTGACTACCTGAAATTAGGGACTACCTTTATCAGGTTCACCAAAGAAAAAGGACAATGGTGTCTGTTTCAGATAGCCAGGCACAACCAGAATAGAAACATTAATAATGAGTGCTCACGTATGACACATTAGGATAAAATCAGGATGCAGAGCCAAGTGACTTAATCTTCTATGAAGATATTTTTATTTGGAACCCTTTAAAAAGCTGCTATAAATTAATTCTTTTGGCTGAACTAGCATAAGCACCTTAAAATGTGGCAACAGCTTCTTGAGTGCTAGGCTTTGAGGCTCATCTTTTTTAAACACTTAGCAGTTTCCTCCCATCCAGTCATTTTGTGTTATTTGCTCTTTTTGCAGGGAAGGAAGATACTTTTTGGTGTGCTAATACTGCAACAGTGAAGCTCTCCCCTTAGGCTGGTTTTATTTTGTGGACATCTGAAACATTTGGGATCAGATTACATACTAGCAAGTAGGACAATGGCATTGCCGTAATGAGCTGGAGACTAATTTATAGGTTTTGCAGATGTGAAAGCATTACTATGCAAATCATGAGCAGTCCCTGCCTATAAATAAAAGAACTTACCTTGCCAAGAGATGGCTGTTCCCAAAAATATAATGAGTATTATAAATTATAAGCAATTGTCAGATTTCAGCTTCCTTTGTATTCTTGGTCGTGCTTCTCTAAGGGAACATTTAAAGACAAAATGTATAATACAATGCATGGCACAGGCAGTTACAGTCTTTGCTGCCCAGTGCTATTATCACCTTTTGCCAACTGCCACTCCTTCATTTGTTAGAAAAACAGCCAGTCAGACTTGTCAGCAGCTTTGAATAATATGTTCCTAAATGGTAGTACTCTGAAAAGGAAGGATGAACTATGGTGAATGCAGTTAACTATGGCTCAGGAGAAGTTTTCTGTTTACAGCTGTGCCTAAGACACAGTTCTTCCTCAGACTTTGCGTGTGGCCTTATGCAAATCTTTTAAGTAGCCCATGCCATCACTTCTTTAGTTAAGAAATAAGCAGCATTAAGGTTTGTTTTACCCGTGTTTTCTGTTCAGATAATGTTCTGGGGTAAAGCCTGACTTTACTATCTGTAAAGGGTTGTATGTGTTGGCACACACTGGGCACTGCTGGCAGCAGAAACAAGAGCAGAAATAGCTTCTGAAGTTACAGCTTCAGAAGATATTTAGGAATTAGCTCAAATCCAATGGGAGCAAAAATCTAAGGTTTGGGTTTTTTCTTTTGGAACTGGATGAGAAGAACTTAATGAGGCTGCACTTAATTATGTGATTTGCTTTATCAAGTCATGAGCTCACGCGGTGCTCTCTATGACTTTGCCAGCTTCCTACCATTCCCTACCTCCCCAAAACACCTTTTAATGACAGAAGAGTAGAAACAGCAAAACTGAGGAACCTCAGAACTGTTAAATTTTGCTGTTCATAGAGCTACTTGTTTCTCCCTAAAGTTGTATTCTTTGAGGTTCATTCCAGTGGAAGAGAAATCCTTCTCAAAGTAAAATAGGCTTGCTGGAGAGAAAGGTCACTGACAGCTTTGCTTATTTTGTGGACAAGTTACAACAAGCTAAGCCTTTGCCATCTGCTCTGCCCGTGACTGTAAATGGAAAAAAACCCACACCAACCAAACAAAAAGAACAAATCACAAGAGCACCAAGGAGATACAAGTGGTTTAACTGCCTATGTATGCTCTGCCAACAATGCAGCTTGCACTGAAGATGTTTCTCATGGTTAAGACACAAATCACAAGGAAAACAGTTCACACACAACACAGTAAATTTCCTGCTGAGGTGGAGTTTTCTTGCAGCAGATGTGACTCCACCAGTCTGTTCAGCTGTACTTCTGTGAAATTATGTGAGCTTTATGTAAAGACTGTCCTAAGTAATTTTTTTATGTTGTTTGCATCTCAGGCAGTAAGGTACAATGGGGTGTGAATTATTGGAGGAATAATGCACCTGGTGGGGGAATGTGTGAGGCAATAAATGGCTTCTGCATGTAGCTAAACACCACAGCAAGGCCGTGAGGTATCTGAGAAGTACAGAGGCATTCACTGAAAATATGTTCCCAGTGCCATGTTCAACAAAGAAAAAGTTAAACAAACATAAATGTGAAGATTGTGGATTTCTAGCCATGTGAGAATTTGGGAAATCTATGCAGTTAGTTTGCTAGAGAAACACCATAAGAAAACATTGAGATGAATAGATTAATGGGGAAAATTATTAGGAGGGGGGAAAAAGTGATGAGATTCAGCAGATGCATGTGTCAATAAAGACACATCATCCATGGGAAGCGTATATTTTGCACTCAGTGATAAATCCTCATAGTGATGTGCAGCTTGTTATATGGTATTCTTGCTGCATTATTAAGCACAAAGTAAAAACACATGAACCAACCATACAACATATCGTAAATCACTGTAATGCACATTTAACGGTTTTCCCTTAAGAAATGAAACTATAATCTAATGTATTGCATTTATCTGTGGAATGTAAATTCCTGTAGAAATGGATTCATTGTGAGCATAATGGGGAACAATCTTTAATGAAAAGATTTACAAGGAGTATATCTATTCCTTGAATTTCTCATTAAGTTACTTAAGTTAATAAAATTTGATTGACATCCAGGCATTTGATTATCTCCTTGGATTATAAAAAAAGAGACTCTGAATTGTAGTGTATATATGTACTTCAGCTAAAAAAATTAGACTCTTCTGTTGGTTTAACTCTATGGGACCATCTTCTTTGACACTGAAGGACCTGTATCAGGTCACAGTCTTGCAAATACCTACAGTGGCTAACCTCAATATACAGGAACAGCCTTTAAAAAGGAAGGAAGAGAATACAGGAGTTGCTACTGCCCTCCTCAGAGGGTCAAGTGCCTGCATATACCCTGAAGTATCCAACAACTGCATGGAATAGGTGAGGTATATTAACTTGTGTAACATAAGGTGTATCTTCATTCTGTGGCCAATAACAGTAAATTAGCTGACAACATTTCGCACAAGGCTGAATGGACATAAGTGGAACTTCGGAGTTCAATTAAAAAATATAATTATTTATATTCATATACTTCATATTTATTAATCCTTAAGCAACATGAGTAAATCCTCTTATTCTGACATCTACATTGCTATTCATTAATGAATCAATTATACTCTTTTCTTTTCCACCATAAAGATCAGCTTACCCTTGGCATGAGCAACCATTGGATTAACTGTTCCCAAATGAAGAAATTATTCAAGTTAGACCCTTGGTATTTGATAAGATAACGTTTTCAACTTCCACAAAGATCAGAAAATGCACACTAAATTAAATGAGTGATTTTCTCATTACTAATGATGTGTGACTACAGAAAATCAATATTGTATCTGTAATACATATATTGCTTATGAAGCTGGCTGGCATTACAGGTGGGACTACCTCAAGGTGACCTGGCAAATGTCACAGTACAATCTCATTTTCACTCACTTTGCCAAATACTAACTAGGGCTGAAATCTTCCATCTGGATGGGAGCAGGGGTGATTACTTTGCATTTTTATCAGATTTGTTTCACTATTTGCAGACAAAAGACAGGAGATCATGTTTTGCCAATGTTAATACAATCTGATAAACTTTCTTTGAAAATATGTACTGTCCCTGTTTGCTGTCATGAAGAATTAAAACAAAATGTAAGAGCGGCTTATGTATCAGTTATGCTTTTGGCTGCACTGTTGAAAACTTGTCCAAGTCTGAACACATTTCAAAAAATAAAAATAAGCCTACACACGTTCAGTAAGGTGACTAATTTTTATCAGTTCCTACAGATCAGATGTGAAAGAGCAGATTGCAAAACTAAAGGGCTATGGTAGAAAAGCTGCTCTCTTTCCATATCAGTGAAACCTCAAATCACACAGTTCTACTGGCTGCAATTGTGTCAATAAAGCATGAGGGAAAAGAGTTGCATAGGACCCATCAGTACTGCTGAAATCAGTGAGACTTACAGTAGTACAAAAAGCAAGAGTAATACTAGGCATATTTAACATCAAGCCAACAAAATACATTCACACTGCATCCCTAAAAATAGTCATTGTTCTTTAAAGGACCATAATTTTAATAATATCCCAAAATCTTCAATCTGTTTTTTTTTTCTGTCTGCTTAGCCTGTAGTACACTGAAGGAGTCCAGTCTGACAACTAGAGACCAGATGAACCTTGGTTATTAGATAGCTTTTCATCAGAGGTTTTTCCTCTATGGACTGAGTATATTTGAATTGGAAGCTACCGAAATCTAAACACAGAACTGTACAATGCCATTCTTTGAAATCTCTTTTCAAAATACATGTTGGGAAACCCTGTCTTTCTGCTAGACTTTCCGTTTAATGCAAGAGCAATTTTTAAAAGACTTAAAACCAACGCATTTGGGTAGTGATGCTCTCCCTCAGGCCTACAAGACTGTGTGCTCCTGTGACTATTGCTGTAACAAGAGCTTTTGTGTGGTTCAATATCCACTTAGCACCAGATTTTCAGATCATGACTTAGAGGCAATTACTGCCTACTCCTAGCAAGATGGAAGCTGAATGCTATACTCCCTCTGATTATATATCCAGAAAGTATATGCCAATAGCAATCTGAACATTGACTGAGTGTTGATTAATACCAGTAGTGGAATATAAAAGGACATCACTCAATGTGCAAGTTCATCAGTCAATTTATAGCAAACTGGTCTCTCAAAGAACATTCCAAGAAAGCTTCCAAGCATGTGGCTATACCACAGGTCTACTTATAGGTCAAATTTACTGCTAATTTGCAATTTAAGTGTCAAACTCAGGAACCAACTCCCGGGCCAAGTCAGATGACAGAGAGAGATGTATAAGTAATTGACAGCCTTTTCCAGCCTAATTGATTCTGTGATACCTTTGAGATGAAAAGTAATGTCTGCAAGGACAAGAGCAGATGGGGAGTAACAGATTCTTACTCCCTTTGGAAGAGCTTTTGGAGACTGGGACTTACTTGCCTTGAAATAAGATCCCACTTATTACCGTGAGGAATAATACTAAATACTAAATTCCTATTAAATAGGAATCAAACTATGCTCTGAAGCTAACTAGCTCTCTTAATGCAGAAAATTTTATCTTTTAAGTCTTCTAAGTTGGTTTTTAATGTTAGCAAAGTAAGCAACATTGACTAACAGAGTCAAAATACATCTCAGACAGTTTGTGGGCAGCATGGAAAATAAAAAGGAGAATTTTTTTTTTCCCCTTGTGTTTAGTCTTTACATGAACACATAAAAAGAAGGCTCTGAATTGAATGTTACCACCATTGTATTGGAAAGCCAAGAGTAATACTCTGAAACCAGGGGATTCATTTCAGATTGATCTATCAGTAGCAGAAGAGAATCTATAAATTAACACTATTAAACTTCTAATTAACCTGTCCCTTTGTGTTTCTCTTTACTTGGCACTATGCTTAACAAATTCAAGGATTTTTCAGATAGCAGTCATACATTAAATTTTGTGATAGTGCATGAAAATCTATTTATCTATTTTAAAAAGAGCATAGTAGATTGAAAACTTATACAGTTCTTAACTTTTCTAGGAGTATTTCTAGTACTTCAGCCCATGTATTTATATGCTTAACACCAAAGAGGCTATGCAAATCACAATCCATTTCCTGGCCAGTAGAGATACATTTAGTTAGACATTGCTGACTTTTCTTGACTTTGCAACACAAGCCTCTGACAGCAGTAGATGCCATGATATCATTATTTCCTCATAACGAGAGACACCTTTTTCACAGTCAAAGGCCACAGCAGATTTCAAAGCAGGTTATGGATACAAATATGTATAATGCATTTGTAACTTCCGTGACCTACGTTTCATACAGCTACACGATGAGTTATCAGTTCAGTACCTTTCCAGAGACAGCTTCACGGAGTTTGAGTTTGTGCCTTTTGCATATTCCAAATATATGATGGCCAGATGGTACAATCCTGACTTTTGTGTTCAGCTTTTGAATGGACTGCTGTTTTCTTTCCATAGATCAAGACTAGGGGAATCCTCTGGATTATAAAGAGAAATGTGGGACACAAGGAGCCCTCTGAAGTTTAGTTTCTGGCTGACTTAAAACTCATGTGATATTAATCTTAACTCCACAGTTACTTGTAATTTCCTTGCCCCTTGAAGCCCTATCAATAGAGTCTGATGGAAGAAAGAGAGCTTTTATAGTTCAAATCTTCAGGCTGCCTTTTCCCATGTACTCACTCTTCTTCACAAACTCTTGTATTGTAAGGTAGAGAAGAACTGAAATTAGTACAGAGAAGGGCAATCAGTATGACCAAAGATCATTTAGGAAGAAAGATTAAATAGCATAGTCCACTGGAATAAAAACAGCTGAGGGAGGACATGCTCAGTGTATAAAGAGTCATGAATTGTGGGGGGAAAATAGGGAATGCTTATCAATGTTTCTCACAGCACATAAGGTAGGTAGAATCAAAAACCTAAGCAAAAAGAAGCTAAAACTCTGCAAAAAAAGTATTTTCTTTTGTTTGTGTGCAACTCAGCTGAGGAACTTACTGCCACAGGATGCTTGTGCAGGTCAAAAGCATAAAAATAATTGAAAGGAATTAGATACAATCCCAGAAGAAAAATCTTTCAGATATTACTGAATACATGAAAATAAAACCACTGTCTCAGGAAGTACCTAGTCTGCAAATTAATACAGACAGTTTACCAGAGGAAGGGGCACTATACTTTTTCTACTTTTTCTTTAAGAACATCCACCTAACTTCTGTCAGAAATATGTTAATGTGTAAAAAGAACTTTGATCTGACACAGAATAGCTGTTCTGTGTTCCTGATACCTTCTTCAACTGCCTTTGCAACTCTGCAGGGAGATGAGAAGATTATGACAAATTGAAGGCAGTTATGGGAGTTTTTGCTTTTCCTCTGTTTTTGCAGAAAGTATATCTCAACAAGGCCAGAAAGTCTTGTCTTGTATTTCTACCCTGACTTGGACCTCAAGACTTTACATTTGCTTCAACTGTTCTTCACAGAATAAATGATGTGAGGCTATTTTGAAAAGACAGTTCTGAATATACACTAGCTTTATTCAAAGCTCCCACTTCAGAAGGCTTTTCTCCCTAACTCTGTAATCCCTGCACTCAGCAGCACCCATGCTCAATGCACTTTGCAGTGCTTTGTCTTTGCTCAGAAAGTTCATGCTGTGGAGGGTGCAAAAAGCAGCACCAGCTCAGGAAGGATTTCACTGAGCCTTCCGATAGCCTCTGGTAATTCACTGTGTAGTCAGACAAACAATGACAGATGTCACTCTGTCATCAACAGTGTGGTTACAGTCTAGACAACCAAAACTGAAACAAATCTTGACAAGGGTCTTGCTTGTCTGAGTCTTGCTGCCCTCTGGGAGAAGGAAGGAAGGGTACCTCCATCTGGTATGAGGTGTCACAAACGTGCTGATGAGCGCATGTTCCACCTACAGCCCCTTTCACTTCAAATTTTTTGAGAAATTTTTTCCTATATATAAAGGGATTCACACGTACAGAACCTGCTGAGCAAAACTGAGCCTAAGCTTCTTTTGAAAATATGGTCAGTCCAGTCATAGGGGTGCTTCTGGGAAGATTAATTTTTGACAAATCTGGCTAAGCAATATTTTTGAACCATGAAACCAGGTGTTTTTCCTGTCATTAGAGGGAATTTCTTAGTATTTTGTAATTAAATTTGAAGGAAGTTCTCAAGGGACACAGCCCATCTCTTCAGTGCACACTTTCCAGCATCTGCAGCATACAATGAGATCTTGACCTACTATATTGTTGAAATGGCCAGAGCACAGGGAAAACATGAGTGATAATGACTAATAGAAAATATATGTGATTATCTCACAGTCTAACATGCCTTTGTCTCACACTTTTCCACTGTACATTTTAGTTCATTCTTAGGGCCTCAAAGACTAGAATGACAGGGCAGGTGTGTGCAATATGTCTATATGCTATCAGAAGAGATTTAAACAGATTGCCTTCCTCAGCTACCGGAAGGAGCAGACACATAGCAGCATGGAGGTTTCTAAGTCAAGCGAATACTGTTCACTAGCCTAGACAGAAAATTGTACTAATACAACTCTATTACCCTGGGTGTTTTGAGTAGTTTGGCTTTGCTTTCACACTTCTTGGCTGTGTTCAGAGCTCTGGGTGTATCCCAGGATATAATCAGCACGCAAAAGATCAGTAGCATTGCCAGTGAGAGTTACAAAAGCATACTGCATATCTGCCACTGCATCCTGCAGATACCAGATCTGCATAGGAGCCTTCTGACTTCCAGCTGGATAAGGCTTCAGCTGTGCAGGGAACCATCAGGACTGACTCCTAGGTAGACTCTACCACTGTAGAAGGCTCCTGGCTTTCAACAGCCAGGACAACGCAAGGAGGACTTATGAACTCTAAGAGTGACTAGAAGGCTTAGTTGTCTCTTCGTGGCAGAAGACAGGAGGTTTCTTCACCATCATCCCTACTCTGTACCTGGACTTCTAGACATTGTGACATTCTAGGCCACTTGCCTTGAAGGGGAGTCCAAAGCACATGATTAAACGTGACCTCCTCCCTAAACAAAACGTATTCAGTGACTGACTTCCAGCAGGACATGGTTACTGTGTATTTATGTGACTGCTACAGACAACACACTCAAGGACTGATGGACTCCTGTTCATATCGAAACGGAGAGCCTCACATTAACAGTGTCAATAAGCTGACTCATGGCACTCTGACATGCTCACGAAGAGTCATCATGACTTACCTTTTCCATCTGCATAAATCTTACTGGCTCTAGAGAGCCTGAACATGCCCTTTGTTTCTCTCAATCCAGTGACATCACTACAGAGAAAAAGTGTTTAGCAGCACAGAATCCATTTTGCTTGAAGACATTGGACAATGGGTGAAATACAAACAAATGCAAATTTTGGTTCAGTAAAATCAAGCATGTATGAAAACACTGTAGCTCTGGTGAAGATTCCAGCTGCAAAGGCCTTCCTGTAGAGACCACAGAGAAATTAACCAGTGAGCTGATGATGCATATAGTTAGAAAATAATCTGAAATTAAAAATTAATTAAGTTTCATCACTGGTTCCCTGAAAATAAGCAATAAATTATTTACTACTTATAGATACATATTTATATTTTAGCATTTCAGAGGTCCAGGTGAACTCTGGTACATCATTTCTGCATTAGAAATACCTCAAACACCATCATAGTCCTTTTTGGTTTTTCCCTTAAGCAAAAATAAAAACAAAGCCTTGAAAAGACAGAAACCGACCTTCATGCTCATTTGCTCTAAGCACAACACAGAATAAAGAGGAAGCACATAGGTGGGGAAACAATTCATCACCACTTCAGCTTGAGCACTGACTTAAAGCATCACAGTGCCCTGACAAACCCGGCCACTAGCTACATTTTTTTCATTCCAAGGAAGGTGGCAGGGCATGGTCAGAGATAAGAAACTTTGGGAACATCCTTTTGGTTTCTTAGAGATTGGTTTATGCCCTGAAATTGGAAACTTAATGGTACTTCTGTTAGAGATTAGGGTTTTTTGCTTGGGTGTTTTTGTTTTTTTTGGGGTTGTTTGGGTTTTTTAATCCTTACTACTGTAGCAATAGGCATTCCCTATCCACCTCTAGACCTTTGTGGCATCATTCTAAATCATTTCCTTCAGAGAGGAGTTTTACATTCCAGACTTAAAAGACAACTATGGATTATGCATTCATTATACTTCTGAACACAGGATGAGCCCTTGTAAGTATTTGGACAAGGGACAGCCTTTGAAAGCCCAATATCCTGTGGGAAATGCTATGGCTGATTCACCAGGTGCCAATATTCTGCCTGGTAATTCACAATTGGTACTCTTCCAATTAGCGGTAGGAGACATAACCGCTAATACTGCCAGCTGCTACCTGGAATGCCTTTCTTATCTGTTTCGTTTTTTTTTTTTCCCTTGTCTGCTTGTCCTCTTGTATCTTTTTAGAGAGATTCTGCAAGAAGACAACGTCATTGTAACACTCAATTAACCGATGCAGTCACAAAAGGGCAAGTAGGTATGAACTAGAGATAAGGCAAAAGAACAGCAAACTGAAGAAGGCAGAAGGTTTGATGGGTAGGAAGCATTCCGAGCCTGAGGAGGATGATCCGACCAGCGGAGTGGCTGTTTTGTCCCCTGGGGGATGGCTTGATGGGGGGGGCACATGAGTGTGCGTTCTTTTCAAGGCTCAAGACAAGTGACAAGTCGTGACCTTCTGCATTTGCCAGCTGGGGAGAGAGGCGTGGATCCCGACGGGCGCACGGCCATTTATTTGACCCTAGTCATTTCAGGGGATAACCAGAGCCGGCACACACGGCGGTGTGCAGGCCTGGCTGCCCGTATCCGTCCGGTGCGACAGCGCCCGCCGCTCCGCAGGACGCTGCGGGCCGGAGGGACGGCGCTGCGGCAGCGCTGCCGGGAGCGGAGCGCCGTGCTGGCAGGGCTGGGGAGCGGCAATCCTGCCCTGCAGTCCCGGGCCGCGCTCAGCAGCAGGGTGGCCGGGCGGGACGAGGTGCAGCACCCCCGCCCGACCCCGCGAGTGCCCCGCCGGACCCGCGGAGCCCGAGGCGCCGGCGGCCCCCAGCGCGCCCCTCCCGCTGCCCGGGGGCGGGCAGGCCGCGCTGCCGGCGCCCCCCGCCGCCGGTCGCCATGGCGACCCGGCCTGCCCGCGCCGTGCGCC
>JAYRBT010000114.1:50747136-50783748 GCA_036023395.1 Myiotriccus ornatus
TGCCCCAAGGGTTCTCCGCAACCCCGCCGGGAAGGGAGTCCCTGCGCTCCCGCGGGCAGGGCCAAGCCCGGCCCCAGCCCCGCTGCGCCACCGGGGACTGCCCGGGGTGGGAGAGGAGGAGGAGGAGGAGGAGGGACTCCGCAGCGGCAACAACTGACGTGTCCCCGCCATGGAGCTCGGCGTGATTCATCAGCGGCGGCGGCGGGGCGGCAGTGGGATGCCGCGCTCCGCTCCCGCGTAGGCACTGCTGCGGCGGGGGCAGCCCCGGCACCGCTCTGCCGCCCGCACCGCCCTCCTCCTCCTCCTCCTCCTGCTCGCCGCCTGCTCCTCTTCCCCCGCGGCTAGGCGAAGATCCCGAGGGAGGCAAGATGGAAGAAATCCTGCGAAAGCTGCAGAAGGAGGCGTCGGGGAGCAAGCACAGGGCCATCAAGGAGAGCTGCACCTGGGCCATCGGTACGGGGCGGGGGGCGCGGGCTGGCCCCGCCGCGGCGGGGCTGCCGCGGGGAGCGCAGCGGGGCGGGAGCCGCCGATGGAAGGGTTTTGTAACGCCGGGGGCAGGGAGACCTCAACAAACTTGTTCCGCGCTGGCTGCTGAGCCTCTGGCGGGTGGGGAGCGACAGGAGCGCCACGGGCTCTTCAAAATGCCCGGGAGCTCCGCGCTGCTGGAAGAGGCCGTGGCACCTGCTGGCGGTCCCGGAGAGTATCCGTGTCCCTCGCCCTCCCCGCTTCCTGGATCTGTTTCGTGGCGCTTGCCAGGCAGATACGGGTATCAGTAGCTGCCAGTTTCCCTGTATGTTTCGGAGGGGCTGTCTTTTTCTTAAAAGACCCCCTCGTTCCCTAAATCATCGTAAAAACCCGTCCGTCATAGTTTTTACTGCTGGCTTATGTTCGGGAATCTATTTTAAAAGCTAGGAGTTTTGTCTTACTGGATTCCATGAGCTCTTTTATCCTTGCTATATAATGGAAATAATGATCAGTATAACGAGTTCATTTTTTTTAAGGGAATACAAACTTAGGTACATTTTAGCATCTACCCATTTTGCAGTATTGTTTGTGGCTTGAAGTGTTTTTTGACGCTGAGAACCTGGAGCACTCGTCAGCAAGACCTCTAACTTACATCATCATAACTGTGATACTTTCAATTAGTTTAAATTTTTATTTTTCATCCATACATAGCTACAGCATTCTGTGATAATTCATACCTGTTGCTGTCTTATTACTGGCCTATCATCTTGATGTTCCATGCTTCATTAATTGTGTGTTACTCTTGCACAGCAGCCATGCAAATATCTCATATGCTGTTCCAGTTTTAGTATCTGTGCTGCCGAAGTGCTGATATGTGAAAGTGGAAAAGATGGTACTCGATGCCTTCTCATTGGGCATCCAGGCTCCTGACAGATTTCTGCAAAGCTTTGTGGGCTTGGAGCAGCCGTGATTGTTGTTTTGTCAGCTGAAGTAGGTGTAAACTTTAGGATCGTTAGTTCAGAGACTGTAGCCAGATGCATTACTGTGGTTGAACTCAGAAGTTTCTTTCAAAAGCCCTATTGTTTCTTTTGATTATACAGAAACCTTGGATTCTCCTGATGCTGCTATCAAGATACCTCCATATCAGCTAAGGTAAGAACGTTTAATGTTGAATCCTGTGGAGCTGTCAGTATTTGTAAAATTGAAGAAAAAAATTGAATTAAAAGTGAGGTGGACAGGGGGCTGGATCTTAGTGATTTCTTTAGTTTGTAGATATACGTATCTATACTGATATCAGTGGATAACTTGCTGATGATCCCTTGGCCTGTGGCCATGAATGAAATGTGTTAAAATGGGTATGTATAGTGGTGACACTGGTTAGAAACCTTACAGTTTGAAGCGTTTTCCTTCTAAATTACAGCTTTCGGTATAAATGATGATGTTTCCCAGCCTTCTGAGTGTGTTTGTTTTCTTTACAATCTAAATCAGTTTTTGTTTACTGAAAATAAAAATACTGGAAACTGAAAAATTCTCGTATAGCTAGGACACTAAGAATTAAAATAATGCAGTTTCTGTGCCTAATTCTTCCTTTAGCCTACTAGATTATCTTAAGTAAGCCTTCTTCCTTCTTCCTGCCTCCATTTGTACACCTAAAAAATGGGGGAGGTGCACAAGATCTCATTTTGGAAATTCTGATTGTTATGGAGTCAGTGGATAAGCAAAATTATTCATTGCCACTTCTGACAGAACCATTGGGAATCATCAAAAGAAACTAGCAAGCACACTGTTTAAAACAGAAGGACATTGTTTCACACAGCCTTGTCATTCAGATATGAAATACTTAGGCTTGCTTTATTAAAGAATGTAATGGATGCTAAAAAATTGCATGAGTGCAAAAATCACCTCAACAAATCCATGGAAGAAATTGGTTGAAGTCGGTCAGATGCAAAGGTACCCCATCTTATTCAGAAGTACTTTGGTCAGAGATGATTGAGTTTTTATGAAAGGGTATGTAAGAGTCTTGCTGGATATGTGGCCTGTCCTGTAGTCCTTCTAGACACCTATTATGAGCTGCTGACAGAGGTGCCATTTTTTAACCACAATATTACTCTCAGTCAAGCAGTCACCAAATAGGGAAGGTATAAGAGCAGTTCTTTTGCCACTCTAAAATCCTATGAGCTGCAGTCCACAAAAGGCCTCAGTGAAGTGGGGGATGGATGTAGCACAGGTCTGACATAACCAATGCCAGACACATGCATCTCCAACACAGACTGGAAACAGCTGGATGACTAATTCCCCATAGCTTCATTAGAATTAGGTTTTCTTGTCACTGTGGCTGGAGACTGAAGAACACCTGGCTCTTCATCTTCCCTTTTATCAGCCTCTATCTTTATGGTCCCTCTGCTTTTAAGTGCTATTGTCTTTCCCTGTGAATTAGTTAACTAGCTGTTACCATACTACTTCCTTTTTCACTTGCCTACTACCTCTTTACAGATATGTCTACCTTTTTCTCTTCTTCCTCCAGTGTTCTTAATGATGTACTTGTTTAGTTGGGGCATTTTTTCCACTGTAAATCCTAATTATTTTAAATAAAGCTAATACCTTCACAGGTGTGGCTATGATGAACTCTTAACGTTAGACTTGTCAGTAACAATGCATTCATTATTACTCAATGTTTTGCAAAATAGAAGGTACACAGGAGAATTTGAATAGAAGCTTTTGTTGGGGGGTCCTTGGTAAGTCTCTGCCACACAGCCTCAGACAGTGTGGGAGCTGTTGCTGAACTGACTCTACCCTCTTTGATAACAAGCTACCGCCAGGCTCCAGATCAGCACACTGAGCCACATCTTGGGCTGGAGTTCACCTGCATGATGTGCAAATTAGATAAAAATTCTTCTTTGCTTGGTATTTGTGAAAGAGCAGCACTCTGATGGTTTGGGTCCTAACACTGGAAAAGAATAGCCTTGAAAGTGGAGTGGCAGCTACAACGAGAAATACAGCCAGGATATAGGATGGAGACATCCTGACCATGCCTCTTTCCTGCTTTCGACTTACATCAGGTGCAGGTTGTATCATGTGCTGTAATGCAGGTCAGCCTCTGGCTGCTCATCCACTTGGAATCTGAGTCTGCACTTCACACTTTCTGCTATAATATTTTTTAGTGTAGTAACAGAGCATGGGAATGTGTTGTGGAATATTCCATAATACTAGAACTAGAGTGAGTCTTTCCACTAATTAACCCTAGTCCACAACTCAGATCTGAGATCCATAGTGACAACATACTGAAAATGTTAAAGGCAGTGTGGCAAATAGTTCAGGAAAAAATGTATTTATGAGCTGAATTTTGAGTACTGTATGGGGGGGAGGATGTTCCAGCCCTGTTTAGTAGTAAAGTTTGGGGTGTCCTTAGAATATAATGGATATAAAGAAAGGACATCAGCACTTCTCTATAGGGTATTTGGGAAAGTTCTTGATCTAGGGCACATCCATACTGCATAGGAATAGAGAACAGATCTATGAGCTGCCACATCCAGTTGAGATAGATACTGTCTTGGTTTCAAAAATAGTAAATCAAGTGAGTACTCCAGTCAGTATTGTTCTGTTTCTCCACAGAGCAGTGTCTGGCTTCCGCTAGTGAGTTGTACTGATGTTATTGACATTTCACAACTGCTGTGACCATGCTTAAGTTCTTTTCCTTCTAAAACTGAAGAATGAAGACTGGTTTCAAAAATGAGAGTGTGTAAACTGTATACTCACTTTTTTTGATTTATAATAAGAAAAACCGTTTGCTGCTTTTGACACCCCAGTTCCAGATGAGTAGAGGTTCTTCGTAATGTTTTCTTGTAAGATCGTGATCCTAGTGTGAGAATGGGGAGGACATGGTGTCTTTTTGCATTTCCTCAGCCTATGACCCATTTGAGTTCAAGGGTTTTTTAACATATGTCAGCTACATACTTGTCTCGACAATAGTGTTGAGGTAGATTCTGTGTTCCAGCTTGCTCCTGATCCATCCATGGTTTCCTCTCTTGTGTTGGACCTCTGTTACTGAACCTTAGGCAGACCACACTATAGTTCTCTGTGCAGTTAATTAGGGGCTTTAGCTGTAGCATTGTATGGGAGCCGTTTCTAGCACTTGTCTGGTAGCAGTTTAGATAGTACAGGCCTGCTATGTTTGGGAGCGTCTGGAGTATTTTTGCCCCAAGGGAATCTCAGTGACTGGACAGTCAACCTGGAATGTCATTCTTTAATTATTTTGATAGAGATCTGTTGGATATGTCTTTAGGGAGCTAAATGAGACTATTTTGATGTTCCACTTCCTTTGATGTTAATTGGACTTATGAATCCAAATCCCACTTAATGACCTTGCATATTAATTCTAATGAGGGGCATTATTTAAATGTCTCACTTCCTAAAGAAATACAAATCTCCAACAAATATGGAGTTTCCCTCAGAGTCTTGTCAGCTCTGCCTTGAGATAGGAGTATGTGTGACTTTTTGGGACTTTCAGCTTATGATCAGAGTATTGGGCAAGGTGTGAGACAGTGATGAAGATTAAAGTGGATCAAGATGGAAATGACTTGAAGTCGGTTCAAGGCTTTGTTGTAGGTGTTCTGGGAATTCTTCAGAAGGGAGAGTCACATAACCTATTGGCAACTGGTTTCTTATTATTTTTCTCTGAACAGGAGTTGTAACGATTGGATATATACTAAGTCCTTAAGGAGTCTGGATGGATGACTTCAATCATGAGTTAGATAAAAGGAATTGATGTGCTCGTGTTTTAACTGGTGAATTGATCACACAGAAAATAGCTTAAGAGTTGTCTGCCAGCAAACAGTTGTTTGCTACTAAGTTGGGCTCTGTTTACTTCAGTGTTTTCAAGATGACAAATTCTTCCTTAAGGCCAACAATATACACTGAATAAGCCTCTCATCTTGGCTGATCCCCACCAGTTCCTCTACTGTGTTTTTAGAGGCTGAAATGTGACTTATTACAGGTAACTGAACAGACACAAGAAAATAAGATTTGAAAAAGAATGTTTGATCAGAGCATTTTAATACTCATGAGAATTATCACCCTAACAGAGAATAAAATAAGAGGCTAAACAGCGCTTGCCAGTCACATACCACTTTCAAAAAACTTGGGTTTAGCAGAGTTTCTTGGAATGCTTTATGAAGTTAAGTCATGCCTTACAGGCTATGTAAAACTTAGTGGCTTTGTATCAGCACAGACTTGGTGCTGCTAAGAGGAGGTTGGATGGGACTTCTGAGGGAGCTTCTTTTGAGAAGGAATGCAAATTACATCATGTCCTGTGTGAGAAAGGCTCACTTGAATTCCTCTTGTTTTTCACATTGGCCTTTCAAAAATTACCAGTATTTCTGGATATTACAGCTGGGAAGTCAGACGTCACTGATGACCAGGGTCCTCTGTAATAACCAGCTTACATCCAGTTCTGTCTCTTCTGTTTGTGTCCCAGCAGTAGTCGTCTTGGCGCTGGTTTTTGAGGGCAGTTTGGGAACTTCAGTAAGCCAATGTGATGAAGACCTATCAGGAACAGGCATATGTCTTAAACTTAGCTGAACTCTGAAATATCTATCCTCCTTGCATTTTTATTTTTTTTTATAGTCATGGACATCTGGGGATGAAAGTGGTAGTTCTAATCTGCTGCTTATTTTTGCATCTCTAGCTTTGCATTTGACATACTTTTTGAGAAATATATAGCTTTTAAACTCTTAAATAAAACAACATGCTCACCCAGTTTATGTTACATTTGCTCAACAAATAATAAAAGCAATAATTGTGGTGAGAACATCACGAAACAACCAATGCTATTGAGATGTCCAATCCACTTACCTTTGCAGGTAATTCGTCTGCTTAAAGAACCTTGAGTCTTGGGATGTGTTTTGGCTTCTCCATTGTGAAGAAATGTTTATGATTTCATAATTTTTGTATTTTTCCATCTCTTAATTTTGATCATATTTTCTGTTGGTTTCTTTTTGCTGGTAGAGAAAAGATATATATATATATATATATAGATAGATAGATAGATAGATAGATAGATAGATATAGCAGATCCCTAACCAGAAATAGTGAGTGTGAGAGGAGGAATGGCTGTCTCTGAGGGGTGGCTTTAGCATATCTCTCTATTTTACTCTTTTGCTTTTTTAAAACACTTTGTTTCCAGCTCTTGCTCTCACAATCACCTGGCATTAAGTGCTCCTATGCTTTCCTCCTGGATGTGACTGTTGGATATGTGACTCATGCTGCTCGACCATTACATGGTCGCTGCCTGGCATTCAGCAAATGGGTTATGAGTTCCCTGGCAGGCATGTGGCCAAGAAGAGGTTCTAGTTGCAGAGTGGATTGTTGATCTTCATCTCTTGTGTTGGCAGTTTACAGTTTTAATCCAGACTTTTGGGGGCATTTATGTAACTCATTTGGTGTTTTGAATGATGTATATGTACTGGTCTTGATTTAAAATGTTGCAAACCCAGTTCTAATGTTCAGGAGTAGGTGAGGGGAGGAGATTAATGTTTAGAAAGGCGATGTGGCACTGTGTAATATAGTATTTGGATCAATCTGCGTGTTTAGTTTGGGGTATGTAAGTGGCCCTTCTGATGGGCAGGTACATAATCTCTGCAAAACTTTGCATCTGTTCTGGGACCCAGAAGACAGCACAGTTGAAGAGGAAAGGGATGTATAAGGTCAGTTTCTATAGTGCATGTCTGAACTCTTGCTGTCAGCACAAGATTTCAAAAGTGTTGGAAGGCCTCTAGATAAAGTCCCTAAAAACTTGATAGCCAGGGTTATTGACTCATGAATGTATCAAGCAAGGCAAAGTTTAGTGTTGTCATGGAAGAAGGTGCATGATTTCTGCTACACTTCCTTGTGGGTTTGTTGTGAGGGTTTTTTGTTTGGTTTTGTTGTTGTATTTTTGGATTGGTTTGTTTGTTTGTTTGTTTGTTTGTTTTTTAAGGGCAGTGCTTGCTGTTTCTGAAACTAACTTTCCGCCCTTCCTGATATTCTTTGTGGTAGTGAACCTTAATATTCACCACAGCCTTGGGTCTTTGTTCCTTTTATAGATTCTTCTGAAAATTCATTCTATGTTTGTGACAAAAGTCCACCTCGTACTGGTCTTGGCTGGGCTAGAGTTGATTTTCCTCGTTGGAGCTGGCCTTGTGGGAGTGGAGAGCATCTGAGTGGGGCCAAGGATGAGGGCAGCTGTAGTTTTAGCTGCTTGTCTAACTTCTAACAACAAATGCAACTGAAATATTGACCTGAGGGTCTAAGGATGATAATGGGATAGCAGTGTGTGTCTTTGCTTTAAACATTTGATTCCTTTTAGTGCTTTCAGAGGAGAAGAAAATGAGAACATCACCAGGCTGTTGATATTTGCCGTAGAGAATTAAATATTGTTGGAGGCGGGCAGGAACCAGGGGATGGAAGAAAAGTGGCATGAAAACTGAAAGAACTGTTTTCCTACTAAATGATGCTTTGCTCTGCTGTGGTCTTTGTGGGATGCTGTGCAAGTCACGACTTTTCTTTGTTTTGAAAATGAAAGGGTTAGTGAGAATAATAAGTTGTTTCTCACATTTCTTTTATTTACATTCCATGAAAAGTAACAAACCTGCAGGAAATTCACTACCTTTCATTTCCTTGAATGTTTGTTTGCTTAAGAAATTGAATATGCTGAAGTGCAGTGGGTATAAAATTACATAATATATTGCAAAGGTGGGATATTTTTAACAACCATGCCTTAGGTCTGTCAAGATTTACCATTGAACTGCTGTGAAAGTTGAATGGCATTGCAGATTGCAGGGCTGATATTCAAAATGTAACCAGTAATGACCAGAAATGGATCTCATTCTCCCATTTCTTCATCAAACTTCTGTAATGTACTATAGACCATCCAATTGTAATGGAGAAAATAATATAATTTGCAAGTTCTCTATGCTCTAGTCCATCTATGTCTCTTTTCTGTTCCCTCAGTTCTACCTAGTCCTAACATTGTAAAACTTCTTCTGCTGGAAGTTTAATTTTCATAAGACACTTTGTTTGTTATTTTTAGGGAAAAATCCTTAGCTTCCTTTCCAGGCTTACCAAGTAGAGGGAAGAGAATTTCATGGACTAGTTTGATAAGGTTTAAAAATTGTGCCCTGACCAAGTCCAGTATGTCCTCTTCTTAAGGGCAGGAGGTGTACACTAAGGATGGATACTCGGCTTCTCACCTCATCTTCAAATTGTAATCAAGAAAATCACCTGAAGGATACAGATTGCTATATAATTAAGATATTGTGAAGTTTACATGTCATCAGATTCCTTAGGAGAAGAGTTACTGTGATAACTTGTGCACGAAGGCCAAAAGTCTGTAAGGGTGGATGTTCTCGGGAGAGTGATGATAATGTATCAGAGAGAGGGGAGCTTTGGAGACTGGCAGCATCTGATTATTATTTTGGCCTTGTCCATTTAATATTGTGTAGAATCTTTTGTTGTCTCTCTTTCTCTCCTCTCAAGTAAAGGTACACCATGTGCTTATATTTTTTGTTTTGTTCTGTTTTGTTTTCATCTTGACAACACTGTCGGGCTCCTATCTAGAAACTTTGTGTTGAAATCAAGATGTTATTAGCTAGTATAGCAAGGAAGCAAATGACCTTTAGAAGTGCTCTCCGAGTGAGTGTGCTGAGCTACTTAATTACAATGGTATGAATTTTGTAGTCTTGGCTGCATGAGGTTGGCTGGAAGATTAAATTGCTCATGTTTGCTTTTCCATAAGTAGAGCTGTGCTTCTTCTGTGATGGCAAATCCATTTATCTTGGAAAGTATGTAAATAAAGAAGATTAGAAATGCCATTATCTCACTTCTTTAATAGTAAGCGGTTTTAAATTGAAGTCTCATTCAATATTCCAGATGGAAAAAAATTATTAAAATTCTAGCTAAGAAACTGTATGAAATTACATTTAGGCATTATTCTTCACTTCTTTTTCTCTGTGTCATTAAGCATCCTCTGATAAGCAACTCGTATACTTCCCTCCAAAGGTAGGTTTGTTTAAGTGTTGAATGATTACTTCATGTCTTGGTATGAAAAACAAATAGATTGAAGGAAGAGGGAATACGTAAAACAAAGAGGAAGGAAAAATTAAATACTGACTTGGAGGGAACTCCAAGAGAGAGCTGATGTCAGCAGCTGAGGTGAGAGAATCAGATACGGAAAGGAGAGTTAACTTCAAGTCAGATGAAAAGAAGCTTTCTGTTGTAACTGGATAAAAGCAAGAAGTTTTGTACTCTGTAGGGACGAAACGAATGAGATAAAAAAAAATAAGATACAAGTGGTGAAAAAGAAAAATGAAAATGCTTTCAGCTAGAAATGATAATTTTAGTTATTAGTAAATGTGGAACCTCACCTGATTATGTGAGAGGCAAATCTTTTGACGTGGGAAACATACACACAAGTGTCTCTATACTTTTGAGTAACTGGAGTAAAATCCTGGCTCTGATGAAGCAAGTAAGCATTTTTATCTACATAGTATGACAACAGTCCCCCAACTGTTGGTTTTGGGTTTTTTTTTCAGGACCTGTAAACTCCAATGCTTAATGCTTGTTCATTCTTATGTTGCACTGCAACAAGTTGTCTAATGCGCATGATCATCTTGTAATGGTACAGCATCATAAAGAAAATTTGGTATTAGTTTGGTTTTTTTTTCTTGAAAAGGAGGGTTTTAACTGGAAGTCTTCAGATTTTGTCTTTTAGAGACCTGCTAGAGCAATAGTGTAAGTATTAATGATAAACTCATACTTGCATAGAGGCACACGTTTTAGTGCTGAAGCGGTCTGTTGTAGTCATCTCGTTTGACTTCCTGCATTGTGGAGGCAGGAGAACTTGCCCTATATTTATACACTGTGGACTCCAAACCTCTCTCTGAGCTTGACTTTAATACTCTTTGTACTCTTGTCATATTTCCCTAGTAGATAAAATCAATCATTTCTCTAGAATGTGAGCAAGGACTTAACATTTCCCTTCTTCTTGAAGAGCTGTTGATTGAAAAGGGATATATTTATTTCCTGTTCCTCCTTCAGGTTTTAAGTACTTCTATTATAAACCATAAAGTTGTTGGTGGAATCTTTTATCAGTGTTCTCTAAGCTAGCATAGGAAGTTTCTACTTTTAAATGTACATGTGTTCATATATACAGCACTGGAATTTGTTTTATGTAAATTAAATCACCCCCTTTTGTGTAAGGATAGTGTTTGCTTCTGTTTGGTTTATTTAAGAGTAACGGCTAGGGGTACCTTCAGAATTCTGAGAATTCATCCCTACCATTTATTTTTTCTTCATGGGCCAACTCTCTTTTTAAGTGAGGCTAATCATGTTACACGGTGCTACTCTGTTCATTTTACGCAGCCAAGATGGAGAAGCTCTTTTCAATCATAGATGTTACTCTGGCTGGGACTGTTATCCTGCCTAACAAACAGTGTATCAGAAAATTGCAACAGCAGCTGATAGAGTTCTTATCTGTTCTTTGACGGGGTTGTGGATTGCTCTATGGAACACGAATTGCATGCTGATAAGGCCCCGGAGTTCTGAATTTTGCTTTTCAGCAAATTGTACTTTTCAGCAGGAAGATAATGCAGAGAGATGTCTTATTTTTAATCTTTAATTTTCAGAAATGGGATTAAAAATAATATGGTTATCACCATTTTCATGAAGGGAAAAATGCCTCATTTATAGTGTCCCCTTCCCTAAGTCAAGGAGCAGAAGGTAGGTTGTGAGACTGTGTTCTGGGCAGTAACAAGAAGGAGTTAAGATCAGGCTGTTTCCTATCTTCATTACAGTTTTTATCATGAGAATGAATTAATGAGCCATTATTCTCTTCACACTAAAGGCTTTCTTCACTAAAATTAGAATAAAAAGATTTTTATGATCTCTCTCCTTACAACAGTAATGTGTCTTTGTCTGACCTTTTTGGGAGTCTGTTTTGGCTGACATGTCATAGCACCCCTTGTTCCAGACCTGCAGAGAAAGTGGTAGGTTGATGAGCCACCGCAAACACAGACAACTAGAAAGGTCATTGTAACCTAGCGTGCTGAATATAAAGGCTATTTATTATTTATTTCTTCTCGTGATTCATTCTGCAGTTTGCGTAGTTGACAGTCACGGAGTGGGGTAACTCAGGAAGCACAGCCTGGTCTTGGATTACGCACTTGGATCTGTCTCTGAGCTTTTTGCTTGACCCTGAACAGATAGCTTCCCCTTCCCTAAGTCAAAGGTTCTCCCTTCCTTTCGTCCTCTCTCTGTGTTGTACTCGACTCTTCAATTCAGGGTTAAGTTGGCCTTTGTGCCTAAAACTGCATGTGTATGTATGTCCATACCTGCGTGCAACTTAAGGAGTTCCAGTGTGCAACTAGTTTCTGTACATTATATAAAGGGAAAACATTCTTAAATGTGTTTCGAAGTATACTGTTGTGCACCAGCTTAATCTGAGAACTGCACTTATGTAGAATATCTTACGTGTGTAGCATTACAAGAGCTGAATGAATTGTAACTTAACAGTACAGAACATCAGACAATGCAGTAAGCAATGGGATCCTGTAGTGTGGAACCACTCAAAACAGGGTCGAATTATAAAAGTGCTGTAAGGTATAAGAGGAAACCTCAGTTCCTTACTTCATTGCACTCTGAGACCAAATTCTGGTCTGCATTCTCTCTTGTGCGTCCGTATTCAATCGAGTTTTTTAATGGTAGACCTTAGAAGGGACTGACTGAATTTACGTCATTTTCTCCTGTTCTTCCTGAGGATTATCTACCACGTCCTTCTGTGTTCTCATGCTATCAGATGATGCCTTTAAATAGCAGGTTAAACTGAAGTGTGGAAGGTGCTCAAGCTAATCAAACATTGCAAGGTATCTCTGCAGGTGTTTTATAGCTCAAGCATGGAAATGCTAAAGGTTTAATTGACTGAGTGTGTAACAAGAACAGGAAATGACACAATGGCAATTCATTTTCTCCAAGAATACAGTGGGAACATAGTCTAAAGCAACCTTAATTAGATTTTCAGTTAAACATTTTTAGCAAGGATGGGAAGTTCCGATAATTGAATCTGTTCTAATTTCCATTCTCCTGTTTATCATTTTTTATTCTTCATTTTGGGACATGTCTCAAGGCTCTCATTGTTCTCCACTCACTGCAGTATGTGATGACAGATGGTAGGTAACATGCTGATGTGCAGGGTAGCTACACATAAGCCGTAGGAGCTCCCACCTGTCTTCATTATAATGAAACTGAACTGGATCCACTCCAGTAACTTTTGCCTTCCTTTTCCCCTCTCCTCCCAGTCTCCATCCACTTTAATGTGAGAATAAGTTTGTTCTGTATTAATAATGCCCAAAATGTTTATATGCTGTTACATCAATCTGTAGAAAGTCTAAAAGAAATGTGGTATTCAACCCTGAAGAGATGAAGGTCTAAATAATCATCTGTTTTTAGCATCCCTGCACTTAGTATATACACTATTGGGATTTTTTTCCTGTCTGTGTCTGGATGATTGAGTACTGGTTAATGCAAAGGTACCCTGTTTTGGCATCTGTTGATCTACTAATTGCAAATGTGAGTTCTCCCCCACAGGGTGATAGTGAAAACTTCTTTAAAAGAGGAAATATGTCAAAGTCACAATGTAAAAGTTAGCACTTAAAGGTGCTTTGTGGATTAGAGATGTATTGCTGTGGCACCTCGCTATCACAGTTTACCTGCAGGCTATATATGTTCCCAGGTCCAAGCAAAGTTGTCATTAGATACATAGATAGTAGCCAGCTCTGTACTGGCTAGAGGATTGGTGTATGAACATTGCAGTAGATGTTTTGGCAGTTTCTGCAGATCTGGATTGTATGACACTCTTACAGGAAATATTTCCTAGATGTTATGTAGTTCAAGCTGTTTTGGATGCTAAGCTCACAGGTTTCAGGAGTCCTTCCAGTTAAATTGATTCCAGAAACATTGAAGAAAGGAGCTTCTGCAAAAATTGGGCTTTGTGCCTGTTTCTCAGAATATCTCATGGAGCAAATGGTTACCTTTTAGTTAGAAACCTATTTTAAGATATACATATAGTCTGCTTCAAGTTCTTTAGTATTCATGTTTTTTTAAAAAGATTCCAATAGTGTTATGCCAAGTGGCCTTTTACAAGTTCCCATAACCTGTGAAGAAGGTAAAAATTAAGACCTGCAGATTCTCAAAAATCTTTTCCAAATACAGAAGCTTGCTATATTGCTTAAGTGAGTCATGCTTGTGACTTTCAAGTCTTTAATTGATCATTAAAGGAAGGGGTTGCATTTCAAAGAGCAAATAGCAGATTTGTGCCCCTTAGGGTAGCTTGTAATTTGTGGTTTTTTGGGGAAAGGTGGAGAGAACGGAATAACAACTGAACTAACTGAAAATAGGGTTGGTTTTTAGAATGGAAAAATCACTCCCCTCTGCAACCAGGATCCTCTGAAAGAGTTACAAGATGGGTTCCCCAAAGGTGAAATGGCCAGTGTTTGGTAATCTCCATTGAAATGTTTTTAAAAAGAAAGTTCAGGTTGTAGACTTCCTGTTTTGGAGTGAGGTTAGTAGGTTATAGGCAGACTGTGCATGACTTTAGGTAGCTTTGACAATGCCTTTGAAACTCCAGTAATCGTTATTGCTCTGCTATAGGGTTTCTCCTTAGCTAGTTATGAAGGAAGAATTTCCAGTTGGGTAAGAAGAGACTCAACTAATTGTTTTCTTCTTACCTTGCACACAATTGTCTTCATGGAGAGGAAATTAATGTGATTCCAAAAGGGCTCCTTGGGGTACAATCACAGAATATGCGAGGCTGGAAGGGACCCACAGGAATCATCAGGTCCAGCTCCTGACTCTGCACAGGACCATCCCCAAGAGTCACATCATGTGCCCAAGAGTATTGTCCAAACACTCCTTGGACTCTGTCAGGCTTAGTGCTGTGACCACTTCCCTGGGGAGCCTGTTCCAGTGCCCAGCCACCTTCTGCATGAAGAATCTTTTCTAATATCCAACCAGAACCTCCCCTGAGACAACTTCAATGCAGACACTTGGAGTACTGAGACTCTTAAGTGCTGTCACAAATAGTTTGCCATAAGCAAATATTTCTACACAAAGGTGAAAAATAGACTCTATGTACAGGTAAGTGCCTGTTATGATATTTAACCTAATGAAGTGCAAATCTTCAGGGAGCTGCAGTTGGACATAGGCTGAGTATCTCTGATCAGGAATGAGTTTCCTGCCAACTAGCAGGACTTGCTTAAAGGGTTTGTGGTTACTACATGTTCATCAGATGCTGCAGCCCTTCTCTGATAAGAAGCAAGGAGTAAAGAGAGAAGTCACAGTTCCAGGCAGTGTTTGATTTGGTCACCAAATTAAATAAATTTAGTATCTGAGCACTGAGTCAAAAACATTTAAAATAATATCCTAATTAAAAATTCATTTTAATGTTAAAATTTTGTTATTCTGTAGTCAAAGTACAGCTAAGTCATAGTTATAGCACGTGCTAATTCAGGTGGAAACCAAACTCATTAATGTCAATTTGCTTTTGTCTACGCCGTTTATAGTTGAAGGGAACTAACACAACAGGGTGCACTGTACTGTAGAGCAGGCCATAGACTAAAACTCAGTTAATAGAAGGTGGGTTATGAAACCAGTTTTCTGGAAACTTGAATATTAAACAGAAGGTAAGTGACTGAAATGTAATGTTCAACACACTGAGTTGAAAGACCACTAGTGTGTTGTAAATCAATGCCATCATTATGCTTTGCACATTCACGCATGCACACAGAGGGCTAACAGTTGTGTTTTGTGAAATTTCAATTGAAAGACCATTCTTAACAGCGTGTGAAGAAACATACCAGCTTTTCACAGAGTTGTGAAATTATCTTTGATTACTGTTTGCAAGTGTGATCTTACTGAAAGTGATACAGCCTTTCTGGAATGTTACTTGAATACCACTTTTAGTTTCATTTTTCCCTATCTCTCTCTCTTTTTTTTTTAATTTTTTTAAATTTTCCTCAGGGAGAAGTGTCTTCTTCCTCTTCAACTGGCTCTAGAATCCAAGAGCATGAAGCTGGCCCAACAGGCTCTAGCAGGGATGCAGGTATGGCTTTAGAGTGGGGGTGTGTTGGCAGGCAGTGGGTGTTAAGGAAAGCTAGGCTTTTCGCTTGAAAAATAGCACAGGAAAGGTATCTATCCTCATGTTGATCCAACAGTAATGTTTGTGTTTCTGTAATGGTGTTCAGAGGTTAGGATGCAAGCAAGGCCTGGTGATTCTGTAGAAGCTAAAAATGTTTGCAGATAGGTAGGAGTTCCTGGATTTTAACGTTGAAATGTAGATGTACTCTTCCTTGTGTGGCCCTGTGCTAGTCTCAGTAAGCTTGCCACTGCTAAGCATCTTAGAAACTAAGCTGAGTCAAGACTTGCTGTTTTCTTTGATTGGAAGTGAGTATAAGGATGTAAGTGGATCATTCAAATGCATTTAATCCAGCATATAAGGTGTCAGTTACTTGGTTAGAGTGTGCCCCATATTGGGGCACAAAATGTTGTAGTGGTTCTAGAAGGCTCTGGCTAAGGAAAATGGTGTTTTTTGAAGGGTTTTGGTAATACGTGTCTTCTGGAAAAGCCAGTAATCCCCTTCTTGCAGCATAGTAGTCTGGTCCCACTCCGACATCCTGTGCCCTGCGTTTCAGCTATATAACAACTGGAGAATGGAAGTTGCTTTTAAAGTGAAAAGTGTGACTTAAATAAAGATATGTCTGTTGTACTAGTGTGGGTATGCCTGTCAGAAGAGCATTGCAGACTGATGATCATCAAAGAATAGTAGAAGAATTACAAGTGACCCACTGTGTGTCGTAGTGTAACTTCCTTGGGAACAGTCAGTGAGAGTAAATTTTATCTTTTTACTCTTCCAACTTGCTATACATAACACTAGAGTTCTGTAAGAACTGAAATTGCAAAGTTGCGAATTTTCACTATGGTAACAGTTAAATAAGAATGTTACCTCCTATCTAGAAGCCTAAATAGATAATCCAGGCAACAATACAGTTCTTCATCTGCATTTATGATATGTGAAGTTTTATGAAGGGCAGAAAAGCAAACCACACAAGTGATTATAGGGAGGTACGTTAAAAAATAGGATAAAAGACAAAAATGAGATTAAGTACAACTTAAATTTACCCAAGTAGGTCACAGGATGGTGGAAGTTAGCAGGGACTTCTGGAAGTCATCTGGTTTAATTCTGCTGTTCAGATAGGGTCACCTAGAACTGTTGCCCAAGTTTGTGTCCAGATGGCTTTTGAATGTCTCCAGGGATGGAGACTCCATAATCTCCCTGAGCAGCCTGTGCTTGCCCACCCTTACAGTTTCCTGATTTTTATTGTTTCCTGATGTTTGGAGGAAACCTTCTGTGTTCCAGTTTGTGCCCATAGCTTCTTATCCTGTCACTGGGTACCACTGAAAATATCCTATTCTGTTGTCTTTGCAAACCCTCTTCAGATATTTATATATGGTGACTACATCCTCTTTGAGCCTTCTCCAGGATAAATAGTTCCAGCTCTCAGCCTTTCCTCATACGAGAGATGCTCCAGTTCCTTTGTCATCTTATCAGCCCTTCCCTGGACTTTCTCCAATAGCTCCATATCTCCCGTACTGAACTAAGCATTCTTCTTTATATAGAAAACCCCATTATTTTCACTGCAGTTTGAGTTAAATCTCATCAGGCAGTACAGTGCTAAAACACTTGATGTACTGATATGTGGGAAATTCTTTAAAGCATTGTTTTGGGTTAATCATGTCTGACAGTTCCAAACCCCGCCACTCACTCTCTCACTTGCAGGGGAAGGGGAGAGAGAAACGAAAAGATGAAAAGTGAGAGAACTTGTGAGCTAAGATGAAGTTTAATAGGGAAAGCAATGCTGCATGCACGAGTAAAAGCATATATGGAATTCATTCACTTCTTCCCGTGGACCAGCAGGTGTTCAGCCATCTCCAGGAAAGC
Source organism: Myiotriccus ornatus (assembly GCA_036023395.1). Lineage (NCBI taxonomy): Eukaryota > Metazoa > Chordata > Aves > Passeriformes > Tyrannidae > Myiotriccus > Myiotriccus ornatus. The sequence continues at coordinate 50,764,625 of JAYRBT010000114.1, forward strand.
AGGGCTCCATTATACCTCATAGTTACTATGTAAGACCAGTGCCATAACTCTGAATGTCCCTGTCTTCTCCACTTCCTCCTTCTTTCCCCAGCTGTTGTTGCTGAGCACAGTGTCATATGGTATGGAATATCCCTTTGGTCACGTTGGGGTCAGCTGTCCCAGCTGTATCCCCTGCCAAACTCTTCTGCACCCCCAGCCTACTTTCTGGGCAACCAGTCTGAGAAACAGAAGGCCTTGATACTGTCTAAACTCTGCTCAGCAATAGCAAAACACGGGGGTGTGATCAATGCTGTTTTTGGTCACATATCCAGAACAGCACTCTGTGAGCTCCTATTAGGAAAATTAACTATTCCAACCAAAACCAGTACAAGCATAGAAAGTTAGAAGGAATGAAACAGTGAAATGTGCTACAGGGTTGAAGGTGAGAAGGAGCATCAGTACAAAAGTCATGCAAAATGTACAGCATGAAGTGGGCTGTGCAAAGTCTGCAGTGGGACACAGCAAGGTTGTGTTCCTGGGATCTAAGACAAGGTAGTTTTGCTCTGTCATGGGAGTTTCTGAGAAGATGGGAACTGGGAAAAAACTTGAGTAGGTATGTCTGTTGCAGGATGCCTGCCACTAATAAAAGGCACCCATGAAGGTGGTTATAGATTAAATACAAGAAGCATTTCTAGTAGAACTCCAAGGAAGTAGTACCACTGACCATGTTGATAGTTGCTCAGATGCTGGCTTTTTCCAGGCAAAGCAAATCTAATCAGTCTAAAATATTCAGTCAGAAGTTCATTCAGTCTGTACTGAACACACTCCTGTGTATGTTTGTGTTAGTCACTTGCTCACAGTACCCTTCCTTCTGAGGACTTGATTGTATCCATTATTAATCAACTTCTGAATGACTCAAAACGCATCTTGTCCGTGATCAGAAGTGCCACCTTCACTGTGCTTCACCCTGTACCCTATTGGAACAATTGGGACAATAGGTGCCTCTGTCACCTGCAGGGCAGGGGATCTGATAGCACTAGTTTGATGTCAGAATACTAGCCTGAGTGGGGCTTTTGGTTGTTTTAAGGTTTGGGGGGCTGCAAAGGTTCCACTCTCTCCCCACTTCTAAAATGTTGAGATGTTTGCTGAGAGCATTACTTGCAGTGATTTATCAGTTACTTATGTCCACTTTATTCTGGACACTGGTGAAGTAGGATGGGGAAAAGATAATACCAGAATGGCAGCTGACTCAAAAGATGTTGACTACCCCCCCACAGGCTTCATGGCACATCTCCCAGTTTTGCTATATTTTTACATTTTATATTATTTGCTCCATTTGAAATTTTTACATAAAAAACCTGACCACCGTAGTACCAAGCACTAATAAGTTAGTTGCAGTAGTTTACAGAAGAATTGGGCAGAGGTAGTTTTGTCTCAGCCTATACATTGCTGTTTTCTCTCTGCAGAAGCTGCTGTCTGATGAGAGGTTTGTATCCGTGGAAACAGACTCGGATGAGAAACAGTTGCTTAATCAGATGCTGAATGCTGTCAAAGTGACTCCTTCACTCAATGAAGACCTGCAAGTTGAAGTGATGAAGGTTAGTGTTTCACACACATCAATGCTTGCAACAGAGGCTGCATGAATGAATGCTGGAGTTAGCAAATAAATTAGCTGTTGCCTTGGAAGTCTTCATTTTAGGCCAGTATTTGATTCCCTTCTTCCTGGTGGCAGATGTTGGTTGGTTTCATTTCTACTTTGTTTGTGTTTCCCTCATTAAATAGAAGATAGTTTATATGAAGAGTCAGTACACTGATGGTTCCAGTTTTAGCAAACTAAAACAACACAATCAGTCTGTTCCATGGGGGCGCACAGATAAATGACTTGTAGATTTTTAAATTTGTTATTGAGCTTTAGTGGTCATGAGGTGGGCTGTGCAGGCTTGTAATTTTGTATTGTGTGTGCATAGGTGCTTTATAATTTGTTAGCTATATTTTCTCTTTGTAAAATGCTAATGATCAAGCACAATTTGTTTAAGCACCAAAATGTCACTGGACCAGTGCATAAGGGAAACAATTGTTTTGTAAACTCAGTGAAAACTCCCATTTCTAGAAATGCTTTTGCATTCTCTTGTATGCATGTTAGGAAGCTCAGCTGCCAGGAGGTATTGTTTTGGATTGGAGGTGATGTCAAATTTTCTTGCTCTGTCATTGGGTTGGTTATATGATTTGACGGTACTGTAATAAAAAAATGACTTCCAATTACTGTAGTATTTGTGTGAAGCAAGATGATGGTGGACAGTTCTCAGATGTTTGGGTGTAAACTTTGTACTGCAAAGTTTGTTTGCTATAGCTAGTTGTTAGCTGAAACCATTTTGGAATGAACCTAGTGGTCCTTTTTGCATGTTCATTATACCTAGAACTGATTGATATATTTGGTTTTACTCCTTGACCATCCTGTACTTCTAAGTACATAGACTAGCTATTTATTTTCTTGCATGTGATATTTTTGTTCTAATGAACGTATGTTATCCACTCTGAAACTGCTCTGTAATAGTTGTACTCTTTAGCACTAGAGGTGACTACCTGGGTGGAATATGCCCACAGTGTCATAATATGCAGAAGGGTGAGCTTAGCAGCAGGGAACAGGGAGTAGTATTTGAGTGGACTCTCACCTGTTTTATGGAGCAAGCTTCTGCCCATGTAGAGGTTTAACTATGACACCCAGATCTACATTCCTAACCCAGTATGCCTCTTTCCTGCCTCTTTTGTCTCTAAAGTGGGAAAGGGGAAGAGTTAGGAATTAGCAGTACTGAACCAACAGGTCTCTCTTGCTATGCAGTAATTTTTTGCAGGTTCTTTTTTTTTACATTCTTGAGTGTTGCAGATTCAGTATCTGCATGCACACTGTTTATTTGAAAGTTCTGGCATACATCTGTCAGAAATTGCCCCTACGCTAAGAATGTGAGCACTATATTTTGCTACAGTTATGAGAATATATTTTCTCCAGTTGTTTTGATATGTGAGAAGCCAAAGGAAAAAAGGAATCGAGAAACTCTCACAACTTTAAAAGAGAGAAGGGAACATAATTTCACTGAGTGAAATCTTGATGTACAAATATTTTTCTGGCTAAAAGCACAGTGAAATGCATGTATGGTAAAATCAGGCTACAACATTCCATCCTGAGAACAAAGCAAAATTGCATTTACTTAAATATTTCAAGAGAGCGGAGGACCAAAACATATGTTGTAATCTGGACAATTAAAACTCAGAGAAGACCTTGGATTTGAGCCTTGCGTGAAAGTCAAATCAGCGAACATCTCTTTAGGTTGTAACCTGAAGGTTACAGATGCCATTGCAGCGCTTGAAAATGTTGTAGCTAATGCAGGCCTGATGAATAGCTAAAGCCTTCGGGGAGTTTTCTAGCAGCTGGCCTCAGCAAGGTGTTTATATCCCTGGATCTGCTAAAATGTGTCCTCAAGGAAGCATATGATTGTACATCAGACTGTGTTATTCCATCTGGAGGAGATTAAATATATCTTTATCTAGTGCAGATAGATATTAGACACTCCTGAGTGTGAGGAAGTTTGTGTGAAACTGGATCAGCTGTGATACTGGCCTGGTTCTTTGCGACTTGCTGCACAGTTGTACCAATTTCACAGGTATTAATAGTGCAACCATCAAAAATTACACAGAAGACTAGTCATGCAAAATCAATGTGAAAGTAGATGTACAGGAGTACTTTACTGCAAGTTGCTGGTAGGTAAGCTTCTAAATCACTTATATGTGTGTGTTTGGGTTTTTTTTTTAATCCTATCCAGAATATCTCCTGTTGTTCCTAGTAAGAGTACACCAGAAAGTCACACTTCAAATACTATCCAAAACAAATGTTTTGAATATTTATTTTAATGGTTTGTTGTCACCCACCTGTATTACAGATGGAGGTGTGAAAGGATTTGATTGGCTGAAGAGAGCATTCTGTAAAGCCTTTTACATTCACATTGCTGCAAGTTGGATTGGCAGTGGAAGGGAGAACACAGGAGAGGTGCAAGGGCAGTTCAGTTGCCTTGCTTGACACACTTTTGGAACCTGATAAATATTATTATAAATGGCCAGCATTAGACAGCAACGGAATAGAGTGATTGTAATGGTTGTTGTAAATAAATGGAGAGGTGTGCTAGCTGGACCTCTTCTGGCACTGAAAAAAGCAAACAGTTTAGGCCACTGCTGTAAAAGTGGAAGGGCACTGACTAATTTATGGCTAGGTACCAAATTCTCTTTATTTTGAGTGTCATGGCGTGCTCGGCAGATTCCCAGATTGCAGGATCACAAAACCAGCATGCCGAGTGTTCAGACTTAAGGGCCAGGGCTGGGGACTGTGCTGGAGTGCATCCTGGGCAGCTACCCAAATGCAATTGTTACAAAGAACTCAAAACCTTTCCCTCTCACAATATCTCTCTCCGCTGTGTTAGGTGAGGTACCTATTATCATTTTTATAAACTTTGATGTAAAGTGGAATTTTACTTCATGTAATACACAAATATTAAACTAAATTCCAGGGTAGGGACTGCTGCCAGTATCTCTAGTTCTTCTGAATACCAGTTGTGGATTGCACCTTTCTCGTAGGGGTTTCGTACAGAGTGGTTATGTGGGGAAATTCCCCCCTTGGATTTCCAGAGTAGAAATGATACTCTGACATCCTTGTTTATTTTCTTTCTTGTAGGACGCCCTTGTTATTACTGAGCACTGTGTAATTCTTATGTCAACAGAACTTTTATGCCCAAAAGAAGGGAGTGGTCTTTTCAGTGAGGAAGGCGGAAAGGCTATGGTTTCTCTTTGGCATGGAGGTTTTTAAGATGAGGTTGGATGTGGCACTGAGTGCCATGATCTAGTAATCACAGTGGGGTTGGATCAAGGGTTGGACTTGATGATCTCAGAGGTCTCTTCCAACCCAGTTAATTCTATGATTCTATGAATAGGCACCTATAACAAGTACAGGTGTACTAACTGGATTTGATTTGCCACATACCAGAGCAATCTGTCTGGTGTATATAAATTTTGCACTCAGACTTGCATGTTACTTTAACTGCTGAGCCAAATATGTCTTTATAATACCTCAGTGACTATGTGGTGTGTGTATTCTATGCCACGTATTTTCTCTGTACCTCTGATGTGTTTTATGGCAGAGATTTATTAGTATTTTCAGACTGGGGACTAAACTGAGGTTATTTAGGTGCTTTAATGTATGTTACAAGATACTTAGAAACCAGAAAATCCAGAAGATGTGACCAGAGGGAACAGTGTATCTGACACAAGGCCAGTTCAGTATTCTCCTCTGCTGTTGTCATGATATTTGCTGTCAGACTGGAAAGCCTTCTCATACATGTATTACCAGTTTGTGTTTTTACTACACTGAACTGGCTGTATCAATGGAAGGGAAAATCACACAATCATACAGTACCTTGCTGATGTTCTTCTTGTAATACATCAATAGCTTAACTGCAGTTTCAAACAGAATAATGTAACTACTTATACTTGTATATTTTTTTATAATATTCATGGGGGAAGAGATATATTGATCACTAATCAAATTCAGTGTTTTATCAGTGAGATACCAAAGTGTCTCAATGCTTTATGTATACAGTTATAGATGTATAAAAAAAATCAGGGGGGCAGTAATTTAAAGCTCTTCTGAGATGGGCACGGTCATGCAATATGGCTGGCACAGAAGTGGGAAGATTTTTGTTGTGTGACATAGTGCCGTGTTATAACTGAGTGAATTACAGGGCTATATCATGCTGATGAGTGGGGATGTTTTGTTGACCTTAAGCACTAGATAGTCTGCAGAAGAAAGGGGACAATTTCTAAATTGAGGATTAGTATCATGCATTTGGGTTTGTCTGTGGATTCAGGGGATCCTGATTTTTTTTTTTTTTTTTTTGCCCTGGCTTGATGCTTTTAAATTCTGGTTTCAGATGTTTTTAAAATGGCTGAATTACTTCTGCTTCATGCTATTAGACCTTTGCTTGCAGAAACACATACAGTATTGGCAAAAGCACTATCAGATATTGTCAGATCAGCAGTGAAAAAAGAAACTAGGAAACTAATCTATAGCTGAGTCTCTGCATTGCAGCCCCTCCCAGCCTCAACAATTCTGTGATTTTTTTTTTTTCCTTTCTCACTTTGATTTTTTTGGTAATTTTTCATCAGTAGCCCTGACCCTAAAATGCATTTCCTTCTGGAAAGGCTCCTGGAAAAATGATATTCAGCTTTGAATGTAACTGTGGCAGTGAAGAAGATGAAATCAAATATGAAGGAAGTGGATAGTATGGAAGGAATCCAAAACAACAGGGACTGTTTGTTTGGGTTTTTTTTTTTCTTTTTTTCTTTATTCTCACTAATGTTATGGTCCCTTTCAAATATCAGTTGACGACCTTCTTAATAATGCCATACCTATCTATCTGTGAGAACATTATTCTCAAATAACAACAAAAACAAGTTTAATGAATAATTGCAAATTAGTGGACAAGTCCTCACACAGAAATAAGTTCTCCAGATAAACCAGACACACTGTAATATAATGAGAACTAGCAGTAAACAGATTGTTCTTAAGAAAAAGGCATGATTAGTCATGTAAAATTTCCCTTTCTACTGCATCCTTTTGTTTTCATCAGTCCCAGATAAAACTTTGTAATGTAATTCAGTACATGTCAGTTCTGTTTGCCCGGATTTCCCAAGAAATTTACCACTTGCAAGACTGAAATTTTCAAGCATGAAAGAGAATAATGACCTTTTGTGAAAGAAACTCCAATTTTCTGATTTGGTGGGTTTTCAAATATTTTTTCTTTATTTCACTCTTCTAATTAATGGGGTTATGATATGCTGGACATGTTATGAATATGAATATATACAATGTTTCTGTCAATGGAGCTTGTGAGCTTTATTTCATATTACCTCTGAGAAGACTTCACACAGTTGAGTTGCGACTACTTTACTTGTAGTGGGTTTTGAATAGACTTGGGGATTGTTTTGAAACCAAAACATAATCTTCCAGAGTGACTTGAGAGAGAGAAGACTTTTCTAGTTCTGATTATTTATTTATTGTCCATGGTGAACAGCTATTTCCTTTAGTAAAGGTTAGTTTATTCCCAGTGGCTCCAAATTGCATTTGGTAGTGGATTAGGTGTACTTCTTGCTGATGGGCAAAATTTTAATGATTTTTCTTCTGTAGGTTTTCAGTGAGGAGTCAGCCAGAAGTTTTTTTAATCTATGAATGAGGTTTAATAACCCTTGTTAAATCTGCTGTGTCAAGGCAGTCTTTTATCTTTGCCTCTGATCCATTAATACAACATTTGGGAACTCTCCAGTAATAATAGTAGATAGCTCTTTTTGCGATTTCAGTTTTCATTTCGGGTGTATTCAGAACTGAAATCTGAATTAGAGTTCTGTGGTAAAACTTAGTTTGTGTAAGGACAGGCTGTCTTTAGATTGGGTATTAGCAGTTGTTCTTTCCAAGATTGCTACCACAGTAGCTTAAAGATGCAAAGTGCTAAGAGTCATATCCTAGTTTTTATTAATTTATTTTCTGTAGTAACTAACTGATAGGGCCCCAGTTATGCTGTCAAATTAGTAACTTGAAAAGGTCACTATTGAAGATCTATAAGGAGTTGTAGAAAGGTTTTTTGTTTGTTCATTTTGGTGGGTTTTGTCTTTTTTGTTTTGTTTTGTTTTTTGTTTTTAGTTTTTTTAACAATTATAGTTGACTTGTTTTAGGTTCTGCACATCCATGTTGTTACAGGTTCAGAGAGGCAGTCCTGATCTGATGCAAATATTGAATTAATTTGATCTGTGCTTGAGCAACCAAGCAAAACTTCTGGTTAACTTTTTCAGAAACTTGTCAGAAACTTTTTTGCTGTTAAGCTGGTCTTTTGCCTTCTACATCTTTTTCTTTATTACTAGTAAATGAGCTGATCACTGTAGTAAACTCTCACAGCTATATATGTTCTCATTGTTTTAAGGATAATATTTATGATATGTATCCTTTCAGATAGTTTGGTTATGCTTAGTAACATATAATTTGCAACTGTTCTGCTTTGTCCTGAACTGTAAAATCAAATGGACTGTGAAACAATTTGGATTTAAAGGTATACGTAAACTATGGTGTTCCCTGTGCAGCCCTTTGAGGCATGGCATGTATAATAGTTTTATATAGGAGTAAAGACAGTGATTTCTCTGCCCATTTAAAAACAAAAGTTCATTGGTGCAGCAAAAAATGTAACTGCTAAATGGAAATGGGGAAGAGAGACTGTTATTATCAGGATGGGAATCAGCAATCCAATTGCTGATACTTGCTGTAAATCTATATATTTTAGTTAATATAGAATTTTGGAATAAGAGACCATTTTATTCTCTCAGTGTATTTTATGCACTGCATTAATGTAAACATTTTTCAACATTACTTGCAATATGAATTTTAGTCCAGTCATGTTCTAAGCAGAGATGGACTATGTTTTAAATAAAGTAAAAAATGAAAACCATTATGCAACTTTAATTGCATGCTTTAATCCTGAACTGGTTTAAAGTCTGTATTAATGAGAGAAAAAAAATGCTGAAGATTTGTAGAACAAAGTTTCGCCTGAATGTACATTAGTTCTTGTAATAGTGGGGCCTATAACTGATAGCAATAACTGATTTTTTTTTTCCAGTCCATAATTCAGAGATGTGTTAGCATTGGCTCTGTTAAAGAGGGGATTCTGTAAGGACTTGCACAATGTCTTGCAAATAAGATCTTTTTCTAAGACCAGTCCTGCTGAGGAATGCTAGATAGAGTTCTTAGTGCTTAGCCTTTTCATAAATTAAATTGTTGAAATGTGGGCCAACTACAAACCCAGATTCTCTGGGGTTTGCTTCTCTAATTTTTTTCTGGTTATTTTTAAAAGTTATTTTATTCATGTGCTTAGTTATAAGTAACCAGGTTAATTCCAATTGATTAAGTGACCTACCTTGTGTGCTTCAATATAAGCTCATCCTTTCCCAAGTTAATTAGAACTATGATAAATACCTAGTTCTGTGATTAAAGAACTCCCTTGGTTCTTAGGTGCATGGTCATTGTAGCAGAAACGAGTCTTGAGTTAAATAGCTGAGCTGTCTCCTTAAGGGATGCAAAAGAATGACAATGGTAATGGCCTGAATGTGAGCAAATGAATACTGTCTGGGAACTGCCTAAGCCACTCAGTAGTGAATGCAGTGTCTCAAAAATCAAGCCTCTCTCCGGGATTCAGCTTTTTCTCTGTACCTTTCTGTCCTTGAATTCCTGAACATCCTCTGTTGGTTTGGACAGATGTGTAGCTTTAAAAATCTAAGCAGAGGGCTGGTCATGTCTCTTGAAAGATTTGCAGGGTAGAAAAGTAGGCTTAGTTTCTTGCCTGAAGAAATATCGATGCAAAACTTTTAGCTGTCTCAGTGCTATGACGTTATGAAGGTGTTTTCAGATAGAGAAGGTGCTCATTCTGTCACATTGGAACTGGTGTGGTATAATCAAAACCGTTGGCATCAGCACGAAAAGTAGCAAGTCCTTAGCTCTGGAAAGTGTAATTTCACACCTGTCCAAAGTGGAAATACAAGTTCTTACAGACTTCCTTTAATCTTAGACACATACCAAGAAGCTGGAGATCAGTTAGCCATTAAGAAAGTTAATTGGAAAGATGTTGTATATTCACAAACCCAAATATAGAAACCCTTTAACTTTCATATGTTGCCTTTTAATCTTTTCCCTGATGCCAGACATTAATGCTTACTGGTGGTGACAGTGCCAAGTTCTGCCAGCCAAATTGTCCACACAACAGGGGCACTGAATGATCACTTGCCATAGCTTTTGTGTGTAATTATACACATATATTATGTGTGTATTATACACATCCAGATGTGCCACAGCTGTGCACAGATACACCTAGATCAGACCTTCTCTGCTTATGAGCTTCCCATGATGACGGCCACTGACACTATAGCAGTTAATACTGTCTGGTCCTGGGGGAGCTGAGGAGACAAGTTGTGTCCTAATAAGCTGTTCTGGCACTGCCAGCCAGCTCCTTGGGTCCTCTTTCCTGGAGCTCCTCACGTGTGTCTTTTGTGAAAGAGGAGAAAGATACGGAAACTTCATGTGGCATAGTGGTTGGTGTTGCAACCACAAAACCGCCTTATCTGGCATCTTAATATCAGTTTCCTTGATCAGACTGGGATATGGTCTGGGATAGGGTGAAATCCTCCGGCTGACCAGACAGCCTGTGTGACCCCACTTCTTAGGTTGTCTTCAAGCTAACTTCTTGCCAGTTAATCTAGTGACTTGAAACAGTAAATTTAAATCAGCTGTTCTAACATACAGTGCCATACAGAACATCTCCTTGATACGTGGTGGAACCTTCCATGTATCTGAGGGCAAGGGAGTTGTCTTCCCTCTCCCCTTCCCAAAAAATTCTCTTGTTGTCAAGAATAAAGGTCAGAATTTTCCACGCAGTGGATATACGCAGTCTTTTTTTCCTTGACAGCTCTGTGTTTATTTACATCTATGTGTTGACATACTTCTGAATAATTTTGATAACAGATGCATTTTTGTTATTATAATATGCATTATGCATTATTTTATTATAATAACTTCATTTTTATTGAGGATCTCTTTAGACTTTTTAATTTTTCAGTTTTGTATTTGTCCTTTTTCAGTTTTGTTTTACTCAAATTTATATATTCTAATTTATAAAGTAATGCAGTATACCTAAATAGGCTGTAAAGGGGGAAATGCCATCCTAGTGCTGCTAGTCAGCCTTCTTCTTTAATTTTCCTTGCCTTTAGTTGCTATAATTCTAAAGATGAAAGCTACTGTCAGAGTGCTGTGAAAAACTCTGAAGTATCGATTAAGCCTTAAATAATTTCTATCCCTTCTGCGACTGTACTACATAAGCAGGAGTTTCACTTGGTTTCATACCACCATAAACAGTGTTCAGCTGCAGTTCTGTTTTAGTCCAGTGAACTAAATGGGCATTGTCTTCTCAGAGCATTCAGCTTGTCGCTACTGATAATATGTGAGGTGCTCCTACACCAAATATAGTCCTTGTGTCTGAAGCCTTGATGCATTCATAGTGCTGAGCAGCATTTATGGGTTTACTAATTCAGAGGAGACCCACTCTTTCTTTATAATTAAAATCTGCTGTTTTGTACAGGAATACACGGTGACACAAGTGTACATGACATCATTAATACATTTGTTTCTCCTGCCCTTGTTTTCCTTCAAGGCCAAAGAGTGCCTTGAAGGAAACATGAGCACGTTTTCAGTTATTCTGACAATAGGAGGACATCTCCCATCCAAACTGTTTTGCAGAAATACTGGATGACTGCTTTAAATGTCATACTACTGAGACAGTAGTCCTGCCTTGTCTTCTGTCAGAGTTTTTCCTCTAAGGGGCAGGGTTTGACAATCATTCCATCACACATTGCATCCAAGTTTACAAGCCTGCAAGTAAAGCAAATCAGGAAAGGCTTCTATTATGAATCCCACAAAGGGATTAGAGGTGGCTGCAGAATTGTTTTGTTTTTAAATTTTAAAGTTTTCTACCTTTTCTCTCTTTCTTGGGGCTGCTACTTGCTTTCTTCTGTACCACATGGTGTTTATTTGATGTGCCTCCATCATAAGGTTTTCAATGCAAGAGTTGCTTTATACTACAGGTAAGTGCAAAGCACTTGGGGAACTTGGCTAGAAATGCTCAGCAGCCTTACAATCTAAAAATATTCCGTCTTTTTCCCTTTTCAATAGATCATAGAATCAGAATGGTTTAGACCGGAAGGGACCTTAAAGCTTGTCTTGTTCCAGTGTCCCTGCCATGGGCAGGGACATCATCCACTAGACCAGGTTGCTCAAAGCCCTGTCCAAGGTGGCCTTGAACACTTAATCTCTCTTAAAATATGGGATCACACAGAATCACGGAATGGTTCAGGTTGGAAGTCATCTGTTGGGTCATCTGGTCCAACCTCCCTGCTCAAGCAGGGTCATCCTAGAGCACATGGTACAGGATGGATAGATATTGTAATGTCACTTTAATTACACTGCGATTCAAATCCTATACATTTTGTGCCAATTGACCTTCACTGCAGCATCAGAAGCAGGGTTTTTTGGTTTTGTTTCTACTTATTCTGAAAATTACCGATGCATACGCTTTTATACTATAATTGATACCCTGGGACTCCAGGGAGTAGAAATTGTATTTCTTGTTCCATGACAGTTAGAGCTTCAAAAGTAATTAAAATAAATACTTTCATTATGGATAAGCCATTTATGGAAATATGATCTCATCCAGGCATTTGCAAGATAATACAAGCCAAGTAAAAAATCCTGAGGGTTATGTGACTTTGAAACTCTCTCTACAGTCATATAAATTCCTTCTTTAATAAAAAAAGAAAAAAGAACAAAATGTGGTTTACAGTCCATACCAATCAGTAAAAGCTGATTTTCAGTTTTGTTTTGTACTGGAATTGCTTTGTAGTTTTGTTTTTGCTTTCCCTACAAGTGGTGTCAAAACCAAAACGTTATTGCCCAAGAAAGCCTATCTTTCTTTTCTTTATTTTTTTTTTAAATACAGACTGTTTGAGTTAATGTCATGAGTAGTTAAGCAGCCTTTGGGATATACTGTCTGGAGACTCTGTTTTTAGTGGATCTGAGTGATTGAGTTTGGTTTTGTTTGATTGGTTTTAATCCCATTTTTCATCCTGTAATTTAAAAAAGAAGCCTGCTGTCTTCCTGTTTGTTCCACATAAATGGGAAAACATGCAAGTTAAGTGTCTGGATCATTGCCAAGGCTGTAAGTGAGCCCTTCAGCAGTGCTGATGGGAATCATAGCTGAGAGCAGTTTTGTATGTTGCTCAGAGACTGTGTTTCAGAACTCTCAAATGACTTGTGAGGGAAGACCACAGCAGTGGAGCAAGCTAAGAATATACTGGCTCATAATCCTTGCTTCTGTCATTTGATTACATCAGATCATATGCCCTTTCTCTAGCTAATAGGTTCCCAGATCTTATTTTTCTACAAAAAGTAGTGATCAAAACTTTGTAGTCTTTTTGCTGAATTTCCCTTTTGTTTCATAGGAAGGATTTGATCATCACTTCCACACTGCACTTGATATCTGACCTTTCTATCATTCACCTGTTACTTGCAAGTTTTTGGGATATATATATGTGTGTGCGTGCGTGCTAACTTTTCATGATTCAGCACTCTAAAGGAGGGAAATAAATTTTAAAAAAGAAAAAGGATGGGAAAAAGAGATTTGGAAGAACAAGGGCTTAAAAGTGCTTAAACTTGTGTACTTCCATGTATTGTAGTACATTGGCTTCCAGGTTTTGATCTCTGGAAAGCATTAGATAATAGCACATTCTACAAACCAAGATGGGACAAGAGAGCAGAAAATCCCTTGAAGCAAATGAGGTCTTACAAGTAGGGAAATTCAGGACACACAAACCACTGGATAAGATTAGTCATGCGCCTGGCTGTCCATCGCAGCTCTTTGCATGATAAGAAGAGATTTGTCAGTGAGAGGTGAGAGTTGTCTGTCTCTGGATTTCTGAACTGTGTTCTAAACCTGTGTTTTATACAGCAGTGTCTGGAGAGTATAAATCACAGTTTTTCTATAAGTAATGAATATATTTTTTAGCTGGCTGTTGAGCTCTCACAGCTATTAGAAAATTTCAGGTTAATTTCTCAGCTGTTGGGCCTGAGAAAGTGAGGCCCGACAGCTGACTGTGAGGCTGGCCAGTAGCTTAGAATCCAGTTAATGGCAAACAAAATTGTTTGGCTTTTGAGTTTTAAATTTTGCAGGTATATACTGAGTAGCAGATGAAAATAACAGCCCTTATAACTTATGTACTTATTAAACAAATGAAATTATTGAGAGTTGTTGTAATTGACCATTTACTTTTCTGTTAGTCTGTAGAATTTGCTCTGTTGACAGGAAAAGATGTTATCACAGTTTCTTCTCACTGCCACTTGTCCATGTACCAGTAAATGCTATGGATTGCAGAGAAATTTGTGGAGTTCGTATCAAGAAATACAAAGCACAGCATTCTTAATTGTTTGTAGTTAGAATTAGATTTATTTCTCTGGCAAGTTTAAGTGCTCTGTAGCTCATATCTCTCCTTGTAATACTGAGGTAGGCTGTGTAACACTTTTAAGATGAGAAAATCCATTTTGTCCTTTTCAAAGAAAAGAGAAACCATAGAGAAGAAACTTGGCTGAAAGTTTGCTTTGCTCTAAAGGTAAACACTAAATATCTAAAAAACAGTTTCTAGTGCAGGACTATTGTACTTCTGAAGAGTAGTATGTCCTTCTTTATTGCCATTACCTCTAGTATTTATCCACACTATTTTGCTTATTTTTATGAAAGACTGAGAGTCAAGGCAAGATAACACATACAGACAGCTGTAAAATTGCCATTACACAGTGGTTTCCTGGGAACACTTGTTATAGTAAAATCATCTTCTGTAGTAATAAGATCAAGCTCCTAATAGGTATTTTATTTACAAAATGAAGCAAACAATCAAACAAGAAAACCTGAACAACCTTGGAGTAAGGTGTGACATCCTGTAGTGAAATGATTTTTTCTGATGAGAAAAATATTTGTAAAGGTGTTGTGCTTTTCAGTGTGTAGAAACTTTTCAGTCTGACTCTCAAAATGCAGAGGAGGTTATTTATGTCCTTTTCCAGGAACTTGTCACACTCATCCATGGATAGGCTCTTCTGTACTTTGCTTGTAGCTAACAATCAGTAATGCTAACTTACCTGATGCCCCTAATTTCCTTGTGAAGCAGAGGACAGTAGTTTTTAGAGGCTGAGAAGTTGTAGGGACCAAAACATTAATGTTAATGTGGTTGGTATTTGCTGGTACACTTATCCCAGGAAAGTCATACTATTTCAGACCAAGCAAAACAATCCCTCTGTGATGCAGGAGGGATTGAAAAGGAGGAAGGGAAACAGGGAGGACATCTCCAGACACTAAAGGCATCGCACTTTGCCCCACTAGACGTGGTAGATGACATCACATTCTCACTGTCCTTGTCTTTGAAGTAAGGTATTAGGTGGGGCTTTTAGTTCTTATTCCTCCTGCTGAGTTCAAGACAGGACAAGCCTCCCCTCATTAACTGGGACTTATGAATTGTTTTTTAGATGCTCATTATCAAATGATTGTAATACACTTACTGGAAATATCCTATGCTGGGAAATCCTCATGTCAGGCAGTAATTAGTGGCTTGTCTCACATAACACATATCTATCTGTGCCTCTTAAGTAATAACTTTTAGGCATTTTTCCTTCTTCCTTTGTTATACTAATAGAAATAAATTAAAGGACTGATTATAAATCATTCAAAGCTTGTGGTTAAAATATAAATGGATTCTGACTATGGAGTCCAAGGCCAGAGTTGATCACTGGATTGTCTTTCTTTGGTGGTCGTATGTAGGAGACAGCAAGAAGTAATCTATTGAGTGGTACCTCTGGGACCAACGGATGCAGCATCTCAGGTGGATCTCCTCTATCCCAGTGATACCTTGGAGTTTTGCCATTTAGGCAACACCAGTAACACATGGTGCTGAGAAGCTTCTGATACCTGCTCTGAAAATTGGAAGGAGCTGCAGCTAAAAGCACATGGGTGGGAAAGGGAGGCAATAACCAGTGAACCTTAATTTTTTTTCCTTCCTCTCTCTCTTTTGTTGCAAGGTCCTGCTCTGTATAACATATACTTCTACATTTGAATTGAATGGGAGTTCAGTGCTGAAGATTGCTGAGGTAAGTGCCTCTGTCATACCATGGCTTGTGTCACTTAACTTTTCCCTACTACCTAGAGCATGACTTTCTTACATAATCTGGAATTGAACTAGTCCAAAACATAACTACCATCCTAGGAACTGATATCACCTTATTTCTAGTGTGAAGAAATAGTTGCAAGTTGGGCAGGTTTGACGGGCTTGCATGGGAAGGCACTTTTGGAAATAGACCAATAATAGTACATTACAGTGTTGCACATTTACTACTCATATTTACTTTACTTTGCTTTTTTTCTTTATAGAACAGCACTGTGTTGATTTCTTACCTGCTGCAAGTCTAAAACTAATGAAGTTTTTCCTTGAGAGGTGTATAAGCCATAGCGTGTCATGTTAGCAGAAGTGCCCCAGTGTGCCTTGTTAGCCTTGTGTGTATCTTTTTCCTAATACATCCAGATAAAAGATTTAAGCAAGCGTGCTATTAGTCACTGTACTCCCTTTATTCCATTAGATTTTAGTCTGAATTAAATTGTATAGGATCTTTGGTTGTAGAAAAACATACCTGCGGGTATATTAAGTAAGCCTTTATGGGTGGGTGATATTTTTAGTACATTTTGTAGCAAGCCACGGAGTTGTTTATTCAGGTTGGAGAAGATGCACAGGAACACTTAATCCTCCTGTGCAGCACACACTGTTGTGTGCGGAACGTATTATAAAATTATATTGTTAATGTGGTATGGGCAGAGGAAATGCCCATGAAAAAATGTAAAGATTATATACATATCCTGTACTCCAGGTGTTTGTAGACATTTAGAGACTTGTTCCTTCTCGGGTTTTTGTTATTTTGGGTGGGACTTTTGTAAAAAAAAAAAAATCCCATGTGAAAGTAGCTCAGTTTACCTGGATATTACAGTACTTTCCAAGTTAAGAATAAAATTGACCTTGAATTGTTTTACTGGAAGCTGAGAATAGGGCTATAGAGATAACCAGGAACTGAAGAAAACAGCTTCCAGTTTGTAACAAATGGGCTTTAAAAGTCCATAGTTCATGTATATGACATATACCGGATACAAAAAGGTAGTAATCATTCCAGATTAGCACAGCTTTGGTTTCTCCTTGTGCTGGGTGAGACTGTATGGTATACCTATTTTTGGAGATCATTGTAAGCCCCACGTGTAGATGCTGCAGCAAGGATGAGCTGAATTGGTGTTTAAAGCAAGTCATAGTTTTTTAAGTTTCACTAAACCCTCTTTATGTCAATGTCCCAAACCGAAGAAAACAGATTGTTTGCCTTGCCCATGCAAGGCAAAAGTTGATGAATTGAGCTTAGTGCATCTCTTTGCTGTAGGTAAAGAGCTCTAGCTTAAACAAAGTACTTCCTGGGAAAAATATTTGGTGACTCTAAACCCGTCAGATTTCAATCTTTAGGAGCACTGCCTTAGACTGGGGGGAAATGGTCAATCAGTCATGTTCTGTGTGTTATAAGCTGTATCAGAAGTCATATTTTCTGTTCTCTGTGGAAATCTGAATAATAACAGGGATGTTATTCATAAAAAGCAGCCTGGAAAATGGCAGTTGTCTCTCATAGATAGACATTAAACACTGCTGTTCTTGGTAGTTGCACTTACTTCATTTTCATTCCCAAAGGCTATCCTGGCCCTTAAAAACCTTAGATAGTGTACTGATACAAATTAGCACAGTGATGGTTCTTTTCTGTTATGGTGAACAAGAGCTCAACAGCAGGCATATGAGATGTGCCAGCAAAGTAAACAAAACTCATTTCCTTCAGTGAATTGGAACAAGCTGCAATACAGAGTGTATGTGTTTCTATTTGGAGTGTTTGGAGGTACAGTTATTTTCCCCACACTCCTTGAGAAAATACTGCCTCAGTGAATGCCTGAATCATTCGAAATAGCAAACCCTACAAGGCACATACATGCTTCTTCCTGTCCAGGTTTTAGGTAAGGCAAAGACTTTAATAGCTGGAATCACTATGCCTTTGTATCTGAATTCTGCAATGCATAAGCAGTAGGAAACAGAAAACAATTTCTCAGTTTAGCATTTGGTTAACCTTCTGACTTGCTGTAAGGGAAAGGTGGCAGAAAGGAGCTTTCTGTTCCAGTACCCAAGCTATTTGACATTTTTTTTCCAGGTCGGTCCCTTAGTTCCTTTTCCTAGCCTGTACTCTGTAGCAAAGTGGAGCCACTGCAGAATCGGAAAGGTGCTGCCTTTGTTACTGATAGAACTTTCTGAGGACTATCTCTGAAAAACAAAGCTACGGTCTGGCCATTTTGCATTTCCTGATCATTTGCAATTCACGTGTACAAAATAACGGCATTCCAAATCTTTCTGAACCTTATCAGCTTCAAATTAAGAAAGCATCCAACATGAAGAGTACTATAATTTGGGTTTAAGTATTAATAGTGTTGAAAATAGATTAATAGTATTAAAAATAGACTAAATCTTCCCCTGGGCACCTTCCCATGCTTGCCTAGACACCTGTAAGAAAATTTAGTTTGTGTTTTCTTGTTTTTATGTGTATATTTGTTACTCCCATGTACCTTTTGGTAGTTTGTTTTGTTTGACTCTGTTGTGTTTCATTAGCTAACCCTTCTGTGTTTTGCCCTTAGTTGTGTTTTGCATGCCATAGAGCTGGAAGTCCCCGAATGCATGAAATGATCAAAATGTCCATTACACACCTCTTTGGAGCCCTGAGCTCTCGCATTTTTACTGATGCTTCTTCATCAATGGCTTTTCAAAAGGTATCTTGCCCAGCCATTTAGAACACAGGCCTTCTGTAAGATTGGAGCTCAAGTGGACAGTATTGTTGCTTACTAGCTCGCATGGGGAGGGGAGAGAAGGAGGAGATATGAACCATGCTCTTTCCAGAAAGTCAGCCTACCTTTAAGAATGGTATTTCATCAATTAATTCAGGTGCTCTAGAAGAAAACTTACAACTTGAAAGAATGATCTCAGCAGCGCTGGAATGGTTTGGCCTCTGCGAAGGGCTGTACATGGTTAACAGGCTTTTAGGTTTGTTTTTTTTTGTCCACAGGAGTTCAGGTGATAGCTGAATGATGGGCAGAGTTGGTCCAGGCCTTCTTCTAGCTTAGAAGACCATCTTCGTCACTGACCTTAAACTAAATAAAATCCTTTATACATTTGGGGCGATCTTAGAACCTCAAGGGAGCCCCTGGTGGTCTAGTGGTTAAGGCGCGGCGCTGTTACGGCCGAGACCCGGGTTCGATTCCTGGTCAGGGCCACTCCCCGGGCAGATGCAGCTCATTAGCCCTATAAGGCAATCCATCTACGTCCTGAGGACCTCACTGCCACCGTCCAAGCTTGCTTGGCCCCGG
>JAYRBT010000114.1:50784192-50832638 GCA_036023395.1 Myiotriccus ornatus
AAATCCAATGCGCAGGCTGGAAGGTGTAAAGACCTTCCCCGGTTCTTCGTTCGCGAAGACTGGCCATTACTTACTAGAACCTCAAAAAAGGGCAATAAGAAGGAGACCTGCTGTCAGTTTGGTCCCTTATATCCTGTAGATGCATACAACTAACCTGTTCTACTTTGTTGTCAAAGAAGATAATCAGTCTCAGGTTGTCATTTGCATAGTGTTTCTTGCATGAGATAACGAGCAACATACATACACTTGAAAATCTCTGGGTTGCTCTCTCTCTGTTTAGTTGAGAAAGGGAAAATAAGGCAAGAGCTTTCATGTGTGATGTCTTGAATCACTCATGATATAGTTTGTATTCAAGAAAACTTGAACAATTGGAGGGTATTTACATTGCAGACATAGACTAGCAGAGGGGTGGTTACAAGTAAGTATCAAGAAATGAACAATCGAATCCACATTTAATGAATTATCTACAGAGCAAGGCAGGTACCAAAATCACTTCTATTTGACAGAAGGAGACTTTGCCAGTTTTGCCCTACCATTCTTGCAGCTGTGAGAATGATGAATTGCATGCTGCTTCTAGATGCTACTTACTTGGTTTTCCATACTGCTGAAAACTTCTAATGTGCTAATAAAGCAATAGTAAGGAAGGCTGACTATCTGCATGCGAGAGACCTTGGTATCGATACCTCCTAAAATGTGTTACTGGTAAGTTACAGTTCATATCTTTGTGCTACTATCTTGTTTCCTCATCAGGTTTGCATTGAGACATATGTATCTAGCTGTCACCAGCGGAGCATTAACACCGCTGTGCGGGCAACCCTCAGCCAAATGTTGAGTGACTTGACTTTACAGTTACGACAAAAGCAAGAAAACATGGTGAGCCTTCTGGCATCAACAAATGGTTCCATGTCCATGGCTGCATACCCTTTTGTTTCGCTGAGTGCAGTGTGTTGTACTGGCTTTTTGTGCCTTACAGCTTTTGTTTGACACTTCTGCAATTAATCCTGTTTAAAAGCTTTTTTCGGGCTCCAACCATGCCTGCCTCAGAGCAGTCTATGGGAAACTCAGCTCTCACATTGTCAGCTCTGGTTGGCTGATTTTTTTTTTTTTATTTTTTTTTTCCCTTCCATTAAACAAAAGAGGCTTTGTTCTGATGTCAGGCTGCCTTGGCCTTTTCCATTCTTTTGTTTTCTTTGCTTGTTTTCCTAAGGTTCATTGAAATCCTTCTGCTAAAAGTTTTTGCATGACAAATATTTACATAAAGAAAACAAATTCTCAGCTAAGGAAAGTGTAATTGAGGTTTCTCTTCTATTTTTTTTGTAGAAGATAATTTTAAGCTCTTGAAATTCTTTACTTAGTTGTTAGCAAAACAAAAATAATTTTATTTATTGCATTATTAGAATCCATAACAGCTCTTTGAATGAAATCCCAGCACATTTTCAGTGAAACTGTAAATATTCAGGGTACACATATTACATTGACTTTTTACATTTGTTTATGCTGCTTTCTATAATATTATATTGTCAAAAAAGTACTATTTGTAAAAGTCAGTTTCTATGTATTAGGAAATTTTAAGGACTGCAGTTGTGCAGATTATTTCCTTACATCTGTTTTGGGTTAAGAGGATCCCTTCCATTTTGGATTAGTAGACTAGATTGCTTTTATCTCACTGAGCAACTGCAGAACTGAATTACTCAGTTTAGGTAAACTTATCTTCTGTTTGTGCTAAGTAGGTTCATTTTTACTAGCCAAAATATTTACCAAAAACCCCAAACAAACAAATAAAACCAGTAGTTTTGAAATTTCAGATTGGGTCTGCAAATTTTGTTAGCTTTTGTGTCTTCAGTTTTGTTAGTTCTTTTCTTAGCTGAAGACTAGGTAAAAGCGTATGAGAGATGTATTTAATTCCTGGCAGTTTGTTATTGATGCTTGAGAGAAGAATTTGTCTTGACCCCTTTGTGCACTAATAGGAAGAACCCTATACCACAGCTGAACCACATGATGTGAGAGGTCATTTCCTGACTGCCATTGATTCTGTTGGTACTGTAACCTTAACAACACCAATGTTCTAAAGTCTTTAATACTCGGTTGACTTTGGTTTCTAAGTACTTCGTGAAACTATGATTTCCTCTCAGTTATTTTCAATGTGATTTTCAATGCCTAGTTATTACTAAGTTGTTTTAGGTGTAGGAAATCCCTTAAGAAGTTAGAAATTCTTGTTCAGCTCAATGAGATGTGAGTTCCTTTAATCTAAATAACTGTTAAACAGATCTTAAGGAATTTTAAAAAACATTTTGCAAAAGATTCACTTAAAAAAACCCTAACAAACAAAAAGCCCAGAACAGATGGAGGACACGAAAAAAAGCTCTGCTGTTGAAATATTGCTTCTATGGTGTTTTTCTGCTCCTTGCACCAATTACACCGCCTTTGTCTTTCCTCAACAGACAATTGAAAACCATGACACCCTGCAAAAATTCAAGAGTCAAGGTACTTGTAAAACTTTTTTAGTGACTCCTTACACTCCAGCTTTTTTATTCTTAACTCTCCTTTCATCAACACAGTGCTTTTTGATGTCATGGGAATTTCACCTTCAGGTTTTCGTACCTTCTCCATAGCTTGATAGTCTCTCTGTTGCCTGTGGTAAGAACTGAGACAGCTCTGTTAGCTCTTGGTATTTTCAGGTCTGTCTTCATTTGGACCATGGTAACGGCATTGCATTCAACATTGTAATAAATTATTGTTTCAAGATGCTAACTTCTGTTATTAAGGAATTTGTATTCTGGAGAAAGTTTTAGTAAGTGGCTTTACTTCCTAAATTGAAAGAGATTCATGGAGTAGGATATAGAATCTGTAAATGATTGTGTTACTATATTGCAGGCCAAAGATACTGTTTTTATAATGGCCACTTTTGAAAGCACATCACTATTGAAGGTGTGCTTACACTTGCCAAATATTATTTTACAAGAGAATGTTTTCCTAGTCCCATTCTGGCTTAACTTTCAACATCTTCTCTGATAGATAAAAATAATCCCTGCTTTTGACCTTCTCACAGGATTTCTGCAGAACTTGCATGAATGGAGGCTAAAATCTTTGAAGAGCACAAGCATCTTCTTTTAAGATCAGAACCTGGTCAGACACCAGAAGCTGTGTAGGAGAGACGAAGTGCAGAAATTGGCTGCCATGTAGAAATACTAGAGCCTTTTTTATTATTTAATTGTATACTTATTTTATTATCTGAATTGGATTTCAGCTAATCTTCTGTAAATGCATGTACTCAATCAATGCTCTGTCTGGATTTAATACTGCTGCTTTTGCATTTTGTGGAGATCACTTTCTAATTTAGGACTTTTCCTATTGCATCTTCTCTATGAATTTTTGTAGCCTTGCTCCTTGTTTAGAATCTCTGACCAGCTCTGAAAGTCCATGCAGTGAATTGAGGTTGTAATCCAGTTGCTCATATATAATGCCTCTGATCTTTGTCCTTTTTGGAGGTACTTCAGTGGAGTCTCTTTGTGATGATGTTGTATCTGTCCTCACTGTGCTCTGTGAGAAGCTCCAGGCTGTCATAAAGTAAGTTATTTCAGTTCATAATTTTGATTTATTACCTGGAGTTTGAGAGTTTCATTGATACATGTGATTGTACTGTTGTAGTTCTGGAATTAGAGAGCAAAGCTGTGGTTAAATGAAGTGTTTACTAGAGGAAGTGTTGCTCATGATGCATTCATTTAATCCTTGCTTGAAATGAGGAGCTAATTTGCCTTTTTTGTGCACTGTTCAGCTTTAAAAACTCCTGGTAAGTCTAACCTGTAAATAACTTCCATACAGCAGTGAAATACTTATCAAAGGAGAAGTTTTCTTGCTGGAAGCAACTGTCATAGAAGAGCCATGGAAAGACCTAACAGAAACTACATTGAGAATGAATTAATATGTCCTTCTTAGAAAGGCAGCATTTATCCAATGGAAGCAATTTGCATTTTCCAAGAATTCCTGAAATTTAGGAATATCATACATTCTACTTACTTGGAAATGCATGAGCATAACTTTAAAATGTGGTTGTTATGGGCAGTAATAGAGTGTTATATGCTCTACAATTTTCAGGAACTTACAGAGCCAGAAATAGCACAGACATCTGTGTGCAGTTTTTCTATAGACTTTCCTCCCACAAGTGTCTCTAATTACAGCAGGATTTGAAGGGGAAGAGTGCCTTACTTATCATTATTTAATCAGTGCCAACATTTGGGAAAATAAAATCAAGAGTGCGGGGATGCCCTGTGCATGACCATGCAAGTGTCAACTGTAAGATGATGATAATCTGCATTGATGCATTGTAAGAAGTATATCAGTTCCAGGCATCCACAGCTTTTTTAGTATTCTTTCTCATGAAGCTTCCTTTATGTTTATGGTTCTGACAGAGTTACTGGCAAGGCCCTGAAAGGTAGTCATGTTATCATGCAACTTTCTGTCTGTAAACATTGACTTCTGATAATTGTGATTGACACCAAGAAAAGAGGAAAAAATAACCAGAAGAGAGCAGCCTAAATGTGATTCAGATTGTCTGAAGAAACTATCCAAGTCCAAAATCTTCTGTTGTTTCCTTTTCCTCTGTTTAAGGATTCCTACCTTCTCAAGTTTAGATTGAATTTGAGTAATTACTTCTGTTTTATTCTTCCTCTCTTTTTCACTGAGATTTTTTTTTTAAAGTAGCAGATCACTGCATGTGGTCAGAACAAAATAAATGGGATGACGGTGATCACACCATTATAGATGGATAGAAGGAAGCAAAATAAATTCTGTAACGTATGGTATAATTTTCAAGTGAACTAATGTAGTTATTGTAGAAAATTAAATAATCATTGTTTTAATATGATGTGAATGGCATCTTTTTGCCAGTGACAATCGGCAACTTCAGCTTCTTTACTTGGAATGCATCCTTTCCATGTTAAACAGCTCCTCTCCCAGCATGCACCAGCACAAAGGATTCACTGATCTAATATGGTGAGTACATCTGAAGACTAATGCAAATACTAAGTTTGTAAATATAAAAGGAACTTCTCCTCCAGCCATGCAAACAAACCTGTAGTAAGTCTCCAGATGTGAGCAGAGCTTGATGTTAACCTATTGTCAGTTCTTTCTGTGCTCCATATAAGACTGGGTAGGATCTCCTGCTCAGCGAGTACATTAAATCCTGGTAGTGAATTCCTGTAATGAAGTCCAGTATGTTTATCCATAACAGAAAAATCTCTTATGCTTTCTGCACTAGTTTGGATTTGTGTGTGGCCTTAAACACAAAGATATTCTGCTTGTCATGGGAGGGTACTGTACAGATTCTTATTGGTCTGATACAGTAATACAGGAAGATAAGTATTGAGTGATGGGCTGGTGACCACAAAAGCTTATGACTTGTGTTGTGTAAGGGCTGAAGCTAAACAATCTTCATGATGCTTCCCCTTTAATCAAGAAATTCTCTTTTTTTATACACTTCACCAGAAAGGCTTGATGTCTTTGGTGTTCATATACCTCTAAATTATTTGATACCATCACCTCAGAGCACCTTAAATAATCCTGTTCCTTCTTTTTATTTGAAAGAGTGGGGTTTCTTTAGTCTGTGGATAATTGAGTCACAGTAATAAAGCAAGAATGTAACTAATATGCAGTTCCTTGCAGTTTATGCTCATCTTGTGACTTTGTCAGGTGATTGTATTAAGGAAAGATATATGTGACTGTT
Organism: Myiotriccus ornatus; assembly: GCA_036023395.1. Taxonomy (NCBI): domain Eukaryota; kingdom Metazoa; phylum Chordata; class Aves; order Passeriformes; family Tyrannidae; genus Myiotriccus; species Myiotriccus ornatus. Next base: position 50,789,915 of record JAYRBT010000114.1, read on the forward strand.
AATGGCAAATGTGTTTCTTGTACTTTTACTCTGTAATTTTTGAAACTGAGGTGTTTGACTTGGGCCCAATTCTAAGAATGGAACTTGTAATGGCACCCATAACTTCCCTTGCTGTCCCAGGAACATCAGTGACTGCTGGACTGGGAGGTCTTCAGGTTGATAACACTTGGCAGGGACCCTGTGCTGAGACCTTTTAGAGCTCTAATGTAAGAGCAGAACTCTTTTTCAGGAAAAATCCCTTTCAGAAGTTTCTGCCTTTGAATTTCACCCAACCCTTTATTTATGCTTATGTGACTGACTGTCAGGCCGTTGTATAAGCAAGGTCACTGAAATTATCTTAGTTAAGAGAAAACACTTCCTGTTTTATTTTAAGTCTACATCATTTTGATGATCCAGTTTATGCTGCAAATCTGCAGGTGTTTGTGTCTGTAACCATATACCTTCAGGGCAACCCACCAGTGCTTCTTCAGGGACTTCTTAACCTGCATTGTTGCCAAGGAATATGCATCCTTACAGCTACCTGCTTAAGTGGGAGGAAAAAAAACATAAAACACAAGGAAGACAAGAAACAGTTTAAACTGCAAACATCGTTTTGAGTATATAGTAGCATAAGTACACACTAAACATTACCTGTCTGGTGAGGTTGTGATCCCGGCTGGTAGCTGTTGTTATTCTTTAAGGAGCTGTTGCCTAAATGCGCACACACAGAGCTTTCTCTCTGACTGGCGCTTTATAGTCAGTTCTGAACAGAAAATAAAGAAGGGAGCAGACAGAGAAGATTTACCTCTGTTCTTCTGACAGTGTTCTCCATAGTTTGATACAGATACACTTAGATAGGAGTGAGATGCTTGGGGAATATATTGGTGTTACAATCTGTGATTACACCTGCTTTGAGACAAGCACATGTCTTTAAACAGTAAGTGTGAATTGATATGTTTTGAAATGTACCTGGTTGGAGAGATAAATAAGCAGACTCAAAGTCATTATCTGATTCTAATAATTAAGGCTGTTTTTCTTTCTGTGACCTCAGGAAGCTGAACTGCTTCAACAATCATGTTAAGAGAAGCAACATTCTGGACTGCATAAAAATCTTGAGAAAATAAAAAATACTTACCTGTGAGGATATATTTTACGAATTGTTACTTGTCATTCGGTACTTGATCTAGGCACTAGCTTGAACCTCTGAGACATTGGTGAAAACCAGGTTTGGGACTCATTCTCATGCAGCACTTGGCTTCATAAATTAAGGTCTTTCAGACTGAAGCAAAATGCCAAGTGCATGAATGCAAAACTGAACTAGCAGCTAATGGAGCAAAGTGCTGAGTTGGCTTTGACTCTGCCAAAGAAGAGTGATCTGCTGGTGTTGAATCACTTAACATAAGTGCTCATGCAGAAAGATGGTTGAGGAAGGATGGTTATTTAGTGTATAGTGGCATATGAGTAGTTATTGTGCACACTTTGATTTATTGTGGATGGCTTTAATTATGTTTTCAAAAGCCAACAAAACAGAGTCTCACAGCTAAGGATGCTTACTAAAATACATGCGTGTGCAGTTCAGTGGTGGAACATTAGCTCTTCTAGTTAACTTAGATTAGTACTTGTTTGGTCAGGTTTTTATAAAGCTCCCAAGTTGAACTGAAGAAGAGACACTTAGCAGTAGAAACCTAGAATTTCTACCTTGCAATCATGTTTCTAAAGCACCCAAAGGTATTTCCATATGTGCTATGATGCTGGTGCTTGGGAGATGAAAAAAGCCTGGCATAATTTGTTCTATCTAAACACTGCTGTTGACTGATCATTAAAACTAGAGTGTGTATCTCATTTAACCGTGGGCTATTTTCAATCTGTTCCTGTGAGATTTTTTTTTTTCCGATTACCATCTGCTGCTTTTCTCTTTCTCAGGAAGCAACTGTGTCCAGCCCTAGTAGTAATCTTGGGAAATCCAATCCATGACAAAACTATCACCTCTGCCCACAGCAGCATCTGTCTTGAGGCTGATTCACCTTCCTCAGGGATCTCTGATCATGGCCGAGGTTCAGGTTGTTCCTCCACTGCACCTGCCCTTAGTGGGCCTGTTGCACGGACCATATATTATATTGCAGCAGAACTAGTTCGACTGATGGGGTCAGTGGAATCAATGAAGCCTGTGCTACAGTCTCTGTATCACCGGATTTTGCTTTACCCTCCACCTCAACATCGAGTAGAAGCCATCAAAATTATGAAAGAGGTAGGATAATCACTTGTGCAAATCCACGCAGGTAAAGCAAAATGTTTATTTAGCAGTAAATGTTGCTGATATGTGTATACCAATCCATTTCAAACCTTCCCACCTAGGGATGTTGAAATCGTCCTTTCTGAGCAGAGCTGTTACATCAACACCACTCGGACAAATATCTTTAGTTTTATGAAGCCATAATAGCTCCATTTTTCTCCGTAACGCAAGTTACTGTGGCAACTCCATCAGTGCTCGTGCTGTGGTACTGCGTGGAGCAGATCCTATCACTGAGTCATGACTGCTCTTTTGGGTGAGATAGAGTATAATGAACCAGTTTGCAACTTCTTTGGCGTCTTTCCCCACTCTCTGCTCTTGCTAGAAGGAAACATTCATTCTTGCAGTGTAGTTTCCAGGCATTAAAGTGAATATATGCTTTGATTACTTGCCAGTTTTTTGAACTACAGTTTCTTTGAGCCTTTTTTGAATAGCCACAAGGAAGCTGCTAATGGCTTAAGCAGCCATTTCAAGACCGGTCCATTCTGGCCTCTTGCCCAGTGCCTCTGAGAGCACTAGAGCTGGAGCACAGTGAGACTTGTTTGAGCACCAGCTGAAGTCATGGACTCTTCCATTCCACATGGGAGCTTTCTTCTCATATTGTGGAACACAAGGCAACTTAGGTAATTTGTAGGAACAGTACTATCTCTTAGAGAGTTTTTCTTCTAGCTTGTGCATACCTAAGCTGTTCTGTTTCTGAAGATCTCTCTTAACACCACACAGCCACCCACTTGGTTGTCTGAACTAGCAGTCATCCTTTCATTTGGTTTTCTCTAATTTTAAATAGCAGCAAGATGATAATTGAAGTTTTAGGAAAAGCTTAGTCTAATGTTGTTTCCTGCAGGATGTATGTTGCCTCTTTGGGTTTATTGATACGTGCTCATTTGTAATGCTTTCTCCTTGTATTTCCTGGTGGGCATTAACAAGGAGCTACCCAGCAGGTTGAGTCTGAAGGAATCACTTAGCCTATCTTTGCACGACTCTATCATTTTGTAACTAGGTGACTGAAGAGAAAGGTTCTCTTTGGTATAAACTATAGTGCAAAATACTTATTTAGGCATAAAAATTCTCTTGTGTGCAATATCACTTGAAACATATTCAGTCAAAAATGTAAAGCACTGGAGAGTATTCCATATGTGATTCTTGCTGAATATTCTGCTCTTCTTTATTTGCTTTTCTGCTTTTAAAAACAGGAAGGGTAGTTTTATTAAACAGAACATCAGTGTGCTGCTTTCCTTTGCTGTGAGAAGTTACAGTACTGCTGCCTCAGATTTTAAGGCTTGATAGAATTATGGCTTACTTATTGTATTTAAATAATGCTTAGATAATCCTCTACTTACTTCTATTTCCTTTCTTTTCAGATACTTGGCAGTCCTCGTCAGCTTTGTGATTTGGCAGGGCCCTGCTCTTCTGAGTCAGAATCTAAGAAGAGGTCTATTTCTAAAAGGAAGTCCCATCTGGATCTTCTCAAGCTGTATGCTTTGTTTCCTCCTTTAGCCTCTTCTCTTTTAAACCTGTCCACACAGGACACTTAAGCAGTTGTACCTTCAGGAGCATACCCAATAGTAGCCAGGGTATCTCCCTGGTTAAATAAGCTGTGAAAATGGAAAGGGGCAAAAGCTGGTTTGTCATCACTCTGGGCTTATTTGTAAAGGCATAGATAACTACCTTGTGGAGTTTGTAAAAATACCCAAATATGTTGTTGTGTAGCTGGAAATTTGTGGCTATGGGTCCCTAAACTTGCAATGAAATAACTGTGTGTTTATTTAGAGGTACAGTTCCAAGACAAAGTCAAAGGAGGTCATAGAAAATTTAAACATTGTCAGATTGAGCAAGAAGGGTAGTCAGCTCTTGTAAAGATCACATCTTGTAGACAAAATCATTTTCAGGACACAGATGGCTTTAAATTTAGTTCATTTGGGTGCTGAGATTTTTTTTTTTTTTACCGTTTAAATGCTTGTCTGTAAGGGAGAACACGCTGTGCATGCTGGTATAAATGCACAGTAACTGTTTCCTTGGTTGGCACTCCCTTTACAGAATGGCCATGTTTGCATGGGATACTTAATAATTTGTTTTAATACTGGTTGTCTTTCTTAGGAGTAGTCCTATAGGATAAGTTCACTTCATTTTTTTTCCTGATTACGGAGGGATGGTGTTGAATGACAGGGATGTGCTCCTTATACATGTTGCATCACTTAAATGAACTCTGTATTGATTGCAGTATCATGGACGGGATGACGGAAGCATGCATCAAAGGTGGTATTGAAGCATGCTATGCTTCAGTGTCCTGCGTCTTTGCCCTGCTTGGAGCATTAGATGAGCTGAGCCAAGGGAGGGGTCTTAGTGAAGAGCAGGTCCAGCTGCTACTCCAGCGCTTAGAAGAATTGAAGGATGGGACTGAGACGAGCAGGGACTCCATGGAGATCAATGATGCTGACTTCAGGTGGCAGAGGCGCATCCTGTCCTCAGAAAATCCTGCCTGGGAATCAGGAAATGAGAAGAGTCCTGATATTAGCATTAGCGTTACCACAGACACTGGTCAGACTACTTTGGAAGGGGATATGGGACAGACAACTCCAGAGGATAATCCAGAAAGTCAAAAAAACTCGCTGCCATCTCCAGCTGGACATGAAAGCAAAGAGATTCATTATAGAGAACCAGAGTCAGAAACCATTGACCAGCCAGATGTTGTTCAAAGAAGCCACACCATAGTCTATCCAGATATAACTAATTTCTTATCAGTTGATTGCAAGACCCGGTCCTATGGATCTAGATACAGTGAAAGTAACTTCAGTGTAGATGACCAGGACCTTTCTAGGACTGAGTTTGATTCATGTGATCAGTATTCCATGGCAGCAGAAAAGGATTCAGGCAGGTCTGATGTCTCAGACATAGGCTCTGACAATTGCTCCTTGGCTGATGAGGAGCAGACACCACGAGATTGTCCAGGTCACAGGTCCTTACGTACTGCTGCTCTCTCTCTGAAATTGCTGAAAAGCCAAGAAGCGGACCAACACAGTGCACGTCTGTTTATCCAGTCACTTGAAGCTCTCCTTCCTCGGCTTATAGCCCTTCCCAGCATAGAAGAAGTGGATGGAGCACTGCAGAGCTTCTCTTCAACATTCTGCTCAGGTTTGCAAGCAAATACTTACTGTCTAACCAGCATACACACTCTGACAGCACTGTACACAGAGCCTCCTGTAGGATTTCAACTTCAGAGAACATATCCGGAGTAAGGAGGTTTGGGCTTTACAAAGTACATTCCTTCACAGCAACACACTTCATTTAGGGCAAAGCAAATTGAATATGCAGGCACTGATTCAAAGGAAGATCAATCCATTGACTCTTAACAGGCTTTCAATAAAGAAATGGAATTTTCTGTAATAAAATACCTCTTTAGAGGTTTGTGACGATCTGTTGAGAAGATTTGCACATGCTGTCATTAAAGAGGTTGGGGCTGCCCTTTAGCATGACAGGGATGTGGGGAGTACCATCCCCTGTTTTGAATGAGATTTAAGAAGCTCAGTACATCACTGCATTACTGTCAATAATGCCAGCCTCACAAAAAAGGTGATAACAATTCTACAGCAGTAAGCTCTTGAAAGGATAGGAAAAGAGGAGAGACACTATTCTTCACTCTTTTTTGTTTTTCTTAATGTTGTTGTCTGGTATGGCAGGAAATGCAAAACTCAAAGCCCAGACAAAGTGAAAAATTAAGATCTTGCCTTTTAAGAGAATAAATACCTGCAGTTCTTTCCTGTTTAGAACCTTTGGGATCTTGACTTATCAAACAAACAGAAAAAGTCACATAAAGGCTGCTGATTTAAAGTGTGATATTTAAAGTGTGTGTAAATATATGTATATTTAGAAGCATTTCACTCTCCTGACAGTGGCCAAAGTGGAAATGTTTGCTAAAATATATTTCTCTGTTTCTTTAACTTACTTTAGCGCAATTGCCTTTCCTATTGCTCCTCTCCTAATCATTGCTTCATTCATTTGTGCTCCCTCGCATTAAACTCATACAGAGTCAGAAGGGCTGCCTCCCATCATCATACAGCAAAATTTAGATGTGAAGCTGGGCGAATAAGCTGATATTACTGCTTAAATGCTGCTCAATTAAGCTCAGGAAGATGGCAGGCGGTATTCTGAAGAAACATTAGCCATTTTATATCATAGAAAGGAAGTACCTTAAAGGAGGCAATGATGTTAGTTACTTTCCTAATTGAGGGAATCAAGAGTGCCCTTTCTGTCACGGGGATTTCTTTTACCTGAAAAAGAGTGATCTTGAGTTTATGCTGAAAGACCAGTGCTAGACCTCTAGCTCCCAACTTTTGTGCACCTGTTCCCTCATGCATGAATGAGTATGCTGTTTCTTTCCTCTTTTTTCTGTTAAGTCTTTTTAGAGTGTTTTAAGACGTCGGAAGATGTGGACCTAGGAGACTTCCAGATTTTTAAGGCTAAACACAGAGTTTTTTCCTGGCATTAATGCCATTATGACTAATACAGTGAGAAAGATGGAATAATGTAAATCAATTTCTGTGTTAAATCCATAATTTGTGGTTTGTACATATCTCTTAAAAAGATACCTAGTCTTGGACTTAGACTCTTGAGAGACCTTTCACTTTCCTAAGAAAGCCACCCTCGTGGCTAAATCTGTACTTTGAAAATGTACAGCATGTTTCCACATGGATTTGGTGAAGTAGTCTTAGAATATGCCACTTATTAAGGCATCATGGAAAACTAGAGCAGCAAGTTACTGTATTAAGACATCCTGGTGTTTTTGTGGAGATGTGACTGTTGCAGAGTTGTACTTTTGTGCTCTCATAAGATCTGTGTGGTTCGTGTTTCAGTTGGATACCTGAAATGAGACTCAATCCAGCCGAAACAGTCCCTTAACTTGTACCTCAGATCTTAAGCAAATGTCCATCAGTCTTCCTGAGGTGAGAGCTTGTGTTCCTGTGTATGTGAGAGAACTGTGAGTTTGAAGACCTATTAGAGAGACTTACTAAAGTTGAAACAAACGTTAGGGGGTAGGAACACCCCCTGGAGAGCTTCCAAGACACTTATCTGACCTGCCTCTGTAAGCAACCTTGAGGTCCTTATTTCAGGAGTCCTTGTTAGCACCAGCAATTCAAGGCACAAATTTTATGTGATGAAGTTAGAGGGACTGATCCTATTAATTGTATATACACCATCTATTCATGTATAATTCTTGAAGAATACATTAGGAAATTTGAATATTTCTTAAAATTTGGGTTGAGAAAATGAGTAGGTGCAGTTCTGAGACCAGCCAGTACAGAAGCAGTATTTTTGTGTTTCTGGGAGACCTTGTTTAACTGCTTTATTTCATTTCTCAATTTCTCTTACACTTTGGGGGAAAAATATGATTTGACAGTCTTTCCTACAAACTAGGTCCTTAGATAGAACTGCAATATTAGTATGTCTTCATAGGATTGAAAAGCAATGAAAGAACGTAGGAATTTGGGGCACTGCCATGGGACTGTAAGCATTGAAAAAGTGAAGTAATCTGAACAGAGTTACAGTGAAATTAAGATTTGCAAGTAAGCTGGTTAACTCCTAAATTAACACCTTAGCAATAAGTTAGCACCTCTTTTCAGTTTTGATTCCATAGGTTTTAGAGGCAGAGTTTCTGTTCGTGACCATCAGCTAATCTTCTGCCTTTGAGATCTCAGAATCTCTTAAATGCAGTTTATTTCCCATATTTTAGAGGAAATTGGGGATCATATTTTTCTTAAGCACTTTTTGGTGCTCAAATACATACCCACTATGTAGTATCCACTTTTCTGTGCTGTTCTACACCTTCCTTTTTAATTGTAGTCTTGTATTGTTGCACAATTCTTAAAATATTTTAATGCAAAGTAGAGTGGGCTTTTTTGTGGTTTTTTTTTTTTTCCTTTTACATACCTCTCTGCCTTGAGGTTTTTATTACTGTAGCAGATTCTAGTCTTAGAGATAAGACATCAGATCAGTGAGGGATAAGATAGCCACATCAATATCATGATCCTCCATCCAACAAAGTGTTAAGATCCATCTTTGCCTTCAGTGATGAAATCACTAGAGCTACTCACAGGCTACTTTCAAGCAAATGGTTGCAGTTTTGGTACTAGTTAAAGATTCTCTGTTAATGTTCACTATGAGAAATCTACCCCAAGCACATGCCAGCCTATGTGGGTATGGTTTGTAGCCAGTCCTATCACCCCTCTTCCACAAAGGTTGCTCCCTTGAACAGCTATTCATCTTTTAGACCCACCCTGGAACAGTTACTCTCTTTCTAAATCCACCCTCAAACAGTTACTCACCTTATCCACGCCCCCAAAGTGACGACAGTGGAAAGTCCGAGAAGGCAGCAGCACAGAGCTTTCAAACCCTCACGAGGCAAGAAAAACATTTGCTTCTTTTCTGTGTGTGGATTTATTTTTTTTTTCTAATGTTAACGGTTTGTTGTATTTTGTCTAAGAAGAGGTGTGAGCTTTATGGTGGGAGGAATATATTCACAATAAACCACTGCAGCAGTTTACAAATGACCCAGCTTTACTTCATCATATAACTAACCTTGGAAGTTGTTTTTTGTTTCATTTCAAACGTTCCTCTAGGATAAAGCTTACTCCTTGATTTTCTCTAAATGACATTAAATGAATGGATTTCACAGTTGATGTGAAAACCATGAAATACTGTGAGTCGTGGGGGGGATCTAGTATTTCATGTTTTTTCATGGCTCAAACTATAGATCATGGAGATTTAATTAGGTCGTACTTGATCTATGTTTTTCTACCAGTAGGTCAGCTAACTCAGAGGAAAATGTATGTGCCATCCATGGGAAGAAGGGATTGTGCCCACTGAGCATGGTTGTAGGCTGTCGTTTCATACCAGTAGTGTTTTCAGGACTACTGAGTGCTTACATGTGGCTTCTTGGTCTGACAGAACTGAACGTGCTCAGCTACTTACAAAGTAGGTCTTGTATGAACTAAGTAGGGCTTGGAGTTGTAACAAGTTCCAGCCAGCTTGGCCCCAGGTATTTGTCCACTTAACTCTAGGCCATGGAGAGAGTGACTGAACAGCCTGATTGAAAGGTGCTGAGCACTCCAGTCCCCATCCGACAACTGATTTAGCCAGAACAGATTTATGGTGGGGTTAAAAGTGATTTTAACCTCATTAGCACCATTTGGTAAAATATTCTCAGTGAAGTACGCAGGCTTTGTGTCTGCCGCTTCACACCTCACCTTTCCAGTTGGCACTGCAGATGTATCCTGCCCTTTGCTTTGTACTTGCAGCTGCTCTGTGAGTATTTCAAATTTAGCATGTTGCTTTACTGGACTGTGACTGGAGTGTTCAGTTTGTCTTGTAGCACTGCATTCTAGATGAACTACTTATTTTTCTGTTCCCTGTTCTAGTCCATTTAGTAATTTTAACTGATGACTCATTAACTATTCTAGCAATCTGTTGCTGCCAAAATGCTAGGAATAGTTTCTGATATTTTTTCCAGGAAAAATCTGTGTAAAATGTGAGAGCTCACATGGTGTTTTTGTTAGGTATGATGCACTCACCAGGATTTGAGGGAAACCTAAATTTCAACTTCCAGACTCTGATGAATGCAGACAGTCTCTACGTGGTATCACATTACACTCTGCTGCTCAACCTGAAACTGGCCAACTCGGATTACTACAGGAAGAAGCCTGCCCAAGCCCCTGTGCTGCTGGTGAGTTATGGAATATGAGAAAACTGTTTAAAAAAAAAAATGAAAATTTATTTTGCTTCCCTTCACATAATCCAGCCCACACATAAAGCCTTCAGGCCGCTTGCTAAGTGGAGAAATAGTAATTGCAAATGAAGCGTTTTCCAGACTGCTTATGAATCTTGCATGATAAATGTTGTGCATTTGAATTACAGAGCTTCTCTGTAATTTGAGGGGAACGAATGCTGCTTACTGATTGTCATTGAAGTCGTAGTCATTTTGATGGGTAAACTGTTTTCAGAATAGATCTTCCTTGGCATCATGTGATATAGCACGTATTGTCTCTTGATAATGGGCATAAACATACCTTCATCTTGCAACTACTTTTGAGCCCAATGACAAATTTGTTGCTAGATACTTGATTTGTATTTCCATAGTTGAAGACATGAGAAGTTAAAGTGGAAAAGAACTAGATTTTAATAATGTGAAATTATGATTTTCATGACAGATGGAATTCCTCAGCTTCTTGGGCTTTTTAAAAATTGTGTTGAAGCCTGCAAGAGTTATGAACTATGAATCTGTGTTTTTCAACCAAGTTGCAAAGGAGAAGTTGTTTCAGAGTTTTCTTAAACATAAAAGAAATTGTGATATATGGAACAACAACAACAAAAATTATGTCAAAATGTATCATTATTGCTGAGCTTCCAGTGTAAGAGAATTTATGATCTAGATCATCTCAAAAACAAGTGGAGTTTAACATCATCCTTAGTTCTGGTATGTTCTGCAGCTGCTGCAAGTGCAAATCTGTGGCTCAGAACATTCTCTAGGGGCATCACTGTGCACAATAGACCTGAGCTTGACCAAAGTATTTTTGGAGATCATTCTGATGTATAATTGGACACCAGTTCATCTGTGATGACTGTTCATGCAGAAGGGCCCAATTGCTGGACAGGCAGAGTTAGGTGCCACAACCTCTTTTTATTGGATTTGAGATCCTACTCCTACCTTGTGGAAATAGTGAGAGATCAGCATGTCCCATTGTCACTGTGCAAGAACTGTCATTATGATTTGCATTAACTGCGATAGGAGAAGAGAGAGCTCCTTGTTCATGTCATTTGCCACTGTAGAGACATGTACAGGAGGATCTGGACAGGCTGGATCAATGAGCCAAGGCCAGTTCTGTGAGGTTCCAAAAGGCAAAGTGCCAGATCCTGCCCCTGGGTAACAACAATCCTGTGCAGCTCTACAGGCTCAGGGAAGAGTGGCTGGAAAGCTGCCTGGCAGAAAAGGACCTGGGGGTGCTGATCATGAGCCAGCAGTGTGCCCAGGTGGCCAAGAAGACCAATGGCATCCTGGCCTGTATCAGCAGTAGTGTGGCCAGCAGGACCAGGGCAGTGATTGTCTCCCTGTACTGACCACTGGTGAGGCTGCACCTTGAGTGTTTTGTTCAGTTTTGGGCCCCACACTTCAGGAAAAACATTGAGGTGCTGGAGCAGGTCCAGAGAAGGACAGTGGAGCTGGTGAAAGGTCCAGAGAGTAAGTCATATGAGGAATGGCTGAGGGAGCTGGAGTTGTTTAGTATGGGGAAAAGGAGGCTCAGGGAGACCTTATCATTCTCTACAACTACCTGAAAGGAGGTTGTAGGGGGGTGGAGATCAATCTCTTCTCCCAGGTAACAAGTGACAGGATGAGAGGAAATGACCTCAAGTTGTCGCAGGGGAGGGTTAGACTAGATACTAGGAGATTTTTTTCATGGAAAGGGTTTTAAAGCGTTGGAACAGACTGTCCAGGGAAGTGGTAAATTCACCATCCCTGGAAGTATTCAGAAAGTGTGTGTGTATAGCACTTGAGGATATGGTGGTGGTGCTGGCTTGACAGTTTGACTTGATGATATTAAAGAAATTTTCCAACCTTAACAATTATATTATTTCAATCCTCAATTAATTCTTATCTTTGCATAACTTCATTTCTATTCCTGCAGTTCCTTACTCAGAGTAGATTTGGCGACTGAGGCTCATGTTGTAGGGCTTACTGTTGTCTTACATCTGGTTCTCTGCAGAAGGAGTTCATGAAGCAGGTCCAGTCCAGTGGAGTGTTGATGGTTTTTTCCCAGGCCTGGGTTGAAGAACTGTACCACCAGGTACTAGAAAGGAACATGCTGGGGGAAGCTGGATACTGGGGAAGCCCTGAGGAGCACAGTCTTCCACTTATCAGCATGCTGACTGGTCAGTACTATATTATGGTAGCAAGGCTAACTTCAAAACACGTCTCAAACAATGTAATGCAATGACACACTGCTTCATTGCGTTACATACAAAATGTGGTGTTTCAGGAAATTGTCAGTAGAGAAGGAACCAGACTTAGCTGTGGCAGGTATTTAAATGTTTGGTTTGGATCATCAGAATGCTTTTGAAGTGTGGGTTTAAAAAAAATCAAGCCTGCCTGTGGGAGACAGGGAGAGTAGTTTTGTTCATTGAATCAAAACATCTCTTATTTCTGTCAGCTTCAGTTCTGGTAGACTTAATGATAAGCAATAAGGCTGCTGTTTTCTTGATGTCATAGCAAAGCCATTTCAGTGTACTTGTGGTGCAGTACAAATATAAATAGTGGCATCTGATCCTGGAAGCCTTCCACAGATTGGACTCCCCTTGGTTCAGATTTGTGCTATGCCAGGGATATGCCAAATGGCACTACAGAGAAACTGAAAACCTGGAGCACCTCTAACAAATGCTTAGAAACAATCCATAGCTTCATTTGAAGGAAAAAAATCAAATTGTTTTAGCTGAATGACAGCAGGATGACGATAATATTGTATTGACATAAAACACACTGTCTGCTTTAACGTGTATGTAATTAAAACAGTATATACAGGGAGAACCCTGGCTTCAACTGAGCCATTAACTGGTAATCAAAGGGCACTGCTCTGAAAGTTTTTTGCTGATTATACTGAGCTCAGTGTTACCTTTAGTTGTTGAGCTGAGAAGCTGAAAGAAACACTTTGGAAAAACAATAGCCATGAAGTGTGTGGAAAAGGGGCTGCTAGAAATCAGCCCGGTGTCCCTAACATTAAACTCCCTGTGAAAAGCTGATCTTTTTGTTGTGTTGGAGAAAGGGTTCTATTTCTGTTGTTGAGATTGGACCTACACAGGTCTACTAAAAATTGCGTATAAGACATAGGATTCCAGTGCATCTTGAGGACTCGAACTGAGGTCTGGGAACATCTAGATACAGGATTTAGCAAGATTTAAAATTTTATACTAAGAAATGCAGAGATTTAAGTGTGTGGTAAGTTCTTAACTGTAAGAAATATCATTAAATCTTTGCTGGGAGTTCTGTTCACTGTGTTGCTTGAGGAGCAGGGTGGTGGGGAGGCAGCTTTTGAGAGTGGGATATTTCCCCTCTTCAACAAAACACTGGTTATTATGGGCAAAGCATAAAATGCCACACCTCATGTTTATGCCAAGGCTTCAGTAAGCTTCCAGAAAGAGTAATTAAAAAGCCTGAGATGTCAGGAGTGATAGCACTTACTTGAACAAAGAGCCAGCTAGAGATACTTTCCTTGTACCATCTGTGTGTCAAATAGTAATCTGATGTTTTTTAATGTTCTGGCAGACATCGATGGCTTGGGAAGCAGTGCAATTGGTGGCCAATTGATGGCATCTGCTTCAGCTCAATCTCCTCTTTCCCAAAACCGGAAGACAGATGATTCTGTTGTTGCAGGTATTAAGACTGTACTATAAGTGCAAGTGTGTCTACCAGCAGTGGGTTGTTATATACCGAAAGTATATTTGGATAAATTGTGTAGAATAACAATTTAAGGGCTGAGGAAAGTATATCAGTACATCCTTCATGAACTACTTGTTCAGCCTACAAAGGACAAATGTGACTTGGTTTTTTACCACTGATGATAAAGCTGCTCTTATGTCTAGTTCTAGTAGATACTACTACTACATTTTCCAGTAGTAGTAGTAATGTTTTTCCCACTCCAGGAGTTGCTTTTGCCCGATACCTTTTAATCGGCTGTTGGAAGAACTTGATTGACACTTTGTCTACCCCACTGACCGGCCGCATGGCAGGCAGCTCCAAGGGGCTGGCCTTCATCTTGGGAGCAGAAGGAGCCAAGGAGCAGAACCAAAAGGAGAAGGACTCCATCTGCGTGAGCCTGGATGGACTGAGGAGGGCAGCCCGGCTGAGCTGTGCTCTAGGTACTGTTGCATGTGGGATGTCCTGACAGACTCATAAAATAGGATGGTAACTTTCCTTGAAGGAATTTAGGAGAAAAAAATGCAGCATGCTGTTGCAGTTTTGGATAGGAACATAGATTGCGGCAATTCACATAGAGTGCATTTGCCCTGCAATGTAGATATAGCCAGCCAACTTTCCTTGACACTGTCTCTTGTTGAATTTGCATGGGACTGGGGAGGAAATGTTGGTCAAACAGTGATTGTGGTGTTGCTTTACAGGAGTTGCTGCTAACTGTGCATCTGCTCTTGCTCAAATGGCTGCTGCCTCCTGTGTCCAAGAAGAGAAAGAGGAAAAAGAAATCCAAGAACCCAGTGATACTATAGCTCAAGGTAACTATGTGATTAAACTACCTAACTAATACTACCTGCAAAAGAGCAACTGGAAAACACTTTGCCACACTTAGTGGCATTCCCCTCTTTTGTTCTTTTACTGAGCACCACTCACTTACAGGCATATGGGATGTATGTCTTCAGTACATGTTCTGCTGTCCTAGGTTCTTAACATTATGTCCCACTAATTATATTTAAAATGGAACTGAAATCAGTGGAACAACAGATAAGCCAAAACATTTTTTAATGTGTGCTTTTTAAGCCTTGTGATACTAATACAACTAGAGGGCATCAAAAAAACAAACTATTTGGGCTTTTTATATGTTGGGTGGTAATATAAGCTAAGTTTGTGTCCTTCTCCCTGTCCTGTGTATGCTTCCTTGATTGTCTTTCATCAGATCATCTGATATTTAAAACTGTTTCTGAATCATGTTAAATGAAAATGGAATAAAAAATTATATCTTTATAACATGTAAAAAGTTCTGCATCTCTATACCACCTCTCAAACTTCCACCATCAGTGGAAGTCAGTGAAGTCAATTGTTGTCTCCAATGACTATTTGGAGAAGTACATAAAATTTGTCTGATTACACCTGATTTATAATGGCAAGAAGCCCATAACAAAACACAGTGTTGCACAAATGACCCTACTTAGCACTTAAATTTGGTGTCTTAGTAGAGAAAACAAAACTGAAAAAGCCTGAGCTAAAACAGGCTTTTGATTACTACTAGATATGACTGCAGTGCGTTGGCCAGGCCACGCTGAAGCAGAGGAGGCAGTAGGCCAGAGGCCCAACAGATCTGTTCTGTGTAAGCTTGCAAAGCTTCAAAATTTGATCCTTTCCAATGCAGCATGAAAACTAAGCTTTTCAAGGATTCTCAGGAAAAAATGGGTCCAAATGCTTGTAATTCAGATCAAGATTAGTTTTGTTTTGTAAAGCGTATCCATTAACAAAAACTCTTTGGTGAAACTTGTGTATGAGAATAGATAAGAAATCCACAAATGCTTTCTTTTCCATAGCAAAGAGGATTTTGCTAAAAATAAATAAATAGCCAGCCAGCTGTCTCTGAAGAGAAATATGTAATGTCACTGACAATCTGTTACTGTTCTGTGGGCAACAAGATGTGAATCTAGCATTGATTTTTCTTCTTGTGTGTAGGATCAATCAGAAAGGATTTTAATTTTAAAACTGCCTTAAGTTTATTAGGAAGAAATGGGTTTCTCTGGTTTGTTTTTTGTCTAAATTCATGGGTTTTATAGCTTTCAGTTTGTAATACTTTGCCATCATCCTATATACGCACCAGTGTTTGTTTAAAAGCTGGAGAAACTTTTTTTTTTTCCGATGCTGCAGTGAAACAGAAAGTGGAGCAGAAACTGGAGCAGATGGGGAAAATGCAGGGAGTCTGCCTGCACACCGCTCATGTTTTGTGTATGGATGCAGTCCTTAATGTGGGTCTGGAGATGGGAAGCCACAATCAAGATTGTTGGCCTCATGTGTTCAGGTACTTACCAGCTTTCACAAAATAACCAGAATTTATACTATGTTGCCTGAAAGTAACGGACTGAGAAAAGGGGATTGATGGACTCTGTGGGTGTTCTGTATAAACACTGTATGAATTAACTGCCGGAAGACAAGATAGTGCAGTTTTCCACCGCTATTCAGAGACAAAAATCATTACTTAGAAACTTCAAAACTACCAGAAGACTGTACCAGACCCAGGAATCTAAATGGGCTTTTAAGGCACCTCCACCAATCTATGTGCTATCTAGGCACATGGGAGGTCAAAGAATGTAAAAAGAAATGTTATCCGTGTGTAGTCTGAGAGTTAGAGATTGTCTATTCATGATTTGAGGAAAATGTTCTGTGCACTGCATCTGATTCAGATGTAGAAATCAGTGCCTGCGAATTTGCAGCAGGTTTCCATGTCAGTTGGCTTCTCCCACTTACGGGGCTCTGTGGTAGACAAGAGTACTCTGGAGTACAGACCCAAGCGTTTCTTCAGTGAACCTGTCATTAGTGGGGGGAGGAGTTGGTGTTTTGGGGTGTTTATTCATCTCTTGCTTCTCCTGTTTCTTCTCAGGGTATGTGAGTACATCAGCACTCTGGAGCACACCCACTTCAGTGATGGTGCTTCCCAGCCCTCCCTTACAATCACCCAGTCACAGCAGGCACCTGGAGGGCTACACCCAGACTCTGAGCCTGGTGACTCTCCTCAGGCACTCACCCCTGAGCAGGAGACCACCCTGAGCAGCCATCCTGTCATCCAGCCAGTTTCTATCCAGGATCTCATCAAGGACAACAGTAAGGGCAGAGCTTTTGAATTCCGTGGAGGCAGTCTGCTGTGTGGGACCAGTGCTGCCAAGGCTGTTCTCACACTCTCCACGCAAGCTGACAGGTAAAAACAGTGCTGTCAGGAACCAGAATCCTTGTTCCCAAAACAATACCAAAATGGCCTTTTTTGTGCTGCAGTGTGTCTAATCTTTGTTCATTGCAGCCACTTGCTTCAGCTGAATTTCACAAGAGGACTGCATGTTTGTCACAACCAGCAGTTTCTAAAAGACCTGTTTTTTTTCATCTCTGCAGTACGTGCCCTGCAATTACTGAACTGAGTATGTCTGTGCACAACAGTGAATATGCCACATAAATCAAATGCATCCTGAGAGTGATGGATTTATTTCTTGCATGTAAATTAATCTGTTGTATTCAGTAAAGGAAACAAAATAAATGGGTGTCTTATCCTGACAGGAAGGGACTGAGTGACAAGACTGTGTCAGTTAGAAAGCAGCTGCTTCTGTAGGACTGTGTGGACAGTTTGTCAGGCATCTCCAGTGTGTCCAGAGGAGGAAGGACCACCAAGCATGGTCACAGAGTGTCTAGGTTAAGTGTCCCTTCATCATGGTCTGCTAACTGATATGTGTCACAAACTTTTATGTTATTTCTGCTATTTTTTAAGCAGGCCAGGCTAGACTTGAAAATTTGCTGGGTTCGCATGCTTGTAATTATCTTTTTTCTCCAACTGACATTTTACATCTCCCATCTTCCCATAGGAAGCCGTTATTTGTAAATTCAGATCCAAAAGTAATGCATGAACTGCTTGTAGAAGTTTGACTCTGGGCATAGAAAGTATCTTTTATTTAGGAAGCTCACGATACAACTTGGTTCTGAAAAGTAGAGAATAGCAATACTGTAATCTTAGTGAGGCAGGTTTGATTTCTACGCTTTTATTTCAGTGTGCACATTTATTAGGACTCAATCCCCAGTTTCCTAGGACTATAGAAAGTTTTTCATGAAAAGCATTGTCAGAAGATCGTATTTTTGTCAATTTCTGGCTGCACCATATGAAATTTCACTGTAGTCTCTGTGGAACCCACTTCCTGTGTAACCATGTTTGCTTTTTAAGTGTACAGATTTTAACTGGTAAATCTGAAGGGCTCACTGCAGCTGAAAGTAAGGACTGGCTTGTATTTGTTGCAGTTTAATGAAAACATAGCTCTGTACTAGGCATGGTGAGAAAATTAACTCTACCCCCGCCAAAACCAGTACAGTGTTCCAAAATAGCAATTCAGGTACAATAACTTTAGATCTAAGACTTGAATTCATTTGTTTTTCATGTAAGGCTCTGTGACTTCAGGTGGAGCAAACTGGTGTAACTAGAAAGTCAGTGAAGCTATGATGATCTGTGTTGTGAGCACTGGGCATGTTGTAGCTGTTTGGTTTTTTCATTAGTGGTTCATGACCTGCTTTGAAAAACTGACTTTTTGTTGTAGTACCATAGTTGGATCTCAAAAGAATCTGGTTGGTCCCACAGCAATCCTCCAATTAATAAAGCTTTTGGATCAAAGTCTTTCTGTAGCACTGTATAAAAGAAAAAGCCCTCAATAACCCAATATGTCATCAAAGGCCACACATAGCATCCATAACAGATAAGAGTTTTCTTCTTACATACACATTTAAGTCTGCATCTCATGAATTTTTCAGTTAGATTCTGTTCTTTACTTATAGGCTCTTTGAAGATGCTGCTGACAAGTTAAACTTGACGGCATTGGCAGGCTTCCTTTACCAGCTCAAGAAGGCTTCTCAGGCCCAGCTTTTCCATTCAGTCACAGATACAGTTGATTACTCACTAGCAATGCCAGGTAAGTCACCTGAAGATCCCTTACAAAGTGTTTCATATACAACTGTACTGCTTACAGGACTTAATCTGTGTCCTTACAGTTCTGATTTTTTCCAATTGAAATGTCAAGATATAAATAAAACAGAGAATTTAGTCTAATAAGATCTCTCTGTAGGAACAATTCAAAGTCTTTTGAAAAGGCTGAGCGTTTTTTTCAGGCAGGGACCACATCCACATCTGCTTTGAAACACTTCAGTGGGCATTCATTTCATTCTTGGACTTTAAAGGGTGTTAATTATCCACAGATACTTAATCACAACTTCACTTGGGAGCCTAGTCCAGTATGGAAACTTGGGTGAATGTGGACCTAAGACAGTGGATTTAGGTTAGATGTTTGACAGTGGGATAACTTCAGAAGTGTTCAGAAAACGGGTAATAGCGAACAAAGCACACAAATGAAGAGTGTTAAATAAAGCAGTGCGATTTGTCCTGCTTGCTCTTCCCCAGCAGAGTGGATGGGGCATGTACCTTACAGTACAAATGGTTATTTTTTTATCACTGTCTCAAATAGATCAGAAGGATTGGGCACAAAGGAAGATCTTTCACTTAAATTTATACTGTGCCTGTAGAAGCTACATTACTCATACAGATTTTGTTCTGTCCTGTAGCAGACACGGATTTTATCTGTTATATGTCTCCAGTTTAATCGGTTTCCATTTTCCCTGAAGTGCTGTCTGTCATTTGCCAATATGACACTTTCAAGTTGATTGGTTTTTTGCTCTTGCTTTGTCTCCAGACCTCAACATTCGTATCTAGTTTTAATAGCTATTCTCTTGTCATGTATGTAGTAGTCAATCAACAGTAGTTAGCAATAATGAAATTGAAATCAGGATAGAGCAATTAAGTGCAATTTTTTATTTTAAAAGTGGTATGTCCCCTGATTATGTATCTCATTAGGCATAAAAACACCAGTATATGTTTAATGAGGGAATGAAATGTCTTTCCAAATGTTATAAGAACAATGGAAGATGAATCCCTTTCAACAGCAAATAACAAGTGACTGGGGAACAGAAAAACACTTTCTCACATTCTGTTCTTTGTATCCTTTGCTTGATAAGAAATACAAAATTAAGTACCCAAACTAAATAATTTGCAGTTTATATTCTTTCCTGTAGATGTCACCAAAGGCTTTTGTAACTACCATTTTGAGTCTTACTATCAATTTTTTAACTACTTGCTTAACTTTTCTGCAGTATTTCTCTAGGACTTTGTCTTTAATATGTTTGCAAAAAGCAGGAGTGATCACTTAAATCAAAATAAATTATGTTTAATAAGTTGTTCTTAAAACGTGGATCCATCTCTTGTTCTTTTACTTACACAGGTATAGGCTGTGTTTTTCATTGGGTTTTTTTTTGCCTTTTTCCTTTTTCTCATCCCTCCTTAAACCTCCCCCTGACTCAATAAATAATTTTCAACCTGATTTCAATTCCAATTTAGACATTTAGAGATGGAGGAGCAGCTGATGCTTAGCTTCCATTTATTTTCTTATACTTTCTTGCAGGGGAAGTAAAATCTACCCAGGACAGGAGAAGTGCACTTCACTTGTTCCGACTTGGTGATGCCATGCTCAGAATTGTAAGGAGTAAATCTCGCCCATTGCTCCACCTCATGCGCTGCTGGAGCCTGGTGGCACCTCACCTTGTAGAGGTAGGAATGGGAGACAAAAATACCAATGTGTGGAGGAGATGACAACTGTGAAAAAGATAGAGAAGGCTTGATAGCTCTTAAAATGTATAACAACCCTCAACGTTTTCAAATCTGCTAGGTATTGTATAATCTGTGTCATATACTGCGATACTGCCACAAAGGACTGTGCTTTTAAGTAACTGAAATGGGCAGGACCAGGGACAGGGTGTTGGATTTTTGCAGTATGATGCAAAATGTGTCTGGTGAAAAAACTGAAACCACACCGAGAGGCTATAAGTAACTCCTCCATCTATTCTTCCCATAAAAGGATGCAGGTTTCTTTTCCTACATAAAACTAGCTCAGCCGGAAGGATTCTGACGTTTTTCCCTTCTGCTTCCCTGTGAACACTGCTCAGTGGCATGCCAGTAGCAGCCACGAAATGGATTTCAGTCGTAACAAATGACATTTTCTCAGTCAAATTTTCAGTCTTTTCTGATGAAATGCTGGTATCTTGACTTCTTAGAGCTTTTTGATTTGTATTATTGGTATGAATAAATGTGCAGTACTTTCTTTCTTTCTGTTGGTGAGACGTGTAGTGTCATTCGCCCGGGTCTGTTGGGAGCATGCTTATCTGAAGTCTTAAGATGAGCTGTTCCGTAAATTGCCATAGCACTTTCTTTCATTGACTTGAGAAAATGTGTGGACCATCTTACAGCAGAGATCAGACATCAGGAAGTCTCAATGGAATCCCTTAAAGTGAGGTAGAAATTACAAAGAATGGTTTTGTTGTGTGCTTTACAGCCCTTTATCTTGAAAACCAGTGTCCTACTTGCCTTTGTATAACAGCCTGAGATATCTTTAAATACTTTGCATGTTTTGAACACTTTAGGGTCTTTTAAGATCCCACACCAGTTTAAATTCAAGTACCATCTATGTTTTTAGATGCAGGAGTGGTCAGACTTTTGGGTTGACTTCAGTGAAGATGAGGGCATTATCAGTAAAAAGTAACATCACAGAAAGAATAACCTGCAGAGTTGCTTAAAATGGTAACTTTATATTCAGATTCACTGCTCTTTAATTTTATAACAGTTCTTCCAAAAGTGTCAAGAACCTTGAAGTTCCATAAATAGCCAGATAAGTGGCACTTGCTCATGCCTACATAGGTATGGTGAATATTTGCAGAAACTACCTTTTTGAAGGGAAAAATGGTCACGCAGTAGAAACAAAAGAATGTTTCACATAAGTTCTGTTCTGTGGGTTTTAGTATTTAATTTATTTATTTTTAGCTCTGTACTTTTGGAATTGTTAACAAACCTTCATGCATCTGTGGAACTCCCAGCAACTCAGAGTCTCAGTCATCTGTTTCCATGGCAGTACTCCCTCATTTTCAGTGTAGTGGGGTCCCTAGTAACATCAGTGGTGAAACCACTTTTAGGGTTCAGCAACATGAAGTGCTTACCTCCCTTGAAAGTGTCTCACTAAAACCAGATGTTTTCTCTTGCACATACTCTAATACTTCTTCTTTCCCTGCAGGCTGCCTGTCATAAGGAGAGGCATGTGTCTCGAAAGGCTGTCTCCTTCATCCATGACATCCTCACTGAAGTGCTGATGGACTGGAATGAACCTTCTCACTTTCACTTTAACGAGGCACTTTTCCGCCCCTTTGAGCGCATCATGCAACTAGAGCTGTGTGATGAGGATGTCCAAGACCAGGCAAGTCAGTTCTGATCTGGGTGTCTGTATTTGGCCTACCAGGCCCATCAGAAGAATGGTTTCCAGAGTGCACTTGGTCCACCTGAATGTTACTCAAATTCCCTTCAAATGCTGTCCCTTAATGATCTTCAAGGAACTGAGAGTGCTCTTCCTACCTAAGCCAGCATTGTAGTACAGCACAGAGACAGTACACCTGGCTTTAAAGCAATTAAATAAAGCTTTTCTATTATCTAAAGAAGTTTAAATAATAAATTAGTCTAGACTTAGTGAAATCTAGGAATCTGTTTGAAGACATTGTCATTCCTTCTGAAGATCCATCTATATATCAGTTCTGTTTTTTGATTTTGTTCTTTTAACCTCTCTTACACTGTCTGCAGGTGGTCACCTCTATAGGAGAGTTGGTGGAAATGTGTTCTACCCAGATCCAGTCGGGATGGAGACCCTTATTCAGTGCCCTGGAAACAGTGCACAGCAGCAAGTCAGAGGTTAAAGAGTACCTTGTAGGAGAATACTCTATGGGTAAGGACTTACTGCACTGACTATTCCATATGTGTTTTAGATTCCCTGGGGGACACAGTAACTAAATATATTTAAATTCCCTAACTGAACAGTGGCACTGCAATACTCCAGAACTGTACTCAAGTATCTGACTTCTTAGTTGGAAGGGGAAGGGAAAGCAGAGGTATTGTTCTGACTTTTTGACCTCTAGATTCTGACAGATGAGTAGAATGAGAAAGAAATGCTTCAAACCTACGTGAATAATTTTGAGCAACACAGTAGTGGAGGCATACTGAGCTTGGCTGAGCCCTGGTCACTCTCCTGCTCAAGAAAGGAAGCAGACTGTATACAACCAGCATGTCTCATGTGGACTGTCTTCCTTATTGTGTGAAACCTAGTGCTCTTAAACATCATGGTGACTTAGCGTGATAATCTAGACAAGTGCTTGTCCAGGTAGTTTAATCACAAGGTTTTCAGATTGCTAGTGCTGCAAGAATCTGCACCCCTCTCAGAGACGTTTGCTTGTATGGAAATGGAGTAATACGGGAAAATAATTTCATTCTGTTCTTTTGCCCCATTCAAAGGTATTTTACACGTTACAAGTCATGTGTAAGGGATATGGGTTTCTTCCTAAACTTTGTCTTTGAAATCTGTTATAACTGATGGCTGAATGTAGGTGTACACAGCTTTTGAAGACTGATAATCTACTTGGGAAAAACAAGGCTATTCTGTTACTGTGTGGTCTGAATAGTTTTCTGCATGATTGATGTCCTCTTGGCAGTTATCAAAAACTGAATTAGAAACTAAACATAAACCTCCACCAAACAGAAGTATTAGCTACAGAACTGAGTTCAAGAGCTCAAACCTGCTCTTACCATTTGGACAGGCATATGCTAGTATTTGACATAGATTAGACAAAGGAGGGATTCTGTATCTCTTCCTATGAAAGTCTACATGAGTTGCCTCAGGAGCAAGAGAAGGTTTTACTTTTAAAATGATTTCTGTCTCTGCTCAGAATAGAAAAGATTCTACAGATTCAATTTAATTTTTGAAAAATGGTTGGAAAATCATTTTTATGGGACTTGGGGAAGTTCTCATCTTGTTATTTCCACAGGGAAACGCCAGGCTCCGGTGTTTGATGTCTTTGAAGCATTTCTAAACACAGACAGCATCCAGGTCTTTGCCAATGCTGCCACCAGTTATATTATGTGCCTTATGAAGTTTGTCAAAGGACTGGGTAAATATTTTCCTTTCCTATTAAGTCATGGTATTTCAAACTTGATCCTTCAGAAGAGGATAATTCAGTTATGTAATACATAGTATGGTAGAAAAGAGAGAGAAAATGAAGAACATGAGTCCACAATGCTTAAAAAAAATAAAATCAAGACTGAGGGATTATTTGACAAACATTTTTAATACTCTCAGTTCTTCAAGTTTTTATAGCAGCAAGAATGTATCTCGCTATTAAGTGTCCGCTTCATCTGATCTTAATTTGCAGCAGAACTTGCTTACATTCATTTAAATAATAACCAACCAACCAAACCCAAAACCTAGAATATTGCAGAAGTGGCCTGGCATTGTGCAGAGACACCAGGGAGTGTCTGCAACAGAATAGGGTATGTTTTATGTTCAGAGGTCAAAGGCACGTCTCCTTTATATCCTTGCCCACCTCAGCAGCAGTAGTTTGGCGTATGCACTGCTGAAAACCTGCCGAACCTTCTGTGAGGTCCTGAGCATTGCAGCTAACACCACTGTCCCTGGGCTTTGTGTTGTGTTACTGAGGGCAGCAGAGACCAAGAACATCATGCCAAGGTGACCCTGCAGAGTAATTGTGGTGTTTCACCAAAATTCAGAACAAAGGGAAATGCTGGGTCGTTCTGATAGCCCACGCTTGCCCTGATCATTAGAATTCGACACTTTTCATTGAACTGTGACAATGATGGGGTATTTTGGTTATGTAAGTTACAGAACTTCTAATGAGTGGTAAAATGGGACTTTTGGTTTCTATATGTATATTGATTCACAGAGGTTTCTGTCTGTAAATAACTCCCTTTGACCTAAATGAAGCACCTAACTGCAGCAAATCTAGTCTTTACTCTTGTCTTATTAAGCTATTTCACCATTGATTTAAATAGAGGCAGAATTCAACTTGTGATAACAGACCATAATTACTACCAAAGAGAAATAAACTTGCATGTCCAATAGCAATAGAGGGAACTCATGTTTCTTCTGGAGAGTTCAAAAGCCTGTCTTTATGTTTCTTTAGGTTTCTTAGTTACATGAGATAATTTTGACCCCCTTGTGGTCACATGTCAAAAAGCAAGACTTTTTTTTTTTTTAATTAAAGGTAGTAGGACTAAAGGGTACTTCAGCAAATACCATACTATGTGCATTTTATTGTGAAACTAAAGGATTCAAACTTCACTGGCTGACTTGGCTGATCTCAATAGTAGACAAAACTTTAAAATACGTTATGGAGGGAATCATTAAGGGCATAGAAGAAACAAATAAATATAGTGAGAGTAAAGTAGGACTTAATAAAAGGATTTAATATTTTTCTTGTGGTTTTTCTGAGAGGAATAGCTTTTAAGACAACAGAATGTTTATGTGTATAGGCATTTAGTAAAGTTTCAAATTTGGCACTGAATTGAAAGTAGTTGGGTAAAATGGAAAAATGGTTATAAGCCAAGTATTCTAAGGTGGGCAGAACACTGGCTGACAGGGAAGGAAAACAGACTGTGCAGACAGGGAAAATGGTGGAATGAATGAAGTTATCCAGAGAGGAGCTCTGCAGCAGGATGCCTTGGAACTGCTCTGCTTATTGAATTCACTTAATGAAGCTGACCTGAAGGAAAGAGTCTGCTGATGTCATAGAGTTGGTAATACTAGCAATTTTGAGCCTGAGGATATATATCATACAGTTGAAACTGTGAGACCTTGACACCTGAATTAGACAGCAGAAGGAAATATAGTAGCACAAAATATAAAATGGTGTATTTAAGCAGTAAATAAACTAAAAGGAAGAACTTGTGCTATAAAAACTTTCCAGGGCACTGAGGTACAAATGAATAGAAAAAAATGAGTATAGTAATTGAGCAAAGAATAAGAATATAATATGAGCAAGTAGTTACAACACCCATGGAAGAAAGTGGAGTGGATCAATATAGCAGATAATATATGATTATTAGAACTCCCAAACACTTTACTAAAGGTATATGTGTATTAAAACATTTATTTATATACAAGTTTGTGGGCCCACAAAGACCAGTATTACTGTGTTGTTTGTGTGGGGGTCATCTGGTTGTCATCTAAGATGATCAAACAAAGGATATTTTCTGGCTTCTATTCAGATATTAAGGCATAACTGAATGAAAAACGAAAAAGAATGCTATGTTTGTTTATATTCTTCTGTCCTTCCCAATGCTGCCTTTTCTGTCCCCAGGGGAAGTAGATTGTAAGGAGATGGGTGACTGTGTGCCAGGATCAGGATCTGCATCTACAGACTTGTGCCTTCCTGCGCTTGATTACCTCAGGAGATGTTCTCAGGTATGATGAACAATCTTATACAGGCACTAACCTGGCCTAGGAAACAGTTCTAATCTGCAGACTCTGCATCAGTCATGAGATGGTTTGCATGAATCCAGCAAAGTCTGTGGTGACCCTGATGGTAATAACCTGCACTGCCAAATGGTCAGTGGCTATATCTGGAGGAATATCATACCTTGTAGGCCAATTAGTGGTGGGAAAACTGATGAAATAAAAACACCCGGGGAGCATGTGGGAAAATGTGAACAATCAAAACCTAGTAGTAACATACACAAAGCTAAATTCATTCTTATTTAAACAGTAACTGTAAACAATGTTGGGAATCAAAGACAAAAACCCAAACAACCAAAACAAAACAAAAACAAACAAACAAAACCACAAAACAAAAACCAAAACAACTTGAGAATGCCCAGATCTTAAGAGCAACAGGTTACACCCTCTGAAACACAGAAGCAGCTTATTTGTACCATGAGAACTTATCTGAAGCTTGGGGCAAATCTGTAACAATTGGAATGCTGGGGTGTTTCCTCTAATCTTCTGGCCTCTAATTGTGTTTTTGTAGCTTTTATTTTACGTACTTGTGTTGTATGTGATAGCTTTTACAAACTTTCATATATATACTTATCCTCTCTTTTTTTCTCTATCTCCTCTCCACTACCCTCCCCAAGTTGTTAGCCAAAATCTATAAAATGCCCTTGAAACCCATCTTCCTCAGTGGTCGGCTGGTTAACTTGCCCCGAAGAGCGCAGGAACAGTCAGCCAGCAGTGAGGATGGTATTGAATGCATCCTTTCTGACTTTGATGATGACACCGGTAAGCGCATTGAAAGCAGTAAGTGCAGAATTAATCAGTTACTTCTTCCACATGTTTCTGTAAATTTTGCCAACTGCTGAAAGCAAAAACTTCATCATTTGTCTCCCTGTTGTCTACACATACACATGTGCACACACAGAGCTTGGAAGTTCAGATCACATCGCCTTCTTTATGTAAAGATGCAGTTCATATATAAGAAAAGTACAACCTATCAGCTAGGGCAAGACAACAATATTTTAATGAACAATTATTTTGATTATCCTGATATTCATAATACAACCAGTGTATATTTCTGAGACCTAACACAAAAAAACTTTCTAGACCACAGCTGAAGTAAAGGAGAGAAAACCTTTTAAGGTTGGTATTGGCAGGCCTGCCTTAACAGAAAAAAGATCAGTATTTAGTTACAGTCTATAAAGATAAGGAATAATTGTTTAAATGTTTTCAAACTTATGTCATGCGGTCTGTTGAAATAAACGATGAATTTCTGAAGTCCATATAAAGCTGCATGACCTCCAGAAAAAACAAGCAACATTTGTCTCCTGATTATTTTTGTGGTTTATACAGGTTGTGGATTAATCAGGTGTTTGATGAAATAGATCTGTGCAGAGCCAAGTGGTAGAGGAATGCAGCCTTACGGCTTCTGAACTCAGGAGGCCTTCACAGCAGTAGTCACTTTGGAATATCTGAACTACTGAGCTGTTCCAAACAGGCTGCTTCTGCGAAGAATCAGCTCCAACCTGTCAGAAAGCAGGCTGACGCCAATGCATTTCATTCATGTGCCTCACCAGGCTCGCCCTTGGTTCCTACTTTTATTTAGACTCCTCCATCACATGGATTGTCCAGTTCCACTGCTACCCTGAATAAAGGAGAGAAGAGCTGCTCTCTGAAAACAGAAAATCACAAGTCCTATTTTTGCACAAAACAACCTTTTACTTTCTTCTTTCAATGTTTGTGTTGGTTTTGTTTTTGTTTTTCAAAGTCATTGAAGCCTCTGTTTGAGTCAGGCTTGGGTCTTGACCTAGGGTCTCCCCACCTCAGGTGAACACATTTTGCCTACTGTTCTGAAGTGGTTCTGCTTATCAGTGTCTTTCTGTGATTAGAAGTGCCATCCCACAGTAAAGAAACCTTCTGATTTGATTTTTGCCACAGTTAAGCACTAAAACTGTCACCCAATTTGTTATTTAGATGGTAATGGTGTTAGAACATTGCTAGGTGAACTGACTTTACAAAGGCAGGAGGCAGTGTTTCATCTGGTGCTCTAGAGTTCAAAGTCACTACCAGGATGGGGCAAAATGTCTTAGCCTATTTTGCCATATTTGCAATGTATTTTCATAGTGTATTTGATACCAATAAGTGTAATGCAGACACAGACTACATCAGCATAGCTACCAGTGGCAGAGAACATGAGCTTATTAGTAAACTAAAGTAAAATCCCTTTTAACCTAATAAACTCATAGCCTTCTTGACCTAACTCAAGAATAACATATATATAGTGGCAGAAGTGTAATATGCAAGATCCTTCTAGTCATTCAGGATATCGTGGGGAAATAGCAAGTATTTAAAGTGATCTGTGAAAAATTAAAGGGCAGCAGCAGTTCCTAATCATCTTCAAAATTGTATTGAAAAATAGTTGTATCCCATAATCTTTTAGGGGATACATGTTTGCCAACTCACCTGTATCCTAATTGCTTTTCTGGCAGTTGTCCAGCTCTGTGACCTCTTAAGATCGAAAGATAATGTGAGGCAGCGTGATGATACCTTGTGAGACATTTTACTGTTCAGTTTTGGGTACTGGTTAAATTATGGCTAGCTACCTCAGGAGCCTTACTTAAAAGCATAACCTAAATGAGTTCAATCTCTTCTGGGCAGGATTTGCAATGAAAATGAGATGGGGTTTTACTTATGTACTTTTTGTGGGACATTTTACACAAGGTTAAAGAGACTGAATTAGAGGGAGAAGTAAACTAAGACCAGAATAAGGTGTATGTGGAGGAGAAGGATGGCACAAAACACAAACTTAGTAAAAAGAGTGGGAAAAGGAAACTATCGTTTCAAAAATGGGTATTGCCCACAGCCACTACACAGCAAGAGTGAACATACAAGAACCCATGGTCTTTATGTTAATTAATTTATTCATTTCCATCACTGAGGGCAAGTTTCACCTGTAGTCAATGCAGTATCTCACTCATGGTTTTTAATCTTCCTTTCTTTACTTGCAGGCCTTATCAATGTCTGGATTATTCTGCTGGAAGAATTAACAACTGCCATATCCAACTGTCCCCGTCAACACCAGCCTCCTACTTTGGATCTGCTCTTTGAACTGCTGAGGGATGTTGCCAAAACACCCGGTAATGAAAGGGATTGACAAAACATGAGCTAGTGGAGTCCTGACCCAATCCTTTTAGAATCCTAAACCACTTCTGTAAAGTGTACTACTCATGCTAAAGCTGCACAGAGACATTCTCTCGTAGAAAGGGATTTTCTTAGAGTGGATTTGTTTTTCCAGTTAGTGCATTTTTCTCTTGACAAAAGTTGTCTTGTAAGAATACACTGAGCATATTCTTAAATTCATTGCACAAATAGAGAGGTGGGGTACTCTATTGATGTCCTACTTACAGAAAATGTTTGCTTGGTGTCTAGGAAATGGAAAGAGAAAACTACATAATCCTGCAGACTCTCTGGGAGAGACTGCGTCTAAACAGTTGGCTAGATGTTCATGTATTATATCACAACTAGATCCAAAACTCTTGCTACTCTCATTCCACAAAATAGTTTCAGAATTTCCTTTCTTTAGCATTACCCCAGGTCTCAGCTTGGAACAACTTAGCAAATTTACTGAGCATGGAGGCTTTATAAGCAAAAGTATACAACCATCATTATGTTTATTTTAAGGACCAGGATTTGGCATTTACGCAGTTGTACATCTTCTTCTTCCCACGATGTCTCTTTGGCTCCATCGCAGCCATGGTGACCATTCTTACTGGGATGTAGCATCTGCTAATTTCAAGCATGCCATTGGCCTTTCCTGTGAACTTGTAGTGGAGCACATTCAAAATTTCATACACTCAGGTATGTCATTTTACTGTCACATCTGTCGTCAGTGACATGTTACTGATAGCTACTTGTGGAGATGGTTTCATTGCTTTTTGGTTGCTCAAGCATAAAGTAAGAGAAGGAGGAGGGTTAAAATTTTCTGTTTAGGATTTTTTATTTTTCATTCTTTGTAGGATTAAGAATTATGGGGGAAAAAATTGTAAGGGACTTATGGAAGTTTATGGAAGCTTTCTGCTCAGAGCAGGGCTATCTTCAAAATTAAATCATTATAGTCTTTAGTATACTTTCCAAAAGAAGATACATATACTTTGATCATAAAGAACTAGAACATCAGAAACACTGTACCACTTAAGCCCAGACATTTTATATTGTTCACATCAAAAGGAATTGTCTTATTTCAACTTGATGCAATGCATGTTTCAATAGCTGCATAAAAAGAATTTGGTTTTGCAAATTCTCTGCATAGCATTTAAGTGTAGCAAGACTGTGTATCTTTTATTATAATGAAAAGGCAATGATGTCAAAAACAGTCTGTATCTTTTCCTTACAGATATTGGTTATGAAAATATGATCAATACTATGCTGAAAGATCTTTTCAAGTTGCTGGTAGCCTGTGTAGCAGAACCAACAGAAATTATTTCCAGAGTTGGCTGCTCTTGTATCAGGTAACCCAATCTGTTCACTCTTAGCATATTCAAAAAAAGATATCTATGTCTTTGAAGAACTTGTGGACTGATTAAGTTGGTCAACATCTCAAAATGTCCACAATATATCTTACCTCTTGTTATTTGAATAATGAATTTTAGACTTACTAGCCTCTTCTTGCTGTTTTCAGTGTGCTTCAGAACCTGTGATTTTAGGCATTACTATATGTATGGTTCCCATAAAAGCTCTTGGACATTACTTTATATATAGTTAGTCAATAATTGATCCTTAACAAAAATACTCAAGGGTTTTTTCCATTGGAATTCACACATCTTTAGAGGTAATTAATATCTTTCACAGACTTTAGGTTATTACAGTCATAATCAAAATAAGCACTGCATTTATATATTTACACAATGTATGGTTCTTGTGGCAAGATGAGTGCTTAAAGAGGAAAAGCAAAGGAGAAAAGAAGTCAAAACTACAGTGTAATTACAAAAACAGGTCAGGGTAACAACCGAGGAGATTGGATAACATTAACTAGCTACTAAATAAGCCTTTTGTTCTGTTTTCATAGTATCATAGAATGGTTTGGGTTGGAAGGGACCTTAACGATAATCTAGTTTCAACCACACTGCCATGGGCAGGGACACCTTCCACTAGACCAGGTTGCTCAAAGCCCCATCCAGGCTGCCTTGAACTGTTCCAGAGATGGGGATTTTCAACCTTCTCCCTTTACAACTAAGAATTGTCTAGTTCCTTCTTGAACAGGGTAACATTTTCCTGTGCTCTTGCAGGTACGTGTTAGTGACAGCAGGGCCTGTTTTTACTGAAGAGATGTGGAGGCTTGCCTGTTGTGCCTTGCAGGATGCCTTCTCTGCCACTCTGGAGCCAGTAAAGGTAAAACTGCCTTTTTGCGAACAGTCAGAATGTAATCACACTGTATATAGACTCACTAATTTTTGACAGGTTGTTTTTTCTTCTTCAGACAAGCCAGGAAAAGAAGCCTAAAGGCTATGTGGTAGCTTTTGTTAATTTGTCAATTCACAATGAAGCATGTCGGATCAACAATGGAGATTGAAACCAGTTTTTCTAAACATACAGACAACACCAGTAGCTAACAGACTTATTTTAAATTGCCTTGCCAGCATGGAATTAAAAGAGTTCTAGTAGGTGAAAGCTTCTCTTTTGATCCATTTCTTCCTCTGGATTGACTAAAACTAGACAGAAGACAATGTTGCTTATTTAACCCTGCAGCTGCATGCTCCATATAGCTTAGTTTTCAACTCACTGGCTGTCTTGTAAACAAAACATCCTGTTAAGTCATTGCCGGCCAGAGTACATAAGAAGCTGTAGTGCCTTTGCATTGGATGTATTAAATTGCTGAATGGCAGGTGACCAGCTGATGGTAGGGGAACAGGTCACTCTGAATCTTATATTTCACACAAACAGGCTGGACATTGCTACAGTCACTGATTTGTGAAAGTCTGATGTTGTGTCTTTCTATAGAACCTGTTGGGCTATTTCCATAGTGGTTCTGAAAGCTTTAGTGGAGATGCCTGTGAAGTAAAGGTGGCAGCCCCCTCCCTCTCGCCAAGCGCTGAAGCAGAATACTGGAGAATCAGAGCCATGGCACAACAGGTACTGACGGATGTTTCAGGGCAAGTCAGAGAACCTTTTAAACTTGGAGGTTTTCTTTATGAAAGTAAATTTTTACCACCACCTTCCTCACAAACCCTACAGGCAAGGACTTCCTCATCACCAGACTAACACTTATGTAACAGCAGTATTCAGAAAAAAATAATAAAAACCAGAAAAATAAAACCTAAAAACTGTCTCCCAGTAAACAGGGATTAGGAATGCCTAGAGTGGGGAAAGATGCATGAGTACCTGAGGAGAACCGACGATGAGACTATTGTGTAATTGGCAGCATCAGCATACATCAGTGGAAACCTTTCTAATAGAGAAACATGTTACCATGAGTCCCCATCTAAAATGTCATATACTCTTCCGTTTGCTCTGTTAAAGAAAAATAAATTCAAAGGACAAAAAATGCACTAGAACAGAGATGTGAATATTAAACTAGGAAAACGAGATTTATTTAACCTATCAAAGCAGAATTTATAGAGAAATGCAGATTTTTTTTTTTACTCTATAAATATCTAGGTATAGGTTGCAGAGAAGAAAAAGAGTTGCTGGGAACTAGAGGATAATGCTGATATTAAAAAAATTATTTAAAACTCACAACTAACTCCTCATTAGCAAAGCAAACTTTGAGACAACTTTCTTAGGGTCCTTTTGACTACAATGGAGGTTATTCATTTTATGAAAGTAGTTACATGAAACAAGTTCTTTGAAATACAGAACACTGAAATTAATGACCTGTGGGGAACCATAAAACTGTAAATACCATATGACAGCTTCAGCATGGGAAAGCACCTAGATTAAAACAGCTAACAGATGTTTGGTATCAATTTCTGACTTAAAAAATCATATCTTATGCTGCTTGAAAATCTGAAACACACAGACCAGAATTGGTGATCACAAATAATGTGGCAGTGGCAGACATTGTTTGAATATAAAAAAATTTAAATTAAGTTTTAAAGATGCAGAACTCGAAAAAGCAGGGAATGTGGCATTTATACTTTTTTTGTAGACACTATCAGTGGCACTCCCTGAGTCCTTCTCGGTGGGGATTTATCGCAACTACGAAGCTACAAAACAAAGCTACAGCAACTGAGTTGTTTCCCCATTTCCCACTGTCCTGGTTTTGGCTGGGATGGAGTTAATTTTCTTCCTAGTAGCTGGTAGAGTGCTGCAGTTTGAATTTAGTGTGAGAATAATGTTGCCAACACACTGATGTTTCAGTTGTTGCTGAGCAGTGGTTACTCTAAGTCAAGGGCTCTTCAGCTTATGCTCTGCTAGTGAGGAGATGCACAAGAAGCTCAGGGGGACAGCTGATGGAAACTAACCTGAGGGATATTCCATACCATAGAGCGTCATGCTTAGCATGTAAACGGGGGCAGTTGGCTGGCAGGGGCTGATCACTGCTCAGGAACAGACTGGGCATCGGTCAGTGGGTGATGAGCAACTGTACCGTGCAAGTTCATTTCTCTCTCTTTGTTTTGTTGCCTTCCCTTTTTGTGGTGGTGGTTGTTGTTGTTATTATTATATTTTATTTAAATTATTAAACCGTTTTTATTTCAACCCATGGCTTTTACCTTTTCCCTGATTCTCCTCCCCATCCTTGAGGGGGATGGGTGTGGGGTGTGTTAAGCAGTGGCTGTGCGGCACTTAGTTGCTGGCTGTGGTTAAACCACCACACACACAGGAAGAATTGCGTACTAGATTTCTGTATCTTAATGGCTGAAAATAATCCTTCTGACAACCACCCTTTCTAGGTGCAACAGAGCTAACTGTGCAAACAGGTCCTTGTCTCCACTATACTTGATATTTTCTGATAGCAGTGTACAGGCAGCAGAAAGCTTGTTTTGGCTTTTGGTACTATGCCTTATACGAGTTCAAAATAAAATATGTCTGTCCTTTGCCCTGTGCTCTCTATGGATGTTTGGAGGTAGAGCCTGTCAGAGCCTCATTGCTCTGAGGCTGTTTTACCAAACCAGCATGCTCTAGGGAAGGTCTGCCTTGGGGGATACCTTTCATCTCTCTATCACTATAAAATAATTCAATATGACAGATCTTTTGCAATGAAGGGAATCCTATTCTTGGGTGCCCCCAAGAACCCAGCGCAAGTGCTAAACTGACTGTTCTATGTCACTTGTTTTCTAGGTCTTCATGCTGGAGACTCAGTGCTCTCCAAAGACCCCTAGCAACAAGGAAGGGTTTGAACATGCCCAATCATGTGTGCTCGTCATTGACTTGCCACCAGATAAGAAACCAAATGGGCATAGCCAGAGAAGGTAAAGTATCTTCTCAGGAAAATACTGTGTCATTAAAAGTAAGATAAAAATATTTCCACACAGAGATGTGAACTGAGTCTGGCAAACTATACCTCTCCCTAGAGCTCATAAAAAGAAATTAATACTCTGATCAAATTAGGTTTTGTGACAGTGTTATGTTTGAAATGATACCTTGCAAATGCAATGTCTGCTTCACTAATGGTCTTTTAAATTCAGTATTACTCAATTAAGAAGGTGAAAAAGGTTAATAGATAAGCTGGAATAGTATAAATTGAAGAGACCACATCCAAAGCTGTGAAAAACTGTCAGTATATTGAGCTAGGGAACATTGCTTTTGCTTGGCACTTTATTTTTGTGGAAGTCCTTCTATTATGTTACTGCCTCAGAAATTCATGCATTTGCATGACAATCTGATCCTCTCAAAGAATATTTCTCTTTGCTTGCACTCAGTTGTTTAAACAACTGATGTAACATCAGTAGGGTAAAAAATCAGAATTCTGCATTCAGGGTTTGTGTTTGTATTGCAAGGTATGAAATACATGGCATGAAATTGTCTTTTACAAAATACCAAACCTACTTCTGTACCACTTCAGGCAGTCTCATTCAAATCTAAACTTTTGTTTGCAACAAGGAGCCGAAA
The DNA here is from genome assembly GCA_036023395.1 of Myiotriccus ornatus. Lineage (NCBI taxonomy): Eukaryota > Metazoa > Chordata > Aves > Passeriformes > Tyrannidae > Myiotriccus > Myiotriccus ornatus. The sequence goes on from JAYRBT010000114.1 coordinate 50,825,085, forward strand.
TGTGATGGTCCTTCTTTGGCTGAACAGGAAGAAAGACCATACAAGATCTCTGTTCTTACACTGCTGTACAGAAGTTTCCCCTGAGAGCAGGTGCTCTGTTACCTTGCCTTCAGAGCACAGGGCCCCATGCAGAGACAAAGAAAGCTTAAGATCACAGTCTAAATCCTTCCTTTGTGGTGGGGAAATATCTGCTTTATTCAAAGTTTAGCAGATTATTCTTGTTAAAATGAAAGCAAAGAGAAAGACTGGAATACTCACCTCTCACAGCTCGTAAGGCCATGCAATCTAACAGGCTGTTTGTAAAGGGAGTGTGGGCCTTGCTTGTCTTTAGACAAATAAATAAATAAAGCTTGCAATTAATACAAACTCTGAATGCTCTCACACTGCGCTTTGTCTAAACAACTGCAAAAAGTGTATATGCCGGTAGGCAAGTGCTACCCCAGCAATACTCATATTTTCCCAAAACATAGCTCAAAAGTTGACTGTGCCACTGTTTTTCTCATTATTTGCTACAGCAGTGCAGTAATATTCCACTCATGCATGCTAGTAACTGTGGCCTTTCAAAAGTTTTACTTTAACCTTAGCAGGGTTTCTCTTCTCCCTTTTGCTTTTGTTTCCTTAATGCTGCATCGTTTCACAGGAAGCTGGGGTAAGGAAGCTTTTCTTCTTCCTAAAAAATAATCATGTATTTCAGTTTGAAATTTTGGGCAGAATAAGAAAATACTATCCTTAACCAGCTTTGACACTGTGTTTTCACCTATATTGCTGTACTGGTTTGTTTTGGGATTGAGCAGTGCTTTACACTGTACTTGTAAATTGCTTTTTTGGCTATTACAAGGAAAGCAGATCTCCTTCATTCCTGACCATGCTTTTGAAACAGGATTAGTTGCTTGAAATCACTGCAAGCTCTCATTTAACTTTATACATGCTCTTAAGAGCTTTTCTGAGTCAGAGCCTCTGATGATTTTTACAGCAGAAAACTACTTCCCCATTAAGAACTCCACTATATGTGTTAATCGTCAAGATTTTAGCACTGTGAGATAAATTTTAATCAGCACTGACAGCTATGTCATAGTAAGTGAACTGACATGGGTAACTTAACCCAAGAAGAACAGTCTGAATTTTTTTTTTCAATGTTTCATTCTCAAAACTGAATTTTTTTATGATTTCTCAAAAAAAAAAAATAAATTAAAATTAGACTTCTTGTTTTGGTATTCTTGAACACTTTTGAAAGTTGTTTAATGAGAGTGGAATAATTTTTGCAGCAAAAAATATTAAAGGTCTACAACTGAACTTCTCATGTTACATGAAGATTTGCTTTAACTTAGCCCTAAAACTTCAATTTTGCAAGCAAACTGAAAAATCTCTTCCTCACTTGATAGCCATGCAAATTAAAACACAACCCATCATACATCGAAACAAGTATTCCTATATGCATCTGCTCCATTTAAAACATTGCTGCTGTAGTCTTATGCAAAGACTTTTTTTTAAAGGCCCTAAGATAGGTTCCACGCTTTATAATTTTAAATCCATGAGGTACCAAACAACAATCATGTCCACCCTTTCTTCCAAGCCTTACTTGCCTGTATGCCTCTCAGTGTTATTTACTGGTGAATGCCCTAAAAACTTTGTTTGGAGGACTTTGCCATTCCTGGGACTCCTGAGCAAATCAAATATTAGTGAGGGCTAGAATAACTCCCAGCATCTCTCTAACAGGAGCACAGCTAAGAATACCCACTATTGTATGTGAAAAACAGGGTTAGGAGTACATATTTCCATGCTAGCTTCTCAGTGTTCAAGTTGGTCTTAAGAGCAACCAGTGACATGTGCCTTCAGCCAGACTTCAGCTTCTTTGCATGCTGCATTGCACTGCTGCTGTTCCTGTACGTGTTTATTTGTTGGTTCATTGGCTCTTTGAGGTTTATTTTTCAAAAATACTCTTGGCATTAGTGGAAATGGAAACCAAATAGTAAACTAGTTTTGGCCTCAATTTGTCATGGCAAAGTTAAGGTTGTCTGACATGTTGGTGGATGGGTAACTTCTGTGTTAACAAGTCCCTCAGTTATAGCAGGCTGAAATATTGAGCATACTTGCAGCTGCCAGAAAATTAAAAAACAGAATATTAATCCTTCAGCATTAGACACTGGAGAAAAGGACAAAAATCATAATAGAGTTTTGGTTTAATACCACCTTTACGTAAGTGCCATTGGTGTGCTTGCTGTGGGCAATTTTTGCTTAACCAGTGTAAGAATCTTCTCTTTTAGGAAACTATTTGAAAGAGTACCTTAAAGACTATTCTAGACTGCTTTATCTTTCTCCACTTCTTTAGTAACAAGGCTGTAAAAATTTGGCCTTTCATTTGCACTTTTCACATTAGATTCTACAATATAAAGTAGTACTGTACTCCTAGTAAAAGAGCAATGCACTGTTTTAATATTCTGTGATTTTTTCCTTCTTATGCTTGGTTTACCAAGTATTCCTTTCAGGACGATAGTGGTGAGCTTGCTGTCCCACCAAGTACTACTCCAGAATTTATATGACATCTTACTGGAAGAATTTGTGAAAGGCCCTTCTAACTTGGAGGAGAAAACGACAATACAAGTACCAGAAAACAAGTTGGCTGGTTTTCTCAGGTACATCTCCATGCAGAACCTGGCTGTCATCTTTGACTTACTGCTGGACTCCTACAGAACAGCCAGAGAGTTTGACACGAGACCTGGTTTGAAGTGTTTGCTGAAAAAGGTGTCTGGCATTAGTGGAGCTGCCAACTTGTATCGACAGTCAGCAATGAGCTTCAACATCTACTTCCATGCCTTGGTCTGTGCAATCCTGACAAATCAGGAGAACATCACTGCAGAGCAAGTGAAAAAGATCCTCTTTGAAGATGATGAGAGAAGCACAGACTCATCACAGCAGTGTTCTTCAGAAGACGAAGACATTTTTGAAGAGACTGCCCAGGTCAGTCCCCCCCGAGGGAAGGAGAAGAGGCAGTGGAGGGCTCGAATACCATCTCTGAGCGTGCAGCCCATCAGCAATGCAGACTGGGGATGGTTAATCAAGCGGCTTCATAAGCTCTGCATGGAACTGTGCAACAACTATATCCAGATGCATCTGGACCTGGAGAATAATGTAGAGGAGCCTCCAGTGTTCAAAGGCGACTCCTTTTTCATTTTACCATCTTTTTACTCAGAAACCTCCACCCCATCAACTGGAGGGCTATCTGGAAAGGACACACCATCGGAGGATGACCGGAGTCAAATCAGGGACCAACTGGGAGACAGCCTGACACCTCGAGGAGGGAGTGGAGAAATGTTGCTGCTCCCCCCACCCTTAAGTCCTAAACCAGAGAAAAAAGAGCAAACCAAGAAAAAAGAATGGTGGGAGAGTGCTGGCAACAAGATCTACACCATAGCCACTGACAAGACCATCTCCAAGCTCATGACAGAATACAAGAAGAGAAAGCAGCAACAGGCCATGACATCCTTCACCAAAGAGGTCAAAGTGGAAAAGAAAGGGGAGCTCCTGGGTTCAAGAGGGCCAGACTCACCTGTACTCCAGCGGCCACAGCATCTTATAGATCAAGGTCAAATGAGGCATTCATTCAGTGCTGGTCCAGAGATCCTGAGACAAGAGAAGAGACCACGCTCAGGATCTACAGTGAGCTCCTTGAATATATCTGTTAGGGATGCCGAGGCCCAGATACAGGTAGGACATTCTTGTGGAATGCTAATAATAATAGCAATAAATAAAAATATACCTATACATATTTTTAAAATGATTTTATTATAATCTTTTCGTTAAATGCCTTTTTAGATAAAGAAGTCTTCATGATGAGCACTGAATCTTTCAGCAGCTGGTACTGATAAAAACCTGATTTTGTCCTATTAAAAGAAAGTTGCTCTTTAGGGAAGTGTTATCAGGCATATACTAGTTCAGCTTTCAAGAGTGTTTCTGTGATTTGGGTCAAAGCTGCACTTAATCTTTAAGAGCTAATAACCTACAACAAATTCATTGCTTACTGCTGAGGGCTCTAGCCCACTTGAAGCTTTTGAAAACACCATGCTCCTTGTCACCATGCTTTTGTACTTGAGGGTTTTTTTGTTAATTCCAGAGCAAAAATAGTGGGCTCTGTTGCTAAAAAGAAACTTGCTGCTTTCATGTCCAAGTGAACAAATTAGTGAAAGCTTCAAACTTGACAGACTTCGTTCACTGTGGGACAAAAAAAAGAGGTGATGAAGGGTGAGCATGATACCTGCAGTACAAAGTCAAACAATTACTTATAGTACTGAATGTGAATTAGGAAAACACAGTGAACATTAATGAATATGCTGGCATTATTCAGTCCTCTTCATGAGGCTGTAGTCACCAGATATCTTATTTTGTGCCTCAACCAATGGGCTCATCTGTTTCAAAAGGTCTTCTAAAGAGTCTTTTCTTTCTGTCCAACTTATTTATAGGCATGGACCAACATGGTGCTGACAGTTCTCAACCAGATTCAGGCCCTGCCAGATCAAACTTTCACAGCCCTGCAGCCAGCAGTGTTCCCCTGTATCAGCCAGCTGACTTGCCACGTGACAGATATCCGTGTCCGCCAGGCAGTACGGGAATGGCTGGGAAGAGTGGGCCGAGTTTACGATATCATCATTTAAACCAAGCAGTGCTCTGTTGCAAAGGGCAACAAGGTATACAGCAAAGAAGTATTTGGGGTTCATTAGTTGCCTATTTGTTGGTCATAAATTAAGAAACAATGACCTTGTTGATTTATGTCATCCACTTGAGATTGTGTGTTCCTCGCTCACACTAGCAAAGGAGGCAAAACGTGAGTCTGTCCTAGTGTCTGGCATGGCCCCAGAACCCAGAAACTACCAGTAAATCAGTCTGGTACCTGAAGGGGTGATACATTTCAGTACCCTTCATTTTAATTCAAATTTGTGACTTGTGGGAGCCACAAGAAACTGCAGCAAAACTTCCACACTTGCAATTAGCTGTGAATGCAGCTGACATGTGGATGTCAAACCAGGTCAGTAAGCCTATGTAACTTTAATAAATAAATAAATAAATAAATAAATGCAAGCTGGGGAAAAGATGGAGCTATAGGACAAGGAAAAAGGTGACGCTTTTTAGGGCAACATTTTCCCTTCAAAAATTAGGATGAGAAAGCATAGGCAACTACAGACTATTGTAGTAACGATATGCATCACTCACTTAAAAAAGTGGAAATTTATTTTGCTCCAAAAAGAGCCTTTGAAGTCTGGTCACATTTGGAATAGCTAAAAAGTATTCCAGGTCTAAAACTGGTGAACCAAGCACAGACTATTCATTCTTTCATTGTTCTTTTGGAGTATTGCTTGAAGAGAAATGGCACTGTCAAGCTGCCCTCTCTCCAGTGTTACCCTGGCTGCCTCTTCACCTATGCCTACAGCTGACCATTTTTTCACAGGTCAAATTCCCCCTAAGGGTAAAAGGGAAGTTTGTTTTGTGTTTCCTGTGAAGCTGTGGGGAAGACACACCGCAGAGTAAATACCAGCATGTGCCGGTATGCAGCATTCAACTAAGCAGAGTAGGGATAAAGTTTTCCAGTTTAAGCAACACTGACTATGATTCTACTGGAAAGTTTTTTGCTTATATAGAGCTGCTGTAGCCAGGAACACCCTTATCACCTTTGTTAAATGTAGCCTATCACTTCACATTGAGCTGAAGCAAGATGGAAAATAGTCTGAAAGGGAAGTATCTTTCCTGTTTCTCTCCCATCTCTTGCCTGCTGCTGTAAATAGGAAGGGACAGATCCTCACAGAGGTTCATCCCCCTCTGTGCAGCACTCCTATAGGGACTACTGCAATTTGCTGTTATAAGTAAGAGGGAGGAGAAGGGGAAGGATTGACTATTGTGTCGTCAAATGCACGTGTGATGCTCTTTGCACTAGACACAGCAAAGGGTTACCTTGCTTGCACAAGTTATGTCACGGCCCCTGGGACATTCCATCTCCAACTCCCATGCCACATAATTTGTTGATCAGAGTTGAAACAACTTGTTGAAAATAAGTTGATTTTTAATCTTTGGTGACCCCTTAATGCTGTTCTCCCAAGACTTTTAAAATGTGCATACCAACTAAATATACAGCTTCAGTCCCTTCTCCAAAGCGTTCTAAAAATGTCATCTCCTTATATCAGGCCTGGATTTTGCACAACTAACTGCTTTTAGCATCTTAAACCTAGAAAAACAGAGGGAGCCAAGAGGCTTCACTGAACAGCCATCACCCAAGCTGCTGTGTTTACGAAGAGTCTGCCACTATCCTCCTGCCTTTTCCCTCTACTGCCTAGTTTCCATTTGTCACCTGTTAGACTTGTGCAGGGAATATTTGTCCTATAAATTTCTGTAGTGTCAGTCATGCTGTTTCCCTTTCATTCAAAACTTATCTTTGCTAAATTGTTTAAAGGGCATAAAAGTTCCATAAAAACAACTCTTTCCTACCACCTAAACTGAATATATAAATGACCAACAGTTTTTTCAATTGTCAATTTTCCCCCAAAAGTTTAAATACTTCCTTGGGGACAGGTTAGATTAGCCTTTAGTATCTGGGAGAGTAGTAGCACAGTTTGATTTCTGTTGCCATGTCTTTTTTATACATCTTTAGGTAGAGAAAAAGAGTGGTTATATATTTTGTGCAAGTTTTTACTGGGTATCTAGATAGAACTGGTTTTAAAGCAGTACATTAGTTAGGCAACAATAGAAATCAGAATAATAAGCCATACGCAAAAGAGATTTTCATGATAAAAAAAACCAAGTTTTAATTATAAATTTCATTATAATTATAATGTATTTATAATGAAAACAAGTTTTCATTATAAATGCATTGAGTGGATGGAGATCCTTGTGGTACTGATCTAAAACTAAAGAAAATCCCTAAATTACATTGGGGAACTAAAATTGGCAACAGTACTGGTGAAATCACTCAGGACTACAGAAGAGGCCCTAGTATCTAGGAAAGACTATGGTTATGTGTTCTGGTTGCAATACAAAAATCCTTCTGTAAAACAGAAAAAAAGTTCTAGGAGTGACAATACCACTACCACCTCCCTCAAGTCCATGAACAGTATAATCTAGTGTTATCTGATAAGCCACCATCTTGACCTAAAATATAATTTAATTTCAACTATTTACACTACAACTACCATACTGGAAAATGAGGAGGAGTAGATTTGTTATACTGCTGTTGCCCTGTTTTAAACTTTGTCCTTCAAATTGTGCGCGAAGTGCCCATTGTCACCCTCAGTGCCTCTTCTTATTAACACCCCTCCATAAGAGGTCATGAGTAACTTTGAGTAATTCCAGAAATGTGATTTAAAAGGAGGGGTGTGGGGTTTGAAGCAACAAGCTTTACATAGCAAAATTCAGCATGTGCTGCTCTTCTTTATGTGTAGAATGATAAGCAGGTGAGGAGAGCAGCCCAGGGCCACTTCAGTAACCATTAGTCTGAGATGCATCTTTAAATTATAAACAGATAAAAAAGTTGAGTTGATTCATTGGATTCTCAGCAATTTTTTTCACTAGTTA
>JAYRBT010000114.1:50832779-50843309 GCA_036023395.1 Myiotriccus ornatus
CTTCTTTATGTGTAGAATGATAAGCAGGTGAGGAGAGCAGCCCAGGGCCACTTCAGTAACCATTAGTCTGAGATGCAGGAGCCTTCTGATGCATCTTTAAATTATAAACAGATAAAAAAGTTGAGTTGATTCATTGGATTCTCAGCAATTTTTTTCACTAGTTAAGCCATATACATCAGCCCCAAAGAAGTAGAACAATAAACATATGAAGTCACCATTTCATGCCTCGTAGCTGCCAGCATGATACCCTCTGACCTCAAGCTTTTAGCCCAAAGGAGAAGTCTGCCAGGACAGTCCCAGGAAAAGGTGACTGGCATCAACCTGTCATAAGCTTCAGGAGGGGATTCCTGAACATTCCAATCATGTCAAGCTGCATGTCTATGCTACAGCAGCTTTTCTGCTTTCCACTTGTGAGTCAATAGCACAAAGTAGCCCTCGTGTAAGTCTTTCTCACGCACCCAGCCCATTCAAATCCTCACTTATAGCTCTGTAACCTAATGCATAAGCTACAGCAGCATCTTGGCAGCTTTACTGTGGTGGCTTGACATCCTTCTCAGGTACCAGAGCTGCACCTCTGCTGCCAGTGCCTAATTCACACTGCCCTCCTCAGGGCCACTGCAGCAAGCAGAGACAAGAGCATCTCATTTTCAAATCTTGTAGGCAACCACTAACAGAGAAAGTTGCTGTTGTCCAGCATCAACTACCTTTAAGCACGTGAAATAGCTCGTCACTGCAAATATTTGAAGTGGACAAAAGCAGAGCACTCATCAAGAAAGTGATCCTTCATAACAGAAGTGGGGTTTGACCCCAACTCACATGGTCTCAGGCCATTACATGTGTTTGCACTTTATTCTGTACTGTGAACATATGCAGACATATGAGATGATTGATGCATCTACAGATACCTGTAGCTCCAGTCACTGTCATATTCTGAGCATTCAGCATATTTACAGAGAGCTATCATGCTGTCCAAGTGTTTATATCACACCAGCATTGGTTAATGTAGTTACTGTGGTACATTTTCTGAGCATTCATCAACCACAGAATTACCACCACTATCTTGGTTAGCATGCTTTCGTGTCCTGAAGATACTAAGATACAGATTTAATACTCTCCTGGGGATAAACACTCATGTGAGAATAACTGACTTAGTTTAGCATCTAGAAAGAATTACTAGAAAAAGATTTAGGCAAAACTTTCCTTGTACAACTCCAAGCACAGGCAACGCAGTTTTTTGCCTCATCTCAGATAAAAAAATCATGTCCTCTGCAGTATGGCTGGCTCGTGCCAAGGCCAAACACAGTTTATACCTGTGACTTGTAAGGTGCTTTGCCTTTCAGGTTGAGCTTCAAGTTTTGTTTAAAACCTAAACCTTAACTGTAAAATTCATTGACAAATTCTCGCTCGCCAAAGATATAACCCCCACCTCTAAGTACCTTGCGTTACTGTGTATAATCTTCATCATTACTTGATACAGCAGCATTTCAGTGTTGGTATGGACACTTCAGAGCTTGCCACAGCACTGGCATGAAACTGAGCAGCAAACAAACTAGCAAGCAGAGAGGTCCAACTCCTTGTGCTGCCTGTACTTTGTAACTTTCTTCACAGGTTAGGCCCACATTCAAAGTGCCAAAGCTCTTGACAGCAATGGAAATTAAGTACCTAGACATCTTTATTACTCAGAACTCGGTCCTCGAATCCTCTAGTCTCAACATATGGGTTTACAAGTTCTCAGGAAAGGGTAAGTCCTGTATAGAAGGCTATTGAGAAACTGAGCGTGTGGTTCGGCTTTGTCAGCTTTAGCAATCCATTCTAGACATGCCATTTCTCAGTGATAAATTGTTTTTAATTCACAAAAAAAGTGAAGTGCTTTCTTTTTTTTCCTGTTTTTGTACTAAGATCATGTTTAAGCAGGCTACTTCCTCATTACTCTAGTTATAGTCATTTATGGAAACCCCTGTGTACAGGGGTAATCATGGCATATGACAAAAAAAAAAACCCTAACTGTATTTTGTAAGTGTAAAAGGACCAAGTTACCATAGCACAGAAGCACAAATGTCGGATTTTATGCAATATAGAGAATAGCATCCGGCAGCTAGTGATCCCTCTTCACTGAACCTCCCTATTTTGAGTGGAGCTTCTACAGGGATATGACTAAAGGGTCTCCTGGTGGCCCTCACCAGCAACATGCCTGGGATGCCAGGAAGTTGTACAGCTGCAAGGAGGAAGTTGTATATCCTCCTTCTGTTGTTTCCACTAATTCCCCTCAGAACATATACTTTATATGTGACACTAATATCATACTAAACAGATTTGGCCAAACGTGCAGTGCTGACTTATTGAAAAAGAAAAAATGAAAACACACATGGCCTAAGTATGCACCAGTCTTTTCACTTAGTGCTCAGGGGTCTCCAAGCTGAAAACTAAAAGCAGAGGGAAGAAGAAATGCCCTAATTCTGTGGTTATTAGTGGAGCTGCACTGTATGATCCTGGATTAATGCAATAATGAGCTTGCCTGTGGAACCAGATCTCTCAAATTCCAATTTTTGGCAAAATCACAAGTTGAGGTTTGCATAGTCTCCACTGCCACATTGAATCAGGGTTTAAGGAAAGCATTTTTGGTTAAGAAACATGGCAACAGGATCTATTTCAATCCTTTTACCCCAACATCCCACTTTTCAAAAGGTAGTTTATGTACTTCCATAAATTTCATCTAAATACCATGGAGCACCAAGGCCTTGTTTCCTCTCCATGCATTTGGTCCATCTGAGCTGAACTGAAGTGCCATGTTTTCACAAGAAGCAAGTTGCAGTGAGAGAACTGAGCACAGGTACACAGATTAAAGCAAGGGACAAATATCACCTCCACAAGCAGACTGTGGCTCCTGAGCCACCCACTCTGCAAGGGAAGGCAGGATTCGATACCAAAGGGGAAACAGCCAGGAAGGGCAGAGCATGGTGGTGGCAGAGCCCTGTACTGCGTGCTGTTTGCTGGCGCAGATGGGAGCAAGAGATTAAAAAGTACGCAATGACAGCAGCAAGCACTTTCTTTCAGTTCCTCCCACTTTCTGTTCTCTGCCTCTTTTCTCTCCCCACTTTTTGTCATTATTTGTGAGACTGCAAACATACTTCTGTGGGCCCTTCAACCAGAACTGAAAGCAAGCCAAAGGGAGTGGACACTCCGTTTCACCAAAGATCTAAGACTTTCCTGTTTGAAAATTAGAAAAATAAAATTTTATTTCCATGATGATGGCTGCCACAGGAAACATTTTGCCACAAAACATGATTCCCAGGACTTAATGTCTCTAGCTGTATATTCAGGAGGAGCCAATAATATTTTTCAAGAGAGACTATAAATCACCTTGTCAAGCAAGTGCTTACATGGGGTTTACCTTCTGCTGATTTGATACCTAGCTGCAATTCCTTGGTCTCATCCATGTTTCCTCCCTCTACCTTTCTGCTCTTCTTTAGAAAAACACCTCCCTGTGTCTGCTGCGTCCTGTTGTGCCGCTAGCTTTGTATGGTCCTTGGGTGTCCAGTGGTCGGGCAGTCACTGTCAGCTGGCTTGCAAATTGTATTTTGTGTATATTTTATTCTGATTGAATTCTGAAATGGAAATATTTTAAAACAAAAAGTATAAACTATTTATGTTGTTTGTGTTGTAGAATAAAGATTCAAATGCAAACTAAATTATGCTTTGGTTCTGTCTAACAAAAGTTATTTTACAGTTCCTGATAAAGCAAAGGAACAGAACTATGAAAGAGCCTGAAATATGTGGTATGTACCAGCAGGGACTGCAGTTTTTATGGATGACCTGGGGAATTTAGTCACCCTGAACTGCTGGGTTTTTTTGATGGCAGGTGAGATCTAAACACTGTAACAAATGAGTCCTGCAGCACTCCTAGCCAGAGTCTGGGCTTGTAAGGGTGGAAAAGGATGAAGCTACTGAGACAGCTAAAGGTGCAAGTAGATATGCCATGCAGAACAACTAAATAGGTGAATCATTTATCCCTCCATTAAAATGAGGAAAATACTTTTGGTTTTGATTTCATTAGAGATGGGTTCATTGGAGCTCTCATGCACAGTCAAACTTTTGTTCCATTTTTAAGCTAGGCATTCCCTGACCACAGTCAGTTTAGCTAACACTCAACACGTGTTCCCAACCTACAGGAGCATGCAAACAGTATAGTTGCTGCCATGTTTCATCCTGCTGAAAAGCTCAGCAAGGGCTCTCCCCATCACCTAAATTCCTCTTTTGATTAAAGTTGAATCAGTGATTGCTCCTGATGACAAAAACCCATGTGCTTAATGCAAATACTTAATGAAAACAGCGAACACCTTCACAGCAGCATCACATGCTTTTGTATGCAACCAGAATTAAAGTAGTGGAGGAGAACGGGTTGGCCAGTACCCCTGTCAAAAGAATTGCCATGGGGGTTCCTGAAAGCAGGAGTGTTCCAGCAACAATGCATAGCATCATACAGTAACCTTTAGGGTACACCTCTGTGTGCTCAGGGATGCTATCCACAGCCCAAAGGCAAGCTTGCCACATAAGAGTGAAAATGCGGCCAGCATTCTCACCTGGCCTCACTGGGTTCTCTGGGCATGGGCTCCCATCCACTGAAACGACACAAAGTCTGGCCTTCGATGTCTGTTATGTAACAGCCTCATCAGCATGAAGGCTAAGAGCAGATTACAAAGCAAATAAATGAGGTTGTGATGCTTTAATAATCTTACACACTTCTGGCAAAACAAGAGTGTGTTAAATCCTAACCGTCAGATCTAATTTCATTCCAGGAAACTACCTTCTGCTGCTCCATACGTCACATTTAGATCCCATTAGAAAGATTTTCATTTCCTCCTAAACACCACTCAGGAATGTGAAATAGCAACAGGGTAAATACAGAAAGTACTGCTCCACCATTCCACTCACTCCTTACATGTACAAATTTCCAGTTGCCTTCCCGCTTAACGCTGGGGTCAGACTAGCATGGCTTGTGCTGCCACTGGTGCAAGAGGTCCACATGTGATAGAAGGGGTGACCTTGCTTTGTACTTATCTTGAAGACACTGGGACACTAGTTCTTCTTCTATTATCAAGGAGCAAAGTGTTAAGAACATTTGTCAAAGAAAACAGCTGTCAAGAAATATTTAAAAACAAACAAACAAACAAAAAGAAAGGGACCAAACAGGCACACCATTAAATTTCACTATTAAATTGGTTCACTGAGCAAACCTGTGGCAGAAGTCAAAATAAGGAATAGAAAGGCCTGGGTTCTGTCTGCTGAGCTATGTGAAATGCAGGGTGATTTCTGATTTTGGAGCTTTTGGCAAAGAAGCTAGCATCAGGATAAACCTCTTAATGTCTAAAATCACTGCAAACAAACACAAATTGAACTCTATCCAAATGCTTGACACAGTGTCCTGGAACAATGCAGTCAGTATCCAGATTTCAAAACCCAGAGAATCCCAAATAAATCAAAACAATTTAGTTGTAAGCACAGGTCAGCTGGGTCCTACTCTTACCATGAAGTAAAAAAAAAAAAAAAGAAAAAACCCAAACCCAACAAATTAGTGAGGCTGCGTGTGCAATTTTCTGACTCCTGATAGAAATCCATCGTAGTAAATCTGATTTGGTTTTTTGTTCTGTTTTCTTTTTTTGCAAGAGATTTGTACCTTTATCTACACTGTAATTACTGGGAAATCTGGATCTATGAAGTAGAAGCAATACTTCTGATTTGCCAGTTCTCAGGAAATATGCCCAACCTGAAATATTTTTGTTCACTATGGTTAGTGTGACCACTTCTAAGGAGATCTCTCATCATCTTCATTCCCTACCACAGTCAAACAAAATTAGTGAAGATTAATTTAGAATACTGTGTAGCATTTATAAATTATTTACTATGTTTTTAAATGTTACATTATATCCCTGGCAGACTGCTTTGTACTTCACTTCCTCCTTTGTACCAGAGAGTACAGGGAGAAAGAGATCAAAACAAAACTGGGTAAGATGCTATACTGAAACCTATCCTTGTAAGTAACTTTGTCCAGAAGGTCAGAAACAGGCAAATCTTCAAGCTTGTGAAACAATAATGTCAAACATAATGAGAAAGTGAAAAATGGCTTTGAAAATATATTGCAGTAACTAATCTAAGGAGAAGAAGGTGACAAGGTTCTTGGTTCATAATGCTCACTTGTAAAAATAATTCATCTTCCCTTTAGAAAACACAGGAATCGATTTCTGGGTAGAATTGTCATGGTGGCACCACAAATGCAAGGGCCCCGATAAAAATGTTCTTTTTAAAATCCCAGCTGCGGAGATGGTCATCAGAGCAGATCTTATATCTCTCTTGCATACATTACCTTTTCTTTTAAAAGGACACTAAATAATTGAATATCTCAGTGCAGGCTCTTGTGACTAGCCCGAAGCCCAAGGGAATGAAGACTGTTAGTTTGCAAAGCCAACCATGAAACAAAACAAAACAAAGGAAGATTTAAATCTAGTTTGATAATTATTTTTTACAAGTTTTCAATTTTTTAGACAGAGGTGTGCTGAGAGTAGGACAAGAAGTATGACCACTATTGAGTGTCTGTTGGAAGGGAGGGTGCATAGGGCAAGCTGTGTCTAGGCAACAGCACAGATCTGCACAGATATGCAGTGACTGCTAAAGAAAAACAGAATGAGAAAGAAGAGCCTGGGGCAGGGCACAAGAGCCAGACTACATCACTTTGTCTGTCTCTTGTAGACACTCAAACCAAGCCAGGCTGGCTGGACATGCATCCCTCTCAAGAAGGTTTCATCCTGCATATGGCAAAAAGTAATGTTTGGAGCCAAATAAAGTTTAAAAAAACTTAAAGATGAAGAGCAACGTCATAACATAAATGCCTCTAACTAGTCAGGTCTAGTGCAGCCCCTACAACCTAGGCACATTATAACTGCTCACCCTTACAGGCCCTGTTGACCCACAGCAGCCCCCTGGTTCCTTCTGCTGTAATACACCAAGTCACTGGACATTGACAGTGTGAGGATATGCTGTGATGGGGGAATCCCCACCTTGTAGCAGAATTGAGTAACTTTTTATTTATCCAATAGACAGTACCCAACAACAGATGTACCTCAGACATTCTGCTTACAGCTGATTCTCTTTGTATTCCACTGCCCCAAGCAAAACCTACTTGTTCTCTAAGAAGAAAATCCACATTTAATCAGCTTGGCCCCAGGCTTTCGCCACTGTCCAACTCTGAGCGACACTGGAGCTTCACACAGGAGCAGGATTTTGCACAGCAGCATCAATGCAGCCCATGCAGCCTGAATTTGAATACACCATGAGGCACCCTCTTCCCACCTATCCAGAAGCAGGTCTTTTCTCAATACTCAGTCTTTTCTCAGTGCAGCTTGTACTTTCTCAATACTCTCTCAAATGACAATAAAATCTCCTGAATTTAGGACATGACAGACTGCACACTTGGAAGAGCTGTTCAGATCATCCATGCAACCAGCCCAAATGCCAGAGCAGAGTCTTCTTTTTGTTTTGCTGCAGTTTTGGCCCTTCTTGTACAAGCCCTCACCTCAATGTCAGCTTTTCACCGAAAGCAGTCACATAACTCTGCACATCTCAACATCAACACATCATTCTTGGGCTGCAGCTTGCATGTGGTAGCTGAAAACCTAGCCTGTTGTAAAGCTGCTCACACTGAGTAGTGGTTCTCAGCAGCTCCGCTGTCCAGGTATTCCTAATGTGCAATTATTTCCCTCCAAGCATTCACATATCCCTTAGACAACGCATTTCTTTCATGATCCATTTGCAGTGCCACTCCCAGCTGCCAGGCTAAGCCTCTCATTTTAAGAAGCCACATTTAAAGCCTTTGCATCCATGGTTTCCTGTGGAGGGTGTTGCATGTTTCCTTATCTTTTCTAATACCAAGACCCTTTCATTTCCAATCATGTAGCATACTTTCCACTTGCATCTCCTTAAGGTCTTATCTACCTAGCCTGAGACAAACTGTGGCAGCACCTTTACCCTGTTGTCCCAAGTGTTCTTGTCCTTATGGCCTTGTACTGGTCATTTCTGAACTATTTTTACATTGGAAATGTCTGCCTTTCATTTTTAACTCATTCCTTTTTTCCCCTCTGCCTCCTGACATCTTAGTTTCCAATCTACAGCTCCACTGTAAGAGCTCTTGAGCCTTCCCCTCACAGTTTTTAGCAGGCAACTTCCACACCTATGAGGGTAATGGCTTTTTGTTTATCCAGCAGACAGCAACCCGTAACAGACATGATCAAGGCACAGCAAACAAGCAGCATGCAGCTCAGGCACCACATCAAGTGTGACGTGATTGATGTTAACGGCATCATAAGCAAAAACAACCGACGGGGAATTTGAGCAGTGGGTCACGCTCAGCAGTGTTACGTGCCTCCTGCTGCACCAAGAGGACACCCCAAGGAGGAGGACACCTACCTGGGTGTCCCCCTCTTCCCACCTCACTGGTGGGGAGAAGTTTTCACTTTTCTCTCCCCCTTCAGCTACCCCCACCACCAGCTCTGCTAAAAAAGCTTTATGCATTTAAGGCTAGCTGACCTGCCTTTGTACAACAAATCTAGGCTTGACTGCCATTTTGCTGACAAGTTGAACCATTAAGCAGTGTACTTGAGAAAATAAAGATCTTGGCACATCTGCAGATTTGGGGCCTCTTTCATATACAGGATTTTCTTACCGTATTTCATTTCTATAGCAAACTTCTTCTTACATGTTGCGGGAGGCTGTGCATCTTCTCCATGAGTTTGAAGTAAAAATCTTTAGATTCAAATCAAGAGATTCAGCTTCAGGATGTGAGCTCTGAATTGGAACAGTACACAAAATGTGTGTTATTTCAAGCAAAACAGTACAAAATTGCTCAAAGCCTCTCAGCTGATGTTCTGTTAAACAATACACACTTCAGTTCAGGGAGTGTCATATGGATTCAGAAGCCCATGGACAGGAATTATTATCTCCCTTGTCCGGAAGGGCCAAAGGGTCTTCCTTGGCCTTTCCTTGACAACTGTGTAGAACACTGAACAAGTGTATCCTCATATGGATACTGCCTGCAGCTTCAGGGAGGCCACCTAACCACAGACTGGGGTTAAGGAGAAGCAAACAACCTGCCTGATCTGTGCTACAGGTCAGTCGGTGAGATCTGGGTAACCTCTGCTACTTGAACTCACCTTCCAGCATACTACAGCTTTCTTCTTATGGTTTCTCCCTTGGCTCTCCAAGAGGCCACTTGAGGAACTGGCAGTGCTTCCTTAACCTTTTAACCCTCCTTTGACAGAGCCTGAATGTTCCCCACTGCTGTGTCTTTGGTTCAGTTTGTCACACTGCTGGTCCTCACATGTGTATGAGCAACTGCAGCCTCCCATGAGCCTATGTCCTGCATCAGTTGTTTTAGTTTATACAGATGGCTTTCAATTCACTTTTCTTTCTGTTATTGCTACGACTGTTTCAGGGCAGGAATGGATTTCAAAAGCTGCATTTCCTCAGGTTTTCAAATGTTTCAAGCATTTTTTTTTAATATATATTTTGTTTGGCTAGGTAATATGCTACAAAGTTCAGTTTTAACTATTGATGAAAAAAACAGCCTTGAGTCAGCACATGTTGCAAAAACAATGTTTTATGTATCTTAGAGAAGCAGAGAACACTTATTTGCAGGTGACAGCCTGAAAGCAAGAATCCCTCAGAGAGAAGCAGAATCAGTCAAGAATGTTTTTTCTTCAAAACTGAAGTCAGAGCACCTAAACTGCTGTGTCATGGGCTCCAGAGCAGGAGGCCACAGTGCTGGGATAAATTACGGAATCACAGAATCACCCAGGTTGGAAAAGAGATCTGAGATCATCGAGTCCAACCTTCCACTGAACACCACCTTGTCTACTAGACCATGGCAATAAGTGCCACATCCAGTCTCTTCTTAAATACCAGGGATGGTGACTCTGCCACCTCCCTGGGCAGCCCATTCCAATGACCAATCACTGTCTCTGTACAGAACTTTTTCCTAATGTCTAACCTAAACCTCCCCTGGCACAGCTTGAGACCGTGCCCTCTTGTCCTACTGCTGGTTGCCTGGGAGAAGAGACCAACCCCCACCTGGCTACAATCGCCTCTCAGGTAGTTGTAGAGAGTGATGAGGTCTCCCCTGAGCCTCCTCTTCTCCAGGCTAAACAACCCCAACTCCCTCAGCCTCTCCTCATAGGGCTTGTGCTCCAGTCCCTTCACCAGCCTCATTGCCCTTCTTTGGATATGCTTCAGCATGTCCTTCCTAATGTCCTTCCTGAACTGAGGGGCCCAGAACTGGACACAGCACTCCAGGTGTGGCCTCACCAGCACTGAATACAGGGGCAGAATCACTGCCCTGCTCCTGCGGCCCACACTGTTCCTGATGCAGGCCAGGATGCCATTGGCCTTCTTGACCACCTGGGCACACTGCTGGCTCATGTTCAGCCTCCTGTTGATCCAAACTCCCAGGTCCCTTTCTGCCTGGCTGCTCTCCAGCCACTCTGT
>JAYRBT010000114.1:50843409-50953825 GCA_036023395.1 Myiotriccus ornatus
CCTGGCTGCTCTCCAGCCACTCTGTGCCCAGCCTGTAGCGCTGCAGGGGGTTGTTGTGGCCAAAGTGCAGGACCTGGTACTTGGCCTTATTGAACCCCATACCATTAGCCTCTGTATATGTTCAAGCAATTGGAATTCAGATGCCAGGGTAATTGAGCTGCCATCTTCACATTGTATTCCTTATGCCAGATAAATGCATTTTTAGTTAAGCTTTACTAAAGCAGGAAAAAAAAACACATAAAAACAAAGCCAAAAAACCCCAAACCAAAACAAAATCTCATTTGATTTTGTTTGCATTGAACTTAAGTAATATAACACAGTAGAAAACCGGCTCACAGCCCATTTAGCTATGACAGGTAAGACAAAATACAGAGCTTAACATTTGGCCCTTTCTCAATCACAAAATTTTGACTTACTCTGATAGCACAGAGTCAGTGCTGGGGATGGTAGCACAACTTTTGCACCCCAAAACATTAGCATAAAGAAGAGAGAGTCTCACAGCATCGGGAAAATGGAATAAATAAAATGAGCATATCTCAGCCTGAAAGTAAAAAACATACCCAAACATTTAATTCCCACTTCCCTCAAAAGAAAACCCACAATCCACACACAACCCAACCTCCATTTCCCCAAAACACAAACTAATGCTGGGATCAATTCCCTAACACTTTAATAATACACAAGCACACACAGGGTTTAGGACAGTGATGAAAAATGTGTCATGCTTTTCAAGGTTAGTCCCACTTTAAAAAAATTTGTGTTTTCTGGCCTTTGTCCCCACTGTGGTCCCCTAGAGAGAGAAATGTCCTTCAGAGGCACGCTGACAGAGATCACTGCACACCCGGGCCCAAAGAGACATGGGGAATTTCAGCTGCCAGCACTGCTGGGACAGGCTCTGTTAGCCAGGCAGCAGCTGCAGGACACACTGGGCTCCCAGTGCTGGGGAAACCCTCACATCGGGCATTTCAGCCTCTGCAACAGTTCAGGGGGAGCAGCTGATTCCACTGAGTACCTTAGCCTCTCCACCAGGTGCTGTCTGAGTTGAAAGGTAACTGCTCACTTTTGGACAGTGCTCTTACACAGCAGGTTTTTCACTGCCTCACCATCCTGACAGGTTTACAAAGTATCGACCAGATGGCTAAGTAGTCGCACAAGACAACACGAGCTGAAAAAAACTCAAATCAACAAAACCCCAATCACAACACCAGCTCCCTCACCCTCCCTAACAAACACAGAATTTCTACAGTTTGGCTAAATAGGAACAAAATTCTATACAGTGTATACTGGCAGATACACACTCTTAAATAGAGTAGCAGATTTTTCTCTTAAATAAGAGAAAACAAGTATTCAGGGTAAGTATGACCAACTGTAAAGGAAGGGGAACAAACCTAGAATGACAGAAATTACAAAAAAAAAAAACCAAACCAAAGCAAAAAACAAAACAATAAAAAAAACATAGCTCCAGACAGTATCATCAAATAGATGCTGTTCAGCCCCCAGCACTGTGCCATGGCCATAGAGTTTTTCAAGTGTTATTACACTACAGAACTTCAAGGGATATTTGCAGGAGGCAACCCTGCTCCTGCAGCAACCTGAGCTCTGTCCCTGGCACTGTCTCTAAAGGTTTTGCTTCCAGCTACCCATCTGCAGCATGAGGATTTGGTATCAATAACTCAGCAGTACCTCCTCCTGCCTCCATGGCCACTGCTGCTCCTGCACCAAGGTAGCATCAGCATGCACACATTTAGTAGTGGAGTCTTCCTGTCTCTGATTTCCACAGGCCATGAGTATGTGCACCTTGTCCGCAAACACTGATCTCCGGAATACTGTTTCTCAGCAGGACTATGCAAACTTGTATCTATCCTTTGAAGTGACAGTGGTTTTAGTTTCGTGGGGAGATGAGATTGCACTTCAGAAGGCACTTTGTTTTTGAAAAAACAAATGTACTGATAATTAACAAAAAAAAAAAAAAGGTGAAACCAAAATTTCAATATAATGAAAAATTTATCAAAAAAAGAACAAAACAGAAATTACTTAGTTACCCAAGTAAAAGTAATGGCCAGAACCCCACACCACTCCTGCCTGAAGGACACAAAAGCACCTACCAGCTTGTTTTAGGCAAAAGTCATCATTTTCCTCCATTTCACCCAATGAATCTACATCTGGCAACACTGAACAGTTTACAGTGGTAACACCTCACCCACTAAAGTTCTAGTTTTGCATTATTCAGGTTAGCCCTCATACCCTCTCTCACAGCTGTGCAGTCATTCAAGGAGGGAAGTTTCACCAGCACTTGTGGAAAGAGTGAAAGAAACTGGGGGAAGAAAGTAGCAAGAAGTTTGAAAGGTATCTAGGGCACTGTGGATATTCTGTTCCCTACCAATATTAGTGGCAATACAGCCTAGACTTGCACTGCTAGCCTTGAACATCTCAGCAAATCGAAGTGATGAATAATTTATGACAAACAGTTTGAGCTTCGAACTGAGGACAGTGGGGGTGCCTATTTTCCACAGTGGCTTCCTCCAACTGTCTCTCCCTGCTCCCCTGCTAGGACATTGGAAGTGATACTAGAACACTGCCTCAGTTAAAAAATACTGACATTGTTTCACAAACCTTTACTGAACTTTAACAAATTTGGTGGTACTATTCCATGTCAGCTATTTTCTCCAGATTATTTGACAGTGCAACTGCTAAATCAAGCTATTTCAAAGAACAAAATCAGTACCGGGAGAGGGGAGGACATTTTGTACATGTCAAGACCTGATGATTTCCAAAGGTCAACATGACCCACACTTCAAAGTGACAAGCCTGACATCTGGCCATGAGGCTTGGAATCAAGGATGAACATCCTCCCCCCAACTTTTACATTACAGCATGCCCCAGCTGAAATGGTATTTATGAATTCCTTGTGAGAAGGAAAAGCATCACGTGTGCCCCACAGGGTTGGCAGAAACCTGCAACAAATTGGCCATCACAAACCAGTCTCAGGTGGTACTGTTTCAGTTCTACACAAGAGCAGATCTGCTCTACAAGGGTAATGTGTCAAATGGGCATCCGACCACTGGCAGTAGAAACACAGTATCCCATTACTCTTACTAATGTTGTTGCTGGTCCACTGACGATATAAAAAGCCAGAGAGACAATCGTTATTTTATATTCTAATTACCTGCATGACAAAGGCCAGTGCATTTCCCCAAATTCCCATTTGGCCAGCATTTTGCAAATCAGGTCAGTGAGTCTTAGAAGTGCACTTTTTTTTTTTTTTTTTTTTTTTTGCTAAAATCCATCTAACTAGAATCCACGCATGCCAAACAGGGTGTTTATACTTTAAGGAGACGTAATTTTTTACTTCTCCTCATTATTCATGCACAGTCCCAAAGCAAATTTATAGCAAGCTCCTAAAAATAGCATCAATAATAGCATAGGGGCTACATTAAGACCCTAATTAAGATAGTATATGAATTTTTCCTTTTTGCACCTAAGATTATAGATTTAAGCTACACAGTCGCAAGACTCCTTCAGGAAGTTATTTTCTTAACACCAGTTTGGAAAGATGGTCATCATTCTTGTTTCCGTACAAGGTCTTGAGACATCAAGTCAGAAGTATTTCACTACCTTGGTGTGACCTGTTGAACCACGTTTAGGACCCGACTTCTTAGTGGACACTGTAGTTCACAGCATAACTCCCCTGGACCTGGCTGCAGCTGGAAACACTCACCAGCTCTGAAAGCGCTCTCCAAGATGAGAAGTGAGGCATCAAGGAAAGGAGGAGTCTTCTCACAAGCACACAATGGCTTTTCTGAGGTGAGCTTTTTGTCTTCACACAAGACCTTCTCAGCAGAAGCAAGAATGGGGGTCGGTTTCCAACAAACAATGCAGCTGCTTCATCACCAAGACCAGGCCTTCATGCAACGTTGTTGCTCCCTATCCACTGCTCACCTGGCAACTTCGGTAACAAAACAGGATAGATTTATCAACCAATGGCCTCTCTCTCCTACAGTCATGGTTCACCTGCAGGGTAAATCCCTCCTGCACACTGCAGACACAGGGATCACATCCAGCCTTGGAACTGGTTCTTCTAGAGTCTTCTTGTCAGAAACAATAAGCACTGGCCTATGAATTGCCATTGCTGGAGCTGGAGGGATAGAGCCTGCTGCTGCCAAATAGCCCTGCAATCTTCTGGGAGCCATGAGCTAAAAGACAAGTTGATGAAAAAGAGTTCAAGCAAGAAATAAGAGGTGAAGATTCTAACCCCAGTTTTGTACCATCAAACACAACTTTTGCTCAAACAGGTTGGCTTTGAGAAACCATGCAACATGCACAACAGTTGAAAGGATGTTACTAACAGCCTCTCTCTCTGCTCACAGCAAGGCTGAAAAAGACACCTCCAACTTTTCAGTAAGAGTTAAACTTTGATTTAACTTGCAACTTGGGTTAAATACTCCTCCCCTCAGAAGTTACTATACGTCAGTGAAATGAGTTTGTGTTGCTTTTTTCTGCATTAAGAGCTCCAAGTCTTCTCACTGGAAACAATTGCCATTTAACAACGAGTATCCTAGAAAGCTGTAAACGAGTCCTGATTTAACTGAACTGAAAACTCGTTATTCCCGAAAGCAATCCTACACTCTAACAGTGACCAAAGCTTTCCTGGCAGAGCTCTCTCTCTGGATTTATCATTAACATCTACATCCTAACACTGCTAAATAATTCAGTACAGCATTTAGCCCAATGTCCTTCCCTCTCTACTCAGAAACCACTCTCATAGTATATTTCAGCAACACGGAGGAAAAATCTATCTGGATTGTGGTTCCTCCTTGTGCTGTGTAACTGAGGGGGGAACCTCAGTTACCCTTCCACTCTCAGCATAGACACATGAGTTTTATTTATTTTATTTTGGGGGGGAGGGGAAGTGTTTATTAGACAACTAAATATAGAGCGTTATTTATCCACACAGAGTCATGACCATGTGGGCTCAGATTCACATGCAAATTCCCCTTTTAATAATCCTAATGCAGGGAGTGCTCCAATCAGAGCGCTATCAGCCCCAGCTCCCAGATACCTGATGCCAGCTTTGCTGGTAATGTAGGCCACCGAAGCAAATCCAGAGAGATTGAGTTGGAAGTGGAGAGAGGCTCTGAGATCTATTTGCTTGGCTTCCTGACGACGAGGGGGTGTGTAACTTCTTTTTGTCTTTTCCACTATAAAGGGGATATCATTTAAAAGGGATCATTAGCTGAGAGCAGCCCAGCTGGGTCGAGGCTGGGAGGCGGGGACGCAGTTGCAAGCAGTGAAGCAAGGTGGAGGCACGAAGACAGAAGATCAGGTTAATGAAAGCATGAGGTGGCTCTTGGGCAGCAGCTTGAAAAAATTTGGACACGCTGACAGGGGAAACTATGACTGGCTAAACAGTGAACCAGGTGGGCCACTTCTGGAAACAGAGCTTCAGGTCTGTACCCCCCTGATCATGTCTGTGGCATGTCCTTTGACTTTGCATGTGTATGTATGTCCGTGTAATGCCTCACGTATAGTGCAGAGTAAATACCTGGGTATTGGGACCTATCAAAGCAGTACTGCTCAATTACACAGAGTCAGAGCATTTATTTATTGCTGTTATTTTAAACACATTTGTGGGAAAAGAAAAACGTTAGATGGGAAAATTCTTCCCTGCCACTCTGTTCGGGTGGCAGGTAAGGAAGTTTAAGTACTTCTTTTAACCATAATGCATTTTGCTATTCCTTGATTTCCTTTCTCTTAAATGCATGTTTATGCTTTGGATCTGGTCCTGTGAAGCCTTTCTGCAGATGTTGCGAGTCAGTAGCAGGCAGCAACGAACTCTTGTTCCCTAAGCTGTGCGCTGATTACTTCTGCGAGAGAGGATCACATGCAGGCGAGTGGGGGGAGGGAAGTAGCCCCCAGAGATGAAAACACAGCCTGCCTTTCTGGCTTTGTCTGGCATACAGTGAGAGGGTTTCTCTGATCAAAAATAATAATTTAAGGTGCATGTACATCCCCAGTAAATGTACAAGTCAAGTAGCATTAGTAAACGAACTGGCCACACTACTTAGCTGAGATATGAAGTGTACTGTTGCAAAATAAAAGCGGGTAGGAGTATGTGTGGGTGTCAAAACAGGAGAAAAAGTAGTATTTAATTACTGCAATTTTAACAAAATCTACCTTATCAGTAAGATTGCCAGAATTAGAGTTACAATGGCAATGTCTTCACACCTCGAGACTGGTTTTATCTGACAGTGGGAGACAAAGAGCATCACCAGAGTCACATTCCAACAAGTATTTGAAAATTCTGTAAATCAAGGCTCACTTTTAAATTGTGTCACTATAAATGTATACAAAAACACATCAAAATGTTTTTCTATTTGCCAGAGTTATGTTTTTGCTTTTTACAAGCAATAATAAATCAGCTTTAAGAAGCTTGGAAAAACACCTATGAGGGGACCACAGCCTAATGACTTCAAAGTAGACTTTGTTCCAAATGCACTTTAACGTTTTTGAAGTATTGGTTTCCTGATTCAACGTGAAAAGGTATAAGTATAAATAAGGGTTACTTAAATAAAAATAATTTTAACAGAGTTCTAAGTACTCTAGCAAATCATTAACAACATAATAAGTCTTAGCACCAATCAGTCACTTCAGTGGGAAATTCAGTAAGCAAAATAAACTCTCGCTTTTCTATCCTTACACCAAAGCTTTCTTTAAACTCATGTTTGGCCTTATTAGGTCATTCTCTCCCAAGCCAGGTAGTATCCCTCTTTTGTCTAGACTCATGGTTCAGCTCCAAACCCATTCCATTACTCATCATGGATATACCACACAACTCAGCTCCACTCTGCGTTTTAGTCCTTTATCAACAGGCAGGAGTAAAAGCTCATCTTAGCTGATATGGGTCACGTAATCTGTAAGCTGGCAACTGTACATGCTCAGCATGTTAAAAAAACTTAGGCAGACAGATTACTAATGAAAGGCTTTACTACTTTAGTCTGTGCTCAGTGTTTGGGAAAACTGACCCTCTGCTTCAGTTCCTACAGATATATCAATGAAAGGAAGAGAATAAACATGAGCCTCTGATGACCATACTATCCTAAGAATTAGTTCTGGGAAAACAGAAAACATTTTTGAAACGTGATTCCTTTTACTCCCATGCCCTTTTCTGCCTTTCTCTATTTTATAAAGGATATTTTCCCTGTATTTATGTGTCTGTAACTTATTTCATGCTGGAATTCAGATCCTTATTTTTGTCAATTACAAACCTGACAACAGCTGCTTGTGATGACACAGGCAGAGTACACTGATGTCCAGTGAAGCATCATCCAACCAAACCAGTCAGGAAAACACTGACAAATAATGTCCTCAGTCACTTCATAGGTCTGGTTTGGAAACTTTCAGAGGTTAAACAGTAGAGGATCTTACTTCATATATGTTCTGCAGTTGATTTACTTTCATTTCACCTAATGAAGATTCAGTTTGATTTTTAGATCATTTTATTTTCCAGTTCTGGCAGCTATTCCTGTTACCTATATACAGTGTATACTTTTCTAGTTTCAGAGGTTAGTTTTAGTTCAGTTTAGAACTTAAGTTATAATTTAGAATTTCTAAGTAATTATTTATTTTTTATTAAGTGACCTTTGATTTGTTGTATTAAATTTTTTTGTGCGTGTGTAATTTTTTTTAGTGCCCATAAGATTTTCCAAGTCTTTGTGTCCAGATCTGTGCAACATTCTTCATTAGCCCCTTAGTCAGTCGTTGCAGAAATGGGCACAAACCCATGACAGAAAAGCAGGGACTAATACTGACCAGTTGCATCCCAATACATTTGATAATATATATGGATTTACCTACAAGAAGTTCATCAGCTTTTTGAACTACATTTCAAACTAAAATCAGCCCACGTAAAATGCTTGGCAGAAGACAGTATCAAAATGGATATATAACTCCCTGTTCAGGTTCTCTACATCTGTATTAACTTATTAAAACCGATTTTAACTGAAATAATACCCTATGTAGCCTACAAATTATTTCACCCAGATAGGAACCCTTTGAAACATAGACTGAGGAAAACTGGTCCTTGCTGCCATCTGTTAGCATACAGAAAAAAACCATATTGCCCAATACTTAATCCTACCTGCCTCACATGCTATTTTGCAGATTGTAGTAAGACAACTTAATGTCCTTTCACAACTCTACAGGACATGGTATTCACTTCATTACTAGCCATTCAGCGAGCTACTTTCCCCCTCTTTCTCAGCATACCTCTCAGGGTCTTACTTACTGCATCTTCTTCAAAAAAACAAATTTATTATGTCCCCTTTTGCACACATTACAGAAGTGCCTGGTTGCTATCTATTCAGTAGTTATTTTGAATAGAATAGGATAAAATAGGAGTAACTCAGTTGGAATGGACCTGCAATAAAAATCTAGTCCAATCACCTGACCACTTCAGGGAGTACAAGTGGATATGAACTGTTTCATAATAACCTATGCAATTTTTGCCCAAATCCCTCAGTGCAATAAAGTACTTGCAGGTTCAGGGCATCCCTCTTTCCCCTTCAGGTGGAGAAATACAGATGCAGAATTTCTGCAGACCAGACCCAGGGATCTCAACCCAGGCATTCTAAGCAAGGTATAACCAACAAGTAACCCACAACAAACTCCTCTGCTGAACTGTCTTTCCCCTCTCCTAGACCATTCAGTAACAGAGGCAGGAAGACAGCTCACCAGGTCAGCATTCGCTATCCCACACTAGGAGGCAGTCCTCTCAATTCCCCACTCTTCTGACTCAGTCACTACATACCCTACACAGTACCCTGAGGTATTGTGGTCTTCTTCCCTAAGCAATTTATCACAAACTTGAGTAGGCACTTTGTGCACAATAATGTAATTAAAAATTATATGCATTACAGAACAAATTAAGGAATCATAGATTTCCAAAATGCTGGCATTTATTCAACCTTGAGAGCTTGATTTTGCAACTTTAGAAACAATGCTACAGGTTACTCCTGGAGGGGATTTAGGCCAGTAACCCACTGACATTCCAAGCTGTCCTTTTGTACCTACTTCACAGAGTGTGGTCATCTGAGCTGGCTTATACTACAAATAGTTTCACTTCTTCCATTTTTTTTTTTTTTTACCATTAGATGCAAACTTTCCCTTTCAGCAATAGTATGTTTTACACATTTCTCTTGATGGGTATTTCTTTACAAGGCCCAAGACCACTGGGTTCCAGTTAAGACTTTGGAGCAGTGTATTTCCCTGAGACCCAAGACTATTCATTAATTTCTTCTATCAAACTTTTAACCTTTTCCTTCCTTCTCCTGCCTCACAGTTTTTTACTAGCCCTTTCCTTTTTCCTTCTTATGCGAAAAGAATGGCACTGCTGCAGTGAGTGTTGTTCCTCAGATTTCTACTCTCAGTTCTATCTTGTTCTATTGCCCTCAGTCTTGGTTCTCCTTTGGCTTTCTTCCCCATGGTTTTATATCTTACTCTCACAAGCCTAGGCTCTCCTTCCACACTGCTGCACAATTCTGATCTTTACCCTTCTCCACTCTTCCCACCCCTAATGAGTTCACAGCTCCTCACTTCAGAAACATCAGTTCTCATCCTGTGCTTCAAATTCACATCCAACCCACCAATCCTTCCCATGTCTCCCTGCCATCCCGTGGACTCTCTGAAATCCAGTGTTTGTAAGAGGCCATGTCTTATAACAGGATGTATCAGGCACCCATAACACTAGGCTGTGCTTCCACCAGCACATGAAGGATACACCGTCCTTGACCACTATTTAACACACAAATATCCTTTCAGTGAAATTTATAGGGAAGCTGCATAGAGTTTAAAGGATAATCAGGGCTTTATATACCTTTTACTAATCTCATGTAGGAAAAGCTGGCAATCTCACTCTCTGTCCTCACAAACCACCAGAATAGTGTATAACTCACAGATCCTAAGAACAGCATTTAACCTGGCTGAAGCCTGCTCCCTACAAATGAAACCCAAAACTTAGACTTGGATCTCAAAAATCTGCTCCTCACTGATTGTGAATAATGCTGTCCAATATAAGCTCAGGTCTTCAAAATATTTGCCGTAAGGGTATCGGTAACATTAGTATGAGTGAGTCTCTGTATAAGTATTTCACAAGCACAATACTGAATGTTTCTTTTCATATTCCCAGGAATTGTTTTATGCCCCTCATAAGACCCACTAAAAAAGCATTAATGAACTTAAAGAAAAATCCCCTCATTTTAAAAAAATTATTTAATGACTGGATCAAAAGAACAGCTGGAACAGTTTCTTCCAGCTCTGCTCTTTCCTGTAGCCCATTAAATAGTCAGGTAAGACAACAGCTTGTACTGCCAGAAGCTCTTTAATAAAAAATGATCAGTAAATATGAAAGAGTTCTTTAGTATGCATTTTTTGGGCAAAAGACAGCTGGGGAAAAAAAAACAAAACACCTTAATAGCTTACCCACAAAAGTTTCAATATATTTTAAAATTACTTTAATGGGTTTGGCTTCAGACACACAATACTTTAGGAGAAAAAAAAAAAAAAAGGCAGAAATCTCCCCTATGCTATTTGTTAGAAGTCAAAACCTATATACTTTGTTTTTCTTAGGCAGAATTTTATAATATGACAAAGCAGAGAGGTTATAAATACCTCGTACATAATCAGTTGAATGTAGGTTGCAGTGTGATTTTGTAGCTGGAAGAATTACTACAATTCTTGGAAGAATAAGCACAAAAAGTTTCTGTAGACTAAGAAGGGGGCACTGGGGTTACTGGCCGTTTTCACAAAGCCATTGCTGCAAACAGCCAGTTTGCATCTGTGCTTCCAAATGCTTTGAGGAAAGAACCACTCAATTTCTCCTAGCTTGAATAGGCACCTTCACTCAAAATAAAGGAAATCTTATCTATTGACCTGTTGAGTCTCACCATACAAATGTGAAAAAGCCATCTGAGAGCACTCTTCAGAAACTTACAAAGGGAATGAGTTGATAATAAATAGCATTATAGGGTTTGGGTTTTCCTCCTACTCTCCACTGGACTTTGAATGAGATCTAGTAATTAGAAGCTAGAGCAAGATAGTCATACTGAAAAAAAGATACATTAAACTTTAAAACTAAAGCTAATACAACAGAAGAGCACAAATGGCTTTTTTGGTTTTGTTTGTTAGGGTTTTTTTTAGTAGCTTATAATTCCAGTTAACATTACAGCACAATTTAAAAGCTGTGGGACAGAGGCCTATCGTGCTACATGGTGCAGAAAATAAAGTTGACAGCTAACAGTCATGACTGTTATTACTCTTACACGAGAAGTCCTTTTGCCATAGTTTTAAACAGGGGAAAATTATTCTTGGAAAGCTTGCAGAACAAGCTCAAGAAAGAGCTCCAGTTCAGGCCGTACTAACACACCATGTCAGGGTCTGCCCTGTAAGATTAGAACAACCCAAAGAATAGGTATTGTAGGCAGTGGGCCCTGTTTGAAAGGGCTAGTTGTCATAACATTTGTTCTTTAAACTGTTTTCCAAATACAAAGAAACAGCACTAGATGGTGCTTCACCTGAATCATCTGCAATTCACTGTTCTCACAAATTTTAAAAGCTTGACTAATCTCCCGCAAAGTGGACTGGTCCCTCTATAATCGAAGAGCAACAAAATGTCAGGGTCAAACAAAATTACATACACTTCCAGGTTGTTGGGGTTTTTCCCCACTGGATACAGGGTTTCCTAGAAAAGCAACATTCTTTCCAACTTCTCCATTTCTTTTGTCTCTAATTGCGAGTTGTTTTAATGAGCCAGCAAATAGAATTTGGCAATTCAGGAGTCTGCAAAACATATTGTTTGACTGACGTTAATGCAGACAGAAAGAAATTTGGAAAAGCAACTGATATATCATAAGGGGGGGAGATGGAGAATACATTTTTGCTCTCTCATTAAGAGGTCTCCAAGAATCCAACACACTACCTATTTGCTTTGATTACAGAGCAGACAACAGACAAGTTCAACCAAAGACGACATAGAACCATTTCTGTGCATCATATTGCCTGCCACCATGATGCTCTTCCTGGCATTCCTGCTGCTCTTCCTGTACCGCCGTTGCCAGCGCCCCACTCAACAGGGGCAGATCTTCAGCATCGACCTTCCTGAGGCCCTGCCTGAACATGACATGTCCAATTTCCTTTCTGCGCTGCCCTGGAACAGTGAACAGAGTTTCCACTACTCCACGCTGGTCCCTGATGCCACATTCCTCTCTGTGTGTTTGCCTCCATCATATGAGGAGGCCACCATGAAGACTTCCATGGAAGAGGCTCACATTGAGCTCTCTCCAGACCCAGTGCCTCCTTATGAAGAGAGCACACTGCAGACCAGCAGCGCCAAATAAACTTCCTACGGAAGTACCTTAGCTGAAGCATGTAACCCCTGAAGCCACAAAGGTAGAATTGCTATGGCCTTTAAAATTTGTGAAAAGATTCCAAATGAGGCACCAAACCAATGAATTTATGCAGGAAGAAACTTGAAGTAACAGGGAATGAGTCTCTTCACCTTGTCCTAGGACTCTGTACCTTCCATTTGTGGCAAGTGTACACATGGCATAGCATCAAATCTGACCCAGACTGGCAGCATGGGTATTCCAGTTAACAAACGTGTCATGAAAGGATTAAATTTAAGGGAAGTTGAGAAGCTATTCCTCTACCATCCATCAGCTACAAGGAAATAATGCTATAGATTCACTTAACACAAAAAGGGCTTTTAGCACATACCTGTTCCACTTTGGAGTTGTTTTTTTTTTTATGTGTTTATTTTCAATTGAGTCTTCGACAAGCTTAGTCACTCCACCTCTATATTAACATAACATCCTTCTGCATAACTCTGGAATGATCACAACAACTCTCAGGAAAGCAAATAAATATATAACATATACAAAATTTCCAGCAACTGTCCCCAAAGGTTCAAGTGTGCACTGTGGATAAAGGCTGTCTTTTCTCACAGTTGAACAATGAGGACAATCAGAGAAGATCTGATTGTTCTGGGTGTGGAAGACTCCATGGAAGAGTCTTGCAAGAGCACATTCACACTATTGCTGCAAACTACCTGCCAAGCTCTGCAAGGTCCCAATGTTCCAGACTACTGGCTTGACTTCTTTTCCAATTTACAAGTCTAAAATAATAAACCATGTGACTTGTTTGGTGCAGTGTGTAAAGAAGTTGGGAAAAAACTAATAAATTCAAATGCACCAACAAAATCTGGTCTGTATTTCAAAGCAGCACTATCAACCCTTCCCCTTCATCACTAGGGCAAAGTAAAGCTAATTCAAGTGTGTTGGTGGCAGTGGCTCAGAGTTTGCACATGCATACTTTTAGACAATGATGTATGCTATCTTTAATTTTTTCTTAGAGGATAGCATTTTCACTATGATGATAGATGCTCTTGTTGCAGAAGGTGGCTACTACAGATCCTGACAGCCTCAAAGTTATGATGGCAAGCCACAGACAAAAGTAGTGTCATGGAATAGTTGACACCTGCAAGTAAGAAATGATCGTAACAGCTGTGTGCAGTCTTGGTGTAACTAATAAATCCAAAGGCTGCCCTGACCTGCACTCTGTGATCTCAGCAACTGTCAGGAGGTGTCAATAACAGCCAGTCCTGTTTTATGAACTCACCACATTCCTTAAAAAAAACAACAAAACCAATAATACAATAATGGAAAAAAAAATCACTGTTGTACAGCAGAAGAAAGGCCACTTTCAAGCTGCAAGGTACTTAAAGTTCATGTTATGTCAATAGTGACACAATCACAGTAACCGAATAGTCCAGGTCAAAACTGATGTTGCCATTCATACATTTTTCTTATAACAAGAAAAAGAAAAAAAACCTGCCTTTTATGATTCAGAAATGGGATTGTTTTCTTGAATTACAATTTTGAGATCATTCCTTTTCTACTGTTCCATTTTGGTCATCAAACCACAGCAGCAGATGTTTTGGAAAAATCCAAATTCAATCAACCATTTTTCTTTTCAGACCGCATCTGGGAACAGTTTCTGTATTTGCTGGTGCATTTGAAAGTACTATATTCTATTGTCTCCTTGCATTTCCTTTACCTTCTTAATATCTGATACATGCAGTTGTTGCCAGCTACAAGGAGAACTGGAAAAATATATGGGCCCCAAACAACACACCTAATTAGAAACGTGCAAAGCTTTCAGGTTCAAAGATAAATCACTTCTGCCCCTAGATATTCCACTATCTTCAGCAAAGTTCTACAGATGTTCTTGAAAACTAAGCCACTGTCATATTAAATAGAGTATATTTTGCCTTAAAACATCTGCTGTGTTCTGAAATGAGTTGTACTGTTATTCAGCACAGCTTCTTGTTTACCCTTAACCTGGGTAGAGACTGGCACTCAGCCCATGGGCTCATCATTTTAAACGGTTCTCTAGTTACCTTAGTTACAATTAAGAAAACTTCTTGACTGCTTTCTTGTGACCAGGACTGATAAACTTTTAAAATAGCTGAGAATTGCTATTCTCTGCAAGAATATAGAGAGTGATTGTGTTTCACATAGTATTTATTGGATAACTCTCAAATCCTGCTTTAGATAAACAGTTTCTGATTGTTTGCATTACTATAGACAATTAAAAACAGACACTTGCTCAATTTCAAATGATCAGAAATACTGCCATGACTTAAATTCTTCTTTCTAGTAAACTGC
This sequence comes from Myiotriccus ornatus, assembly GCA_036023395.1. Lineage (NCBI taxonomy): Eukaryota > Metazoa > Chordata > Aves > Passeriformes > Tyrannidae > Myiotriccus > Myiotriccus ornatus. The sequence continues at coordinate 50,858,127 of JAYRBT010000114.1, forward strand.
TTTTTATTCTATCTGGAATTGGTATCCCTTGCCTCATTCCAACACAGATTTGCCTAGTCTTGCATGTTAATTGTCCCTAGCAGGTTTCAACCTAACCAGCACCTCTACTCTTAAATCCCCACACCAAAGAGAAGATCCACTAAAACAAAAAGGGAATGTTTCTCATGCAAACATATTCAAATTAAATATCCACTGCCTAGAAGGTCATATCAGACTGCGGTAACCAGTGTTACTGGTGTTAGTACTACTGCTCGTGGAGCAGCTGTCAGGTCCTTAGGGTGAGCACCTTCTGCATCTAAGTAGAGAGCTCATGACCTGAAAGGAATTCATGCCTGGCGATACAGCAATCGTAAGTGTAAGGGGAAGATCTTTTTCTCAGCTCCAGTAATCTGAAAGGTGAAGGTTTCAGACTGAGGAAAGACATTAAGTTTCCGATTACGTAAAAGGTAACTGCAAACAAAATAAAATAAGCACCCCTCATGCTTGCACCAATCTGAACTGGTACTGGTGATCCTAAAGTGAAACAAGTTTAAGTCAGAAAAGAGATTTCTAAAAGTGAAGTGAAGTCTGAAAGTGCACCGAAACACTGGCAACACCCTCTCTGGCCACATTAAGAAGTTAGATAAACTTACGTCCAGAGCGATGAAGGCTCCTAATTGGAGCAAGGAATGGATTGGATGTGTTCTCCAAGTCCTTTCCCGGTAGCTAGAGCTATATCAAATTAAATTTTGCTCATAATTTCTAAATTTTGTATGAAATCAGATGGCTGGTTCTTTGAAAATCTGATACTAGGAGATTTCATATGCATACAGAAATCACTAACACTACCATTGTACTTTATAACCACAAAGTTTTTTTTCCTTTTTTTTTTTTAATCTCTTATCTGCTAGTACACATATAAAGTCTTACAAGTTGTTAACTCACCTAATGTGAAGGGCAACTATATTTCAGTTTTCTATTATAAGAACACTAAGAACCATGATCAGATTGTGTATATACAACCCCTTGTTTATACTTAGTAGGAAACTATGGAATAATATGGACTACCCCATCAAGGAGGCTTCAGAAGCTCAGAGGGCAATCTCTGTGCTTCTCCTCTGTGTGAGAGCTGCCAGAGTCTCTTACTGACATGGATCCATTGCTCTGCAGACCTAGATGCAGATACATCTTGCACACATGCCAGTTCCTTGCTCAAAAGATATTTAAAGGAAAGCAATACAGGTAATTTACACAAAACAGTTCCACTAAATATCCAGTGAAAGTATTCAGCATGCATCTCCAGTAATAATACAGTACTTTCACATCCAGTAATAATACAGTACTTTCAAATGATTAGAATATCCTGTCTCTCTCATTCTACCTGAAGGAAGGAAAGATGAGACAGCTCTTTGCAACCACAGTAGGAGCTCAGAAACTGACATCTAGGATAAAAATGATTCATGCTTGTGCATAGATCGATCATCTGGCACCTAATCTTTGCTGAGCTAAAAACTAACTCATGACTCACTGGTTTGTACTTGCCAGTGACAAAATAAGTTTTCCAAAACAGGACAGTCACTGCTTGGCCTTGGCTTAGGAAAGACAGAATAAGCACTTCAGTGTATACATTTCTCCTCAGAGAGATGCTCATTTGTAACGAATACCTTGTCTAGAAATTTAGATCCCTCACTGAAATGGAATAACTTCATAAAAAAAAAAAAGAAGCAAACTCTGACACTGAGTCAGAATATCTTTATGATAGTTCAATAATATCACAGTGGCCAAGAAAAAGCTTCCCCCAAAATACAGCATTTGGCTTAATCTGTGCTCATAAGGATTTTGCTTGGGTCCCTATGCCAGCAAAGCCTCCAAATACAGACACACAACTACTTTTGCAGTACAAACTCCACTAGCATGAAGTATATGTGCTCTAGTAGTCAAATAGCTCTTAAAGATGTAGGTTTTATCTATATTAGAAGGTGACTCAGCAGTCTTATTCTGGCTAAATAGAAAACTGCAGCAGCTCAGAAGCAGATTCACAGAGGAGTCTGTCTTGCATGGAGTGGTCACTGGCAAAGATGACACCTACTGCTGTCCAGTTTTAATTCACTGCCTCCATACATCTGACAGTAAGCACACCATTAATTTAGCTGCTGGGTCAATCAAGGGCACAGAAGCTAATGGGTAGTAGTAGTAGTCCTTACAAGAGTCAGCTTAAGCACAAGAATGAAAAGCGAAGGCTTTCAAGGCACGCCTTGTTCACCAGAAGAAATGTGTAACACAGCTCTTTCTACTTTCCAATTTCTTCCTCTTGAAGGCCTGTAAGTTTTGAGTCCTCTGGTTCCATTGCTTGCACCACTTAGAAAGTTATAACTTTAGATTAAATGCAATTTGTACCAAAGAACAAAAAACAATAGCACAATTTTTATACTGTTTAAGGCAACTTGAACATTTGACCTACATTGAAACTACTTGATTACAACCATTTTGAGAGAATTTAAATAGCTGTTTTCCATACTGTACAAAGCCTTTCTTCAGCTTTGACATAGCTTCCTGAAAAGCAAATTTTTCCCTGAGACAATGTTATACTAAGGCAAGGATCCTTCCAACAGAAGGAAGGACTTCTGTTCTGGGTCACAGTCAATAAAACAGCAATAAATCTTGTAATGTAACTCAACACTCTTAAAAATATTTAAAATTACCTGTAACAAACAGTGCTTGATAAACCATGGGAAAGCAAGGTCCGGCATCCCAGATGTCTTCAGATGCAACTATCTCTTTCGTTGTGCTTTTCAAAGCTCACTCCCAAACTAACTTCAAATCATAATACAATTTCGACCGTGGCCTTTTTTTTTCAGTGCAGTCAAGGGGTTCTCAGGACTTAAAGGAACCCTTAAGCAACCATTATGCAGCCAAAATTTAACTTTCTTGGTTAGGCTGGTTTGTTTCAATGAGATGCTAGTGCTGCTCTTGACTTCCTTGAGGATTACTTGACTGCTACCACCTGACCTAGCCTTTCCAATCCCACAGGCAGCTGTGGACTTTTATTGTGCCCATCTGTGAGTAAAATTAACTCTTTCCAGTCCTGAGTGAGGAGAAAACAACTGAGACAAATAAAGACCATCTGGGGATAGGAACATGCGTTTTGTCAGGTCTGTAAAGTGTTTGGCCCACAGAGAGCCGGCCCCATTCCTATCAAGCTTGTTACAAAACAAACAGCGTTCAGGACCAGTAGTGATCCTTCAGACAAACCTCTCTGGTCACAGTGCTAGAAGCTGAGGAAAATGCAGCTGAGGAAAAAGGATGTGCTTGGTAGCAAGGTTTCCTCAGAAACCTAGTCCAGTGTAATAGGATTATGTTGCACGGAGTTTCAGGGAGTTTCTAGCTTTTCCAGACTGTTTTGGCCTCTCTGTGAAATCTGTCTGAAAATACATAGTTTCAAAAATACAAAGTGTCTTTCAGTTTCGTGGAAACTCAAGTTCCAAGGAAAGTGATTATAATGACTTCAGTAAAGTCCTGTAAGACACTAAGAAGACCCACATAGAAGAAAGGCTTAAGAAAGACAGTGAGCATGTTATTGCAGTGTGCACTGTGCAGTGCAGCAGAGGATCCAACAGGTCATTAAAGTACAGAAAAAACAGCGCTTGTGCTTTGTTACCCACAGAACTATGGCAGAACAATGAAGTTACATTATATTTATTTGCAGAATTAAAGGAACAAATGCAGCCTCTGACCAAGTCACTGAGACAGATGCTTTCTTGAACTCCATGCTCTTTAGCTGAACTCCTTGCGTTTCTATGTGCCACTGAACTCTTTTTACTTACCTGAGTAGCCAGTGAGCCCTGTGCACATCCACTCTGTGTTCACCTTTGCAGTCTTCTGTTGATGCCACTCAAACATCAGGATGATGAAATTAATCTGTTGGAAGTGGGTATCTTTGCTGAAGAAAGAGCAGAAACGAGTGGGTTTTCCAGGTGTGGATTAATTTCTGTAGTGCTACCAAATGGTTTGTGTCCCTATAATCCACAGAGAATCTCAAGAATAATAAAGGTGGTAAACTAGTACCTACTTTCCTGCATTGGGGAACTGAGTTTTCATTTTCATCAACTAAATCATGCAATGTCTGGAGACAAAACCTGGTCTGAATTAGCCTGTAATACAGCAAAAATCATCACCCTCTTACCATAGGCACTCACTGGGGTAATTCTTATGTAAAATCCTTTATTTTTTTTCTTCTTTTTTTTTTCTTTACTAAGGCCACAATTTATGTAGATTGTATCTCATCAGATTACATATTAGTTTCTATAAGCACACATTTTCCCTACTTAGTTGTGTGAGTCAGCACAGGCAGGACACGGGAACACAGGGACACAGAACCACAAAACCACGGATGAAATACAAAGACTAAATTTATTTCTGTTACCTCACCAACTGGAGGATCCCCAAAGCACACAAGCAGGGACACAGGCACCTACATCCTAGAGGATCACCAAATCTGCTGTCTTTGCCTGTTTATCAGGGATTTGCACAGGCGTATTTTCCAACCGTGCTTTGATCTTTCCCCAAACAGAGGAGGAATCTCAAGCATGTCTGATAGGGTGTCTCTGAGTCTTTCACCAGGCTTTGTTATCTAAACACAGATGTTCTACTTGTCAAACACACAAGGCTAAACAACAATTAGTATGATATATGTGTTTTTCTATACCCCAGCTGCAAGTCACTTGAGTATGTTTATAATCCTCCTTGCCAGTCTTCCGCTATTATCCCACATTGGTTGTTCATTATCACAGAAAAACCATTGTGCCAACAGGAGCTCAGGAGGAGAGGAAAAAACTTGAGTACTTTACAAATGTGAAGGAAACAAACTAAATTCCATATTCCAGTGTCTTCTCAGAGTTACAGACTACTAAAAAGCACAGTTGAAGACTATCAGAAAAACTTAATTTATTTTCAGTGTTCAAAATTAGGCCATATTTGCTGGAATTCTACATTTTCAGGTAGCATCTCTCGGGACATCAAGTTCTTAAGAAATGCAAATGAAGATGTGCAGCCATTTATCTTACCAGTTTGTTCATTGAAAAGATGTTTAGTACTCATTCACATCTTTCCTAGGACCACCTCTCCTCACAAGCCTTTAGGAAACTTATACAGACTGTGGATAGATTCCCACACTGTGGGCACAAACCACAACTTGATGTTGGGTGCTGAGGGCAGAGACACCTCCCATTGTGCATTTAAGTGCACACTGTGAGCGCCCGTCTGGGCTGTTACTGCTGGAGTGGTGCCACCGCTACCTGTAGCTGTCTGCAGTCCTCTCATGGGTGAGAGAATGAGGTGGGGTGGCTGAGCACACAGAGCTGAGCTTCTAGTTTGTGGGAGCTGGGTGTGAAATGGGACAGTGAGTGAGAGCTTGGAGGTCAGCGTCAGTTTCTGGAGTTCTGCTGGAGCATCCAGAGGTGGCATCTGGGGTTGGGATTAAGGAAAGCAGACGTGCCAAGAGGCATGTCAGAGGGTTGGCAGATCATGTTAGAAAAGGTGAGATTATCTGCAGGAATCCAGCACAGAATAAGGCTGGACACCCTTATGCTGTCAGGTATGCACATGGACTGGCACAGAAGCAGGAGTTGCTGTGCCTGATGTCATTTTCCCAACCAGATGAACTTTGAGAAATCCATGGTCTACAGACTAGGGTATAACGCACAACCAAGCTTAGGTTCCTTTAATATTTATTATTCTCAGCAGGCCTTTCAAAAGACCTACCAGTATCACAAAGAAAGACTCTTGATGCTAGCAAGCCTCAAGCAGGATAAGGAAATACCTGTTGAAACAATACTGCTAAGGCAGTCTAGAGAATAAATAGATGACATGAGATCTGGCTTATTCAAAGAAGGAAAAGTCCAATGAATGAGTAACAACCAGAATGACTTTTGAGAAAGACATTTCAGTTTATTGTCAAGACACTTTCTTCCCTCTTTTCTCAGCATTTTACATAATCTCTAACGTGGAAATTCCGTTCTAAGAGGTCACTACAATTTCCCAGATACTGGTGTTCATTTGAAAGAGCATGTTTGTGGCACAGAAAGTAATTTTTGAGATCATTTGTTCCCAAAATCCAACATGGGTCTACATGAGGTTGTCACATTATGCAAGGAACTCATCCCATGAATTAGATGACTAATTTGGTGCATAGTCAGTCCTGGACTTCAAAGTTGCACTCCAGAAAAAGCTTTTATGTTACACAACTCATTTGCCTTGAATTATGCATAACAGTTTAGAAACAAAGTACTGTACATAGATTTTTAAACTTAGAAATAACCTATCAAATGCTTTTCATGTCCCCACAAGCCACAGTCTTATATTGTGACAAATTTTGCAAAATGCTGCATCAGTAAATGGAGAAAATCGGTCTTAATATTCCATGTTGGAATAAATAAAGTGCTACCTCTTGAATATTACATTGAGGTACACTTTTCCCCCCTCTATATCACATCACAGAGATCTTTCTGTGGAATTTAAGTTTGGTTGATCCTGGATAACAAAATTTTGCCCTAATCGATCAAGTGTGCTGTGTATGAGAATATGCCGGTCTCATTTGACATCATCAGTGGCTTGGTACCTGTATCCATAGCTTGCAAATGGACACAAGGCACCCTAGACCCAAACTTCGACTTCTGTGCAGCTGCATGACCTCTGCTCACAGCCAAATGCTCCCCATACATGTTTTCATTGTCTTAAGATCTCCTTTCTGAAATGTTCTTTTGCTTTGTATTAGGACTCTATAAAAAAGTAAATACATTAAAATCATTATCACTCCACAGTCTGTGACTGCTGTACTGACTATATAAATCTGGGCTTCGCTTTTTTTAATCCTTTTGACTACACTGCAGCTCCCAGCTGGTACAGTAATTTGCAATAATCATAATTTTCCAGGCAGCACAATACAACACCCCAATTAAGGCAAAAAGGATGGTGCCATCTTTCAGACTCCATTACGGCAGCTTCTCAACTGGTGATGCTGCACTTCACACTGAATGTTCTCGTCACTGTAATGCTCTTTCACCCCTTTTAAACTGATCTTGAAATCCTTCTGAAGGCAGGAATTTCTGTGTCCATTTTCTGCAACCCAGTGCGAAAAGTGTTAGAAACATAGCTAGTAACTCCATTTGCAAAAAATTAAACCCAACGGATATTTGACTGACTTTTAAAGAAGATGTAGAAGAACAATATTCCTCTTCAGATGGCAGATGGGACGTTTTGTTTCTTGTATTTCTTGTTTGTTGACAGATGTTATCTACGTTTCTTTGTAATTTACATGTGCCCCCCAAATCAGTTTTTACCATCTAAACACAGAAATGAAATTTCTACTGTTTGTTTTCAAGGGGTACTGAATATGCAGAAACTTGTGCTATCTACATGTCCTGACAGATTTTCACCTTTTTTTTTTTTTTCTTCAGTAGCTAAAATTTCTGGTTTTATACTGAAGAATGGTGCACAAATAGAACAGTGTACTACAGACAGGGGCAAATCAGGTACAATTGTGTTGGACTTTCTCTCTTGTGTATATACCTCCCCCCATGCATATACACACACATTTGGATTCACTATTAACAAACAATTTGCTACTGAAAATCAATGACATTTTCCATCAGCATTGCTGGGAGAAGAATTGATTGGCCCTTAAAAGGTTGGTTGCACATTATGTGAAAGAATCCAATTGCAAATAGCTAAATTTGCAACATAAAATGTACTCACATTCTGCGAGATAAGCACTATTGTTGTGGAACAACTATCAAGGCTTTCACCCAGTTTTTCAGGACAATATATGGCATAGCACATCTTTATCAAACATCTTTGTATTTTACTCTGCTGAGTGTTTATTAATTCACAGCAGTAAAGCCACAGTCATGATCCAACACTGAACAGCTGCAAGATTTTAATATTGCACTCTGATTTAAAGTTGATAACACCTTTTCAGGACAAATAAAATTATCAATTAACTTTTCTAGTCTTAACCATGCAAGAATTTTTTTCTGAAAGTTACTTAAAAAATAAAGTTTAAGGCGGGAACTCAGAAAAATCCCAAGGGCATTATATAGCTATTGTGTTCTCTTTTGTGAGTACTGAAGTTATTTTAAACAGATAAAATGATTCCTCATTGCCACCGTAATTTTTGTATTATGTTGCTCTACCATTGAAGTTCTCCTTTCTAATTCTCTACTTTAGAAGCAAACAATGCATTATTTTGAATCACTTAAGTGTACTGTAGCAGCAGGTTTGTTGGAACAGTGACTGCTGCTATAAATGGCTTTTCCAAAACTTTGTGGTATCCAAACGATACCTGACAAGATCTATTTGCTTGCAGAACTATGAACACACCCATCCCTGTGCTGCATGCATGAGTGGCCTCTCTTTGCTTCAAGAAATTACTTAAAGTTTAGCAAGTTATCCAAACGCAGGTGTCTGGAGACCTGTAGCCAGTCCACTGAAATCACTGGACATAGAGTTGTTGGTAGAAATTAGGCAGGATGAATCTGAGCTTTAATCTTCCCAAACCCCCTTACTCTTTCCAGATTTCAGGCATGGTGTTTCTGTACAGAACTTTTCTAAGAGCTGTGCTCGAGCCCATAGCCACCTACTTCATGTTGCTTGTGGTCCCCTAGAGCATTCCTTACTTCAGCTTATTACTGTTTCACTGAGCTCACCCAATTTTGCTTTTTTTCCTCTTCTAAAATGCTGGGTTGTTTTTTTTCTCATATTTAACTGACTTTGACCTTCTATACCCTTTGAATTAGGAGGAAACACGTAGGCTAAAATTTTTCTTTCCTCTTTCTGTGACTATTCCATTGTTCCTTCACCTTTTTCTCTCTTCTGTACTTGCTGAAACTTCATCTTCAAGAATCTGCCTGCCCGTCCCTACCTTATTCTGTGCATTCACTGCACTTCTCAGTAATTTCCCTGCCTCACCTTTCCTGAAATTATTCTGTGCCTTCTTTCAGGCCAAGCATTATGCATGAACCAGCATCCAGTTCCATTTCCTCAAAACCCTGTCTTCATCAAATCCACTTCTTTTCCAATTCTTTTAACTGATTTCCAGTAGCATTCCAAACCTCCTCTCACCAAGCTATTGCTCCTTGCATAACCTCCATCATTTTGATTAAGTAATAAATTCTCCTTTTCAACATACAAACAGTAGTGAAGACTTGTAAATGCTCCAGAACCTTATGAATGTATTAATGTAATAACTGGAGGGCTCTAATTCTCAGGGGGGTTGGAGCTGCCTACATCTGACAGCAGTAAGAACAAACTTTGAACATAAACAGGTGAAGTATGGAATGAGTTAATAAAGGGCAAAATTTAGAAAAAGACTAAAGTTGAAAACCACTCCCAATAAAACTCAGATATTAATCTCACATCTAGCTTCAATAACGATTTTTTAGAGGCAAACTGTAAATTAACTGTAACCTCAGGATGACAAGTCTGCTTTTTCTCTTTAGCACAGCCAAGTTTGTGTATGTGTGCTCCTCTCCTACTGCTAAAGGTATCTTTAGCTGAGGTTTGCAAAACTTAATCTACACTTGACCAATAAAGCCACCGCTGCAATACCTCCCTATGGAGGAACCTTATTACAGAATAAAGTAACTCTGAAGCTGCAAATGTGACAAAAAATTAAGTATGTTTTTCTTACTATAAATACATACACACCAAAGCTGTTGCAAGCACATGAAACATAGCCTAAAGCTGTCATGCTCTTAAGGTTTTCAGGGGAAACTTGGTCCAAAGACTGTACTGCTGAGAAAACTGAGCTACTAACCAGCTCGGTGTGCTGCTACAGAGGATGGTGCAGTGGGGAGATGATACAGTGATACCTCCCCAAGAAAGTTATGTCAGTTACCAAAGTATTATAAGCACCATTAAACATAATTCAGCACATTCAGTGTATTTCACTACCTCTTATACTGTGCAAAATGTAGTCAATAGCAGTGTCAGTAGGGCTACATAAACACTGCTTTCTGCACACTAGCCAAAACCTGAGCTTCAACACAAATCACTTTACACCAGATGTGGGTTTTAGATGAGCATCAAGGCTACCTGTGGCCAGGGATGAAATTCAGCCCATGCTACACTGAAGTTTAATCTCACCTACCTGCATCAACAAGATGATGTACATTTAAGCTGGGACTTTCCAAAGAGTTCCCCATATAGCCTATAAAAATGACTGGCAGTATCATCTGGCCAGCACAAGGGAAAAAGGGAACAAGCTGTCTAGACTCCCTCCTACAGGCACTTGATGCACAATGCTGCCATAATTTCCTCCACTGCAGCAATTGTTATTTTATTGTAAACAATAAAACAAAGCCTGAGTATTTTCCTGTCAGGATGGTGGTGTGAGGACTAGCTAGTATTTATGCATAGCTTTGAAAGGGACAGTACCTGCTGTGAATTTTGCTGTGGATATTGCCCTTTCATGTTTCATGTGATCATCTCTGGGAAACACAAAATCAGGACTCTTGAGATGTTTAGCAGCCGCAGAATGTTTTGCCCTCTTTGCAACAGAATGCAGTTCAGATCTGTATTAATATCTGAAACAATCTACTTTACCCAATCAGGTTTTAATTTCATTTAAAAAATCCAATGGTTCTTTAAATATAGTTAGCACATAAAAACGGCAGGAAGTTTACTGTTCACCAGTTAATTCCACCCTTGTTCCACTGAGTGCAGCTGGATTCACCTTCTCCACTTTATTTTACTTCTTGCTTATTCTGCTTATAATCTGGTTCTCCAAGAATTTTAGTTTGCTGGGACAGGTTGCAAGTAGGAGAGAAGTAGTAGAAACATTCACACATGACATTGGAAAAAGCTTAGTATTATTTCAATTTTTTTAGTCTCAGAATTGAGATGCCAAAATGGAATGTATATGTAAGTACACTTTAATTGTTTCTGAAGTGAATTAGAAGATTTTGCAATGAAAAATGGGAGATTAGTAGCTGGATGCATGGATTATGGCATTCAGTGGGTTGCCATACACTGTGGGACACATCTTTTGAAGAATATTTTAATCAATTCAAAAGACAATATGGCAACTGGCAGGCTTTTTCTTTATTGAAGCAAAGTCACAGCATTTTCAGCACTATTCCCCTCTTATGAAGGGAAGAGTTAAACGAAGGCCCCTGAAATTTACATTACTAACAAGTAAAGGATTGAAGAAAGAGATTACAAGCATATTTCTCTAAAATAAATAATCTACAAAGAGTGCTTTTTCTTCTTAAAAGCAATCTAAAAATGTATAAATTCTAAGGTATGGAGATCAAAAGATATTTTAACAACTTTCAATATTTACAAACAATACAAAAACTGCGCATGCCATCAAATGATGCAAAATTCTTCTTAAAAATTAAAAGCTTCACTCCTACTAAGAACCAAAAACTCCAGCCAATATTTCAGTTTCAATTAATTTTCTTTACAATTGGGAAACCATTACATGTTTTTATTATCTGTAAAATATACAATAAAAATGAACCTCACTAAATTATTAATGTTAAAAAAGAAGAGAAATACTGCAGGCAAATCAAAAAGTAAGGTAACTGTAACTTATTCTTTGGTAACCAAAAGTTAGCAAGTATCTGTATTTCAAGTGATGAAAAGTAATAGTCTTCCTGTTTTGACAAATGGAAGACAAAACCTCCGGCAAAACACAACTCCCAAGTTTCAGTTTTGAAACACAGGCTCCACCTACAGCTTTGTAGTGCAAGTTCTAAAAGTCAAACTTTGCTTTCTAATTCAGAAATCTAACTGTCCTGGTTCCGGCCAGGACAGGGTTAATTTCCGCAGTAGCCAGGAGGGCAGTTATTCTATACCACCTCATCATCACCAGGGGCAGGGAATGGGGGGCTCTTCCAGTTGGGGTAGGTGGTGGCAGGTTCGTGTATTACTGGGCTCCCATGAGCAATTGCGTGTGAATCACTTTCCTCTTTCTCCTACACTCTGTCATTAGCATTGTTGCTGTTACTGTTCTTTTCCTTATCTCATTGCTGTTTTCAGTCAATTGTCCTTACCTCAACCCGTGATCCTTACCTTTTGTGCCTTCAATTCTCCTCTCTAGCCCGCCAAAGAGGGGAAGGGGAGGAGGGAAGGAGGGAGCGGCACTTGGTTTAGAATGGTTCAGTGGAAAAACTAAATCGGGGAATATCATTCCTAAACCACAATAGTAACCCTTCCAAATTCTGGCAGTACACTGCTTCATTCCTCTCCCACTTTTCTGCTGTCTGCTTGCATCCTCTGCAGACATCCAGTTGTTCCAGTTCTCTAAGGGAATACTCCAGTCAAGAAAGCAATTCACTTGGAAATGAGTGTTTCACCAAGCATTATGTGTGTGGCTGCACAGCAGCTAGTAGTGTGTTACAAAACTCAGCTCCCTTTTCCACGTTTACTGTGTATTTCATTTTCCCTCAGGAAAAAGAATAAAAAGTACAGTACTACTGACGAATTCAAAATCTGGTGAGCTAATTGCTCAAGCAGGACACGCTTCATCGAACACTGGGCCAATAATCCAGTAATAAACCGTGTAACCCCAGCACCAACCCTACTACCTTCTCATAGGTGAATGGGCCTCACCGTGCCTCTCTCTGCTTAACATATGCACTACGCTGCACCACTACAATGCTTCTGAACCAGATGTCCAGCCTGTACCACAGGAGCCTTCCCATTTCAGGCTTATTCCTAATTTTTTCTTGTACAACTGCAGTCTCAAGAAAAAGAAAAAATTCACCCCCCTACAGACTCTGAGAAAACTTCCCTCCCACCCCACAAGAGGACTTCTAAGGCTTTACACAAAAAATTCAACTTAACTTTCTTTAAGCCACAGACCACTCATTCAAAGCAAGTGCTCCCCAACCCAACCCAACCATGCAGAACCACTATCGCTTTAGCATTTAAACATACACATGCAGTTCATGGAATAAATGCTCAGCAAAGTAAACTTGTCCTGGTCTGGGCTTTCTTCAGGAATCTAGTCCTCCTCTGTGATTTTCTAGACTAATACCCAAAGCCTTCTGTCACACTGCCTTTTAACTTTCTTCAGCTGAAGGGCTTAGATACTTCCTTGAAGTACCTGGTTGAGTCATTAAGTCTAGATGGGCCGGATCCAAGGTCTCCTTGCAGCCTGTCTCTTCAACATATGTGAAGTCATTCATGTCCATTTCATCACTGTTAAACATATTAAGCTGCCTCTCTTGCTGCTCTTCCAAAGTCCTCCGGACCCTGCCCTCTGACTGTTCCACCACTTCCCCATCTCCTTCACTAATGACAGTCATGGGGCTGCTCTGGATGCGGTTGCGGACGTTGTACTTGCTGCTGGCAGCAGACGGGGGTGTTCGTGACCGGCCATACCTAGTGCCAGAGAAGGACATACTCCTTGGCATCAGGCCCTCGCTCTTGGCCCATTCTTCCTGGGCTCGTTTGCTCTTGCTGGGTGAGGAGCTGGCAGGGCTGTCAGAAAGGTCAGCAGGGGCATCTGTCTTTGTCCGATGGAACCGCGGGTCAGTGTTCTTCAGCATCTCTGCCGCAGACATCCGGGAACTGGTGTCACAGCGGCTCCCTTTCTTCAGCAGCAGGGCTTTGAAGTTGTCGTTGCTGGTGCTGCTCTTGCGAACGCTTCTCTGAATAGATCCGGCTTGTTTGAGGGTAGCTAAATTTGGGGAAGCACCAGTGGGAGTTACGGGGGGCGACGGAGAATGGTTGCGGGCACGGTCGTCTTCAGAATCTTTACGGCCAAGGACTTTCCTTTTGGATCTGAGTTTGAAACACAACAAAAAAAAAGAGGACCAAACAAAAAATGAAACTTTTTGTCTCCCTTAATTAAATTCGATTTAGAGGAATGACAATGAATTAAGCTAAAGCAGAGAGAGGGAAAAGGGAGAAGTAATCTAAATCTAAAGCATGAGTAAGAACACCACCAGAACTGTACAGGCATTAATGCAGGTATTAGAGGTATAAGCTAAGTTTACTGCTCTTTTTCTGCAAATCTGGAACAATGAAACTACTAAAACTGGCAATACTGATGTACAAAACACTTAAGCAAATTTCGTTTATCAGGTTTTTGGGAGTCAGTATTAAACTGCTAAGACTAATATGCTATAAAGATTTAGACTCAATGCCATTTCTCTGTTAGTTTACGGACTTGATTCAAAATATGTCAACTAGAGTATATTGGGTTGTTTTGTTTTACTATTTCATTTGACATTCTATGGAGAACAGGTGCACTTTCCTTTAGAAAAGGACACTGATTCAATACACTGCTACTAAAGTTAAGATGAAGAAAATGGAGCCACATGTAGCTATTCTGGATTAAATGATTAAAAAAAAAAATCCCCTCCCTGACCAAAATATTAAATAAATACTCAAAAGAGTTTTCCAGCTTCTCTTAAGGTGCATGAACAAAATTCACAGTTATGCTGGTGCTCTGTCATTGCAACTCTTCCACTAAATGAAGGAGAGACCAACTTCCTGACAAGAAAGTTATCTTTCCAAATGAAAGTGTGGAGTGTTTTTCAATTTAAATGTAAAGTGCAGGGATAACAAAAGCAAAATTAAAAAACAATCATGGAATTGGGAATAAGTGGAAAGTTCACTTCTATTGCTCCATTTTCGCATTATTAGAAACCTTAAAGAAATGTACATGCCTGGTATCTGTGGCAAAGGTGCTTTGCTTCTTTGCTGATGAAGCAAGAATTAATTCAGAGAGATAGTATAAAGCCTAATTTCAAATATGGTATTTTGGAAGAAGTTTAAAAGAAGTCAGCAGACTTGTTACAAATACAAGATTATCATGCTCTAATTCCACATTAATTTTTATCAGGCATGTGCTCAATACAGACCATTCCCCTTGTAAAACAGGTTTCTACTTAATGTGATCTTTAGCTTTACTTTCTTAAAAGCCTTGAGATTTTGCCAAGGCAAGCTCAAATGTTTTTATGTATTGCATTAATAATAATTAAAAAAAAAAACAAACCTGAAAACAAAGTAGAAGGATGCATTGGCTGAGTAGGTGGCAGCATCAGACACTGCCATAGATCTGCCAAGACTTTGGAGTGATCCTGTCTCTCTTAAGTGGTGGTGAAGTTTATGCATAGATTACTTATGATACCCTCACAGATAACTGTACCACCTGTTATTTTCAGCAGCTGCTGCTGCCTCCACCTGTCCTTCTGGAAGAATAATGCAATACCAACATCCATTCAGCCTGAGGATGAATGGACACCAGAAGACAGCATAGAGATAAAATGATGACTTCAACAGCAGCAAACATACAAACCTTATCTAGATTTAACTGTGTATTAGTATTGTAGGCAGCAAATTATTATGGTGCTTGGATGCTCTGCAAGTCTGTATGTGAACATGTCTGTGCATCTGTTAAAGGGAAAAGATTTTCCTTCATAAGGGTTTTGGTTGCCTATATGTATCTTTAAACCCTGCAATACTGGGGTTGTACTGCTGCCAAAACCCAAACTGAATTGGGGGGAGGGGGGGAGAAAAAAGGAAAAATTCAATTGCAAAGATCGCAGGGGAAGACTTCATTATCCTAGCTTGGACTAATCTGGTAAGACTGTGAATGCAGTGCAGAGCAGTCAGTTTCCTGTCAGCATGTAACCAGCTTTTCTCAGTATGTATGAATTATGGAAAAAACTTAATTTTAAGAACCAGATTTGGTTTTGGTGGCTTTTCAGACACAGACAGGGTATATATTTAAACAAAACTGTGACTTAAAACTTAAGTTGCTCTTTCTGTCCTTAACACACATACCACTAAATTTCTTGTCTTACTCCAAAGCACATACTCAAGAGTGCCAATCACTGAAATAATACCTTTTAGACACAGTGAGGGAAAAACCAAAACCTTTTTGTATTAACAACCAAGGAAGATAGTGGTTCAAGTCTAAAGCCAGCAAAAGCAAGGTCTTAATAACAAATGTGACAGCTTTAATTATGTCACATCCAGTTCCATTGTCCATTTCCCCATAAACTCACAAATTGCACGTGTGTGCATACACACAGAGATCCACTCTCTATCTGCATACATAATAGAGAAAGGCTCTTGGGCAGAATATTTCATTCTAAAACCAGATTTGTTGCAGTTCCCGTGATGCCATGCAACATGAATGCAACAGACCATTTTTAGAACACCTCCTACAGGCCAAGTCCTAAGGAGTAACAGTAAATTATAAAAAGTCAGTATCATATATATGTAATTTTTGTAACATGTGAGAGGGAATAGTTCCAAAAATGAAAAACAACACCATTTGCATCTGAAGTGCTACAGGCCCCCAGCTGCTCTGCCTGTTCTTCATTCCTGATGCAGAACTTGGGCACAGATGGGTAAACTCACTAAACACCTGGATAAACCCACACGGAGCTGCTGAGCACATTCCCTGAGCAGTTACGGCGTCTCCTCTGCAGTTTGCAGTATAAGACAAAGCCACAAGATGGTGCTACCACTACACCCAATCTAGTCTACAGGCAAGGTCTGTTTAAATGGTGCACACATTCCCTTTTGTGGTTTAAAGCTTTTATTTGCTTGGGGTTTTCTACTTTTTATTTTCGAGAACCTAATGAGAACAGCACAAAACCCTAGCTGCCGTTCAGGGTGATTTTGTTTTCAAGGGAAATGAATAATGTCATTAATAACAGAGCCAGTACTGCACATTTCATTCATGAATCAGTTTGACACAAAACACCCGACCTCAGGCTGGATTATGGCAAACTATAATCCAGCGTTTGCCATATGTTTTGCCATATGACTGACATGTCGTGCTACTTGCCAGTTTCAGCCACGCTTGCCATGAAGCATTAGCGTTGAGCCTCTGTCCCAAACTGCACCATATAAGCAGCGAAGAGAGTAAAAAGATGGAGAAGAACGAGAATGAAAACAAAAAGATACACAGAAAAAGCAACAGTAGAGTTAATATGGCAGATTGAGAACAGTACAATAACTACTAGACATAACTTGGTATTTTAAGGGGCAAGATATTTATAATATAATCTACATTGATTTAATCTCATCGTTTCTAGTTCAGCATGGATTACATATATTTGTAAAACAATAAAAGGCAAGTTCTTTTCTTTATCTTTCTCATATATAGCCTTAGTAGAAAGTTGATAAATATGTGCTTTTTCATAAAGCAATGACTGTTGTAACCGGGTATTTTAGTAAATGTTAAACTAATTTTGGAGAGACCTACCAGACCTGACAGTATGGGAAGGGCAATTTCTGCAGTACCTGTGAATGGCTGCAAAAAGATCTTCAGTAGTCCTTGGTCTCGCTGGTGTTGCCACTCCATCCGTCTCTTCCCCATAACTACAGCTTGGCAGGAATGAACTATTTGCTGTATCTGTTTCAAACACTTCCACTATGCAGAGAGAATGAACAAAACTGTCAGTCCATCATGTGAATCCAACAGGCATATAATGCTGAAACCAGCCCTTGCTGCCTCTAAGGCAAGGCATCTGAGAGACTGAGTGCACTGTTGTCATAATCGTGATTTCAGATCAACATTTGCCTAGTAAACTGCAGTGCATGAAATGCTTGTGTTTGGTCACACATACACACGCAGAAATACAAGAAAATTTGCATGGTTTCCGCTAAAATGCAAAAGCAAAATTTACAAAGCTAACTATGTTTTCATAGCATGCTTTAATACTAGCACAGTCAAATAAAGCATCATTTTCTTTCCATGTCTGCAGTGAGAAGTCAGAAAGGAATGATAAGAAATCTCATAAAATATGAATCAGATCCCTGCAACTTTCTTTAGTCCTTTAGTTATAACAATCACAACAGGTTCTTTCCTCTACAGAATCCCACCTCAATGCTAGGATTGCTACTCTCACTCCCCAGCTTCTTTAAAACAGCTACTGCTGTATCTGAAGAAGAGTCAGAGAAAAGAGACTCACCACTTTCGTTCTCTTGAGGTAGGTGCCCGTCAGCGTTACTGCCGCTGTCTTGGCTGCTGCCTGAACTGCTTCCTTCATCAAAAGCAGACTGCTCCTCCTGCCTGGGCTCTTCTTGAACTGGTGATGCAGCAGGCTGTACCACAAAGGCATTCGCTCCCCCTGCCTCAGAGAAGGTGAATCCAGCAGCTCCTCCCTCAGGAACCAGGCTGCCAGAGTCCATCTCGCTAGAACTGAGTCCATCTGTAAGACAATTTCTCGCCTCTTCGCAGTGTGCAAGCACAGTGTCTCTCTTAGTCGGACTTGATGTGCTTCTGACAGTATCACTCACTTCAGCTGCTTTCTCCACTGTAACATCTAACTGTGGAGGTGGTACAACAAGGAACAGTTTGGGTTTCTTTGAAATAGGAGGTGGTTTCTTGCTTGGCAATATGACCTGAACCTTGTCAGGAGATGCAGGCGACCCCTGAAGTGACATACCAGAAGAAAGGTCTTCATTCTGCACCAAAGACTCAGGTGTGTCTTCAGTAGCTGTCCCCAGTGCAGAAGCTTCAGAAGACATTTTTAGACCTGCTAGATTCATAGACTTTTCATTGCTGTCAAGCGCAGGTGTATTATCAGAGAGAATGAGAGGAGAACCCCGAGACAGTGTTTGAACTGCATTTTTAAATGAAGTGCCTTGAGTTTTCATTTCCTCGTTGCCTAAGCTGCTACTGAGTCTTAGTGAGAGAGATGGCTTTAGGGAAGACTGTGACGATGAATTTAAAGTACTCTTCTCCTCAGAGGTGGCTTCAGAAGCAGATTCAGGTTCACTTTCTGTCGCTTTTTTAACAGACCTCAACTGCACCATTTGCAATGCTTTGGTAGTTACTAACGGCATCACAGGTCTCGATGAGTCTTGCTTGTTGAGTGGTTGTTTCACTGGACTGTAGCAAGAATCTTCCTGGTTGCGTTTCTTAAAAGAATACTGTGGGTATATTGTTGCACCTTTTGTTAACTTGGGATCAAGAGGTGGTGCTGGTGGTGGGACAGCTAAGGGGCAAGTAGGAGGAGGAGGAACAGGGGAAGAGAATGAACTGATGGAGGCTTCTTGTGAAAACCATGGGACAGTCTGAGCAAAGGAAGAATTTACATTAGCTTCTGGTGGAGGAGGGGGGAATGTGGGAGAGGCTGGCAATGGTGACAAATCCATGACTTCTGCTGGAGGAGGAGGAGGGGGAGGAGAAAGTTCGGGGCAATGTGGAGGTGTTGGAAGAAGAGGTGGCGGAGGAGGTGCACCAGAATCCAGAGGAGGGCTCAGGGCGGGGTCCAATTTCTTCACACTCACACTCCCTTCGGTAGATGTATTTGAAGAAAGAGAAGTGGAGGATGAAGACATGGAAACTGAAGACAGAAGAGAGGATTTCCTTTCAGGCACTTTAGGCTTCAGCTTGGATTTCCCATTTCCTGATGATGCAGGTTTTAAAAGTACAGGCACTGGAGTAAGCGCAGTGGGTGTATTGGACTGGCTGGAGTACCCACTTGATGGTGATGTGACTCGGTGGGATTTCTCTGGAGAACTGCTCTTTGGTTTTGCCAGCCCACTGGGCACTTGTGGCACAGAAGCCCTTGAGCCATCACTGAAGTGGCTGATGCTGTAATCGCTGAGAGCCGACGACGTACTGACAGAGTGGGTCACTGGGGATTTCACCTGGTCGTCTGTCACTGCGGCATAGTCACTGTAATAGCCCCACTGGTCAGCGTACTCTGACTTGATGCTACTTGTTTCACTCTGTGAGGGAGTGACTGTGCAGATGGAGTAAAGGTTTGGAGCAGTGGTGGACATCATGCTGCTGCTTGCACTGACCGAGCTTTGGCTGCGGGAGCGCAACACCCAGGGATCCTCATAATCACTGGAGGGGCTCTGGGAAGGGGAGCTGCCATTTTTGCACTTGAGATTTAACTGCAGAGAATGCTGGAGGGTGGCAATGAGGGTTTCATCAAGTACCTGTCCACTGGATTGGACTTTTTTCTTAGGCAGCCTTCTGAGTGAGTCTGTTCTGGATGGTGGCAAAGGTGGTTTCTTGGCCTTTTTCAGAGAGATGTTTCTTGCAAGAGATTTGTCACCTTGGCCTGACTGGTCATCCTGCTGTTTCTTCTCCTTTCCTTCGAAGACATTTATCACACTGTCTCTGGGGTTCCCAAAACCATTAGTATTACTGTATGGCATGTCTGACTTCAGCCCGGAGTCCATATGCATGGAACTGTAATAACCATCGTGGTCCCCAGAATACAGAGAAGTAGATTCATCCCTGACTGATGTCCTCTCCAGGCTGCTGCTGCTCAGGTTGCTACCAGGAGTGGCACAGCCTGGTGTGGTACAAACCACCTTGCGCGAAGGAGTCTCACTGTTTTCTGAAGACTTGTACAACCAATGCTCTGTGCTGTCCACTGTTGCCTGTGCTCGCTCCCCAGAATAGCTAGATTCACTCCTACCGTCGCTGTCCTGGGAAGGGTTTGGTAAAGCAACATTGTTCCTACAGCTGTAGCTTGTGGTCTGAGACCCAGCCTCTGCATTCCCAGGAGTGGTAAGAGAGACAGCAGAGTCACCAAGAGAAAGCATCATGACAGTATTTGATGGGATGGTATCTGAAGTCTGTGAGTGACGTGTGGAGCTACTCTCACTCCAGTTACCGCTTGAAGAATGGTGATCTTCTTTCCCACTTATTGCATTGCTGTTAACAGGATTGTCTCTTGGATTTGGGTAGGCAGTGGAGCTGTTCATTTTACTATCCAATGATCCAACACTCTGGGCAGCGTGAATAATAATAACTTCTGAGGAGGATGACAGTGTTGCATTGGGTATGATGCTTGTTGAGTAGGTGGCATGAGGAGAGACCACACATGCTGGGCTTGCGGACTTCTCACTATCACAGCTTCTCACCTCTTGAGACTTTGGCCTCGACAGGGTCCCTGTGGTGGGATTATTCCTCAGATGCACAGCACTGTCATCCACTTGCAATTTACTTATCTGGTGGGTTAAAGTGCCAGCCATGTCTTCCGTCTGCCTAGAGATGCTCTGTGTCTGGTCTAGGGACTGCAGAGACACTCTTGCACCAACTCGAGGCAAGCTGTGAAAACCTATGTCGCTATTTTGGCGAGAAGCAAATATAACTGCAGCAGAATCACTCATCACTGACATGTTTCCAGATGAGCTGGAGAACTGAGACATCTGGGCTGCAATCCCTTGTCCTTTCTGTGCTCTTATTCTTCTCATTGAAGGGGGCACAACTTTAACTTCCTCCGTCTGGCAGCTGGTGTCCTTGGTTTCTGAGCGCTGCATAGCAGAGCGATAGCTGTCTAGTCTCCCTAGCGTCGAACAGTGATCTGGGACATACATCGAATGCCCTCGGAAATCACTTTGGCCAGTGCCAACTGCTGGAGTCAAAATAAAATAATTATTTCTTGAAGCATAAACTCACATTTATCTTCTCACTCATTTAAAAACAAAACCCCCCAACAAACTGCTCGATCCCCATGCTCCTGCAGGTTATGCCTTCTGAAGAAAAATCTGCAACAATGGATTTGTACAAGCATTGTCTGTTTTCTGCATTTCTCTTCCCTTTTTCCTTATTACCAGGAACCTCCTGCTTACAGAGTTGTCTGCATTCCTGCCACACATTCGACCCATGAAATCCTCTGTTTATGACACGGTAATAATTTCCATAGTAATCAGTTATGTCAGAAACCAAGCAGCACTGTTTGACTTCCAGTAGGCAACGCAGCAGGAACAGACAAAAGCCTGAGAAACGTGAAGGGTGTTACCATGCTAATGCCTCATTCAATAAAGAAAAGGGGAAGGAAATCTGGAGACTGGTATGAATAAAAAGATTTGCTTTTTACAAGCATTATACTTCAGGAAAAAAAAAATTCAGGGGACACTGACAGCTCTCCAAGTCCTGCAGTTTGTCCGAAAGAAGGCTAACATGGAAACACATATTGTTTTACCACAAATAATACATACGCTACAACAGCACTTTCTATTTAAACATTCTCCAACACTGCAAAGAAAATCATTAAATAACAGTTCTCCTTACAAATACTCTCTAGTTATCTTACAGGAAAAACTCTAAGAAGTGGGGAAAAGCTAGTACTGATGGTCATCTCATCCTCAGCATCATCAGGAAACAAAAATAACTGTGCTTTTTCTAAAAGAATGAATAACCATATATTGGAATAACCCCCTTCTCCACAACTTTGAAGACAATGGAAAACCAGTTTCAGTTCAAAATATAGTTATCACTGGGTCGATAGAAAGGACTCCAGGGTTCTGTTAAATTTACAATTTTATTGGTAGCAGCCTTTCAAACTCATAAACCAGAACACTGCTTTAAAATTAGTCTGTGTGAGGCTGTTGCTTTTGAATTCAGTTGCGTTGCTGTATAAATAGCAATAGAGAGGCAGGCGTGCTGCTGGAGATGCTGGTAAGGATGCTGCATATGTCACTGCAGGGGAAAATTGGTTATTTCAAGTCTCTGCCTTAGCTAGTCTCAGGAGCAATGAAATAGCGTGCCTGATAGGACTGTTCTCCTTTCGTATTTACTATAAGGAACTGTATCTGGAGGACAGGTATTCTTATCATGCAGCTTTAAACACCACTTAAAGGACATTTAATTATCCTTATTCTTGGCAGACAAAAGAGGCATTTAGGATAAGAAAAAGAGGTCTCTGAAAACGCTACAGTTAAAGCAGCACACCACACAAAAAGGACTGTTTACTTCTTTTCCCCAGGCACATAAGTAGTCTTTTAGCAGCTTGAAGCCTAGTTAGTTTGCTTTGTGTAGACTCTCCTGTTCTCATGAAAATGCAGCCTCTCTCTGTTTCTGGTAGAGGTTTGCTAGGAAGACAGATACTCAGATGCTGGCAAACGTCTTGGATAATCTAATACGAGATACTGTCAGAACAGATGGACGACTGCAGCCGACCAGGAGAGGGATTTACATATTCTGTACACAGTTATTAAGTAAGAAAAATAATTTTACTTTCCAGGTTTATTTTTTTCTATATAATCAGTGTACATCTTTGGTTAAGAGAGAGAAAAAGTCAAAGCAGACACTATGAATGTTTCTGGAACCATGACATCACTGATGACAACTGTGAGCCAATTAAAAATATCCTGCTAAAAAATCTGCATACCAAGATATATAAATAACCAAAGAGATGGCGTATTTTTCTTCTTCTGCCACTGTGAAATACACACATGCATGCAAATACACACACGCAGACAAGACAGAAGGATGGGGCTGGTGGAAAACGAAGCTGTCAGCACTATAATGAGTATCTAACATTGCCACATACTGACCTGTGGCTGAGAGCACCTCACTTCAGTGTGTGGTATGTCTGTATTCACAGAGGAAGCTAAATGCACTCTGTTTCACAAGTGGTGTAATGCAGATGGGTGGTTTATGCTTGTTTAAAATGTTACTGCTAGGGAAGGTAAATGGCAAAGTGGAATGATGCTGGACTTGCCAACCTCCCCTTTTCCTCCTTCCAAAACCAGGAGTGTTAGAATGTACTCATTGGGGCATACTGCTCATGGCAAATGCACAGCGAAAGTTGAAATACAAGCTTAATGGTGCTGCATCTATGCCACTGAATAAAAGATGCCAATGATGGCAATGTCTTGGGGAGCAGCTCCTGCCCCATCCCTTGGCACACATGCCCCAACAGAGCCTGGAGATTGGTGGCTGGTCCCAGCTTGGAGCAGTGCCGGAGGAGCACAATAAGAAGAGGGCAGCATGAACAACCAACCCCAGGATGCTGCTGAGAACCAGTGCTAACCCTGTGTTACGTGAATAGATGTAATTTAGGGTCCAGCCTAATATGCTCTGGTGAACTGCATAAATTGGCTCAACACCAGTAAATGTTTACAACCTCAATACTGCAGGGAAGCCTGTCAGGGCAAGTATTTGCACCAGTGAAAGACCTCTTATAGTTAAAATTATTCAGAGTCCAAATAAATATAGCATTCAGAGAGAGCAAGACAGCACAGTCTCAGAAGTATAAAATACAGGGCTACATCCTTCAATCATTCTATGGGATATGGTCAGGGAAGGGATTTTTCACGGCTGTTGTTCTACAAGAACACAACTTTGGGGTTTTAAATATTTTTTGGAGAAATGCAGCATATTCTTAAGTTGTTTCAGCTTTGGTTTTGGCTTTATATGTATGCACAACCTCATGCAAAGATGTGAGGATTTACTTGCCCTTCATAACACAGCAACTGCTGTTTTCTTTTTACTGTTCCATTTCCTAAAGAGGGACAACAGAAATCTGCAGGGGAAAACGGTTAAAAGACCAACCAAAGGAACATTTAAGACTCAGGTATACTTTTAAAATGTTGACAATTTTATGATTTTGGTGGAATTCAGAGGAGGGTAGCGAGGAGTACTGTATTTGCAATTTACAAACGCAATATAAAACCCTCACTTGCTTCCAGAGTAATACTGAAAAGCAAGGATTTTCAAAAACCTTTAAAATCAAACCACCTTCGTTAGTACTGCAGCTAGAAAGCAAACAATCCAATTCTAAGGGACAGCTCAAAAAAATCTGTTTCTCAAAAAAATCTGCTTAAATAAATAGCAGTAAGAAGACAGAAAATTTCTACAACACCAAAATTCTAGAACTGAATCAGAGGTTTTAAAGAAAAAAGTCTATCTAGTTGCAGGGGTGATGTCTGAGCAGACAGCAGTAAAAAAATACTGCAGAAGAGGATATCAGGTTACAGATGCTGAACATTATGAAGTCAGAAGTGGCTGCAAATTGGGTTATGTGATAAATGTGGTTCAAAGTAATTGTTATCATGTCTGCATTTTATATTATCCTGTGTCCACCAGCCCTGCTATGTCCACCACAGGGGACCTGTATCTACACTCCTTTCTATTACCCTACTATGCTGAAAATATCTCCTAGGGCAAATGCTCTTCCCTAACACACATGTTCAGTGCAGACTCCAGCAGCAAGTAAAGAACACCTGTTATCTGGTAAAAGTGAAACATGTAACATGTGGAACAAGTTTTCCATGGAAGCACAGAGGGGACGTTCAACTGCTTACTTTAGCTCCAAGCTCTTGGTCAAAGATAGGCATTATACAGGTTACACACCAGTTCTCCCTGACTCTGGTAGTTACTGGTGTTGCTCATGAGAGATGACAGGGATTGAGACTGACTGCAAATTTGACGGAAAAAAGAAAGTGTCTGTACATAATTCCTAGGGCCAGGTATTAGCTACCAGAAGACTCCCTGTGACTCTAGCTGATCTGACTGCACCAGCAGCTTGCTGCAGAGAATCAGACAAAAGGTCCTCTGCACTGACATGAGCATAGAAAACTGCAGGTTTGAGAGGACAAGCAGTATGTGTGTTGATATCAGGAAGTATATGCTTGTTTCAACTAGCATATAGAAGTAATCTCTCTTCCCTTCTGACTAACCATTTCTAATATAAGCACTTGGCTCTTATGCCACAGGCACATTCTTTAGAATTGTTGCTCTCATTGCCTCCCCACACCTCACCTAGCAATCCTCCTCCAAACCTAGTAATCTGGCCAAGTCAATGTGCAGCGTTATAACCCACCCCCCCAGAGATTCTTATTCTGTTTTACCCTAGTACTTACATACCAAATGATTTTTAATGGACACCCAACAAGGAAAAAGTACATTTGGCTCATGACAATTTTAAGGAAATTTCACTGTGCTCCATGAAGCATCTGTAATCTCTGAAGGGAGAAAAGTATTGCAGAGAATTCTGTGATACTTTTCAGTACTGCCAGCTAAAAGATATCTTGAATGCTTGAATATATCACTGCCATCCCGAAAGGGAAAATTTTGATGAAAATATAGGTAATTTAAGTTTTCTTGATTCTGTTCATTTAACTGAACAGCCTCTAGTAAAGTTTATATTCCTGGCATCTCTGTCTTTCATCCCTCATGCATACTTTCTAACACCCTGATCTATGGATCAACAGTGCTTGAAACATACAATGTTGAAAAACTACAGCTGTAAAACCAGTATTAGTCAAAAGACATTGTCACTCTGAAAGAGACATATTATCTCCAAACACTGCTAAAGTTGCAAAGTGCAAAAGGAGGTGCAAAATTATTTGTCTGGAACAAGGGTATACGTGTGGTATTTCTGTAGGACCACTGGATAGCTGAGACTCTTCTTACCTGTGGGACCTATAACTTGAGCGACTGCTAGTCCTGCAGGGATTAATTGGAAAGGAGTATCAATTAAGAGAAGTCTTCAGTAGAACAGCTGAGTTCCCGAAGATCTGAAGGACTTACTTGCTCCCATGTTGCTGAGAAGGAATTGCTTCCTCTCAGTCATGTCAAAGAAGAAGCTTCAACAGTCCCAAATGATACCTGATACACCAACTGGTACCGCCAGGGGTCTGAGCTGTGTTTCAAGAAAGCAAAAGAAGGGACTGACAGTTCAGATGTCAGTCATACCCATCCTGAAGACTGACACCAGATTCTATAGGTAACAACTGCTTGTGAGCCACTGGAAACGTGAGGTAGGGAAATAAGCTGAAGAAAACTGTATAAGGTAATTATTCTGACTCTTTGAACCCTTAGGTTAGGAAGAAGAAAAAAAAGTAGATGGGGGAAAATCACAGAGACAAAAAAACTATGAATTGCATCTTACGATGGAAAGAAGTATTTAAATAATTCAAAGAAAGTACACACAAAGCATAAATTAGAAGACATTCTTGAAACCCGAGAGGACAGAAACTTTCTATTTGATTAAAGAGAAGCAAAATGCCTGTCAGAAGAAGAATAAATGAAAAGGTGGAAAAGCTGAAGATGTTTTCCTCTCCCCTGCTTTGGTGAGGTATGTTTATTTGGAAGTTGAACTATGGTGGAACTGATACTCAGGTCTGGGACCTGCTCCTCCTGCAAGACAGAGAGGGAGTCTGGGACTGCACTGGTGCGGAGCTCTGGAGAAACAGAGTAAGGTAACTTGGTTCCTTTACAAAAAGAAAGTTAGTCTGAGCCAGACCCTAAAGCACTGACACAGAGAAGGAATCATGGAAATGTTTCCTTCCATGAAGGCACTTTGCTGCCTTTGTTTCACCCAGAGAGTTGGAACATGTGAAGGGAGCTGATGACATCCAAGAGCCAAGAATAAGCAAGGCCTGCAACAGCTTTTCCCAGAGAGGTGCTCATCTCTACCAAGCTTCTGTTTGGGAATCATCTTGCCTGAGGGGAGAATACAGGTTTGCAAATAAGGTGCCACCTGAAGACAGCTAGAGGCGATGCAACACAGAGCAGAGTAACTTGAAGTAAAACATCACCTCAAAATTTCCTGCCCTTTCTGCAGTTTTGATCCAACATTGACTCCCATTAAATATGTATATAATATTTATGTTCTGTAAGACAATGAAGGTAATTCAGAAGTATGCAAAACTAATTTTTTTCACTGTTGTGTTTGGCAGAAAGAAGAATGCTTTGCCTTCTCCTCTTACTTTGGTGTCACTCTGCTAGAATACTACTGAGAGAGTCCTGCTGTTAAAAAACAACTTCATAAAATAACTGCCATCTCTAAACTGGTAGACAGCTCACATTCTTACTCTGTCTCAGAATCCCATCTATCACATTGCACTTTATTTATGCAGAATTTTTTATGCAGAGAGATTGGTTCATCACTGGAAGACACCTGTGAAAACACAACTGTATTACCAACTAAAAAGTAGAAATTATAAAGATACTTTCAGCACGAGTGCAGTTAATGCCTCCTTTCAGAATGTCTGGCTGAAATCTACTAGGGTACCTTGTCCACTGACCTCAGGTCAGCAATCAGGCAGGCTCTCTCTTCTCTTTGGTCTTTTCTGTTCCAAAGGAGCCAAAGCAGCCAGGGGAGAACCCCAGCAGCTTAGCCTGGCAGAAGTTCTTCCAGGCTCTCTCACAAGAAATGAAAATAGTTCAAGCCTGGTTGAAGCTTTGAGGTTCTCTCAAATTTCTGCTTCCTTCTGAAGGATAAACAAGAGGTAACAAGAATGTGCTGTATGTGTTGGTTATTTAGCCTGCATGCAGCAACTTTGGTGTACCAAGGGGTTTTAATCTTTGTGTAAATATTATAGCCATTCACAGCAATGCTTTAGGGGAGAAATAAAGAGATTTATTCAGCTGAAACCACAGGGAGAATGTCAATAGACATAATGCAATTGCTTGATTTGGAGTTTAGTCCGGATCCTTGTTCCGATCAAATGAACTATGGAATGTTTCAAAACAACTCGCTGTTTGTTTTGGGACAGTGTAAGAGGAATAGGGAATGGACTACAACAGAAATATTTGTGCAGTGACGGGGAGAAACGGCAGAAAGAGCACTGACCAGGGATGAGGGAGACCTAATTTATTCCCAGCCTTGCCAGTGGCCTGGTGGGTGACTCTGGTTAAGTCGCTTCACTGAATGGTTTCCTTCAGATGAAGACACTATCACTCTTTTCAAGCACACTTTGTTTCTAATGGTAGAAACCAACATGCTATCAGGATGGATAATGCTGTGACAGAGTTCTCCTGGCATACATTTTGCTTTCTGGAAGACCTACAATCACCACAGAAGCAACATGAGGTTCCTCAGACAACTTCCACTGTAGGGCACGTGGCTGAAGCCCTGTGCGCCTGCAGGCTGTGGACTGGGGAACCATCAGAGAGAGCTCCCACAGTGTGATATTGCCAGCCCTGAAATGTCCACAGCTTAAACAGAAGGCAAGGAAAATCTTCCAGCAGTGCAGCATGAAACATGCTCAGCACGGAGATGAAAGACCAAAATCAAGGCATAAAACTTGTCACTCTTAGAGAACAGACTGGCAAATGTTACGAAATTCTTTGAAGATATTAACTGAAGGATTCTTTTTAGGATAGATGGCAACTGCATTCTCAGTTTACTCCACCAAGTAAAACTACAGTTGATGTTTTCAAGCATCAAATATCTGTCTGAAGTGGTCACAAATGTAACCTCTAAGTTTCGTAAATGCTTTCTTGAGGCAGAGGATTTCCATGGCAGGGCACTCTTTCATTACAGACGCCAAAGGAGCACAGTTCCACTCACAAAATGCTCTTCATGTAATTGTTTGTTTCTTGGCTTTCTCTATGCCTGGCCCTCTAGTTCATTTCAAACCCATCCAGACAAGTTACATATTTTTGCTTCTCTTCCTGAAAAATCTAGACAAAGGACGAAGAACTGAAACCATAATTAAAAATAAATAGATGCAAAATGCAAGGTAGTAAAACTTACTGAAATCATAAATATATGAGACAATTTCACACGTAAAGCACCAAAAATTATGTTCTGCCACACTACTTTAAAAGACAATCTTTCTCTACTGGGGAAAAAAAAAAAAAAGAGGGGAGCATAAGTTATCACCTGGGAAAAACTGAATAACTAAATTAACTTTTTAAAAAATAAATAAAAATTACCAGATTCAAATCAAAGAGTTCTGCAAAAAGTGTCTGAACATTCTGTCAAAATTCAGACTGCTTCATCAGCTTTGAATTTATGCCTGCTACTACGAAAGAGGACCGTCTGAGGCAGCATGAATATGACTGAGTAGGTACTTCTCCTCTGGGATATATGCAGTAGCTAATAAGCCCATGTAAATTGTTTCCAATCAAATAACTTAAGGAGTCGCCAATTTAAACCGATCAAAACTGAACGGAAAAACAGGTTTCTCACTCTTGATGCAAGTTTTGGCAGATTCAGGAAGTAACTCTAAGTAATTATTCTAATAAAGTAACTAATTAATAAACAATTAATTTTAAGTAATTATTCACAAGCCAAAATGCCTACCACTTCAGTTTTGCTTCAGTGAACATCCAAATGTCAAGGATAGCATTGAAGTCCAGAAATCTTACATCCCTGCAGATTTTCATTGTACCAGCATGTCATTTTCCAAACACCCTGTTTCCTTTAACAGATGGAAGTCAACAGATAAAAGGTCCCAATTTCCCAATGCAAGAGGTGGCAAGGAAGCACACGCTTATTTGGAACTGTAATAGGCTATCAGACTGTATTGGTTTCATGAGCACTGGTAATGTTATTAGTCAAGTAATGATAAGCAGTGACAATGAACAATGGATGGAATACAGTTCTGATGAGCCATACCTAGCTCCTTTTGTATGTTGTCAGGGATTCCTGTAATAGTCTTTCTCCTTTTGACTTTCTTCGGCCGTCTTACCACCGTGTCTGTGTAAATTAGAGACCGCCGAATGCTGGCCTGGCGGTCGAAATTCTCCCCTAATACATGGTAGAACAAGCAAAGCAACATTACTTCCAAGCACACTGACATGCACTTTCTTCCACTAGTTTTGTTGTAGAAATGGAAAAAAAGGCATTAATAAATGATGTTAGCTTGGTCCTACAATGAAGGTTTACACTGAGAGAAGATAACAGCACACCGTCACAGTAAGGCTTTAGACACAAATATCCACTGCACAGCACCACATGCTTTAAAAGGAATTTTGACTTCCTGAGCCCAGTTCAGATTTGGTGAGATCAGCTCTAATTTCACAAGCAAACAGACTCCTTGCTTTAATTTGGCCCTTCAGAGGTTTTTGGATGGTTTTGTTATTTTATTTTAAAGTAATGAGCTGCAGGAAAAGCAAATCTGCTCATGAAAATGAAAGATCACAATGGTTATGCAGGAACAGACATTGCTATTGGCAACAGCTATTAGGTCTTTGCCCAGCTCCATCCTTAAATCACATGAGACCCTTCTTTTTCATTCCAAGTTGCTCTGAACCTGTCAAGGGTACCACATTTCTGGTGGTGATCTTTTAACACGAATACAAATAAGTACTATGGAGCATGCAGAGATCAAACTGATCTTGTGGACTCATAAATATTTCAGAGTGAAAGATGCTTCAAATTGAAACTTTACAGATTACTATAAAAATAAACAATGCCAGGAGCTGAAAAAATGCGTGTCTAAGTGCATGCTGCCAGACAAAGCCTTATGATGACCATGTGCTGTATCGTAATGTGACCCAGAAGCACCACTATCATTAAGCAGCTTTTCTTTAGGAATTCACTTCTGTTTAGAGGTTTATAATTTGGCCATTTAACTAGTAGTAAGAAAAAGCTTCCCTACACACTGTGAGTTAATTAATTCTCTTTCCCTTCTAAAAATCTAACAACAACCCCCCTCAGGTCACTTGTAAGTTTCCTTTTTAGAGGAAAGTACTGTTAAATATCCTTTATATGACCCTTTTAAAACTTTAAGGCAGAAAAAACTTGATACACGTGTATATGTTTTTTACCTTTGTACACTCTTCTTGAAAATTGATGACCAAATTATTTACCTCTAAAAAGTGACTAATGCACAGTAACAAATACGTCATAAATACTAACCCTGGCTGACTGCACATCTGTATGATGTGTGTCATGAAAATAGCATAGAAAACCCATTACCTCTAAAACAGTTAAAGATACCATCACATATTAAAGTATAGCATGTGGACTTGTGAAAAGGCAATGAAAAATGTAGCAATTTCATTCACCATGTTGAAAATACAAAGACTCTGACTCTGTTTGACCACGGCCTTGACCATGAGCTGCAGTTGTGCTAAGCAGATCCTTGCCGCTACAAAGAAGTGCCAGTTTCATCTAAGTTTTGGACTGACTGAAGTCTGGACAGATGAACACAGGAGGAAGCTATATGTGATCTATAAAATTTAAAGTCACTGATCCCAGTGGCTTAGTAGAAGCCCTGAAATATTAAGACAGATTATCCACTGAAGACTACTAGGATGTTAGGACCCATCTGTGGCCAGGGTCAGGGACATTACGTTATTCTGCATGGCACACTGTAACAAATCCAAAGAATTTGAAGGAAAAAATTTTGCATCTCTGAACATATCTTTATCCATTCAAAGGCCAACAATTATGCCTGAGATGGTGAGTTGCAAGGAAATTATAATACAGCTTTCAATTCCCTGGAATAAAATGTGAGTGGTAAGTAGAGGGTGCAAAGAAGAAGAGAGTCTTCTATATGAAGCCTCAGACAGCATAAACCAGATGGCAATAGGGAAATGTTACTGATCCCCAGTAACTTCTTCCAGTGAGCTACCTAAGAGCTAACCCAACCAATCCGTCTTCAATTTTGATTTTGATACACAAGGGCCACTACACAAATTTGCAGAATTTCAAAGTAGCGGCTTCAATGAAATTTAACAAGCAAAATCAGAATGTCTCAGTCTTTTTTTTCCTTCTTCATTTTGTTTTAGAAAATATCAATGCTAATTTAAATATGTTTTACAGATTTAAGAATACTCTTCTCCTTCTGTTACAGATCTGTCACAAATCAACTAAGTATTCTTTATACACTTTACTCAGTTGTCCCTCAAGTTGTTTTCCTTGGATTCACTGAAAACATTTAATTGTGCTTAAATCTCACTGAAGTCAGTCAGCTGGATTCAAGCAAATGCTTAAATGTTTTGCAGGATCCAGCCTGGCACTGATCACCTTCACCATTATCAGATTCCTCCATCTGTAAAGAAAGTTAGTTCCGGAAAACCCATGAGAACAGACACCATTATACATCTTTTAAGCCCCAAGATATGTAAAAGCAAAGACTGACCACCACTGAAAATTCAGTCCAACCCCTTCCAGGCCAGAATAAAGTTCAGCCCAGGCACTCCCAAAGACTGAAACTACTTCCAAATCTGGATGTCTAGCCAGCAGCTTGTCAGCCTAATGCAATGCCCAGCCACCTTCAGGCTATCCAACAGATTTTTACGACTGCTGTATTAGTTGCAATCTGTTCACCAAAGAAACCGAAAACTGAACTGATGTAGCATTTATTGCACAGCCACGTGAGAGGCCATTGTAGGAGAATCATTACCAATGCACTGCTGAAAACGTTATCAATTGCTAGCAGCCTCTTCAGAGGTTAACCTTTTATTTCATGCCAGAAGTAATAAAATAGAAGTTTTTTGAACACTCTTCTGAGAGAGCAAGAAAAAGACCATGTGAAGGAAAAAGCCAAATCAAAACAAATATCCTCAATGGTTTGTTCCATGGCACGTTGAAAAAACAGCACAAAAGTTTTTGTCAGATTTTTCCCTGCCTCATGCAGTAACATAAGGAACTTCACAAAATAAAATTACTCGGTGTGTGGGAGAGCAGAGGAGGGAAGCAGATTGTGACTTTTTAAAGAGGAACAAGGACAGCAGCTTTTTCTGTATGTTGTGTGTGGCTCATGTTGCTTGCCTTGTTTTACAGTAGCAATGTAATTACTTTAAGAGAAAGGGAAGGGTAGGTCCTGGAGACCAGTCCACATGCTGCAACAGCAGTCTTCCTTTACTGCCTTCCTCCTCTATCTGTTCCAATTACCATGTTTATAAGGGAATAAATGCTCAACCACACACTCCAGAAAGGTGAGGCATAATATACACGTGCACCATTTCAATCAGGAAAGTTGAGAACCACTGAGTTTTTTGAGTACTAGCTGAACAATTCAGGGGACACAAGGTTTGCTACACCAGTTGAATTACGCTGGTTGAAGCCACAAGCGTAATTTATCCAAACACGGTAGGTAACATTCCCAATGATCCTGAATTAAATCTATGAGCTATTTGATCCTTTTACCTCATTCTTCTTTCCATCTGTTTACTTCCCCCATATATTTTGCAGTACACAGGGTCATTAAATCAAACAGCAGATTACTGTTTTTTAAGTATACCCTGTTCCTGTTGTCACAATATCCAAGCCCTACTCAAGCTTATTGATTATGTCAGACTATCCATTGTTCCCCCCTAACTTGGCCTTCTGCACCAGTATCCTAAATTCCCTATACAACGCCAACTGGCCCAGTAACATTTCAGCACTGCATTTATTTTCCTTCTATTAATTTTCCAGAGATGGGATGTTCATAATTTTCTATTGTCTTCATGCTGTTTATTTCTAATATTTTCTGCTATTTAAGTAAACATTTCTAATTGATTTCTCCAAGCTTGCTGATGTTTGCTACAGAAGTCCTGCTCCTATACTATTAAAATATTTAAATACCATTGAAGAATACTGTTTAAAATACTACTTTATAAAAGTATAGGCAGAAAAAAACAGGGAAAGAGAACCTAATTTACTTTCAAAACAAAACCAAACACTGCAAGCTATTGATTGTCAGAGTAAGCGTGGAATCAGAGCGCGCCATACGGCATTTAAAATAAATTGGATGTTGAGTATCATCCTGGGTTTGGCAGGCAAGCGGTCAGTTATTTGAATTAACTAATAACAGACAATCTTGATGCTGTGCAGAAAAAGAGGGGTTATTAAATTGAAGCGATAATTCTATCTTTCACAGAAATTTTACACACAATAAAGTATCTCTTCAGCATTAGGCTTTAACGTAATTTAACTTCAACAGAGTGAGAGTTCTGCAACTGCAAAACCGAAGAGCATTTTCAAAATGAATACATAGTTCATAACAAGAAAATGTGGACTACAGTTATGTAAGTGGAGCGTCTCACCAAGAGTCTTGCTCAAAGGTGTAGCCTCATTAACTTTTGCTGTTCTAACCTTACTCTCCTTGATCACTAAATCTCTGGTTGTTGATAAAAATAAGACCCAAAAGGTTTTTTTCTTGATTTTTGTAACATTTAGTCTTTGGAATACAGAAGTCCCTGATAACCTTTCTTATATAAAATCCCTAGAAGAAAATCCTGAAATATCATTAGCACTGGATAAAACATGATTTTCCATTACATATCCTCAGTGCACTCCACAGCAAAACACTGCTATTTATCAGTCCTCTTCTTGTATTTCATGAATGTCTAATGCCGTTTCAAGCCCACATAGTGTAGACTATCTCCATTAATGAAAATTTTAAGGGATTTTGCATTTTCTAATTAAGTTCACAGATAGAATATTAAACGCAAACCACTGTTTTCACAGAAAGGTGTAGAAAGTACTTTAAAATTCATGCACCAAATATACGAGAGTCAAAATACTAGCCGGCTGTATGGATCCCCTTTTATCCCTTCCCTCCCTCATCAGTGTAATGCAATTACTGAAATTAAAAGCCTACCGGTCACATTGATAGGAACCACATCTGTTTGAACAGCCTGTGCTTGTTGTCGCATTTTCTCTTCTGGAGTTGGCAGTGGGAGTGACTTAGTCCAGTTGGTTTGAGTGTTGATATCTGACAACTCATTTGAAGCTGGACTTTTAGGCCTTTTGATGGTAATAAGTTTTTCCTCTTCAGGGGGAGAGACAGGACACTACAAACAGAAATACATGCAACAATATAAGTTTACCACTGCTAGTGAAAAGCGGAACTATGGTACTGCTAAGGTGTTGCTGCTGCAGTCAGCACAATTGTTTGTGGAGCAAAACACACCCTCATAAATATCACACTTTGACCTACATAAAGAGCAATTTTAAAAACGTGTAAAAAAGTAACATACAACAAAACACCTAGATTGTATTTATTCCAGACATCTGATCAGTTTAAGGAATATATACCAATGACAGAGAAAAAGAGTGATCTTGAGCATAGCAAAGCACAGTATATTACTTTATACTGACACAATTCCTTCCTGCACCCAAGTTTGCCTTCCCTTCCCTTCCCTTCCTCTCTCACCTCCCCGTGCTCTATTAGGAAGACAACATTTGAGCCCTGCTTTGCTCCAGCTGCACTAGGCTGTAAGGATACATAAGAAACCTCTTTTGAAAAGACAGATTTTAGCAGAGCTCAGTAAAAGACTCAATCAACACAGTCCACAAAATCATCAGCCTTGGATAAGTGAGGTATCAAGAATAACTTCGGTCTTGGAGAAACTCGCCACAGTTCAAGGGGTTACCTGTTTTTCAGGGGTGAAGCAGTTAACATTATCAATAGCCACAGAATGGTCATTTTAAAAGTCAGTCCTTCTGAAAGGGGCAGATTTCAATTCCTTGATGTGTTTTACTTCAAAAGAAACCCAATCAACAAAACAAAAAACTTCCTGCACCACAAAGAGTGGTTGCAACAGCTTGTGCAAATCCCTCCGCCAAAGTTAAAAGCCAAAAAAGCCATTTCCTTTTGGGGAGAAAATCTGTTTTCATTACAAGGTCCTTGCCTGCATGTCAGCAACGGCAGAGAAAGCCATAATGCAGCTTTTTACTGACAGGACAGTACTAGTCCGTGGCAAACACTGAGGGCAGGCAGATTCAGGGCACACAGAAGACATCACTGGGGCTTCTCGCAGGTGGTCATAAACTCCAAGCAAATCTGAGAGAAGCAACCTTCTCTCCTCCCCACTCCTGCCAGGCACTCCAGGGAATCTCAGAAGCAGGAGAGGAAGGAAGACCTGGAGGAAAACCAACCTCAGGCTCCTTCTGCCTCCAGGCAAAACAAAGAAGAGAAGAAAACCACGGAAGAGGAGTTGCATAGCAGCTGCAGCACTAGCAGAGATCTCTCTGCAACCTGCTGACTCCTCTGCTTCAGAGGTGTTTGCTTTGGGACCTCCCTCCCTACCACCAGACCAGAATCACAGTCCTTCCTTCCTCTTTTCTTCATTCCTCTCTCCATTTGGAGAGCCAAATACTACTCGAAATATGGTTGTCATTACTAGACCACTGCCTCTCCCTCCCTCACTGCTGTACACAGGCATGGAAAGAAACATTACAGCTATTTATAACAGACGATTTTTTTTTTATACTGTTGTGGGTGTTCAGTCTAAGCGATCTGTTTTTTCTTGAAGCTGAGTGCTATACAAAAGACATGCCCAAACACTGTGCCACAACTGCTGTTTATCATTTCTGATTTTAATTTTCTTCCTGTTACTATGAGGAGTTCCCACTGTTTATAAATAAATAACCATTTATTTATTCTATTATGCTTTGCCTCTACATCCTTTAGGATAGGGTCCAACATTTCACTTAATGGAAAACAAAAATAATAGCAACTTAAAGGCAAAAAGTAAAATAACAGAAAAGTAAAACCTCTTCAAGCAATACTAAAAAAAAACACTGCAGGCAATGAAATTATTACTAATGTCATCCTGTCTTTTGGAATCACACTTCAAAATGTGGGAGTTTTTCTTTATAGAAATAATCTATTTTTGGCAGCCTTGAATTTCTTTACTAGAGAGGCTGTGAATGGGATAGATGCTGCTGTGTAGGTAAGGGCTCAGGCCTGTGGAAGACCCAGCAATTTTATCAATGCAACCTTCTTAAATGACATTAGTATTTTTTCAGGTCTCCGCTGTTTCTAAAAGGCTCTAAACCCCATTTCTTTACAATAGGATGTAAATGTTTATCTTCTTACTAGTGTGCATACACAGACTGTTTACACATGTACATGGTGTAGGCACACATGTACATACTGACACACAAACACAAGGGCTTGCACACCTCAAATCACTCAAATTCATAAAGCCTTTATTAACTTAAGCAATTTTGGATAGAAACGTCATTGCAAAAGGGAAAGCTGCCTCCAGGTCATGCTTTCCCGCAGTTAGGTTTAAAAACTGAGAGAGTGAGAGAGAGAGAGGGCGAAAGGCTTTGTATGGAATGTGTCAAAGGGGTGCCAGCCGAGTGTCACAGCAGAGCAATCAGGGGTTGAGGTAAAGAAATACTGCTTTCCTTGTTCTACAATGAG
The DNA here is from genome assembly GCA_036023395.1 of Myiotriccus ornatus. Classification (NCBI taxonomy): domain Eukaryota; kingdom Metazoa; phylum Chordata; class Aves; order Passeriformes; family Tyrannidae; genus Myiotriccus; species Myiotriccus ornatus. The sequence continues at coordinate 50,895,663 of JAYRBT010000114.1, forward strand.
CTTTTCTCCACCTGAATTGGGGCACCAAGGGAGACACCTCCAGCCTGGTTTTGCAGTTTGTCTGTGGTCAGGATGAGCTCCAGCGACCTTCAAATACTCTCCTCGGTTGATACTGTAAGCACCAGTATCTGTCACCTTCAGACTGTACTGCAGTGCCAGGTCTCAGCTGACTTACAGCATTCACCAGGGGTTACTCCAGTATGTCAAGTGGCAGAGATACTGGATACAAAGCCACCCTTCCTTTTCAAGGAAATTACCCAAGAAAATCAGAAGACCTTTTTTTTGTTACAGTATATGAAAAGACAGAAAAACTGAGTAAGTGAAGCATCTACTACAAGGGAATACTAACTATCCAAAGAAATGTGGAAATCACAAATTTTGCAAAATTAAAAGTTGAGAAAACTGGGGATAGATGGTATAAGACAGACAGAAATGAAGCAAACCAGTGAGCAAATAACCAATGAGAAGCAACTGAAAACCCAACCGTGTAGCTGATTTGAAAGCAGTGTGTGAGAACGACCTTCTGCCAATTGTGTAGCTGAGTTCAAAGCAGTGTGTCAGTGAGAATGATCTTCTGCCACAGGACCGAGATGTGCACTTTCACAAAATAATTCAGTAGAAGAGTGAAGGTGGTTTGGGGTGTAAGAATAAGTGTTTATGTTTGAATTATAGATAGATTTTCTATGGATCCTGAAGAAACATGACTGTCTCTACTTACGTCCTTTCTTCCAAAATACTCTCAGTGATGGTAGTATAGGCATGACAAAGGTGTATGCAGCTTTCCTGCACGCAAAGGAAAGCAGCAGCTCATCTTTCAGCTTTCTTCAGACAGAAATAATTTACCTCTATAATCAGGATGAAAATCTACAGGGAAAATCACAGGGTTTCACATATTTTTAGCAAACATTCTCAGATTTACAGCCCAGAAGCTTGCTGGAAGACAAACTGCTGCTGTGTGACAGGAATGTCTCCTCAAGTAAGGTCTGTTACACCAGAAGTAAAACTAGGCAGTACCTTGAGAATATGTATCTGCTTAGCAAAGCTGATCATAAATTCTATGTTCATAACAGAACGGAAAGTACCTGTCCCATTTTTAAAGCATCTCTGAGTCACAGTAACTTTACTGTTTGACTTAAATGGCTAAGTTTCTGTGCAACAGGTTGTTACATTCATCTCCGCAGGAAAATTTGTTGGAATTCATTATTTTTCATGGACACGGTAAGAGGGAAAGGTAGGGCGTGTGAGCAGCATTCTTGCACCCTGAAGTGTTTCCACGAACATGCATTAGAGGGGAAAAAGCATGAACTTTTAAATGGGAGTTAAAATTAGAATCCAGGAGAAAAAAGGTCTATAAATATCCTACAGACAAGCTATATGGCTCAATAAGTCAGAGCCTCTCCAACGCCTTGTTGATATATTGTCCCCCAGCCAACTCAGCTGCTGAGATACAACAAAAGGGTTTCACTATCTCAGCACATTCATGTTATTTGAGAGGTCCCAGATGACAAATGAGTTTATGCTACATATCTTGCAACAGTCTCTGCCTAGATAATCTGCTTATTCTAAATATTTTTTATGTTCCAGGGGTTTATACTACACTCTTTGAAAAAAGATGGGACCTCCAAGAGGAAAACTCAATCCACACAAATTTTACTTTTCAGCAAAGGGAATTCAAACTTCTAGTCATGTAATTTACGTTCCTGTCTACTACAATTGTTTATAAAATCATCATTTCTCATAAAAACAAAATAGACAAAAAAAAAAATCAGTGTTGGAGAGAGCAGCCATACTATTTCAGCTATCTGTTATGTTTGCAAACATCCTATTTCTGCCCCCACATTTTACTAGGTTTGACAGTTTCAAGTGCCATTTTCCCAGTGCAAAGGGATCAGGACAAACAGTAAGAGAAAAAAGAAACCCAAGATCCAAACCTGGTCAACTGAGAATGGCACTTCACATGCCTAATTCAACCCACGGGATTTCACACTGTGTTACGGAACACAGTGTTATATATGTTATGGTTATATATTTACATGAATTTACACTTAACATGAATTAGTCATGTCTTGTTCTATTTTGTGTCCTCTAGCCATGGTCACCAGTCTGGTTCCCCAGTTTTCACAGAATACTCCATTTTATTACTTCTACATACAGATCTTCAGTTGTACTAGTCAACTTCGCTATCCTATTAAATCCTTCATTTCATAACCTTCACTGTCTCAGTACGAAAGGAATTCTTTTGTCAACAGAAATTACTGACTATCAAGCAAATTATCACCTTAACCAGAACTGCAGAAATGTTCTTTCTTCTTCTTCTACTCTGTTGCTACAGGATAAAAACCGTAAGAACAGCTCTACTGTTTGGAGTTCTAAAAGGTTATCCAGTATCTGCCTTAAAATAATGACTAATCAGTGATATACAGGTGAAATTTAAATCAGAGGATGGAATCCTACCCTTCCAAGAATGTATCTACTTGCTTTCTAAACCCATTTAGTATCCAACTTTTCAGTATCCACAATTCCTGCAGCAGCTGCACAGTGTATGTGATGAGTGAAGAATTACCCTCTTTTCTTTGTTCAAAGATTTTCTGTACTCACTTCCTTAAGCTTTGGCATTTCATGTATTACGAGCTGCTGTCCCAACTCAGTAAACTGAGCAGCATTTAAAAGAAAACCCTTGCAAATGGTATAAAATGCACGTGTTGCTTACAAGAGCAACGCCATGCAACTGCAGCAGAGGGGCAGGAAGGACAGCTGAGGACACCAGCACCCCCCACCACCACCCAGAAGTATCTTCAGCTCTGCTAGACCCTGTGCCTCAGGGCTCTTGGGCATTCCCACCTCCAAAACTGAAGCGCCCAATTGCTTTATCTCCTCTTAACACCAAGCAACGTTTTGGATTAGACCTTCTCAAGTCTAATGCAGTTGGCACATTTGTTTTCACTTAAGATACCGAACAGTCTCTTGCAGATATTGGAAAGACAACTAACAGTTTAGCTAAGCAGAGTGGCAAAAATATACTTTGTTCCCCCATGAATAAGCAAAATAAATGTTTTTTTCACCCAAAGCGTAAGAGACTGTATCAAGGCAAAGTTCATAAGCCAAATGACAGGACCTGGGGAAAAATACTGTGAGTTCTTGGCACACAAACATTTTCATAGATAGAATAAAGACAATACACTGCATGCCTGGGAGCAGGTACTCTCTAGCTCACATTCATCAATCAAGAAAAATACATTCCTCCCAACTAGTAGAGGTTTTCTTTGGCTAATTAAAAACCAATGCAGCCAACTAAATAAAACACAGTGTCCACTGGAGGAGGGGTTTCAAAGGAGGCAAATGTTAATAGACAAAAAGGGAATAAAAAGTTCAGCAAAGCAAGTAAATATAGGATACTGTTCTGCAGACAAAAAGGAATAGAGACAAAAAAAAAGAAACAAAGCTGGCATGGCACTCTTCTGTTGAGCAGCTGATTTTTTTAACTGCCTTTTTTTTTAAGCAGAAAAAAGAAGCAGGTAATGACTGAAGGCTAAGAGCAGAGTAAGACTGCATATGTACTAAACACTACAAGTAACATCAAGCTGCAGACATGGCAGCTGGATGGTCCCACTGATGGGCAAGGTACCTTGTTGTTCCAGGGAACCAAGTTACAGCAGGCGCTAATGCAAGACTGGGAGATGCAGTCTAACAGACTAGACTGTTGAGTGAGACAAAAAGAAACAAAGAGAATGAGTGGTAAAAAGGGAGAGATAAAAGAATAAGAAAAAAAACCACACAAAAGATAAACACTGTTAATATACACAATGTATACATTTCAGAACATTAAGGAGAACTAGAGTTTGAAAGCAACATTTCAATATACCTTTTACACTGTTAAAAGAGGGCAATACTGAAGGACAGGAACAGCTTCCAAGTTGTGTAACCAATAGCAGTATGTAAGAGATGAGAAAGGAGCAGACTGGTCACAGCACTGAGATGTAATATCCAGGTAAACCAATTTAATCACCAACAAACTCAATTAGGATCAGTATTACAGTGGAACTTGGCCTGTGCTCCATTAATCTAACTTGTAAGAATCAACATTAAAAGTAAAAGGGTAGTTTCAAGAACTCAATTTTATATCAACTACCATTCAGAGACTCCAGCTTTCTATGTTCTCTAATTCTATTTGCTTGGTTTTGAGTTGGACTTGCTTCTCCCTATTGGTTTTCCTTCGGAAAAGCAAAAGTTCTGCTTATCTCAGACATTTTCTAAGACTCACACTGAACCAATGTGCTTTGTGGCGTGACTATTACCCTCTGCTGACAGACATCCACCTCCACAAAATCTGAGAATGCTTATGGATTGAGGTCTCCTCTCGTATCACCTAGCCATGGCTTCAGATCGTCTCTAGTGCAGACAGATAAGCAGAATATCTGGCTATGTTTTTTATTTTGAAGCAGATTAAAAAGAGCAGGGAAAGATGGTTTCCCTTGTGAAACCACCATGCAGGAACACACTGTTTTTTCTACAAGTTGGCAATTATATCAACTAAGAAGTAAGTTTCCTAACAGTAAATAACTATTCATCCACCCATCATTTTTCTACTGTTCTCGAATTTCAACTATTAAGTGCTACATGCACAGAATTTAAATGTTGGTTTTTTGGCTTTGAATAGACAACAGAGCTACAAAGCTTTCATCTAGCGGTGAGGAGTTCACATTTTGAATCACAGGATTTTTGGTGACCCCAGTTCCACACTGTTACTGAAGAACTCTCCTGACAGCTGAAATATGACTCGATCAAGGCATAAGACTTATTAGAATTACTTGGCACTTTACCAGTAGGATAATAATTCAAGTTCAGAGATCTGTTGTGGTAAACGTTCCTTCAGAAAAAAAGTAGAATTTTTTGCCGTTACAAAAACAAGAAAAAAAAAAGCTAATTAAACAAAGATACTGGTCAAAGGACTCCACAAAACACTGAGTTACACAATATGAATGGAGAATCATGCTACAGTTTACAAGGAATTAATAGATTTCTGAGCTGCAAGTAAGAGTGGCAGGGTTAAGGTTCTGAGATAATCAGTAACAGCCAAGACTGTCAGTTTGGCAGCTATCTTTCTCCACAGCTCTGAATCATCCTTTCAACTAAAAATATTTAAAGGAACCTATTTCCAATTTAAATGAAAGTGCTATCCTACCCTTGAAATGTACTTAGTCGAATTATTTTTTCCAGAATGCACAGAAATTGTAACACATTAACACTCAAAAAAACCTTAACCATGAAAAGGATGACAGCTCTTAGTCTCATGCATGCTTATATGCTTTCATTCAAATTGTCCAAGAAAAGTGTATTTATATTTTTTAAATGTTACATTAGTTTTACATGTGCAGATGGTTGTATGCTGCATAGCACTGGCCAAGACCAGACAATGACATATATGTGTGCATATATGTGCAGTACATTAATAGCAACAAACAATGTGTTAACACTTTCCCCAGCGAAATTCTACTGATTTCAGCAAAGTTTTGCAAATTATCATTATAATGCATTCCACAGTATGAATGTGCTTTACATTCTCGGCTCACTGCCAGTACATACCACACACAGCTAAACAAGATGCTCTAACATTTCCTGCCAATGCACAGATAAATGCAATCACCACCTGAATGAGAGACTGTACGTAATCCACAACACCTTTTACTATGTAATTAAAAGACATAGAGGATAGAACTGAAAAAACTTTACCCTTTAAAGTGCGTTCTCAAGGTCTGCACATTTTACTGAGAGACAGAGTTATTTAGTCCATACTATAGAGGCACATATGGTTTAGTAACAATCCAAAAAAATTAGACCGTGTTACAACCATGGATATCCTCCCACTCTCTAAGCAACAGTAGTTTTTGGCAAACTATTCTAGAATATCTATTTGAAAATCGCAGGAGCTCCAGCATTTCAGCTTTGGGCAGCCAGGCTCCAGTGCATCTTGCTCTCCACCCAGAAGTAATGTCCTGGACCCCAACACCAAAGTCAGCTTCTCCTTCAGAGCCCACAGGCTCTCTTCTTTTTTAGAACACTAACACAACTTACTAGTTCTGTAATTGAAATGTGTATAAATTGATGTATAAAGCAATATGCCTTCACAACTTCCTTAGGACTTGTGCTCAACTATCCCTTCTCTTTATTTGTTTGATTTCTTTCTAGATTCTAAGCTAAGCACTCTAAGAGTTGAGATGTGGGAATATAAACGCAAAAATCAAAAAGTAAACTGAAAGCAAGCTGACCCAATTTAGTGGGCAATCTTTATTTTCTGGATGCCTTCAGCAAAAGCTGTGATACATTAGGAAAAAGCCTCTACCTAAGCGCATAACTGCCCGTATTAGCAATTCAAAGTTTGCACCTATCCAAGTTACCATTCAGGTATGCTAATGGCTGGTGAATAGCTCTTCCTGCTACTTAAATGTAAACACTTAACAGCTACCCTTGCTGGGGTCTTTCCTCCAGAACATCACCAAACTTCTTCCTGCTTTCACATCCTGAACCTGCCAGTGGAAACTTTGTATCAGTGCATGGGAAGAACTGGGATTTTTAAGGGACCCTAGAAGTCAGGTGACCTAATATCACTGTAATTCAAAGGAATAAACATCTTTGTGACCTTCTAAAAACCCTGCCTTATTTGAAGAGTATTATGACAGACAATTAAACTGCACCAAACAAGTATTTTTTCCAGCATTTTGCCCCCTCCCCCCCCACCATTACCTTTTGTTCAATTTCTTCATAATCATCCTGGTAACTTCCACAGATTGCACTGGAGGACGAGGAGAAGGTGGGGCCCTGAGAGTAATACTGCGAGCTCCGGTAGCCATCCCGCCGCAGCTTGTCACACTCTGCCCGAAAGAAAGAGAGGAGATTAATTCATGGCAAGAGCCATTACTGTTTACGCTTGGTGTACAAAGCCACTTAAGTAGTGAATACTTTTCTGAAGATGTTTACCACGTGTTAGCATTGTCTGACCCAAGCAACAGAACCCAAAGGTGCGTTTATCATATTTGTATCTACATTTACGCCTCCCTCACATGTATTATACACGTAAGCCCACACATAGCGTATTAACCCAGGCGATGGCAAGTGCTCTGGAAAAAAGGGGGAAATAGATTTATTTATTTATTTATTTAAGTGAGGCCTGGCTCAGTGTCTTGACAGATGGCAGCATCTTGCAGGATGGGAGATGGAAGCATGTGAGTAACACCAGGGGTCCCATTTGCCAGGCCGGTAGACATCTCTTATATGCCTTACACTTCAAATGATGATGTTGCTTGCTACTCAAACACCATCTGCTAAATAACTTTGGCACTGACCACTTGTCTTCCTGTTCGTGGAAGCAACCATTTATTGTGATTTTGAAGAGAGGAATGCAAATCACAGGCACCTCAAAATCTCATGTTGCTGCACAGCACATGCAGTTTAATACTGAAGAGTTTCCAAAGTTCTCGCAATAGCCAAAATCCCAGTCAGCATCTCATCCCCCTCACCAAGTTTTCCACAATCATCTTCCTGTCTCCTAATTGATATTCAGTGTGATTGTGCTAAAGAATAACAGACGCCAGAGCAGAAGGAAAAATTAAATGTTCAAGATGAGGCAACCAAATTCATCAGACCAGTCAGACTGTTAGCTTTACATTTCTAAAGACAGATATCCAAATCTGTTGAAAGATGGGGAAAGCAAGAACAAAATTAAATATTTGGTATATTTCTGCCTAAGGAATTGAAATTTCTGCACAATACACAGGCATTATCACAACACAAAGCGCTTTTAAAATCTCTTGCTGGAGAAAGACTTTCTGTGATTATATCATCTGTCTGCTTATCTTGATCTTTTGAATACTCCTTAAAACGGAAAACATGCAATGCTTATATGGTGGGCAAGGTTTTAGAGAGGCTTCTGCCTGGCAAATGGTTGAGTTACAATCTGCAACTCCAGCATACGTGTCCTCTTTTTTGTTCAGATGCTTCTGAGACTGAGTTCTGGGGGACTCTGTGCTGACAGGTTAACTGACCTACAGCAACCGCAGCTCTGCTAGGATTTAATCAGTGTGGACTCCCCTGTATTGCATAGGTACACTGAGAAGGCAAGCTGACAGTCTGATGACTACCCATTTCCATCAGTGCCAGATATACATCCTTGCCTGTGTATCAGGGGTCAAAAAAGACAGTATGATGTGAACCTGTCGCTTTTCTCTCAATTCAAGTACCAGGACTGGTGGTGGTGGGTTTTGAGATCCAAATCAATTGCTACATCTCAGGAATACAGGGTTAGTAACCCTATTTTTACCTTTTTCACATGTGCAAGCACACTGACACTGTGCATCTGGCAAACTGCTGCTGTACTTCAGGAAGGGAGTGAATCATGACTGTCAGCAACCACAATAAAACCAATTCCCCCCACCACCCTTCCAAACCTGGTACTGGATGCAGCCAGATCCAGCACATAACACTCACAGATGTGAGCACCCTGATGGAATGCTTATTGGTTTGAGCTACAAATTAACAGGGATAAGTGGCCTGTGGCAGAATAAGACAGCCCAAAGATTTACATCAACTTATAGCATGGGTTAACATGCTAAGTTGTCAACTTAGACACTGCAACTTTTACCTTCAGATCAGTCATTAATCACTGCAAACAAACACGAATACAACCTAAGGGGTGCATAAGGATGCAGTTATTTTTTTCTCCCCTATTTGGTCTAAGCTTAGGGTACCAGCTGCCCACTCCTGTGATTCTCTCATATTAGGCATCATGGCATGCCCCAAAAACCATGGCAGTTTGACCTGGGCTAGACACCAGGTGCCCAATAAAGCTGTTTTATCATTCTCTTTCTCTGGAGAGAGCTGGAAAGGGGAGAGAAAATATAATGAAAGGGTCATAAATTGAGATAAGGACAGGGAGAGATCACTCACCAGTTACAATCACAGGCAAAACAGACTTGACTAAGTGGAAGTAACTGAATTTATTACCAATCAAAAAAAACCAGAGCAAGATAATGAAAAGTCAAGTAAATCCTAAAAAACATGTTCTGTCCACCTCTACCTTCTTCCTGGGCTTAACTTCATTCTTGGTTCTCCACCTCCTCCCTGCTCAGCAATACCGGAAGATGGGGAATGGGGGTTATGGTCAGTTTGTCACATATTACTGCTGCTTCCTCCTCAGGGAGGTCATTCTCCTGCTCCAACACGAGGTCCCTCCCACGGGAGACAATCCTCCAAGAACTATCCAATGTGAGTCCTTCCCAGAGGCTACAGTTCTTCAAGAACTGCTCCAGTGTGGGTGCCTTTCCACAGAGTTCAGTCGTATAGGAACAGCCTGCTCCAGCGTGGGTCCCCCACAGGGTCACCACACCTACCAGGAAACCTGCTCCTCTCTCCAGATGGGTCCATAGGTCCTGTGAGAAGCCTGCTCCACTGAGGGCTCCCCATGGAGTCACAGCTGTCACAGGACCCTTCTGGAGGTGACAGGCTCTTCTGGAGCATAATGTATGCGTGTTCTGACACTGTTTGACTTATTTATTCTGCTAACCAAGAAGGTGAAGATGACAGTGCACTTCATGAAGCCCAGAAGAGCTCCAAAAACTTAGAGAAATCAACACTGAAGGTCTCAAGTCCATCACAAGTTCAAGAGGACTGACAACAACAAGCTGGAAGCCTATCAAGCTCACAACCTCCATTTGTCCACACCACAAAATAACATCAGAAGCTATTGCAGCAACATTGCTGATGAAGCCAAGGTTGCTACAAACCACTAGGAGAACTACAGCAACCAAAAGATTATCTGTCCCCAAGAAGAGCTCTTCTATTTATGTACTCTCATTGTACATTCTGCAGCACAGCAGGAAATACACACTGTGGATGACACCCAAGGCCAATAAACCTCATCAGAGGCTTTGGGTAGGTATCTTTTACTTCACATTGCAACAGCCCCCATCACAACACAAGGGCAAACACTGCATCTAACTGAAGCTACTGTTGCTGCCAAACCAAGAGTGGAAACTGCTGTTTAAAAACTGTTCTAGCTGGAGGCTCCCCTGCTCATCTCATTGCTATTATTAAAGGTGTACATGGTCTTCTCTAAGCAATCAGGTTCATATTTTCAGATAAAAGGTTTTTATTTTTGTAAAAAATACCAATGAAGAAGCTAGAAATACTTACTCTAGGAAAGGCTCCAGATATGTTCCCTTCTTCCCAGAGGAGCAGTAAATTGTCCTATTCCGACAATCCCAAACAGAGAAGAGCACTATACGCTAAGCAAAAAAGTTCCTACAGTTAAGCACTCTATTTCAGATACATCTGTACTGAAGCTGACAGAAGGATCCATCCACTTGCAGTTATTAAAAATCTTCAGTTTCAAGTATGTGACATTACACTAGTGCCAGCTAGTGCCAACTGAATTAGGGACATACACATTCTTGATTGCACTCAGCAGCAGAGCTGTCATTTCCCACATTATCTGACATACAGAACTATGCACAGCCTTTCCACATTTCTGTCAAAGAACTGCCAGGGCAAACCTCAGGCAACTGCATTGAGCAGGACACAAATACCTGCTCCTGCCAGTTCAAATCTGCAGCACATACTGCAGTCAAGCTCAAAGTCATAATTTTGCATGACTCTGATCTGAAATTTGCAACAATACAATTATGCCCCAGATGAATCAGTTTTGTTCACACAAACACTGATTATTTTCCCAGGAAGATCAGAAGGTGTCACTGCCTTGGCAATTTTAACTGGTGGATACGCTGGGTAGTGCCACGGCTCAAAGTCTTCATCCCCCAACTTTTTCTGGGGCTGAGTGTGAAGGGATGCTGCCTGTCATCTGCTGCTCTGCAAGTGCTTTTCTGGCTAGCTAACACCACAGATTAGTTCTTGTCCTTCTTCTTCTATTCTAGCGATACACTAAATTTTAAAACCTCCTCTGTATTACAAGAGTTGGTTGAAAAAGACTATAGTTATATTGTATTACATTATAATCTAATTTATTCCCACTTACATGGTACAAGTTAAACCCTTCCTAGAAAAGGAAATTTTGCCTGAAGTTGAGTTTTGATGTTCACAGGGTAGTTTTAGTTAAGCGTGAAGAAAGTGTGTGGGAAATGCAGTCACAAACTTTTTAAAGGCCCCCTCATCATTTCCACAGTTATTAAAACAGGGTTCTGGAGATGCACAACCAAAGAAAATGTGTTAAAGCTGTCAGTGCCCAACAGCATCATGTCCAAGTCTCTGTCATATACCCAATCACTCATGTGTTTGCTCAGGATTGCAGAACTGCAACTTTTGCTAAATCTTGGCATCAGAGGTAAATGTGCCGGGGATGTGGGGTGTACGTCACCCATCTCTGCTCTCGTCCCTCCTAAATATGCTGGGGAACAGGCAGATACCAGCAGCACCACACTGAGCGCAAGAGCTCAACCAAGCCAGGTGCAGTTCTCCACCAGAGTTTTGAGCCACAGGCACTGAATTCAGGGCTGTTGTGAATAACTCAACTTCTCCATGTAAAAGCTTATGGACTTTGTGACAGTCAGGTCAAGTGTATGAATATACCTCTGAAGTCTCTCATCCCAAATCTTCTCTCTTTTTAATACAAAGAACTTGCATGTAATTACATCTGCCCCTGAGCCAGTAACGCACAGTAGCAAGTCTCACACACAGAGGCAATTTATTATTTTTCCAACAACTTGAAACCATATTCTTGCATGGTCATTTGAGGCACAAATCACAGGAATTAACAGAAGGCACAGCACTGATACCTCAGTAATTCGTCTGACATGGTATTACCATGGTAAAGCAGGATTAGCATTTACCTTGTCAGACCTACACACTGTACTGTGCCGGGACAGATGGAAGGCTGGGTTTGCTGGGAGAGGACCGGATGCATTGGCTCTTTTCCTCTCCTTTAACCAACTTTGGTAACATTTTGTACCTGCTGAGCTTTCTAGCAGTAAAACTTGTTGCAGTATTTTGAAGTAGAATGCATCATCCTACCAGAAGCCTAACTGGTCCGAGGGAGATGGATTCAGTAATTTTCAGAAATTTTTCAAGGTTTTTTTAAAATTGTAAATGAACTGTGCAAGATTAGGTACCATTTTTTCACAAGCTTCTTCATAAATCTACTATTTTGCTAAGATCAGGGTGTCCCACATTGACTTGGTTGCAAGGAGAAAGGCTCCAGGTGCTGGTTTTCAGGGCCAGACCCCATCTGAATCTGTGATCTCTCCTAAGTTGCAGCCCCAGCAGCAGCACAGAGCCACAGCTTCCTCCAACCACCCTGGACCAGTCCTCCACGCCTCAGGCCTGAAAGTGCAGCCATCACTCACTAAATTAGCCCTAATGAGATTACTTGTGCAAGCAAACACTGCTCACATGACTGTTCAGGATGAGGCCTTAAGCTGTGTAGCTGTCTATATCCACACGTACACACTCAGGCGCACTCTCACAAGCATGTTTTAAAGAATTCAATACAAAAAAACCAAACCCACGTTTCTAGATATTTATTAGTAACCAGAAAAGGCACTGGTTAAAGAATTAAACTACCATGATATTCACTGGTATAAACTTAGAAACTTGGCATCAAAGCTATTCACGCATCTAAACAGCTCGAACTTGCTTAGCATAACTACCCATCCCATTGGATGAGTCAAGCAATGAAATACAAGAAAATAATATCCTGGAAACACCTGAATTTTCCCTGTAGCCAACTAGAACTCAAGACTAATTGCTAAAACCCAAAGAGAAAATGCAAGTCAGACCAGGAGCTGCTTTCCAGCAGAGCAGATGTGCTGCCCGCCTGGCAGAGTTGCCCAAAACTGCTGGAAGAGAAACTCCTGGCTACAGAGGCAGACAGGGGAAAGACCAGCACACACTTCACTTATTTTTACATCACCTCTTGCTGCCTCCTTGTCAGCAAGAAGGGAGAAGTGATGAGCTGACAGCTGCATCTGCATACTTGAAAAATTATCTCAGCTGAAGTCAGGGTGACTTCTTGGCAGAGCATTTCATTGTAAGTTGTAACTTGTATATTTCTTTCTATTTTTCTTTTTTAGTTTTTCTTCCTTCCCTCCCCCCCTTTTTTTTTTGTACTAGAGAGAGGTTATTAACTGCAGAAGTCAGCTAAACTGTCAACTACATAAATAAATCTGCTGACTAGTATATTAAAGCACATTTATTCATTCACTGCACATATCGCTGGTAAACTGCTCTACTCCCCAAGGTCAGAAATCTTTTTCAATTTTCAGACATGTAGCCAGCTCCTTCTTCTGTAAATACCTAACAACATGTTCCCCCCTAAGTCACAACTACAAATAGCGTCTTACAAGTAGCTTTTCAAAATTTCACCTAAAACCAGACAGACTGTAATATAATACACATCTCTCTTACAAAAAAGTAAGCTTCTTAAAATGACCTATTACTTTATAGGTTACATTGCATTTTAATAATGAAAGTAAGTACTATATCACTGCTTTTGGTTTTAAAAGAAATTGTTTTCACCACCAGTAAATAACTGCATATCATTTTAATTTACTTGATACATATTTTTAATTTGTTTTTCCAGTTGAGTTGAGACAACTAAGACCTTGTGGGCTTATGACAGACAGGCGTGGGTGTCAGAAGACCTGGATTTCTGATCCGGCATTACTTCATCTGAACAAATCACTTTGAGTTATATCCAGTTAAGAACTCACATCTTACAGACAGACATGACACGATCTAAATTTCATTTATGTGTCTCCTAAATTCAGAGTCCAAGCAGGAATGTACACTCTGCCTGCAGCATATGACTATACAGAGAGGCATCTCAGAATAAAGCCAACTAAGGAAGAACTTGAGATGCCTTAACTCTCATCCTTGCCACACCAGTAATGACCGGCACAGGGTCCAATGCCACAAATCCTTCTCATGAGGGGCAGTAGAACATAACAGGGATTTCAACATCTTTACTTCTAGGGTGATGTGCTCTTCATCCAGCAGTGGCCTAAAGTTTCGCAAGTTAACATGTTTTTATTTAGATACAAGTTCTTTACAGATGAGGTGAGCACAGGCTAAGTTGCCAGCTTCCTCATGGTGTGCTCCAAACATTAAGTAAAAAGGTTGTCACCTGAAATGTAACAGAAAGAGTTATGTTTTTTTGGGGATCATTCGTATGGTCTAGTGGTGTGTACCAAGCTACTCTGAATACCAAACTGGGACCTCTTCAAAGAGCAGTTGCCTCTCAGCCTGCTCACAGCAGTGTAGTAAGATATGGATAAAATCAGGACAACTCTGGACTACGCAGTTAACCAGAGAATTTCAGAGAGGGAACTTTTCAAGATAAAGAGCTTGTTAAGAATCATTATGCCCGGGACCATAATTAAAACAGATACCCTAGTTCAAAGGCCTCTTTGGTTAGTAAATCTAACTATAATTACTACCTTTCACTTTGTGCCTCTTTATGGGTCCCTCATTTGTAAACTTGGGTTAAGAAAGCACAGCTCTCTGTGTGTGGATGAAATAGACTATATAAAAGCACAGCTGTACAAAGGCAATCTTATTTCTCCCAAATATCTCATGCTAAATATGACTTGGAAAAAATGCAACTCAATTTAATTCCAACGCAGTGACTATTTTTGTCCCTGGATCTAAATATGCAGCAGACAGCTTGCCTCTACCACTTTACATTCCTCCCAAAAATTCACTCAGCTTGGATCAAATTCCATTTCCTTTAAATGTACAAATCCCCGTATCATCTGCAGCACTTGACTATCACAGAGAGTGTTTCTATATCAAAGCTTTGAAATATGTTGTAAAGCCACAGCAATGACACCCTTGTGTAACATCTCAACTGTAACCAATGCCGACTGCAAAGCAAGTTCGTGAACTTCAGTTGTGATATATCCAGTGCACCATTTTGTTCAGACTCCTAGTTAAATGGGTCAGGATTTTCAACAGATGTAGTACTGTTGCTGCCCAGCTGGAAAAACTTCTGCTCAACAGCTCGATCTAGGTGCTTAGGTTGGTACCAGCCTCTGCCAATTCAGACACCTTCCTTATTATTCCCTTCTCTTACCCCGGAACGCACTTTTATATTGGTATTTCGAGATCTTTTATCAGTACATATAGAAAAGCGTAAGACAAGCCCAGAGACAGCAAACACTGTCACCCAACACATTCTTCTGCAAGCAAGTGTCATAAGAGTTGGCAAGTTTTCAACTCACCAGCAAAACTTAATTGTTCACTTCAAGGCCTTCTTATTTGATGAGTAACAAGAAAGGTTTATCAGACTTTTTTAAAGACTGCTATGTGTGTTCCCTCTTGTCAGGGTTTTGAAGTTGTGTTGCAATATGTTTGTGGTATATAAAGGTATGTTGAACTTGTTAAAGTAACCATGCTTCCAAGATGGTGTTTGTAACTCCTCGTGTAACCCTTCTCTTTCCCAAGATCCTTTTTACCCCTCACTGTACCTTGGAATGTCCTGACAGATAACTGTAAGCTTACCTATTGGCTGTTAACCCTTTGTTATCATTGGTTGGTCAGCAAGACCTCCTGAACTCTCACTGGCTACTCTGTGATTCCCTCAAGAGCTATTTAAGCAGTTACCTGAACAATAAAGCTCTCTCTTCACTGCTGGACTCCCTGTGTGCTGCATGGTCTCTGTCTCCTGGCAAAGGTGCCTCCGCCGCCTGTCCCTGCCACGAGGGACGGGCAGCGGGGGGGTGATCTCAGCCCTGGAAACCTTCACAGAGCAGCCAGGAGGGACCCTTCAGAAACCCACCAAACTACAACACCTTCTCTTGAGTAAGCAGTAGTCAAGCCCAGCCACACAGGTAGCTTTAATGACAGATACTGTCCACAGTTTCCTAGAAAAAAAAGATGTCTTGGGCTCCAATGGGGATGACGGTAACCCTAACAGAGAGCTGCTGGACTCTGTGATGGGGAAGTATGTTCAACGGGTACTTCTAGGAAGTCTTACTACTGAAAGTGAACAAATGTATTTATGTTAGGTCTATCTCCTCCAACACACAGATGTTCACCCTCTCATTGGGAAGCATGTCTTGATGTGGTAACTGGAGGCCCAATCAGGCTGGGAAGCCCACTCTTCCAGACTAATTCTCTAAGCTGCTTCAGGGTTCAGCTGTCCAGATACCTGTAGCAGCACAAGAATGGGGCATGAAAGTGCAACATTAGGGGGAAGCAAGTACAGTTAGATTTATTTTCAATGTCTAAATCAGATGCGAATGTTTAAGAAGAATCCAAACTAAAGGGAGTTCTGCCATGTGAAAATACCTTTAACAGGGTTAAGTAAATGCACTCTTTTCTTGAAGCTTTTAAAAAACAAATACATTTAATCTCAACCTTAAGTCCCCAGGTAATCTGCGTGATTTAGTGATACAGAAAACCTTTCTAATGGCACTAAAATGCCACGGCCATGACAAATTGTATTTGTTAACAAGCTGTCACTAGGGAGTGTTCAAAATAATTATCACCGTTTGTCTCAAGTTAATTTGAATTTCTGCAAGCGTGTTATATGACTGCATTTAGTGGTGACAAGATGTCTTAAGTTCAACAGTGTATTTGCTTCCTTTTGCATGTTTGATGCTTGCATTAAAATAGTTGTTTCTTAAGACAACTGAACTCACCTAATACAAAAATATGACGGGTTTTTTCATTGTTTTTTTCTCCTAGGATACTTTATGTTAAAAGTGTAAAGCTATCCAAAATGCTGCAACCAAGCACATACAACATCCTAATCTAACAGAGTAAGGAGGAAGAAAAGCAAAAACGAAATCAAATGAAAGTCTGATATTCCTTGTGATGGAAGTTGCTTTACCTAGCACTGAAACAACAACGCCGCAGACAGTAAGAGTTCCAATTTATTCTCTCTTCTAAAGGCACAGATATGACATGGAAGAAGCTTCAATAATCTTTCAGGTATATCTTCCTAAGAAAACACATTCATCTACTTAAAAAAAACCCAAACAGTATCACCGTTATCATATTGAAACAAATTTTTATCTTCTTGAAACCCTTTCACTGGAATTGCTTTCACTTATCATGTGTACCACGCAATCAATCCACACAGAACTACCCTTTATGTTTTTAACACTTAGTGCTGCACTATATAAATTCAACCTAAAAATAGGGAGCCTAAACGCTTACAAGTAGCTCAATTTTGCAGGACAAGACCAGCTTTCAAACATGTGCAGTGTAGACTCCTGGTCAAATTCTGTTTTTTTTTCATTTGAATATTTGCTTTTTGGAATTCCTTATTAGAAAGGACAGCTGGGAGTATGGAACTTGGCCAAAACTATGAAGAGATGTACTGTGAATTAATTCAGCAACCGTAAAAAAAAGCAGGATATGTGGGCAGAAGCTCTGGTAGTAACTTTACAATTGAAATTAAAATAATGGGAAATAAGTTGATTTCTATTTTTTGATTTTACAGTTCCAAGTCGTTTCAGGAACATATGGTTTACCCCTAGCCTTTAATGGCCTTTTACTTCATTAAGGTTTCCAGTTGGTAGGGATTTCACATCTTGACATCTCTCTGAACCTGAACCAGACCTATTGTTAATATGAAGTGGTTTCCCCTATTTTGCAGCTCTTTAATGAAACATAAGATTATTTTAAGTCCATAATCTTCTCAGTAGGATTACTGACTAGTAGGGCTGACCCTAATATTGCTCATCTGAACAGTGATCTGGCAGATGCACTGAGAAAACAAAGGCTAAACACACATACCTGTCTGGAGGGTCTTGCAGCAAGACATAATAGAGGCTTTATGACTAACTACTTAAATCCGGTTTTATTTGACAATGCTTACCAGATGTCTTCTGGAAAACAAATAAAGTGTTTCAATCACTGCTGCTTAAATACATTCCTTGAATTTGGCCAACAAAGCTAAACAGAAGCTAGAGTCAGCCAAATCCAGCTCTTCTGAAGATGAGATAATAAATGAATCATCGGCATACAGTGGAACAACGAGCTCTATATTATGTACGTACTTTGAATCAACACAATTGCCCGGGGGGGCAGGGGGAAGGAACAAATACAGGCAGTTGTGCAGGAAGTTTCAGCAGTTATAGTCTGAAAAGGGGTATGAAAGTCAACATTTAGACCATTCCAACCATTTACAGCTATACCTTCCTCAGTACATATCTGACACCTTGTTATCTATCTGCTGGAATGGACAGAAAGCCTGGGCAGTGACCAGCAGTGTGTGCCAAGGCATCACCCCTCATCTGCAACTTGAACAGTGCAGAGAGTATGTTCACAACACCCTTCAGGAGCTGGCTATCTTTAACAGCCTGGTATCATTTCAGTCTCACTGTGTTTGCCCTTTAATACAGTTGTTTCATTCCTGCCCTTTATGCCAGTTGTCTCCCAGTTCACGAACAAGTGACAATACACAACAGTGAAGTTTGTACTCCTCCACCTTTTTCTTTTTATAAAGCAAAAGTGTTCTACATTGCTAATTGCAGGAACTGGAAGACAGCTGCCCCTTGGAAATTCAACTCTGTATGTCCTGCTCTGGCTCCCATCACTGCAACTGACTTATATCCACATCTGAGGGAGAATATAGAATAGTTCAAAAAATGTAGAAATAAAGAGAGTTCAGGTACATGGTAAGAATTTTTTTGCTGTTCCTTCACTTCATCATAGTTTGCAAGATTATCAGAGGCAAATGCATTCCAGATTACTTCAGGCTTTCCTCTTAGGGTATTGGACCTACACCTGTAACTAACTGCTAATGTTGCAAACCTGCCCAGGAGGTAAAAAGGCACACTTATGATACACTCCAAGCAGTAAAGCAAAGCAGCACTACCACGCTGCTGTCTCTCCTCCAAATCTTCATGCTTCACACCTTACTAATCGTCATTTTTCGAGTATAATACAGTTCACAAAATGAGGATTAGTGTCAATTTACTTTCATTATCAAATATTTGTGTTGTTGCTGTAGTCTACAGCTGTTGCATCTGCACTCCCAGCTGAAGACCACTGTACTTCAGGGACTTCCTCAGACAGTGGTTCTTCAACTATGACCATGCAACCGGCCACATCTGTCAGTGCACCGTGACAGGGATGGGAGCTGTTTTATAGTGCCACCCTCTTGACTCTGGTTGAACACCCACTAAACCTCTTGGCCTCATGGACCAAGAACATCGCAGGAAACACTGCAGTATGTGGCACTTGTCTCTTCAGCACAGACAGCAGCCTGCCTTAAGAAACAATGCCACTCTGAACAACATCAAACTCACACCTCTGCTACTGCCCAGACTAGACTCGGAGCTGGTCCAGCCACTCAGTAGATGTGAACGACATGAGACTAACAAGTCAAGCAGTCCTTCAGCCTTGGAACAAAGCACACAGTGCAAGGGAAGAGCATTGATTTGACAATCCTAGCCCCATGCAGAGCCTCAGCTCTTCCCTTCCATCTGTTGTTTTCACCTCCTGTTTTCATGACTTCCTAGGAGGAAACAGTGGCACGAAGCAGAGTCACACAAGACTCCTCAATGGTCAGTATAATTTTGTTTCTATCTAAACATCTGTATGTTGAGAAACACCTTCAATAAGATGACCATGAAAACATTAGGAAGAGGCCACGTAAGACAGGCTTTCAGGAAAGGTCACTTTGAACAGCTTGGCCCTGAGGGTAAGAAAACATGCACCTTGGACAACACGTGTCACCCCATCTGCTTCACCAGGCACCCCAAGGGCCTGGCTCCTTCCCCAGAGGATGGGAGAGTCTGCTTTATCCAGTGCAAACAAAACAGTAAGGAAAAATACTGTATCTATCACCACAACCCAACAACTGCATAATTTTCTAAACATTTAAATCATATTGCAATGGTACTATGACTATGAAGCGCAGCTGAAAATGTTCTTCTTCCCTAACCATCAGATTAAGCCACTGAGACCTTTCAGTTCAAATGAAGTAACACAGCCTGGGTTAAATATATCAAGGCACTGATTTCAGTCAATGACAACTTTAAATTTTAATATAGCTTACATAAAGCACTTCAGTTCTCAAGAACAGATCTACTCTGCATGACAAACTTTTCACGTTCCAGGTGCTTCATTTTTTAATTCAGTTACTGCTTTTTAAAACTTCAGAGGGCATCTGAGCACCTGCATGCCTAAATAAGGATAGATAGCTTTACCTCAGTTTTGAACACATTTGAATGCAAGATATCACCACTTATACTTGAAAGTAGTTTCATAAAGGAAAAGCACAGTGTTTCCGTTTGATTTCAAAGGGTAAAAGGTTAGTTCGTAAGTACAAAAAGCTAAAATATCTCCCCATACAACATCTACTGTTACATGCTGCATCCACTTCCACAATGTGATAAGCAGAGGATATGCTTATCCTCAATATGTAATATACAAAGTAAAATAATAAACTGCACAAAAATTAATGAAATAATATTTTCCTTCTCCAAACAAAACATTGCTTCCTGAAAAAGCATGCAGAGATCACCAGGCAGCATACTTATTTCTCTCAAGACAGGTTACATACCATACATTTTATATTTCTAATCCTAATCTTTTGTTCTTAAACCAAGTATTTCTTTACTACTGTGCATGTCCACTACTTCATTTCCTACTTACTACAAAGAAAAGATTAATTTTGCTTTAGTTCTACTCCCTTCCAGTTTGTGCAAACGCTTTCTGGAGACAAAGGGGATTCATCCCACTCTTTCTGCACAGAGTACAGTGCATCTTTAATCCAGTGTTATTCAATCCCCATCACCATCTCCTGCCCCATGGTTCACCTCAACCAAAGAATATGAAATAACAAAGAGATGTCCAACTGCAAGCTACATCATGAGGCTAAGAAATGAGGAACTAAAGTTTCTATGTTAGCCCAATGGTGCTTCTCATGAGACTAGTTTTCTTCAAGCTCTTCTATGCTATAATCACATAACACTGAATTTATGTCCTACCCATTAAAAGGCTCTGGAAAACTCTGTCTTCCCTAAAGCAACAGGTAGAAGTTCAGCAGTTGTCATAATTATGTCACAATTTCAACAGTACTTTTACACTGAATGAAACTTTATTCTGGATACAGAACTTTTAACCCCATTCTCCAAATACCATCAGAAGCATTTTTTCCATTTCAGCATGATTTCCTGACTTCTGGATTTCACAGTGCTGGTTGAAGCAGCAGTAGGGTAAAACTGATAAAACTTAAGTCAGTGCCTCTCTTCCTACTCAGAGCCCCTATAAGCAAGAATGAAATTACTGCAAACAGTGTTGAGTTCATGCTGTAGCTTCTCAGGACAGTTACAGGCCACAGCAAGGAGTTATTTTAAAACTGCCCATAGGGAAAAAAATGTGGCTCAAGGAAAGAGCTTGAGTTTAAACAAATAAATAAATGAGCTGTGTTCACTAAGTCAGCAGTATGAGGTCTGATAAAGACATCATCACAGTTTCTTCTCTCTCTGTTACTAGCCTGACAGCACAAAGCTGAAATTCACTATCAAGGAATCCTACATCATAAGAAAAATCCCAGCAGACCGAAATAACTTCAGCTGTGTAAGCTGGGGGAAGCAGCACATATTACTTGGTTTCACACAAATATATTAGACATATTTAAATAGAACATGAAACTGCAGTAGATACATTTCTGATAAAACTCAAAAAAATCAGTGCATCATTTTAGCCTGCACAGGTTTGGGTTTTTTTCTAACAGTCCAAAACAGAGAGTGGAAAAAATATTAGCATGAGTGGGTAAAGTTCACAAAAAGCTAACCACAATCAGTATTCTTTTAATCTCAAGCAGGCAAATATTTTTGTTTTGTAAGGAACTGGTAAGTGTGCCCGCAAGGGAACAGTAAATGTTCCAAGAGTAAGGAGAGGCACAAATGTATTAATCCAATAATAAGTACAGAGGGCACACAGGCTATCTGCTGAGCCATGCATGAGCTTCAATAACACTGGCTGTCAAGACTCCCCTATTAAATGATAATGAAAAGCACCTAGTAAGAGACGGTGAAAATCAATTAACTGGGGAAACGGTATGAGAAATAAAATATGGCTGTTGAACACTTCTCTATTCAGACATACAAAATGAAGCTTTCTTCACGTGTAAAAAGCAGAAATGTCATGATAAAAAAATAAAAAATACAATATTCTTTTAAAAATCAGGTTAACTCTGCAACGTATCAAGTACCTGCAGCTCCTGCTGAAACAAAAAGGGACTTGAGCGAGCTGGCTCTCGACAGGGTAACCCCCTTTGTTAAACAGCCAGTGTAAAGAAAAGTCTAGGTTAACCTTTCCCAGAACACAGACATTCTCCTGTTATTTTAAACTTACTGTCTGCTCCAGGGACAGTCGATCCACAGGCCTCCCCGCTGGCTGCCTGCCTCTGTCCTCATGGCTGCACTAACACAACACAATGCCTCCTGTAACAGACTGTATAGGTACATCCCCAGTGAAGGTACTAAGGGTAAAAACTGGTCTTTAAAAATATGCTGCACCCTCTGCAAGAAACCTTTTTTACTACTAGAGGAGTCCTTGCAAGTGCTTTGTTTCTCATTTCCCTTTTCTGCCCTCAGTGCCTTTTCCAACTTCTCACAAGTAGCGACAGCCCTAGGAATGACACTTTAGAACAGAAGAAATCTCCAAATGAAACACCCCTGATATGGTTTTTACTCCATAAATGGGCTAATTCAGGATATACTGAAAAAGAAGGTACCACTTTGGAAACATGGAAATGGCCAAAAGAAACAAGCTTTTCCCCTTCTCTATTCTAGATGCTCTTCCAGGTAACACATTTACTTGCCTCTTCACAGCATTTTTACTCTATTCCCTACATTTGAGTGGATAAATCCTGCTAATGTTCCAGATATGCTGCAGGCAGAAAAACAAATAAACTTCTTCCAAAGCCTGCAATCTGAATATGTTTGCAAAGACTGTGGCAAAAACTACTGTCCCCTTAGGACATGTCTTTGAGAGTAGCAGCATCTTACCTCTTAGTACTGACTTGAGGTTCAGCTTGGCCTGTCTGTGCAGGTCCTCCACACAAGGTGGTCTTGAGGAGGGTAGGAAGACATTTTCCTGCTGGTGCCATGGAGCAGTATAATGCACAGACCATCTACTCTCTTCATCTAGGTTGGAAACAGCTGCAGAGAGACACAATAGGAAGAAAATTAAATGTTGCTGCAGATAGCTCTATTATGAAACCCCACATGTAAATTCGCCACACATCATCTAAAAATGATGTTTGCCTCTGTAAACCCATCAAAACACTCTCTAGAACCGCACTTCCCTAACAGTTATAAAACACACTTCCTTTCTTTTCTACTCTAAAATTATGTTCTGTAGGAAACACCTTTCTCTCTTTCCCATGTGTACACTTGCTGTTTTATTTACTCTGAACTTGCAACTTCCCCCCCCCCCCACTCTCAGTCTTCACAAATGACATTAGTTTCCCCATCCCCTGATCATGGCAGGAGCTGTGAAGTGCAAAATAGCTTCCTCTTGCTCAAAGGTGACCCTGGGAATGTGACAGTCGTCATGAGAGATTACAACAGGTTCATTTGTATTGGGAAGCAACCTTGTCTGACCCCAGGCTTGCTCAAACCAGGCAAGAAGATTCCAGTGAAGCAAATAAATTAACTATTTTCCTTTGTCATGAGTGGAAAGCAGATTTGAACAAAAGCAACTCCATGGAGAAATACTGCTCAGAGCACAACAGCACTGAAGAGGGATGTCTCTGGCCACCTCTTTGCAGCCAATACAGGTGTGAAAATAAAATAGAGACCTTGTTCAAGCTCAAAGTTCCCTACAGACAGTCTAGCAATTAATCAGCCAAAGCACATATTGCAGAGATTTGTTTATCATTTATGTTTCCCGAGAGAGTGCCACTGCCTTTTGTTTCAAGTTTATCATCAATAAAAACTTCTACAGTCGAATAGCCTTATCCCTCCACCCTGCTGTAAACAGAAAAAGGGCAGTTGGGGGTCATATTTTATGGTCCCCCAGGCATCCTCTGGCCTTCAGCCAGTATGCTGCACATCCTTGCTTTTTAGCTCTCCAAAGCAGAAAAGGCCGCTGCAGCTGTGCTACCTCCCAAGCACCTGCCCTGCTGCCGCAGCCCTGCTATCCTGGGCCTCGCTGTCAGCTCTGCATCTTCACTTTCTTTGCGGCTGCGCTGCCTGTAGCATCACTTTGTGAAGTTTGTCTGATGTCCCTGTGGTAGCAAAAGATGTATGTAAAACTGAGAAGCAAAACAGAGGCAAGAGCCTCCTGACATGTGAAAAATTACGCTTTCCTTAACACCACTGTGCATCTGCTGGATCATTTCAGACGGAAATAACTGGTACTTTTTGAAGAAAATAAGCTACACGTTTCACTTCAAAACCTACCTACAGCCTAATACCCAATGCCTGCTTTTTCCTAAAAGGACTTGGGATAGGGGGAAGGTCCTTATCTACATCTCCTCAAATTTTTTAGATTAGTTTCAGACCTTGAGAAAGGTTTTTAAAGACTTTCAATGTCCTCATCTCTGAGTCTTGGTCCTGCATCCCATCCCCTCTCACAGACATTGGCTGCAACAAGGCAGATACTCATTCAGTCTATGCCCACCTTTCCTGTTCTTGCTAACCAGAGGTCAAATCTAAATCACGACAACCAGACAAGTCACCACCAACCTGGTTACAGCATCAATCACCCCGATCTAACAGAAAAAGTGACAGGCAAAGTTACTGAAAGGCACCCTCGCCATCCCCTGACTGAGCAGGTGGGTGGGGAGGGGAGCAAGGCTGGAGGAGGAGGAGGAGGGAAACACCATCTGCCAAGCCCACCATCCGGCTGCAGTCCTGCCACACCAAAATTAAGGTTTACTGCTCGTGAGAGTAACATCAGTCATCAAAACTACTCAACAGAAGTGCTGTGCACATTTGCCAACTAATCTCTCTAGAGTGATTTGTCTGTCCTTCATGACTTAAATGAAGAACCGTGATTTTGAAAGCCACTCTGAAACTAAAATATATTTAAAAAACAAACTTCCTCTCAGAACAAGCTTTATGTAGATACCTCAGAGACATAAGCCCACATCTGCACAAGCAGAGACAGATGTCTGACAAACCATGAGGATGCCACGACACACAGCCCAACACCTGGGCACGACTGTCGCGACACCGGCACACCCTGTCTTGTCACCGATTTCCTCATTTCACACGGAGAACTTTGGATCCTTCAATATCACCGTGACAAAGCATTTCCAAAGCAAGTGTCCCAACGCAGAGGTCCTAAAGCCCCTCGCAAGGCTGCCTCCACACGCTCCACAATGATCAACGAAGAAGAGAGAGAAACTTAAAAAGAGGCCAAAGGAAGCAGGAGCAAAGCTGAAGAGAATTGCACTTTCCTGCAGAATTGGGCTGCCTCCTGAAAAGACAGGGAGCACACACAGCTACTTACTCTTTCTCTTGAAAAGTTTCATGAGAGATTTAAGCTTTGTGTTGATGAAAACCACCATTTTCAAGGTGTGGAATTGCGATCCTGGAGTTGAAGTCCCGTAGAAAGGAGGAGCTGCAGAAAGGTGACTGCCAGATTGATCCTGTTCAAACTCCACACACCAAATTTCTCCAGGTTTCTCCCCTTCGTCTTTCTTTCCTGAAATCACTTTAAATCTGTCTAGACCTTTCTGATGGACGAAATAATTTACAATTCTTTAACCTGAATTCTTCTCCTCACATGTAACCTTGTGGGCTGAAAACAGCCAGTTTTAACAAGCAAAACAGAAGAAAGAAAAGAAAAAAACAAAACACCCCAGTCGTTATTCACGTTTGCGCAGGACCAAATATTGGGCTTTCTTGCTGTCCACGCAGTTATTCTGCTCTTGTTCTCCTCCTTCCCTCCGCTCTCCAAGTTAGGCTACTACAGAAAGTCCCGAGCTGGCAGGTGCTTGCGCTCCTTCCCATCGCTCCAGCCGGCTCTGCCGGCGGAGCAGCAGGAGATGCCGGCACCTTCCCTGCCCCCGCCCTCCTCCCGCCGCACCTCCCCGGTGCCCGCCGGCGGCGGGGGGGCCGGGCAGCCCCGGCCTCCTTCCAGTTGCAAATGAGCGTTGCATTTTCGTGCAAATCAGGATGCCCCGGCTTTCCCACCGCTCCCGACCTAGCTCCTTCTCCCTCCCCTTCCCCCTCCCCCCCCCTTTTTTTTTTTATTTTCACCCCCTCGCTCCCACTTTATTAAGGATCAAGAGCTGCGCCTTAGCTGGTTGCTACACACAGTCTCGGTTGTGCATTGCCTCCCTTTCCAGTCCACTGCTCCCCCCACAGTCACTGCCATTGCCTGGGACATCAGCCCACTAATTTTACATATTGAATTTCATTCAGTTACCTCCTAATTTATTCTTATTAGCGTCATCTCAGACCAGATACACGGAAAACAAAATCGAGTTATTTCTGGCTAATAGAGGATCTGTTATTCATCAAACGAAATTTGTGCAGGGAGATGAAATAGCCCAGCTTTTTGAGATGCACATTATATCCTCGTGTCTTAAAAAATGTATCTGTACAGAGGCCCACAGCCATGCTTCCTAGGAACGAACTGCAATTTTGTAGAAGTTAAAAGGAAAATTCTAAGCACCAAATGAATGTGCTCAGCAGGGCATGCCCTTCGCACAATGTTCATGCTCAAGAAGTAAGCCTTCCCTCACAAAGCAAGCTTAGGAAACCCCCTCGGGTTAACAATGAGAAGGATTTTTTTCCTCGGGAAAAGAAAAATGCCAGCAGTGGGGGGCTCAGGTTGACCCCAAAGCTTCAGCAGGATCTGGCCTCCGGAGCACAGCATGTGAAAAGCAGATGCTCCACAGGAACTTCTAAGTTTCACCAAACAGTTGAGACTCAGCAGTGTGCAGAATAGACTGTAAATAAAGTCTGTTCATCATTGTCTGAACACACTATTACCAACATTTTATCAGTATTTTCCAAATCCAGAAATTTTACAATTACAACATGAGTTTGACATCAAAACTGCCATTAGCAGCAGGTCTTTCCAACAGCTGCTCATCCAAGACACATTTTGAGTGGCTCACCTCTGCCAAAGGGACCAAAGACCACAGTGCCGTGGCAGCAACGGCAGGGAAAGCACCCCTGCTTTTTGCATTGCTTTCCATCAAGCACCTTACACAAAAATATTACTCTGGCATCGAACTCGGATATCAAGATAACTATTAAGTGTTGGTTTTGAATCAAATACACAATAATGCTCCTGTAAGAAATTTCTCATTACCCATCATTAAAACAGCTTTAAATGCACGCTTGCTGGACACACTCTGAAAGTGAGTGCAGAGTGAGTCCATTTCTAACTCCAGCAACAACGCCATCCAAAAGCAAACCAAGCAAGTGGTAACCTACTTTTCTAGGGTGGTGTCAATCTGTTTTAGGATGCAGGCAGTGCCTTTTCCTATACGTTCCTCTTCCTTAGCATTCACGAAGTGGGGCATTTGCATGGGGGAAGGAGACAGTTTCAAGCTAGAAAATGAGGGAGACTGGGCTACTGGAAGCAAGACAGACTCTGCACAAGGTCTTTATGGAACCTCAGTCTTGCAAGCCCTGGAAAGCAAGATTTGTTCCCTTTTCATGGTCAAGCCCCCGTGAATCAACATGATCCTGGGTATTCTGGACGGCTCAAGGAACCCTTACCCATTTCACCCCGGGCTACAATGTGTGCCAAGTGCAGTGTTTTTGTTATCGCATCCTCAACCTGCCCTGGAGCATTTCTCCCGCCTAAGAACAAGCACTTGATCACTGACCTCTAGCCCTGATCTCCAGTATGGAGGCAGACATTCAAACCCGTAACAAACAATCCCTAAGTTGATGTCTGCCTTTCACCAGCGCCCGTCCCCAGCTCTCCCCCCCCCTCCCGCCCCCGACTTTGCTTCCACCTTCCCTCAGGTCATGCTGTTAAAGAGGTCAAACATCAAAAATGGCTATCATGAGGGGCTACCTCAAAGGAAAAACCGTCTGGCTACTTGTATCTGCATCTCTGAGAATCTGCACTAGTTCAACAACAACCAAAACATCTTCCCCACTTGAGACAAACCCCTTGACTTCCATGAATTTCATCAGGTTGTCTCAATCCTGCATTTTTTAAACGTTTTTCCACTCACAAGAAACTATCACTGCAATTGGCATCTAATGGCAGTTTTCTGAGAACTGTAAACATGAAATGACTGTGCTCCTCTCCCCTTTGCCTCACTACGTTGAGAGGAAACGGAAAAGATGGGGCAGTTCAAGAAAATTTATATTGCAGTCACTACACAGATAAAGGACTTTAGCCTCCAACGTTGCCAATCAGCAGACAAACCTACAAAAATCCTCACCAAACAACAACAAACCCACCTACAATTTACTTGATAGGAAAAATTTAAAAATTTGTTAAAGCTGCATAAACCCAACATCGACAGTAGGTGTGTACACACTGATATACTTCTTTAGAAGCAAATGACTCAGAGACAAGTAGCAGACTGGGGAGACCTTGCTCTGTGACACACTGGCTACTCCACCTTGGACAAGTTAATATTAAACCACCACCTCGGTCACCACATCCTTACAAGCAGGGATCACACCCACTTGCCACCACACAAGAATCACAGAAATACAAAGGAATCAGGAGTATCACGAGGAATACAGAAAATATGGACGTGCTCAGCAAATGCTGATTTTCACTTCATACCGGATGGGACTGGTCACATAGTCTGGCTCAGAAGAAACTCCTTCCTAACAAGTCAGGGACTAAAGCAAAGGAAATGAGGGGCACAAGATGCAGTGCCAAACAGCATCCTCAAAATCGTGACTCTGCAATGAACTCATTAGAAAAAGTATTTTCTTTAGTTCACACTACAGTAGTTTTTAAATCCTTGAGTGGTTAAACTGATTCTAATTTTCTACCAGAGGCCACACAGATCCAGAGAGAAGTGAACAAGAGCAGGTGCTTGCACATGGCATGCCTGAAATGCTGTAGCCATTCCTTCACTCCTCTCCCTGCTCTGTCCCCTCTTTAGAGGGGTTTTCCAGCTGACCTGCTCCCGGACAGCCATCTGGGACAGCCACTGCGCCCTGCTCACAGGGACATACAAAATCAGCACCTGTGAAACAATATGGAAATATTCACCTTCTGCAGAAATATTTCCAGCCAGTCCCTGGCAGGTGGGAGGGGGGAAGGGAAGACTCTCCTGTGTAAACCCCATTCACAAATCAGTGCCCTGAACCTTGCACCGATGCACAAGATCCACTGAAGAAGCTGAGGCTTTATAAAAAGGCAAATGTTGAAAAGTCAAGTACTTGAGTTGTTCATAACTACAGCCAGAGCATTTGCCAAGCAGCAGCCCCGGTGTCAGCTGTCCACAGGTACACTATGGAATCAGTGAGAATCAACTAATGTTCTCTTCCTACTCACCAGCCCATACATATATGCAATACAGAATTTAGGAAGCATTTAAGTTAAAAAAAAAGTTAAAGTATTTTAGGATAGATAAAGCAACCCATCCCTGTTCCATCCCACAAATGAAGACAAATTTTACCCCTTTGTTTTCATGAAGGAGAGGTAAACCCAAAACATGTATCAAGTTCATTGAAGGAATGATGCATCAAACTACTAAAATATACTATCATCTCAAAACGTACACTTCAAGTTGCAGGCCTTAGCAACTTTATTTGGACAACTGAAAAATTCACATTAAACAACTGTGTAGCATTTATGACATTTTAAGAGGAAAGACAAAGTAAAACCATTCAACTGAGCTGGGAACTGCATCGCGAGAGCTCTTCCAGTGAGACTCTGTTCAGTGCTCAAAAGGGACAGCGGAAATGCTGGCAAGCAGAGGTACTCAAAAACAAATCAATGCCTTTGCTTTTTACAGACACATCAGTCGGTCGCTCGAAATGAGTTTCCATTGTACCACACTACAGCAGCTTGCTGGGGATGCATGGGGAAGAAGCTGTTAAAGGGCAGTTGTTTCCAGCATGTCTGGAGGGATGGGTCTGTGTAGGACGTGCTCAGGATTGCTCCCCTGCCACCCCCACCCACCCACTCTGAGCAGCTGTTGTGTCCAGAGGGGTGAGGCTATGGAAGTGACTCCCACGCACCCCTTCCCCAGGCTGCACAGAGGCACTCAGGCATCTGCAAGGCAAGCCTGAACCTGAGGAGGGTAATAAACCCTTTCCCGCAGGTCACAAGGCTCCTTCTTGGCTCAGACCAATACCACCCAGCTTTGAAAGCTGCACTTTTACTTCCAGGTGAGACTTCCATCATGAAGAAACATCAAGAAGGCCAAAATGCCTCAAGTGTTTTCAAAATTAGCACCCGAGCTTTGTGCCTGTTCTGGCCACCTTCACCCATGCAGCCATCCACTTGCTGATGCCTAAATGGAATCCAAGACACCCTTGCAGAGCACAGGAGTCAATAATTTATGGTCAGAATGGCTTTCTCCCTCCCTTAGACCTCGTGCCAGCTGGTCCTCTCCCGGCATCTTTCAGGAGAACAAAAGTGCTCCCTCCACAAAGGCCATTCCAGGCAGCACTGCATTCAGCTGCCCTCCCGTCTCCAGCTCCGCTTGCTCACAATGGCCTCTTTCAAGGCAACCTCAGCCTTGGTGAAGCACGATACTTCCCCAGCTATTGAGATATTACAATTCATTAAACCTGGGATCAGGAGGAAGAGGAGGAGGAGAATGCACAGGGGAGAGGGAACAAAGGAGAAAAAAGTATTTTATCCTAAAGCCACCACAACAAAACACCAAGAAGGACCCACGCCCTAGTGAAGGGGCAGGGAAGCCAGAGCTGAGCCTGTCCCTGTGGGAGCAGGTATTGCTTCAAAAGAGAGTACCCGGCTGTGCCCTCCTTTATCCAAGCTCATAAAGGATTATGGCTGCAGGCTCTGGGAAAGGGGCTGCCTGGTGTGGGCAGGGGGAAGAGGGAGCAAGATGAGAAGGAGAAGCAACACAACCTAAGCCAGAGAGGACAGAAAAGCAGCAGACTGATTGATCTGATGATCCTATTTAGGTCACAGCACAATAAAGCTAATTCATTCCTTTGACAATTGAAAACATCTTTCCACAGGATCCTCTATCATGCAAACACATCAGCAGAGAGAAAAGGCAGCATTTGGGCAGGGCTGCCAGCAGACAAAGCAGCAGTTTCTTTTGGTTAGAGCATCTCCTCACACACTGTAATAGCAGGCAAGAGAACAGAAAACATTTAGTGAATGTGCAATTTTGTTTTACTTTAAATTGCAGGGCACAATCCTTTTTCCTCTGGCCATTCCTGAACCCCAGCTAAGGCAGCTTCAGCTCCCAGAAAAGTAGTATTCTCTCCCACTAGGAGTACCTTCTTAAAATGTTACCAGGAAATATTCTCAATTTAAATTCAGAATCCACCTGAATGCTCCTGGGCTATGGCTTGTCCTGAAGAGTTGATCTAAAATGGCTGGGACAAGTAAATTAGTCTACAAAATCTTGACTCTTATTTGCCCTAATAATGCACCATAGAGAAAATCCTTCTCTTCTGAATTAGTGATGGAAAGAATACTAGGCAGACAAGTTTGCAAGTCTTCTCATTAGAATCAACCTGTAGGATTAGGAGCAAAACTAACAGAATCAGACCGCAAAAATTCCATTTTTGAACTTCTGTCTCAAACTGTCTGCCTGTAATTCCATCTTTGGCAGCTGTGCACTTGTGCATCCACACTAATATCCAAGAGACATCTTCAACTAATCTCAGTCTGCATTCTCTTTACAGGCGTCCTGAAGCAGACACGCTGCCTGCTCACTTCACTTATTCAAAGGTCACAGAAAGAATTTTTGTAGCCTATCTCAGCCTCCCCGCCCAACATTGCTCTTTGGCATACTTTTATTTATATACACATTATCCTGATATAAGTGGTTGGCAGATCTTGGTTTTTTTCTTCTTTCTGCTGACTCTCAGTAAACTCTCGGTGAGTCTCATTTGAGCTTGGAAAGATACTGTGTTAAAATTAGACCAGTACATTCTATAGTTTCCTAGGAACTTTTACACCCTATAAACGAAGAAAAGTTAAGCTCCTAGTTACAGGGCCTGGAACCAGTTTATCACTATGTGGGTATAACCAAAACTGTGTGTCCTACACCCTCTATGTCATTTCTGATGGACTGTTAATAAATGGTTTTCAGCAGGTGCCCAGGGCACACCTGACACCTCAGGCTACAAGCTGGGCGTTAAAGAAACCCTGCGTGGCAAAAGAGTGTTTCTTTGCCTTCACACCAATGACCCAGCTGTGATAACTCCCCTCCAGGGAGGCATTGCACCTTCACACCCAGCCTGAGGGGTCATCTCTGCTAATGGGTCACAATGGACAGGCGTAATAGGCAACTGCAAAGGACCTAGACCATCAAAGATTCCAAAAATCTCCCACGACTCACAGAGTTAAATCACCCGTTGTAAAACTCCCCACCCTGGGGGAGGTACTGGGCATTCCCACCTGAATATGAGCATATATAAACTTCGGGTTTGGGGACTTTGGGTACCACTTGTTAGATCCAGAGGAGGACCAGAAGTCCAACAGGACTGCGACTGCCACTCCCGACAAGACTGCAATCATTACTTCAACAGAACTGTGACCGTCAGCTGAACCAACAGGTTTCCTTTCCTTTTACTTTGCACCCAGTGGGGCCACGTGGTGCTCAGCACAGGAGTTCACAAACACCGTTCTGTTCTTGTCTCAGTGTGCTGGGTTATACATCTGTCTTTGGGGGTTAAAACAAGTTTTCTCTGTATCACTGTATTTACTGTAATCTTTTTAGTAAATTGTAACTCTGACTTGTAATCTCTCTTGAGTTGGGTTCATTTCTTACACTGATTTACTTTTAAACCAACACACCTTGGAAAATACCAACCTGCATACAATTACACAACTGCTCATGCCAAAATCAAGCACCATGTACCCGCTCACTGTCTCCCACAGCAACTTGAAAAAATAAGTTTTATTCCTTAGTTAGAAACTTTCAAAAACTTTACCTGAAAAATGTTATCTGCGTGACACAGTACTAAGAAGGTAAGAAAAAGTGAAGGTTAACAAATAATAAATGGACAGTAGTGACATCTGGAATTGCCCCTAAAGCCCTCAGATTTTTTACAAAATCTGAAAACGTGGGTGTGTTCCAATTAAAGAATGATACAATCTGCCCTGAAATACAATAGTCTTCAAACTAAAGTAAGGTATCAAGTTCACGTAACATCACCTTATAATTATGTTGCTGCAGGATTCAGCAACCTGTAGGGAAACAACTGCACCAACATCTGTACCACAGCATCTCCAGAGAATGTCTTTGGCTGGCCATGGGCGTGTGGATCTCAGACACGATCAAATACCAGCAGATTGGGAAAACAGTTTTTAAGGTTATATTTGTGTGTTCAGCATCTTCTTATAAGAAGTCCTCAATAAAGCCAAATGGAAGGATAGCCTTCACATTGCTAATTGGTTGAACCATAATAATGTGAATACCAAGCTAAAATTTTATTACCACTGGTTTGATTAAAAGTTTCAGATATGCAAATATCCTTGTTACTAACCATACAAGATCTAGCAGCCCAAACCTCACAACCTGCCGTAGTCAGTCAACATTAACAACTGAATAGTAGTGGTTTTTTGGTCGTTAGTGAAATGCATCTCAGAGTTTAAATGGTGTTACCATGAAAAATGTGCCTTGACAATAAACATCTTCAGGAAGCACTAGTGAGCACATCGTGTTTTTTAGTATTGTGTGTTTTAGTACTGTGGACACGCTTTCAATAAAGTATGTGGGGGCATTAAGTAAACAACAGGCATCACCATCTTCTTCATCAAAATGTAATCCACAAAAGATTAAAAAATGGAGATTCTCTTCCCTCCCGCTTTCAGTCTGCCATTTCTGCCTCCATTTCCTGGCAGACAGGGAAGGAACAGATCCCTGTCTTTTTCTACAGGATCCCCACTGCAGACACCTACACTTTTTCTTATTTAAAAAATAAGTTTTCTGTCGTGTCTGGAGACCTTCAGAAAACCAACCAAACAGAAAAGTTGTAACACAACAAGGGGTTTAACATACACTATTTAAAATGAAAGATACCATTTTTAGTCACAAAAATGTCTCCTTTGGTATCCTTGGTTTCCCCACTAAGAACAAAATATAAATGTCAGAAAAGTTTGCATTTTATTGGAAGAGTTGAAGTTGAAAAAGTTAAAGAAGTGTACATATAAAACTTGAGACAGCTGATGCTAGTTTTAAATTTGTTTCTTAGAGTACTTTCACTATTTGTATCTGAAAACCTTTGAAAGTGTGCAGCTGTGGCACCATCACCTCCATTTCAGCTCTGAACAGATCACAGGCTGTGTAACTTGGCATTATATCTTACAAGTAACTTGCTTCCAGTGGTGAACTCTCACTTAAAGACAACTAAAATGCAAGCATGCATCCACAATTCAGATCAGCACCACTTACACTAAAACTACCAATTTATTTTTGGAAGGGCTTCTGAATGTATCATCCCACTAATGGGAGATACACTGCAACTTGAGAGATTTCCAACACTTGAGTGGAGACTGGAGACACCACACAAATAAACACAGAGACAACTATGCAGACCCCAAAAATAAATTTCTGTTCAGAAATACCATGGGTTTTCCAACCCAGACAATATGCTGATTAAGTTTCATTCCTGAAATTTTCCAGTAGCTGTTAAGATGACAATAGTTAACTTCAATCCCAATTCACTTTAAGTTAGACATATGCCTCGCCTAACAGGATTCCTGCTTTGCCATCATGCAAGGAATTGTCTAAGCTCATGCATGCCAAAACTCAATTCATATCCTTGTTTTTCAACCATGGCTGGTTTGAAGAACATAGTTGAAACTACAGCCATTAAGTAGGCTGTGAAGTATCTGACACATCCCACAATGTCTACTATTCTGTACAGAGCACACACCCTGCTCCAGGAATGAATAAATTAAAACACTGTATTCATATAAGGCTTTGAAAATACTTCTTTTTATGTCAGGGTAATTAGCATCCTGCTCCTCTTTAAATTAATTATAAACCTATCAGGAAAAGGCTAGCGTCACACCCAGGGAAAAAAATCGTGCTCACCTTCAGCCACTGGACATAAAAGAGTGTCTTTTTCTCTGACGCTATAAATTATTAACCCCAACATTGCTACCAGCATCTGCTTAGGGACCTGTTCACACCCACCAAAGAGTAGCCCACTGTTCCTGGCCTAGTCATAGCATCATGTTTGTGGCAAGTATCTGACAAAAAAAAGATGGCCAGGTCGGTTAAAAGCTGAGGCTGAGAACAACCACGAGGGATCATTCAGGTAGGAGAGGTGCCAAACCTGCTTTGGAGGTGCTACCCACTTACAAGTTTAATTAGCCCTCCCCGGAACGTATCACGAAACTGCACAGAAATGGTTTTATAAACTTGTATTGATGCCTTAAGCAAGGACAAATGTGCTGTGCAGCCCTTGTGTTCAAAACTTCACTGTTCTTAAACTCCTTGTCAAAACACCTAAAGGACAACCAACAAACAAAGGACAGCACTGAACCAGAGGAGCAAAAGTCATCATGACTCAAACCAGAAATCAGACAGACAGGGGGTGAGACCTTTGGGATGAGCAGCACATCGCCAGGGACACCTCACAGGGCAGATAGCTGAGCATTCCCACAGAAAAGGCATCACAGTCAGATAATTTGCCTTTCAACCACAGCATGTACAAGTTTTATCTCTTCTCTAGAAGCCTAGTCTTCAGCAACACCAGCTCATGCTCAGCTGGTGGGAATCAGCCCTCACCGGTAACCTAGTTGGTTGCCAGTACACTGAGATACAATTTCCAAACAAAAGCCAGGAGCTGCAGCTTAAGAGTCACAAGCAGTGCTTTGGGGAATTCAGCCTTTAAATTAGTAATAGTCAGGCCACAGACTGCCCGCCTGAGCACAGAAGACACGGGGAGGCTGATTAAGTACCCTTCTGCTGTGACTGGAGAGGTGGCGTCGTGGGGTTTCGTATTTATTCTCTTCCAATGACTCCAAGTCAAAACTGGTCAGTTTACAAGTCAGGTGCTGTTTCTCTAGCTGCTGCAGTGGCAGGCACTGCTTGCAATCCAAAACTCAAGCTGTGCCTTTCCAATCATGCATCATTCCCATAATCCACACCCCACGCTGCAGTGTATTACAGTACCAACTGAGATGTAATTGCAATGAGCCACATAAAGCTTTTTTCTGATAAAAAAAAAAAACAAACCCACAAGAAAACAACCCCTCTCCCCAACTTCTGCTTAGGCATAAGAATGTCAGCATTATTGACTGGTTTGCACTGTGTATGCCTAGAAAAGATCAGATCCAATCTATCTGTCAACTGTTTATTAGTAATTCCTTAACTGTGCAACCCTCGTGTCTCCTTGTGCTTTCCAATACAGTTTGAAAAAATGTTTTTTAGGGATTTTTTTTAAACAATATTTTAATTAAAACAAAGGCTCTGACTCCCTCTCTCTTGTTTTTGTTTTTTTTTTTTAACTAGCCAGTCTCTCTCAATCCCAGCTCTTCTGAGATATGTAGGAAATGCAAGCAAAATGCCATCTGTTGGCAATGAGGTGGGACTAAGCCTTTAACACTGAAATACTCATTTTAGAAAAGTCAAGCAGGAAGATTTAATCAGCTGACAAGACCAAGTTCTCTAAAATATTGCAGATTCCAGGTCCACTTCTGCCCTTCTTTTCACATAACTAGGCACATTTCTATTTGATCTGCCGTTAACTCACTGCTTCCTTTCTATGAAAGCAAAGAGCTGCCCTTGGGTCTTCCTCTTACTAAACTTGTTGCCCCTTTGGCTTAAAAATTCCAAGACGGGTCTTTGCTCTTTCTTCCTAAAGAGAACTGAAGGAGAAGGGAGAGCAAAGAAACTCAAGGTAGACATTGGGTGGGATTTTTTAGGTCTTGTTCCAGTAAGCTTCCTTTGCACATACCATATAATTTGCCCCTGCTGCAGGTACCCGCCTGTGCGACAGTGGCTGCTCAGAGGCAGGAGATGGTCACCTCACAGCATGACTGAAGGAGATGCTCTACAGACCGTGATAACGTCAGTCTGGGGCTGACTGGACAGAAGTCACTCCTTGTCTACTCCAGCCTACACCTGCTGCCCGACAGAACTGCTGTGCATCCGCTGAAAGTGGCTGCTGCCTCCACATAGCACAAAAATAAAAGAAAAAAAGAGGTTAAGAGCATATTCCTAAAGTCTCACTTTCAGGAAAAGCATCATTAAACATCCTGATAGATTATCTGATGCCAGATAAATGCAGCAGCTGGACCAGTACTGATTGCTTTTTGCTGTAGGTATTTTACACCAGTTAACTCCCCTGTGTCAAGGTTTTTATTTTTCACTCTAAGAAATCCAGTTCTGTTCAAGACTTACCACTGTTATCTAAAAAGACTACATAATTGGAGAAAAAATGCATAAAATATAAAAATCAGCAAGTTTTGTATGCCTTTTGGCTCTTCCAGCCTTGCTCCTGCGAGAAATGATTCCAGCCAGCACTGGTGCACCCACCGGCACAGCAGGCAGACAAAGGCAGATGCCACGTGCCAGCAGGGCTGCCTTCTGCAAATCACCAAACAAATTCAGTACCAACTTGCACAGCAGCACTTTCACAAATATGCAGTCACCATGCAAGGCACAATGGTTTCTACTCAAATCCCTTGTACTTTTAAATACAGTAATTTAGATGGGAAAAAACCCCACAGATTCGCTGTAAAAATCAGATCGCATCGACAAGCTCCATTCATTCTGAGATTTGTTCTCTGAAGACACCACTCTGCCAGTTCATTTTCTCTTTTCCACCACTAAGTAGCCTTCACTCCACTCCACTGTCTCCCATATGGTTAACATGAATGTGACAATTAATATGCAATTAATAAAATGGTGCGATCAACTGCTTTTGTTCACAGCAGCAGCTGGCCTGCATGTTAGAGTGTAATTAGACAAATTAAGATGTAGCGCTTTTGTTTGTGGATGGACTGACAGCATCACTCATGCTTAAATGTCACTAAGCCTACTGGCATTTAGGATTATTTTAAATGTGTCTTTTTTTAACTAACACTACAAAGTATGAATAAACCAGATTTATATGCTGCCAGCTGCAATGCTAGCAAAGTGCAAGTTTGCTTTACCTCCAAGATGTTTGCTCAAGCCAACCGAGAGATAAGGAGAGAAGCGATGTATTTCAGAGAATGAGCATCTTCTACTTCAAATATCACAGCCCACAGAATTGAGCAAGTGGCTCTGGATGGGTAACGAAAGCAGAGCTGATCTACAGTTATGTCCAAGCAAAGGTTTGAAAATCTTGAGGATCAAGCAACATGTGCATTTGTCAATGACTTTCCATCAGATTAGGGCAGGGAAACAATAAAGGGCTAAAACTCTGTAGTAATCTATCAGACTTTTAATCCATTTCCTTTAAAAGGCCTCAGTTTTGCCTATGCAAGAGCCATATGGAAGAAATGTGGTTTCAGAGACAGTCCTGAGCTTTTTGGGAGGTAAGAGTAGGAGCAAAAAACCCACACCGTGGCAGAGCAGAGGGCCAAAGATCACAGCACCAACTCCAAGCACCAGCAAATCTACACAATCCAGATGTCCGAGTGGGCAGAGGTGCTGGAGTGGGTGGCAGCGATGCTCTGCAAGCCTGGTCCCACAAGACCTCTCCACAGGAGCTGCCATCCAGGAACCAGACCCCTTTGCCTCTGCAGGGTCCCCCAGTAGAAGCCCACATCCCCATCACCACCTGGTACACTGCACAGCCCGTAATGTTCCTTCTGAGCATATAAAGGTTCTCAAACCCACCACATAAATGGCAAGATAAGATTTTATTCATCACATTACCACCTACCACAGTCTCTGCAGAAGCAGCAGTGAAGGTTATCTGCATTCAGATTGGGGCAGCACATGCCATACACAAAGCAGCCAATGTAATACTTCATAAATCAAAGTATTTGGAAGGCAACATGACATCACACCTTTCCAAGGGGTCATTACTGAAGCTCCTGTCTTCCCACTAGTGTAAGGGAAAAAAAACAGGGAAAAGGACACTCTGGGAGGAGCAGTTGGCACAGGAAAAATAAGGTAGTGATGAGGAAGCCTTTGAAAATTTTCACATTTAGTAGCAGTTAAGAAGACAAGTAACCAGGAGGATTTCAGCTGTAAGAGCACTGCAAGTATGCCAAGCATCACAGAAGCCCTCTACCACCACAACCCAGCACGTACAGGCACACAGCCCTATTCAGGAGACAAGGGGAAGTCACCAATCTGCAGATTCCTGGAAAATTGGCTCCAGAAGGGATGACACGAATATCTGCCTTGTAAATTGGAAAATTTGCTTCTCTACTCCTCCAGCACAAAAGAATACACTGCAGCTATGAAACCTGGTTACCTTTTATCACTTCATCTCAAAGTGCTGGCCTGAGGGAGGATGGGATGCAACAAGAAACATAGCATTGCAAAATGGATTTTGCTAATGCTGCATAATACGTTTCTGATTGCTAGTATGAGTCCATTAGCCAGGCTGATAAAGGCCTCCCTTAAAACGTTTGTGCCTCTTCCGTGAAGTTTCACATTCTCCTCACCACGTTTTAGTTTTAATCTGGTATGAGTCCAATTTTCTTACAGCACTCAAAACCACTTCTTGGCTTCACTGCACTAGATAAAGCAACTCCCAGTAAAATCTGTACACATACTGTATCCATCCATAAACCCCAGAAGTTTTAATCAAATTAAGCACTGAATAACCTATTCAGTCTACCATTAACCAATATCATCCACAGGCCTTCCAACCTTAATTGTTTCATATGGCGATTTGCACTTATGTTGCTCCACCTCCTTAATTACAGCAGATACTCCCTTGCCCAAATTGCAAAAAACACTACACAAAAGATGTCTCTGAGCCCTCGTTTTCTTTAGACTCCTCCAGAAGCACTTAAGTGATGTTAATGAGCTCCATACCAAAACCTCACCACCTCTTCCTTGTGCTCCTGGGTGCCACATAGGGCTTCTTGTCTGCTCATAGGCAGAGAGGAATTCATGAAACATCCACCGCCAGCATCTCCTTGCAACAGCGAGCCCAAGTTCACACCTATCAGTCAGGCTAGCAAACTGGGAACTCAGCAAGGCCTTCATACTCATGTTTCTGACTCACTTCAGTGTTTTACAACATTAATCTCTTTTTACCCAATATATTCCAAGTTCTTCTTCATCTCTCCCTTCATCCGCATCGCTCTCGCATCTGAAAGGGCTTATGAGCTGTATGGCAACAGCACACGAGACCAAACGGTGGATCTCCATGGCCTGTCCATAAAAGGACAGGCAAGGAGGCTTGTTTTCCATGCCACATGCAGGGAATGCTCAGCAAAATCAGTCAAAAATGCAAGACACGTACAGAAAAACATGACAGAAGAGTTATTTATCCAAGACCTGAAGTAAATTTGTAAAAATGGAGAGTTCCTTTACTTTGCAAGATTACAGTGGCTTGTTTTAGCCAAATGAACAAAACTTCCAAGAAAGCTCAGCCATAAGACAAGACTCCATTAAGTACACATAAAAGCAGAAAAAAATACCCCCATTTTTAGGCATGCAATAAGAATTATATCCGATTTACTTTTTCTTCTCAAAACAAACCAATTCCTGGCTTTATCTGATGCAATCCGATATGTCAGCTGTTATGGTGCAAGCTGGACACAGCAGATAAAACTGGGAATAAGGGTGGCCAGTCACTTGCATGAGGCTCTGTAAGTAGCAGTCCCAGCCATTCACCACACAGACTGAGTCCTTGTGTCACTTACGGCACGGGAGGCCACAAAGGCTTGCTCAGTGCTCCGCATGGCCCAGAATTTGCAGAGATGGAAAGCAATTCAGCCTTTGTTTCACACTGCTAAATGAGAAGGCAAAGAATGAATCCTCCCAAGTTGCAAGGATTCTGTCTTTTTTTAATATAGCATCCTTTAATTGGGAAATTTAAATCTCATAGGTATCAGAAGAGAAACCTGGGAAAAAAACAAGGCAAATAGTGGATAATAAAATACCCAACTTGGTTCACAGCATCCTCTTAATTTATAAATAGATCTAGTTATCCTGATTTCAAATTTTGCATGTTTTTCACAAAACAAATATCACACAGAAAGGTCTCAGCTTACAGATAAGACAGAGCTGTTGTCCTTAGAAAGAGTAATGAATGAAGAAGAAAGCATTCTTTCATGGAGCTAGCAGGCAACAAAACACAGAGAAAAAAAATCCCAATAACTGAAGCTACTGTTTAACGAACATTAAAAGTAATCTGATACTGCCATTGGCTCACTCACACATCTGTAAAAGAAAAAACTTCCAAAATCCTTACCAAAACTTTATCATCATAAAAAGCCAGCAAGAGCATACCACATCTTTAAACTCTGTGAATTTTATGAAATATGAAGCAGTAGTGGGAACTGTAAGAGGCAGGCAATGCTCTGACCAGGAGGTGAGAGTCTCCCACAGCAGCAGTCACTGCCAAGAGTCTCAGCTTCCCATTCAGCAGGCATTTAAATCAAACCAAACCAAGCCCTTGACAGTTCTTTCAACCTAGTCAGTGGAGTATCTGAGCTTAACTTTGCTACAGAAAAGACTTTGCTGTAGGAAAACCAGCTACCAAACAGTCAGCACCACTGGAGTTTGTCTGTAATTGGGAATGAACCTACACCATCGTAATACTGTTTTTCTGGCAGGAAGACAGGCTGTTAAAGGATGCACTCCTGCATTCTGGCTGCTTTCAGTCCTACATTGTCTATTTGCACTCAATCTGGTAGCAAAGAACAGCAGAAGAACAACATCACAAATGCTGGAAAGAGGCTGAGCTGGTAACGCAGAACCTTTACTTCACAGTATCACTAATTTAACAGTTTTATCAGAATAGATTCTACAGCTTAAAAACCCTCAAACCCTAACATGATCACCTGATTATTACAGCTGCTACATCACAGTACAAGTATTTTGATTATTGATTTCTGGTGGCAGGACCACCAGGGACTACTGCTGCAGACTACTGAGATCCCCTCAGCAAGGTTATCCCCACAGTCCATGAGGAAGTTCAAATAATTTGACTGTATTATGTTCTCAAAAAACCCTACACTACCAGGAGCGTTTTCTATAGAGTATATCAGCATTGTGAAACTTCTCCAAGCGCAGTTCTCATGATGCTGGATAAGGACCCTGAAGGAAGGCCTTTATCAACAGAGATAAAACCCAGCCAATAATCCCCTGCTGTGCTCTGCAGTTATCTCTTGACCTGGTCCCAAAAGCACTTCCACTCTTAAACACTTTTGTTCCTTAAAATAAACATTAACAGAATTTAAAGCAACACAGCTTCCCTATCTCAAAGAGAAATAGTACCTGTCCCACCAATAACACTTCTAACTGATGGCTTAATTACGTTGCCATTCTCTTGTTTCTGTGGGCAGGGAATTAGTAAGGGAGCCAGTGAGGCAGAGCTAGTGTCCCACATATACACACTTGCATGTGGTGGGACACCAGCACTGAAGCACTAGAGGTTCTCCTGCGAAAAGTCAGGGGAGAAAGCAGGCTAAGGGATTTCTGTTATTCACTGTTTCACTGAAACTCCAACGATTTGGAATTCAAAAAGAATAAATAAAATGCATGGGGTCATACCAGATATCGGTGAAAGTCAAGATGAAGGATACAGCAATAAACTTGGTCTGAAACATGAAAATTTATCGCTATGGTCCAGAAATTGCATAAAAAGTGAATGCAAATGGATAGGGAGGGGAGACATTCCCATTGCATATATAGGAACTACCTCATAGCAATCAGAAAGGCAGAAAGTTTCCCACCTATTTCTGTAATTTGCATCCAGAGATCATTAAGTCCTCATCCAGGAAAAAACTGGACAGTGCCTTGAAGTGACTCAGGTATTTAAACACAAAAATAACTAATCAAAAAATCCCCGTGTTTCAGTTTCCAAACTTTTTAAATGCAAAGAAGAAAGATCATCAGCATATATGCATGTAACATCTCTTCCTAATACTTAGTAATGTAAATATTCTTTAAAGTACTGCTCTGTTCTCCATTCATCTGCATCTACTCATCTTCTGAAAAGTTTTGTAATTTCAATTCAGGTGCATTTTTGAGAGGAGATGTTTTCCCTACAGACACCACAAAGAGAAAAAGGAGGTAGGCTGCAGTGAGGGAGCAGGGATTTCTGAGACCTTACCCATCCTCCTCAGTCCCATTTCCACGCTCCAGAGAAGCAAGTTCAAAGGGAGAGGCTTCTCACAATGCTCTGAGCAACACCTCCGAGGGCACTACAGGAACCATCTCTGAAAGTCCATCTCACAACTTGGTAGGAATGAACTTACCTGTCACCCAGTTAAAGAGGCAAAATCACATCCCCACAGCCCAGGCTCTCTGGGGCAAGAGGGGCCATGTCCTCCTCTCTAAGAGCATCCCTGGAGATGCTCCCTAGTCCCTCATCTCTTCAGGGCTTCCCCAGGTCTGACAGTACAATTTTACATAAAAGAAGCATTTTCATTTTCCCCTCTGAATGAACCAGAATCGCCCCTGTACTCTAAAATATAAAAATTCAGCAGATGATAGGGATTTTCTTTCCATGTATTATAAAAAATTACTTCCTCTTGAAAAAGGCCTAAAACAACTATGTAGTAAATCACACTCCTCCCACAGGAGTAGACACTAAACGAAGCTTGCTTAACACTGAATGGAGAATATGGTAATGCAAAAAAAAGAATACAGGTGGTTTCACTAATCAATGTAAGAATCGTGTGGCGAGATTGGGCTTTTTCAATTCCTGGTAATAATTAGCCATTGTCTGATGATCAGTGTGAGACTAATGAGGAAAAGAAAAATC
The DNA here is from genome assembly GCA_036023395.1 of Myiotriccus ornatus. Taxonomy (NCBI): domain Eukaryota; kingdom Metazoa; phylum Chordata; class Aves; order Passeriformes; family Tyrannidae; genus Myiotriccus; species Myiotriccus ornatus. The sequence goes on from JAYRBT010000114.1 coordinate 50,939,579, forward strand.
AATACGTGTAAATATACTCATGTACTTTTTATTTTCTTTCTCTTTTAAAACAACCTGGCACAAGATGCAAAAGCCAGCTGGCTTTTGCGGGAAAAGCTTTCTTTGTCTTGTGATATTTCTCCCCCATCACCCTTAAATACACTTTTCTGAGCAATCATTCCACAAACAGCTGGGTGCCTTTGCTTAGGTGGTCAGGAAAAAAGGGAAGACAAGCAATAAGGCTAAAAACAAAACAGCGGAACATTGCCATTGTCTGTCCTCTTCTCTGCCTATTTCCCATCTGTATTCGCCAGTGAAACTTGAAACTCTTCCGATTAAAAAGGAGAGAGTCATCATAATTCATGAATTCTTTCTTCTCGCATTCAGAGAGAAAATAACCTTAGATCAAAGGTTATTCAAAAGCATACTGGGTTTTTTTTTAACGAAGTACTCATCAGCTGCATTAAGTACCTTTCGAGTTCTGTTAGACCTTTTTCTTATTATTCCTGGCCTTTTCATCCCCTGATTGTTCCTATGGCTTTCAATTAGAGTGCTACATCAACATCTCCACTCATCTAAAACAATCATTTTGCTGAAAAGGAGCATTACTGAACTAAAAGCGAGTGCTCAAGACCTCTCAAAAACAGGCATACCACATGCACAAGGACAGTGTCATCCTGTATCAACTTAGCAGCCCCATCAGATACAATATTTGCATACACTGTCCTGAAGTGGAATACGTTACTTTCATAAGAAAATTGTTCCCAGTGCCTTCATCCTCCAAAAGCGAAATACTAGTATTTTCCTTGTTTATGTTTGGTTTACTTATTTATTTCCTCGATAATGACAACACAATACAAAATGACCAAAATAGCTAAGGAATAAGAGCTATCTTACTTGGCCAGAAGGAGTTGTCGTCTTTGCTCAGTAACTTTTTCTTGAGGCGCCCAGGCAGCTTGGTGTGAGTGTTTCCCATTTTGCTGGAATACAGTGGGATAAGTTCCTCCTCCTCCTCATCGTTGCAGCTGGGCTGCCACTTGCTCCTGCCAAGGCACCCGACCATGGGGTCGGCGGGCAGGCAGTGCACATAGGCGATCATTGTGAGATGCTGCTCTCAAGGATGTCCCTGCTGTCCCCAATGGCTAGTTCGGAGCAGAAGGGAGTGGCCTGCTTATAACCCTTGAACGGATGCATTCAAAAGGCTGGAGGAAGAGATTTTCTCCTCCTCTGCACTTAGGCAAGCTAAGCTATTTGGATATCCTCAAAACTGTTTGGAATAGGATTCTGTCAGTCCTTAAAAGAGAACAAAAAATAAAATAAAAAGTCAAGCACCTAGTTAAGCAGCTCACTACAGCTGCTGGCTGCCTTGTCCCGGCCCTCCCACCAGCCCCCAGCTCACAGCCATAAGCAGGAAAATACAGGCTGCAGAGAGCTGGGAAACCCAGTTACCTGCCACAGACCTCAGACTACTCCCTTTCTGCTTCCTCTCCAGTCTGTGGCTTCTCTTAAGCCTTATCCCCGATTATTTACCACTCTCTTAACGACAGGTACTACGGCCACACACAGATGGCCATATCCAAGAAGCTTATTTAAAGTTAAGTTACTATAATTGTTGTGACACTGGCAGCTACAGAACCATAACTGGGCAGGAACCTGCCAAGATCCAGAACATCTACCTTCTAAAATGCAACAGCAGGAAAAAAACATACAGACTAAAGAAAAAAAGAGCAAAGTGTCACGGTTTCAGTCCTTGTATTTTATTAAGGAAACTCCCTTTGGAAGTGAGAATGATAATGACTGTCACCAAAACAGGATGCTATCTTCCAGGTTAGACTACAACTAGATTGATGCGGAATGCAAAGCATAAGCAGTTATCAGCTCGCACTCAGTACTTCATAAAAGCATAAATCCTCACAATGCCTCTAGAGGGTAGCTATTATTCCTACTTAAAGATGAAGACATAGTCTCAAAGGGATTTAGTAACCTGCCCACAGAGTGGAAAAGCCAGGATTAGAGATGAGGTATTCTCAGTTCTTCAGCCTCATCCTCAAGTCACTAGTCCATGGCACCTCTCCCTAATCCTGCACTACTAAGCAAGTTTCCATGCTGGTAACAGTGTCAACCCTAATCTCCCATCCCCTCTACTATTTTTCTCTGGGATCCAGGAAGCATGCCCTTCCTGGGCTTCTGAATTAGCTGCAACAGCACAGTCAGACTGAGACAGTAAGGAAAATGTCAGATAAAGAGAGGACTCCGCATAAACTGCTGCATTCAGCAGCTTTACATTGGTTTAAAGATTACATGGGAAAATATTTGTTTTTTAAAATGGGAAGATATCAAAACCCTGAGTAAAGTACAACAAAGAACAATTCTCAGTCTGCTTCCTTAACCGTTCTTTATAAATACTTTGGTTGCAGCCCATACCCTTCACGAAAGCGCTTGCTCTCTATACAGGAGCACAACAGTATCACATAAGTGTTTACACATATTAGAAAAGGCTTTATGTGCTGTTTGGTAGATAGCTACAATAAACTTTTGGACAGAAAAAAACCCAAACACTGTTTAACAACAACAACAAAGATCAGATCAGATGCACATCTCCTATTTGTCCCTGACACACACATACGCATCTCCTGCTTGCCTGGGTGCTCCTGCCGCCTGCACTGGCAGCTGCAGCCTGGGAGGGGGGTGTACACATCAGCTGCCCACAGGCACTGCACCAGAGTGGCATCAGCCTTCAAACACACAAAACACAGAGCACTATCCAGCATAAACCGTCTTCGACACTGACTCAGTCATGCTCAGTAAGCCGAAGTGTTGAAAGTTTGCAAGAAAGTGGCCGTTTTGTTGGTTTGTTTTGCTTGGGTTTTTTTTTTTAACATCCTGTTGCTTTGCACAGCAATCTGAGCAAGAAATTTTCATTATAAAGTGTTTCATACACATCTTGCATGGTTGAATCTCAGCAAACTTGCAAATAGATGAAAACAGGTCTTATAATGAGCCGTGTCAGGTAGTTTCAGTAAATGGGATGAAACAAGCCCTGCCCGCAATTTTAAGTTTTTTGACAACAATTTCAAGTATCTGCAAAAATATATATGGCAAGGGGAAGATGTGCCAACAGCATGGGCAACAGTTGTTGGTACCGCTGGCTGGTCCATATATATAGCAGAAACTCATCAGTGTACTCTGAACGCTGGCAAACAGGCTTTTGAGGCAAATACAAATTTACAAAGCCAAGTACATTTACTTATCAGATAATGAAAAAGACAAACTGTGATTAACACTAGCAGAGCTCAACTCACTCATCAACCATGCTCATGTTCTTGCATCTGCCAGAATAAATGAGTGTCTAGACAGTTCTCCTGGGTTGAATGAAACCCCAAGAGTGCTGTTAGTGAACCGGTTCAGAAGGAGGCCCCATTAACACCTCCCTAAAGGGACAGTATTCCCCCCTGCAACCCACTTGTCTAGCCACTGTGCCTGCTGTCTCACCCTTTCAACTCCCTGTGATTATCAGGGTCTTGGGAAGAGTCACTGTCATAGATGTGATGCACAAAACTTCTGAGTATCAACAGGTTATTGATAAAAGTGTGCTCTAGGGCCTGCATTTATTTCTCCTGCAAACAGGAACAGTATTTTTTAGATAAGAATAGAAGTGGATTTCAATTACAGGTTTTGTTGTTTTTTTTTTTTAACAACTCAAAATCATATTATCAAATTACATTTTGAAAGGATACTGGCTGATGTTCATATGAAGTCCTTTCCTCTCTACATAATCATATTACTTGCCATAAAAGTCAGGTGTAGATCTAGACACCAAGCCAGTATTATCTGGTAACATGCAGTGCAAACACAGGAGCAAGAACACATGGGACACCGACAAAATTCAGTGCTCAGCAAACTCCCATGCTCCCAAACACTTATCAAGATGACACTGGATAACATATTGCCCTGAAGTCTCCATGACATTTACCATACACTTCTCTAGACTGCTGACATACTCATTTAGCCATGTTTCCAAAGCATGTTCACGAAGTAAGGCTGATGCACAATAATGGGATCATGGCTGAAATCCAGTTTAACAAGTATATTTACCATATGGTAGGCATTAATGTTACCACAAGTTTTTTACTGGAAGAATAAATCTGTTCTTCCCTGAAGCCTGGAAGACCTTCATAACATAAATGATAAAAGATTTGTTGACAGTTATGGTCTCAGCTATTAGCAAATGCAAATAAAGAGTTGGGAAGATGTACCATTCTCATGTGAGAAAGACACTGTGTACATATTGCCTCTTCCACTCCTGGTCTCCCCTCAAAAATCCTCTAAAAAGAAACAATTATTTTATGCTATGTCTATATGGAGCAAGAACCTCTCTAAATCTGATACAAGTCAGAATTTTATCACAAGCCTTCTGAGTAAACTTCACTTATTCTACTGCAGCTATAGTGCTGCTTAATTTTTTCAAATACACAAAAGTGAGGCTGTTCATTTTTCTCAGCCTTGAGCTATCACTTATATAAAGATTTTTCCCAAAATAACACTTTATTTCCCTTATTATTCTTTTTCAAGCCTTTAAAACCTGAACTATTAGTAATGCCAAGTATGAACGCTCTGAGCAGACTGTTAAATGTGCATATTCATTTTTATCAGCATATTTCATTTTTGCTAAACCAACTCTTTACAGTCAGGCTCTATTAGAGAGAGCTTGAATAATTAGGGTGAAAAATGATTACATTTTACTGGAAACAGCATTTGGTCTAAAGAAAAAAGAACATTAACAGTTTGACAGACTCCCAAAACTGTGACTAACTTGGGAATTACAATAAACAAAATTATAAAGAAAAACCAAGTAAAGAAAACATTAGCCCTTTTATTAAACAAGCATATATGCTCCTGAGCTCTGAGAATAGCAGTGCTAGGAGTTAAAAAAACATATAGGATACATCTAATGGGAACTCAGGGGATTTGGAATCACAAAGGATGGTCATGTCAGCCCTACTCTGGCATTAAGATAATCTTTATAAATACGCTACATAAGAAATTGTATCATCAGTCTTTATGTACAATTTGTAGATCCTCTGGATAGAAGATAATATGCACCATGTAGTGAAATAACAGTACTTTTATGGACACCTTGCACAACAAAACCATCAAATGAAGTAATTCCTGATGCAAGCCCAGCAGCCAAACTGGAAATTAAAGAGAGCTCGTAGAAATCCATGGGGATAAACTTTGCCCTAATTAGACAGTGACTCTATTTTTAGCTGTGATGGGTTAATGTGTTCTGGGCTTTTTGGATGAGCAGCTGGACGTTTTAAATTGCACTTAAATAGTTATTTTTAAAACAAAAGGAGAAAAATATTTATACATTAAACATATTTCATCAGACTATACAGCGTTAACTAAGCTTTAAAATAATACTCTCACAGAGAAGTATCCTGCTTTTACAGGCAGACAACTTGTGACACAGCACATGATGGACATGAGGACATGTCCATCACAGTGGAGCACCCCAGCATCCTCGGGTAGGCTGTCAGTGGCCAAATCGGACATGGGATGTCCTGCTCTCCTAGACTGTGCATGTGCCTTTCCTCTTTCCTGTGAGTTAATTTAGTGTGCATGGAGTCTTAGCTGATGTTCCTCAAACACACATGCAGCAGACAGAAGCTGAAGAATTTCAAAACAAAGAGGAAAAAAATCCTTAAGGTATTGTAATTTGCTTTTCAACTGAATATGAATCTCTCAAACAGGAAGCGACCAGGAGATATCAGCTTTACAGTGTTTAAAGCAAGCCCAGCATTTGAGGAGCTTGTAAAATACCAACAGATATCAGGGTGCAAGGAAGATGAAAGGGACCTGAGGTTGTGAGGATGGCAGGCACCACTGCCAGGATGCACACAAAGCTTCATGACGGTCCTAAAACCTCTCTCCATTTGGTCATATTCACATTCTCTGGCATTAGCTCTATCCCCTACTACTTTCATGGATGCATTTTTATTATATGCTTGTGGTCACATAGCATCTCTGAGCTTTTAACCTTTATTTTTTCAAAGGATGTAAGTAATAAGGCCTATGTGGCTTAAAGAGCTTAACTGGCATGACAGCTCAAAGCAGTCCTAACAAGCAAATATCCTTTGCAAAAAGCTACAGCAAGTGTCACTGACCACTGTGTACCTAACAAACTGGAGGCAAATCCCTGAATGCTGGGGCATTTGGCTAACTTAATTCCTGCTATCCACATAGCCAGTCCTACATTCAAGGTGTCATCCTTAGACAACCTCATCCCTCTGCAGGGACACTGAATCTGCAAACCATTGGATACAGCAGGCACCCATAAAATACAACAACATCCAACAACAATATAACCAAAAGCAAGAAAGATCGTAAGAAGTCTATGTGCCTGTACTTCCCTGCCGCACCAACTCTGAACATACCCATTACCCTCTCGTATCTTAATTTAATTTTTCTTTTGCTGTTATGTAATAGCCCTCTGTAATTATTTTAATTCAATAAGTATTTTGATATACAGCACATATATAAGATGCTAGACAAGAAAAACACACTTTGTGTTCTATTACTGGCAATCCCATAACACTTTAAAATACATTTCTGTGTTCTAATCATTCATCTTTACTTTCAATTAGAAAACCTTCTTAAGAGCAACAAGCAATGTCACATGTTTGATATCAACTCTTGATCACTGCTTTGCAATATTTAAATGAGAAAGCTAATAAAGCCAGCTGTATAAGCAGCAGGTAACTCAGAAAAGCCTTTCTGTGCCTTTCTAGTTGAGCTTTGCTTACATATAGAAAGAAAGACTAAGTATTTTGGTTGGTGCATTCAGTGAACCAGACCACCTTTGGGAAGGGGGTGACGCCCATTTGGGGCAGAGGACAGAGCCTTTAGCAAGACGGAAGCAATTGGATATTACTGCTGGTGGGTGACACAGAAGCTATTCTGGCTGCCTTACTCTAGTGGTTGGATCTCACACATCTGCTGATCCTTCTAAAAACACAGAGCGAAGGAAGATGCTGCCAGAAGCCAGGGGAGAAGTAGTTTGCAGTCTGGGGCCACAACGGATGGCAATGTTGGTAATACTTGTACACCCACACATTCTGTGAGCAAAGGAATCACATTCTCTACCAGCTTATTTTACAGTTCACATTAAACAGCAATTCAGACAGAGTTGGTAGGATAACCCAGTTCAGGTCTGCTCATTAAACTCATTACCATGGCAACAGAAAGAGAAAGAAGTCATCTCCCCACTCTTATTATCCCTCACAATTCTTGTTTAACGATTTGAAAGCTCTAAAAGGGAAGCACCTTCCTGATACAGAGCAGCAGCGACCTCTCTGCCACACATGCAGCTCACTGGAAGAGTCCACACCCAGTGGGATTTTCGATACAAAAACCAAAGCAATTTACACCACTTGACAAAAGCCACAGTCAGAAAGCAGCCTTCAGTGAGAAGGCTGCAGCCTCCTCCTATTCCTCCTCCTTCTGGAGGAAATGCTCTGCTGAGGCTTCCTTGTGTTCATGTACACCATCACTGCTGTCAAAAACACAGTGCCACCTCCTGGACACACACACATTCCCTAAAAGGCCTACTTTGGCCAGGTGCATCATGGAGAGTCAGGAAGGCTTTCAAGATTAAAATAACAAAAATTATACAAAGAATTCAAATATGTATTGAGGGAATTCACTATTTTTAATGGGTACTTCTAAAAATGTTTTGGTTTTGCATGGTCAGTGTAAGTACCCCATAAAGAATTTTTAAGCTCTGTGTAAGATGAGGATGTTGTCTATTGGAACTTTAGTAAAGCCTTTTAAAGTTTCCCACAGCATTCTCCTGGAGAAATTGGCAGCCCATAAATTGGCTGAGTGCACTGTTTGCTGAGTAGAAACCTGGCTGGATAGCTGGACCCAGAGAGTTGTGGTAAATGGAATTACATCCAGCTGGTGGGCAGTCACTAGCAACGTTCCCCACAGGCCAGTCCCATCTAATATCCTTTCTGGTGATCTGAATGAGAGGATCAAGGGCACCCTCAGTAAGTTTGCAGATGATACCAAGGGTACTGAATCAAGATAAATTTGAAGTTGAACAGATCATTATAAACATTTTGGTTCTTAAAAAAAGTCACTTTATATTTATTTTGCGCTAGACTTTTTAAAAAGACAAATGAGAGTAAAGCCACACAAATTAGCTTGCTAATTCAACAACAGGTTTCAAAATTTTTAGCCTGATAAAGTAAAATTATTTTTAACTGATTTGAAAACAATCCTTTAAGATGAGAAGCAACCTCTGCACAAGAGAACAACATGGGAAACCCTTAAAGATCTCTAGAGTGGAGCTACAAGTTGTGTGACCTAACAGAGTGGGACATCTCTCAGCACAGCAATCCCCTGGGCAGGAGCACTGCCACTGCCAGCCACGCTGCTCCAGAGCATGCACTGACTCATAATGATACTCATGGACACACTGGAGATTGAGAAAAATAAGGCATTGAAAAGAATAAAAAACTGTCTTCCACATATCCATTAGGCAGGAAAAGTAGCTTTGCATTTTTTTCTGTTCTCCTAATTTGACAGCCACACTTACTCTAGCACTCTGCCTGAAAGGAAAGAAGCTTAACACCAAACCTTGCATCCTTCTTCCTTAAGAAGGACTCAGTGTTCCCAGGATCTGCTGTTTTCCAGAAGGGTTTGCATGAGGAAGGGCACCTATCCACAGTGTGCTGCACAAATAATGGCTCCTGGTTGCCAGAAACTACAAAAACCTCCTTGTGATCTTGAGTTCATCTGACTACAAAACTGGGACAACAAAAAGCAAACCCGAATGGCTGAAGAAGGGTCCATTTGTGGATTCAGACGGTGGAAAGCTTTTCTCCTATTAAACACAAGGCTCCCTGCAAATTAAACCTTCAGGAAACAGTCTTCAACTTATCGGCCTTAATAATGAAGAGAGGAAAAAGCTGGCTTTTCCTCATTACTTAAGTGTCATTCTTCTTTATCCCACATATGCATGTTAAAGATGCAACAATTCTCTTAAGGCTAAAAAACACACAGAACAATCCAGGACTCTGTGGCAGAGATGCAGACAGAAAACACATTCCTCTTCCAAAAAGCAGGATCTGCTGATGCTGAAGATACCTCTGCTTGAGCACCAGAAGTGTTACTCCTTGTATTCACTATAGGAAATGGCTAAAATTCCTTTTTTGTCTTTCTGTTTCAGTACTATTGATGGGTTTAAATTAAAGTGGAGATGGATTAGAAGTCAGAAATGGAAAGAGGCCAGGATGCTATGCTCTACAGAGCATATTTCCGACATGCCTCTGGATTAGAAGGATTCACGGGCCAAGAAACACCTTGTAACAAGCAGCCCACAGTGAGACACAGCAGTTATCTCACTACATGCATAAAAACAGTGCGTCACAGGAAAAGAGCAAGAGAAAACTGAAAGGTGTCAGCAAAGTTGGGGGACCCTGTGAAACCAGGAAATCTGTAAGATAAAACTTCTAAGGAGAATGCAGCACACCTGGCACTAGAAAAGAACAGGAAGAGTCCAGCAATCCTGACCAGGCGGAGCTTCTTGCGAATTTTCCGCCCCAGCAGCACCTGTTCCCGAGTCTAAAGGAAAAAATGGGGTAAACAGGGCATGCCTGCCGAATGGTTTGATGGCATGAGGACGTGGGGCACACCCTGCTCCTCATCCAGCCTTTTTCTGTAGCCAGCCTCCAGCGAAGCAGACAGAATAAAGAGAAACTTCAGAAGCTGCAATTACATATTTAAAGGGATAATTCTTCCTGGTCTTGACAGGAGGACCAAGAGAAGCACTTAAACATGGGATGACTACAGCATATACAAAGTACAAAATGCAATCCTGTCTGCAAGCTTCCATATAGCCCTCTGTCACAAACTTTCCTTAGCAGCTCCAGAAATTCTGACTTAGACACTCCACAACCTTATCAAGAACCATCTAAAAAACATTCTTTGTCCCCATTATCCTGTTTGGATGTCTGTTTCACAACTTCCCTCCTCAGATGGTTTGGAACCTTTTAATGTCTGACTTCAATTAATTCAGAACACATTTGTAACCATTTATCTTGTGCCAATACTCTCCTTGGGCTTCAACAGGTTTCCTCCCTCCTTGTGGTATTTTCCTCACAAGCTACCAGCTAGACTAAATAGGCTATGCTTTTGTAATCCCTCTGCATACGACCAGCAATTAAGTTTAAAATATTTTGAAGTCTCAGAGTCCAGATAAGTTACACAAGAGCTTCAAATTCCAAAAAACACTTCCAGAAATTATTTTGAAACATAGATAGAAAATAGTGGGATGCTCTAGAGGACTGGGATAGTATTAGGAAAAGATGTCTGAGGTAATTAATAGACTGTTTTGACAGCTATTAACCACAGGCAAGACCACAGCTGTGACCGGACTCTGAATAAAAGAATTAACAAAATTTCCATTTCTTAATACCATGCAAAGTGCTTTCACAGGGAATGGGTCTCCCATTTGACAAAGGCTTATGGCATTTCCCGGGAAGTAACAGCAGCCTTCTGAACAAATGCTGTTGGGAGGGAGTGGGGCAGGGGGAGAAAGCCAATGCAGAAAAGCAACAAGCATAGAGAACACAAATCTGGCAACACAATACTTATACAACGTGAAATCATTAGTATGTTTAAACCACTGAAAAATGTATGAAGATATTTATAGGTTTTGAGTATGTGTATGTGTCTCAAAGACCACTTCAGCATGAAATTCTTTCAGTGCTTATGAATCCAATCAGCTGTGCACGCTACTTCGACATCTGTTTTAGTGGTCTGCGGCCTGCATGCTATTTTCACTGCTTAAAATTAAATGCTGGCTTCTTGCTGCAATTTGACAGAAATTCACTGCCCACTACTACTGCTTTGCAAAGCTATCACCAACTGCATCATACTTGCAGCCCTCCAGACAATGCAGTGGGTTAACAGATATTGTTTAAAAGCAAACATTAGCAGGTCAAGGAAGACAGCAGATGATCTCTCTACTTAGGAACTGTTGACCAACAAGCCCTCCTCAGGACTTCAGTGCTGTGTGAACTGTGCAAACAGCTCCTGTTGCAGTCTGCAGTAAAGGCCCAGATGGGGAGCAGAAAGGCAGAGTGTGCCTTAATTAAATGAACATGTGAAGTAAAAACAGAATCTAAAGAAAAGCTGTGTCTCAGTTATACAGTTGTGACAACAAAGGAGTCAATTTCCATAGTCTTAAAGACTGAACACCGAGTCAACTAATGGACTACAAGCATCAAGTATTTTTGCCTGTGTGTATTTATACTATGCTGCGTTTGAAAAGCACAGGTTGAATTCAAGTACTGAAAGCTAGGCACATACAGCAGTCTACACATGTGACTTCCACATTTCCAGTCATCAGCTAACTACTTTAGCTAGCTCTCCTACTGAAAGAGAGCTTCAAAACTAACTGATTTTGCAGCTGAATCTCTCTGACTTGCCTTGTCACCGTATCACTTTAGGGTAAAAGCCCATGTGCCCTGGGAAAGGCTGGTGTACCTGCGAGAAGAGATTTTTATCTAATGCCTGAATATGTTCACCCTGCTTCACCCATTGCCATTGGCCTTCTTAAAAATTCAGCGGAAAAAATAGGTGCCCACACCCTGTTCTATGACCGAAAAAAGCAAAGCAAAACCACAGCAAACAATAGGCATTCATTCCGCAGGTTCTGTGCCTGTGCTGTTTGGTGGTCTCCTCAGAGATGGTCAAATAAAACAGCTCCAAGGAGTGAAACAACACACCTACACAATCTAATGTATTTATGGGCACCCTTTGAATTGCAGAAACAAGAGCTAGGGTATGCCACTCTCCTCCAATGGGTCGGCATGGCACGAGTACTCCTTGGGGTTTCTATTTGCCCATTCTGCTACAAACAGAGCCAAGAAACGAGCCAGGTAGGCACCATGCCACACAGGCACTCCACTACCATTAGAAATTCACTCCATTTTTGTATGTGCTGCCTTTTTCCAATGCATTTAGATTGTAAATTAATCCAAGCATAAAACAGTGTTTTACTTGGTGTTAAGTACATCACACAATAGGACTGTAGCTCTAGGTGAAGTACTCGAATGGTATTGAATATACACTTCTACTTTTAAGTATTTATGAGCATTGACTAACTTCAGCAAGAATGTTATTATCCAGACCTACAATCTTCCTTCTGATATGTTCAATTTCATTCTGTACTTCCAGGCACGGTTAGAAGCCATTCCCATTCACTGCTGCCTGATGGAGAGAGGCTGGTCCTGTACCAGACGCTGTCAACCACGCTCAGCCACAGATGTATCCTTCCCCACCTCTGTACCCCTCCTTCCTTCTGTGTGACATTAAATAAAGTTGTCATTAAACGAACAAAGACTTCAAATTCCACACAGTCTTTAACACCTCTTTAGCAATTAAGCAAAACCAGATTTTTTTTCCACAGCACGTGAATACAATGTGTTTGGCAGAGCTCTCTGTGGCTTTCCTGGCATGCCAAGGATTCACACAGGTGTAACTGTGAACACTTCATTCAGCTGATAGAGTAATCAGCAGTCCCGAGATGAAGCAACCAACCCTTCATTAGAGTGGGAATAGGAAAATCAGTGGCAAAAAGAAAAGAATGGAAAAAGAAGAGCAAAAGGAGTCACTCCATAATATACATGACAAATAAAGAAAAACAGCAGAGCTCTTCTTTCAGAAGTAGATTTTTTTTAACTTAAAGTCATGTGCTTAGTACTTAAAACTCAGTTTGTACTAATTCGATGTTTGTTCAAACTGCCTGTATACTTTGAAGAATTGCTGATGAGAAATGTCCTCAAAGTTACTCACCCTAATAAAATAATGCATATGACAACTACAAAAAGAATGGGTCCCATTCCAATTACACATAACTCAGACAGAAATAAAAAAACCTGAAATTAAGTCAGAGGAAGAAAAGCCAGAAGATCAATCCCAGGCTTAAACTAAACTTATTTAATTCTGTGAGGAATCTTCACTTTGACAGATTCCTTCATTTAGATTATTTGAAGTACCCATCTTCATTTTGGCCTGCTGCTACACACACAAAAAAGTAAAACTTCAAATAGAAAAAAAGAAAATTACTTGTACACATTTTATCCTCTCTAGTGCAACTTGGAAAATATATTTGTTTAAATACACAGAAAATCTGTTTCTGATTTCAAACACTGGATATTTTATGAGAAAATTGCCAAGAAAGGAATCCAAAGAATGTTCTTACATGCACAGAACACATGAGATAACTGGTGAGCATTCCTGCGATCTTTTACAGAAAAAGAAATAAACTAAAAAATCTGTATTTCTAGCATGGAACTCCTCTTCAGAGAGCACGCAGCACATGCCTGGGATTTTTCACTGATAGCTTCTATCATAACTTCTTGCTATTATTAGTATAAAAGACTTCCCTCTGAAATCCACAGCTGTAAGACAAGCAAGGACGGAAAATACTTCCCAAGTGCAGGCAAGCAGTAAGGACACATGCCTGTTTTACAGCACTTCTTGGCACTATTCTCATTCTACAAATCTATGAAAGAAACAGAAACTTTACGCAAATATTACAGAAACACGAGCTCATTTTTTTCAGCATTTGCCAATGAACTGGTTCATGACGTTTCTAGGAATTAATTCTTTTACAGGAAAATTTATTTAAATATTTCATTTGTACTTCATCTACATCAAAAAGATCAATAACTAGGATGCAGTATTGCCTCTGCTGCAGACACCCAGTTTTGATCAAACACTACAAGTCATGTTTCCCATGATGGGAGTGAGCTGGAAGGCTGTGCTGAAGCAGTGAGTGGGGTGCGAGGGCAGGCTGGCACCCTGGCCAGCACGGGAGAACTTGGGTCAGCCTGAGAGCAGGAGACACTGGGTCACCCGTCATGCACAGGCAGAGACACCTGAGTCTGATCACCTGTTTTCCCCTGGAAAAAAGTTAAAAATTAGAGGCAGTAGGCCCCCAGAGCTCAAGAAGACTGACTTCTAGAGTACGGATTTCATCACCCATTCCACGTACACCCAGCACAACCACACCCAGTGAGCACACCAACTCAAACCTGGGATTCATTTATCAGATCGACGAGACTGCTTGAGAGATCAGACCGAGAAAACACTACTGGGAGCTGGCCTGAACAACGACACTGCTTCTCCCTGCGCCCTCAGAGTCCAAACAAACCAGCACCTGAAAGGCAGATGTGCCCTGCTGTTTAACAG